>OZ020222.1:27764203-28964203 GCA_963971325.1 Aphodius granarius | reverse complement strand
AGACCGTGTTGAAGAAAGAGACGAAGATTCTAATAATGAAGAAGAAGGTGAGAGTGAAACTGAGACGGAGTACGTAGGACCTTATTTCAAAGGTAAAGATGGTGTTACACAGTGGAATAAGCATCCGTTCTCCCAGAGAGTTCGAACTCCGAAATCAAATATTGTAATTCATTTGCCCGGAGTGAAAGAAACGGCTAAGACTGCACTTACACCACTAGACTGCTGGAAATTATATTTTGATGATGCTATGCTTAGCAGTATTGTTGAAAGTACCAATAAATATATAGAAGCAGTGTCTAATAATTATACACGATCCAGAGATGCAAAACCTACAACCCTAATAGAAATCAAGGCGCTGTTTGGTTTGTTATATTTAGCAGGCATTCATAAATCAAGCCGTCTGAATACAGAAGAGTTATGGAATCGCAATGGGAGTGGTATTGACATGTTTTGGCTCACAATGTCCCTGCAGCGATTTCGATTTCTCATGCGTGTTATACGTACTGATAACAAGGATACAAGAACTCAACGTGAGAAATATGACAAATTGGCACCAATTCGTGAGATTTTCGACAAATTTGTGGAGAATTGTCAGAAGCATTATACAATATCCGAGTTTGCAACTATCGATGAGAAACTTGAAGAATTTAGAGGTCGCTGAGGGTTCAGGCAATATATTCCTTCTAAACCTAATAGATACGATATCAAAAATTTTTCGCTTGTAGGCGCGAAAATGTATTATACCTTCAATTTGGAAGTTTACGTCGGGCAACAACCTGCTGGGCCCTATCAAGTATGTAACAGCCCAAAAAGTGTTGTCTTGCGAACCCAACCCAACCAATATCTAAAACAGGCAGAAACATTACAACAGATAACTGGTTTACAAGCTATGAACTGGTTGATGAGTTGCTAAAAAACCACAATCTCACGTTAGTTGGCACCATTAGAAAAAACAAAAGAGTGTTACCAGACCAATTTGTGAACACTAAAAAACGCCCTGTACATTCGAGCATGTTTGGCTTTCAGAAGAAGAAAACGATTGTGTCATATGTACCCCGAAAGGGAAGGAATGTTATCTTTATCTCAAGTATGCATCATAATGACGAAATAGATCCTGATACTGAAGACAAAACAAAATCAACAATCATTACATTCTATAACAAAACCAAAGCAGGAGTCGATGTGGTGGACGATAATTGTGCCCGAAACACTAGACGCTGGCCTATGGTTGTACTGTATTCTTTGCTGAATATTGCGGGAATAAATTCCCATATAGTATTTTCAGCAAACAATCCAAACATGGACTTACCCAGACGAAAATATTTGGCGCGATTAGCATATGAACTCGTAAAGGATTACCAGAAGTACCGAGCAACCTTGACGAACTTGCCACATACAGTGAGAAGGCGTCGACGAGAAGTTGCAGGAATTCCAGAAGAAAGACGACAGCCTCCTGTAGGTGGAAAAAGAAAACGATGTGAATGTTGTCAAGGTTCCGATAGCAAAACTAGTTACTATTGCAAGGCAGTTACAAATTCATCTGCTTACGGCACGCTAACATTTATTGCGCGAATTGCGAACAGCGGCATAACGAACAAGGTTCAGATGATGAAAATTAAGAAAAATGATTTATTTACACTTTATTTACTCAATTTTTTCATAAAAGAACTTCCTTTTCATTTTCCAAACATGTGAACATTACTTAAGTTGTCTAACTCAGTATTATCAATAAAGTATGTTCTAATGACATAACTAGCATTATTTTACCCTAATATTTGATTAACTAGCTTGGTTAAAGTTCCAATAAGAATATGTATCCTATTTTAAAATTAACAATTCAGGTAATTTCAACAATAACTGTTAATATTACTGGGGTCTAATAGACCCGGCGCGACTAGTTTAAATAAAAATAGGGCGCGACTACCGCCGGGTTAAAAATATTATTGCAATGCCAAATATTTCAGGTTTCGTAGAAGGGGCAGGTAAGTAACAGAACCAGTCGCCAAATTACCAAAATAATTACCAGTTTAACAAGAATCAGTCCTCGAAATTGATAGTCCGTCAGACCCGACGCCACTACTCACGTTATGCGAAAGGGCGCCACCACTGCAGGGTTAAAACCAAATAATTTCTAAAGAACGCCGTTTATTTCGCTAAATACGAAAATTATACAAGAGAGAGAGATAGCCGAGTTGTACATCCACACCACCAATAACTGTCTGTCCAAGACTCGTCAGTCGCCACCACAGATTGCCGGTCACGTAGGCCGTCCTGGTCCTCCCCGCTCCTCTTCGCACGCGCCGTTGTCCAGCCAGTGCTGCCGCCCGTAGCCACCTTGAGAAGTGTTCCTGTTACAATATATCAAACGAATTAAAAACCAAGTTTCGAAGACTAAGAGTGTTAAAATAAAATTGGAACAATTCAATAGGAATGATGATATAACATGGGCTTACCAGTATAACAACCAGAGGAAAGAAATTAGAAAACATTATACTTAAAAGAGTCACTGTGAATGGTGTAATAAAGAGCGAGAAAATTAGCAATTTAAAAACATTGCTACAACTTTATGATAAAGAATGGCAGACAATTCCAGAACTGCAGTTTTTAGATGAGATAATATTTGGCGAAAAAAGGCACAGACGGCAACATGTTATTTGCATTTTCAAATAAAATTATATTTCTTGCCAGAAAATCTGTTTCCCTGCTTGATAACAGTCTTAGTTGTAAAAATTACCAGTTCTCAAATTCAAGCTGTTACAACACATTTTAGATAGACAAAAGCCATTTTGAAACGACGCTCCTCAACTTTAATGATAAAAACAAATAATATAAATAATTTACTGCAACAACATTTATTCAGCTTACTAAGAAAGCATAATGATAAAACTTCGGAGAAGAGAAGTCCTGTAATTTTAATTAAAAATATCTTATTTTGTTATACGAAAAAAAAAAAATTTACAATCTGGCAAAAACTTATTCAGAGCAAATTCAAGCAAGTATATTGCAAAAAGTTCATCAAAAATGTATTATGTTTAATCATCAATAAAGATATACAGGTGTGTTCAAGAAAACACGCCATTTATACTTCAAATAGGTACCTAGTTCCATTACATAGGTGTAATATAGGTAACACCGATACTGTAGAGCTCTTTTTTGAATAACTTTGGAGAACCCCCAAATTTTATGTTCACAATGCAGAGAGAATCCCTATTCAGATAGAGATAGATCCCTAGATAGATAGAGATAAGCTCTTAAAGCATATACACGTTAATCTAATTAATACGTTCAACGTTTTTAAATAAAATAATGGGCCGAAAGAAACATTGTACACGGGAGCATTGCAAATAAATAAATTAATTAACGAAGGAAAACCTTATAAATTTGTGCAGTGTTATAGGATGTTCAGCGAAAATGATTACTAATGCCTTGAAGTGGATGAAGAAAGAAAGAAGAAAAAACCTGGCAAAAAAAGGAAGATGACGAAGAGAAGGGAAATTGTTTCTTTATCAACAAAATCGCCAAAAAAAAGGAGACCACACCTCGACCGATATATTGACCACCTAACCTAAGCTATGGTGGTACCTTTAAAAAACTAAAACCTAGAATACAATCTCACTTAAAAATGGAGATGCCCCAATTTTTTGGTTGCGCCGAACTGGCGGATATGGATCAAAATTCACCTTCAGTTTCTACCCTATCAAATTTCAGTAATATGCCCAAGCCATGTACTGAATCTTGACATCAATGGCCTGAGAAAAAGTCAGCATATCCGCTTTTAGAAGAGAAATTACAATTACAATTGGTTTCTTAAACAAAGAGAGAATAATTTACCAATTTCGGGGCATATGCTGAAACAGAAGGCATTGTCACTATTTAAACAATTGAATATTGATACTTTCACAGCCAGTGATGGTTGGCTACAAAGAATTAAACACCGTCGTGGTATAAGGTTTTTTAAAATCACCGGAGAGGAATTATCAGCCAACCCAGATGTAGTAGACCCTTTTAAAGAGGATCTAAAACATATTATTGAATAGCATGACCTAAAGCGGCATCAGATTTATAATGCTGATAAGACCGGATTGTATTGGCGTTTACTGCCTGACAAAACTTATGTTTTGAAAAAACTGCTCCTAGATTAAAAATTTCTAAGCAACGACTGACGTTTATGGGCTTACATAAGCTGAAACCTGTAGTGATAGGGAAATCAAAAAATCCAAGGTGTTTTAGGGATTTTAACAATCCATTGCGATATAAAAGCACTAAGAAGGCCTGGCTGACCGGGGAACTCTTTAAGGAATGGTTTTTCCAACATTTTGACCGTCAACTCCAGTGCATTAAAAATATAAGATAAAACTCGTGTCAGTTTTGTAGGCCGAGGAGAGCAATATGAACATACCGGCTTCATGATAATGGAGAAGATCGTATCGATAATATATTCTATAGGATCACCCACGTCTTCTTAAGGGGCTTGGGGACGATTTCATTGATTATAATATTACATTTAAATTTAAGGAATAAGTTGATATGGGCGATTTTGACACGAAAATGTTAAATTGCCTTACACACCACCAAATATACACATTGCCACAAAACACAAAGAATTCAAAGCCATTACCATTACATATTTCCACAGGATGAATACATCTACGAGGTTGACCATGGGAAAGAGTTGGCTCAGCCAAGACGGTTGAGCTTAAGGTCTAATTTGACAGGGGAATTCCCCATTTTGGAGTTGTCTATAAATGGAAAGGCAAAAATTATTAGTAAGTGCTTTTTTGGGTGGTTTCGTATCTCTATTAACATAAAAGTCTTTGGGCTATAATTCCCAATTATGTTTTTGGCGAAATTCTGTAGGACAAAAGAAAAGTGGCCTAAGGTAGGTGACCTTCCCCTATGTGTCAGTAATACAGTATTTATTTCAGCTGGTGGGAACAAAAATATTCAGATTACTAATGCAATTGCCCAGTTCGTCTATATCATACGAGTGCCAACAACATTTGTTAACACCATATAAAGACAGAGGTCAACTGAATGAAACCGAATTAAGTTATAATTTAAAGTTGTCGTCAAATAGGTATGTCATAGAGCACTGTTTCGGTAAGTTGAAGCAAAGATTTAGGCAATTATACCATTTGAAATTTAGAAATTTTAAGCTCATGGTTCATTTTATAAGAGCTTGTTGTGTGTTACATAATTTTGCAATAGACAACGATGTAATATTATTACCAAATGCCGAACATGCAGGCGATGCTCAACAAATGCCAGAAAACTTAGAAAATGATGAGGATGTAGTTGATGGTGCGACTGGTGTAGAGCGTAGGAATTATGTAGCATATCACGTTTTAAATAGGTAGTACTTAAATAAAAAATAGTATTTTCTCATAAACTGTTTTATTATAAAAAAAATTGGACAAATAAACAACAGTAAAAATTGAACTTTAATAAAAGGTAAGTATGTTTTTGTATACCTTTATTTACATGCCCCTATGAACAAAAAATAAAGAAATACTGCAAAAGTTAAACAATATATTAGGGGAAAGTTGCCATATTTGGACCACCACCTTAATTGGACCACCTCCGTATTTCCGCAACCACGCACACATATTTCAAATTTCGCGCCCTCAGTCGATCTAAGTTGAATATCTAGTCGAACGAATCTTTGTTGTGTGGCCAATCGTCAGTGTACCAGACTTCCCACACTACGACAAATTTACAGTGACTGTAATGTAATTTTAGAATCTTGTTGTTAAGGAAATCATGGAGAAACGGTAAGTTGGATCATAGATATGCATACACTAGTGCAGGGATGGCGAACCTATGACCCGTGGGTCAGACACTGACCCACGCAAGATTTTTACCTGACCCACGATTGCTAGGCAACCAATAAACCAACGCTGGTTTATTTAGATTTTCTAATTTGTGTGGATAATTTATATTCTATTTGTATTTTTTTTAAGCACTGCATTGACACAAAAGCAATTTTAATGCTGTCTATAACTTTCAGTTATGTTTTTTGAAAGAGACTTCCGTAGCACTTGTATCGTCCCCTCTCTGTTTCACGTTGTGAGGCGCCAATCGGCGCCATGCGCATGTCTGTTATGTGTGTACTTATGCTAGCTAGAGCAGTATCGACAACGTACCAACGTAGAATATCACCGCGAACCCGAAACTAAGGATTCTAACGTCATTCTAACCAACAGTTCGTTATTTCCTCGCGCGCTAACAGCCAGATGAGAACTGCCACACTCACGGGTACGTTATCTGTTCGTTATCTTGCCCGCGAACGAATCTAATAAAAGTAACTATATGAATCTAATAAAAGCTATATTTATATTCACCCACCTCTCTTTTCAGATATCTTGCAATTTTTGGCCCGCAATTTAAGGCGCGTATTGATGTGTATGTATATTAGGTATGTTAATAAAAAAAATCTCAAATTATTGTATTCTAAATTGAAATATTTGTAATTGTAGCTCTGTACTATGTCGGCGGTTAAAAAATTAAAAACAAGTGATACAAGTTCCAGGCCATATCAAACGGAATGGTTTGATAAATACGGTGTGATTGAGAGGAATAAAACGGTTATATGTGTAATTTGTAATGAAAAAGGGGGGGTGACTTCACGTACATATAATGTAAAAAGACATTTTGAAACGGTGCATTCTAATCTCGGCATGTTAACAGATGAAGAAAGAAAAACGTATTTTTTACAAAAGAAAAAAGAGAATTTTTCTCAAAGCAGTGTTTTAAAAAGTTTTTTGGTTCCAAAAAATAACATTACAGCTGCTAGTTTCCAAGTTGCCCATTGCATTGCTCGTCACGGGAAACCTCTTTCAGAAGGAGAATTTGTGAAAAAAGCGTTTTTAGAATGTAGTTCTACATTGTTTGCTGATTTTAAAGAAAAAGACTTGATTATAAAGCGTATAAATGAGTTACCTATAAGTCGCAATACAATTAAAGATCGAGTAATAGAATTAGAAAAAAATGTTTTTTCGCAAATACATAACGACTTAAATTATGCAGAAATGTATTCAATTGCTTTAGATGAGAGTAATGATGTAAATGGTTATGCACAATTAGCAGTTTTTGCTCGGTATAAGTCTGGAAATATAATGAAAGAAGAGTTAATAAAACTAATAACGTTGAAAGGGAAGTGTACCGGTCTTGATATTTTTAAAGAATTTGATATTGCATTTAAAGAAATGGATATTGACCTTCAGAAAGTAGTTTCTGTAACAACAGACGGTGCACCTAGTATGGTAGGGAAAAACATTGGATTTATTCAGTATCTTAAGCAAAATATTTCACATTCTCTTATTGAATTTCATTGTATAATACACCAGCAAGTTTTATGTGCAAAGCATGGTTTAAAAACATTTTCCAGTGTAATTTCAGTTGTAATAAAAATAATCAACTTTATAAACGCAAGAGCTCTTAATAAACGGCAATTTGCAGAATTCTTAAAGGAAATTGAATGCCAATATTCAGGGATTTTGACATACAACAACGTGCGATGGCTTAGTTTCGGTCAAGCCCTTAATCGCTTTGTAACGTTATTAGAAGAAATTAAGCTCTTTTTAATTGAAAAAGACAATAGTTTCGATGAATTATCCAATATACATTGGTTAAATGATTTAATGTTTTTATGCGACCTCACTCAGCATTTTAATGAACTGAATAAAAAACTTCAAGGGCATGGACTAATTGTTTTAACGATGTTTGAAAATATTAAAATATTTGTGGCGAAACTTGACATCTTTACTAAGGATTTGGAAATGAAAATCATGAAATATTTTCCTCAATTACAAAAACATTTTCAAAACACAATAATTTTTGCAAACTCGGTTGACATTCAAGAAAATGCAATTAAAAAATACTTAGTGATTATGCAGGAAATAAAACAAGCTTTTGAGGAGAGATTCAATCAATTTAAAAGTTTGGAAAATACATTTCACTTTGTTTTATATCCATACAAAACAGAATTTGAAACAATGAAGTTAACCGAATTTATGTGGCTAGGAATCGATAATTTAGAAATGGAATTAGTCGAATTTCGAAGCAGCGTAGTGTGGAAAACAAAATTTGAAGACTTGATTTCTGAAGTAGAAGGAAAACTGTGTGAAAGTAGTGCAGATAATATTGATCCCACAGTAAAAATTGAAAATATTATATTAAACGTATGGGATTCTTTACCAAATAATTTTATATCAATGAAAAAACTAGCTAATGCTCTTTTAACAATGTTTGGGTCCACATATTCGTGTGAAAAATTGTTTTCTTCAATGAACTTTGTAAAATCTTCTAATAGAAATAGACTTGACAGGGAATTAACTGCAAAATGCGTTAAACTAATGAATACAAAATATGAACCAAATATTAAAAAACTATCTGAAAATAAACAGCAACAGATTTCTCATTAAATACTTTGTAATCAGTTTTGTTATACATGTATATATGTGTGTGTATTAATAAATAATATTTCATATTGTATGTAATTTTCGTTACTCCTTGTTCATTCAAACACTTACTACCATTTGCACCAAACACTTAAGAATTTTTAACCCCACTAAAAATTTTTAAATCGTCAAACCACGCCAATTTTTACCCGTTAAGCCAACTTAATT
Organism: Aphodius granarius; assembly: GCA_963971325.1. Taxonomy (NCBI): domain Eukaryota; kingdom Metazoa; phylum Arthropoda; class Insecta; order Coleoptera; family Scarabaeidae; genus Aphodius; species Aphodius granarius. The sequence goes on along the minus strand of OZ020222.1, from coordinate 28,955,576 downwards.
TTAAAGGTGTTAAAAATACTCGGTTAAAATTTTTAAACTTAACAACTTAAATTAAACTTAAAACTTAACGGGCATTAGTGACCCACGAGCTACTACTAAAAAAAATATGAACAAAATTTGACCCACGTCTCAGAAAGGTTCGCCATCCCTGCACTAGTGGATACCTTGATTATTTTTCTTTCGTTTGATGTATAGTTTTCAATAAGTAAGTCTTACAATTCTGGCGGGAAATCTTTCTACAGACAGTACCTCCCAGCTTAACCGTACTGAAGACTACAGAGCAGAGCAAACAGTCGATATACCATCAACATCGCTACAAACAACTTTAGTTACACCTGAACAAGTTCGACCTCATTTAAAAGCGCCTCTGCAAAAAACTACAACCATCAGAAAACGCGCTAAATCAACCATTTTAACACTAACACCTAATAAGGCAGAAATCGAGCAAGCACATGCCAAGAGAATAAGCAAATTAAAGGGAAACGCCCAAAAACAAAGGAATGTAAAAAAATCAAAAGGCAAGTGTTTGAGGAGAGCAGCACTGAAAGTGAAACAGAATGCAGAAACTGAAGTTGAAAATACAGCCATAGTTACCGGAGACTACGTTCTTGTCAAATTTCCTACAAAAGCAAAACTATTCGATACTACGTAGCCACAGTTGAAAATCAGAAATTTTCTGACTACTATGTGTCCTATCTAAAAAAGACAATGGGCTTGTTATTTGAATTCCCCGAGACACCTGACAAGGTTACAATAGGAATAAATGATATTGTGATAAAATTGCCTAAACCAATTATTTCTGGGGGCACTGCAAGAACGTCAAAAAAACTCAGCTTCGCTATTGACTTAAGTCAATATAATATTTATTAATTAATTACTATTTTCAAGCAGAGTGCAAACTTATTTAAGGCGATTTTTATTTAGTTATTTATATTATAATGTATTACTAGAAAAATAATGTTATTTTTTTGTTTATGAATAATAAAGTTTAAGTTCCTTCAATTCATCGGCTTTTTTATTTCTGTTACTCTATATTTTGCTCGGTTTCTTATATCCCATAATCTGGTCCGTTATGTACCGGAGGTGGTACATATTGGGACATCTTCTGCAAAGGGGCATATCTAAAATTACAGCAAATCTAACAGGTATCATTATGTTTTTTTTTTGTTACATATAAACTCTGAACGGTATTAAATATGTTCGCTTCATTGATCTCATTGTGAAGTTGGGCATACATTAATTAGAAAAGAAAGAAAGAAATCGTCCCGGTATGTACCGGTTTCCCCTATATCCAAATCCGACGCACATAATACAACCCTGCGATGTATGGATCTTCCGTCCTTTAAAAGTTCAATGGAAAGAGGTATCTCGGGCTTACAAACAAAAATACAGTGCATTGAAGTCAACAACTATAATAAATGGTTTTCGGATTTATGGATTATACCCGCTCAATCCCGATGCAGTGGATTACTCAAAATGTATTTCAACCAGACGAAATGATCTTTATACATCGCAACAGAAAGAATCCATGAATGATGAGTTTGTGATTCAGGACTATAAAACAACTTTGAAAGTAATAAGACAATTGGTGGGAGAAGGGATAATTCTGGGGAATATCTGGGGTGGCTCTCACCCCACTTTCCGACTAAAGCGTTGGCACAATGAAGTGCCTAAACACTTTTGCAATTATTTAATTTAGTAAAGCCAGCGCCATCTCTGGACGCTACCTAACGTCAGTTTCAGTGACAGAACTACATTTGTCATACTGACATTTAATGTCATGTAATGTCAGTGGCACTGACGTTTGTCAAAATCTGACAATTTGCAATACAACCACGAATGCTGTGGATTCTGTCAAACTGCTTCTAGAAACCCTTATAGCACCTAAACCGCTCATCCCACTGATCTACAAATTTTTATACATATTTAAAGTCACTGGATGGTGGGCTAAAATCGGACAAATCCCTTAGAAGACGCTTGTAACATTTGCCACTTCCGGTTGTCAGATTGTCACCAAAAACAAACCAGTTCGTCCCCCGGTAATTTTAAATACATATGCGAAATTTCAACCCGATCCGTTGTTCCGTTTGGGCGCAATCGTGTTAAAAAAAATTTCATTACGTAAAAAATGTTCATATATCTGAAGCGAAGTGTAATATCTAAATCCTTTGTGTTAAGGTGATGCCGTTTACCCTAGACCAGGACAAATTTATATTAAAATCCTATCTCCGAAATGGGCAGAAGGGTGAAAATGGCACGTGGAAATGTTCCATTCGTCTATGTGTGGACGAGTATCGAGAAAATTTTCCAGAAGAAGACCCAATTGACGAAGTTTTGCGCCGCTACATTCATCGAGTGGTAGAGATATTTGATAATACGGAAAATTATCTGGTTGACGAAATGGTCGAAGACATTCGTGAACGTTTTGAGCAAAGTCCAACAAAGCCCTTACGTCAATTATCACAACAAATAGGGTTGTCATATGGATCTTGTCGAACAGCTCTAAAAAGGTCATTACAGGAACTGCTTCCTCTGATTACCAAAAGCGGGTGCAATATTGCCATTGGTTCAATCAAACTTTAATGGACGATGACCTACTCGATATTTTTTTTTTTTCGGCGACGAAGCCTGGTTCCATCTAAGTGGATAAATCAATTCCCAAAATTACCGGATTTGGAGTGCTGAAAATCCGCACGTTTTCCACGAAACACAGCTGCACCCTATAAAAATTGGCGTATGGGTTGCCATATCAAGAAGGCGAATTATTGGGCTATATTTTTTAATCACACAATAAACGCAATTCGTTACCAGCACTTATTGCAAACTTTTATTGATCAACTTCATGATGATAAATTACAACAAGGATACTTTCAACATGACAATTATTCTTAAGAAAACAACTTACATATACACAACAAAATTTTAATACATCGCTAAACACGTAATGGGAATAGTATCGACTTAAGTTCAAAATATTAAATATTACAGTGTGTGCCGTACATGGCCTCGACGAACGTTGATGCCGGCCATCAACCTTGGTTTGGTGTCACCGACTATGAGATCACAAATTTCCGACGAGGCCACGAGGTTGGTCAACTAGGTAGGCCGATCAGCCCCCTGCCAGTATGGGTGCCGGGACCATTCGTCATGTTGACGAGGGGCTCCGAACAACGCGTCGTCCTCGCATCCGGTCGTTATCGGAGGGGCAATCTGGCAATCGTCAACTTTGGAAAACAAAATACGACGCGACAATGAAATCACTACCAGATAAAGATGTCATAGCATCTTTAAACTATAAGCGACATTGGATTAGATCCGTTTTACTTATTTTATAACCTCCCTCTTCAAGGCGGTTCAAGCAACAAGGTAAACTAGGTAGGACGTAGATGGACTATTGACACTACTGGTAGCATTGTCATCCCACCAAAAAATGTCCAACATTTCGGAAGTGACAGGAAAAACGAATCATATATTTCTGTATGGAGGTTTTGCAAAGACAGAAAATTCTTCACAGGATCCCTGTATGTAAAATGCTCTCAAGTCATATTTTCTTTTATAGCATACTGACTCTCGTGTTGGCGGTTTGTGATGATTGTTCCATGCAATACCATAGCGCAATATTTAATGCGATGCATGTCATTTCTGCAGGGCGGGACAAAGAATATTTCTGAATGTTTTATTACGTTGGACTGGTCTCATACCATAAAATTTAAAATATTAGGTATTTACTTTGTTATTTAATGAATACACGGGCTCAGATTCATCTTGTGAGTTTGCAAAATATTAATTAATTAGATTATGCTCCAAGTATAATATGGAAAAACAACCACAAATAACGATTCTGACAAAAAAAGTACAAAAAGATTCCTTAATTGTAAAAGAAATGCCCACTTCCAACAACTGGGTAGAGAGTACCCAAATATTTGCGATAGTGGGGAGGACAATCTTTCCTACTTTCTTACATGCAAAGGTGCATTAATAAATTTATTAGTAAAAATTTTCCTACGGACCAATATAATAATAAGGGATCTTAACATTATGAACCGGGTGGGCCAGTTTTTAATGAATCACTTTGAATATTTGTGTGTTATTTTTAAATTACAAATATCTCAAGAAATAAAAAATTCAAAATCAAGTACTCAAAAGACTGGAAGTAGTGAAAGTGGAGAAAATTTTAAGATCAAAAACCAAACTGATAAGAAGCGAAGATCAGTGATTTCCATATTGGAACCGAGAGATATTACATTTAACCCATTAACTGCAATGATCCCGGTATTTATGCTGCGAGGTGTATATGGGGCTACGTCTGCACACGACTCTGTTCGAATAATAAAACTTTTATGCAAAGCCAAAAAAAAATCCGAAATAGTAACGACGCTGTACGACCAGAGAACGAACAATTGCCTGCCGAATAAAAAGCTTCTAATAGAGACTCGTGGAAAACGACTACGAGCAGATGATGTAGATTGCACAGATATGACATTTATTATAGACGGAATGGAAATTGTACCCCTTTATGATGTGCCCATTTATTTAAGGGTATACGAAATTCATTATTAAAATATTATTTCCATTTTGAAATAAGAAAAAGGCAAGGCATTTCCGTTTGTACATATGTATAAAAATTTTAACTATTTATTATCTATTTATTATTTTATCTTTACAATTTTAGAAACACCCAGCAAGGACGAACCCTCCGATAAAAACGAGAATCCTCCAAATCATGCAAGACCGAATACAGACGACCGTGGGAAAACTGACGAATTGACCAATGATCTCCTACTATCAGTGAGAGATCATTATCAAAAGCATTTGTCCCAAGCTGACAGGTATGATCTATTCTAAAAGGCCCAGTGTTTGACCTAATATATAACCTATTTGAAGCTGAAATAGGAATTCTAACGTGCCCACGAGTTCATACAACTCCCAAGCCTAAGTAGCTCAAGTATAGTTCTTTTCACGAGAGCTGCAAAAGAGCTGCTGTTCTTTTCCGCATTCGTTACAGATCATTCCTATCAATTGACGTGTGTTAGAACGAAATAGCAATATTTTTGTACCTTTGCTGTACAAAGTAAATGCGCCCATCAAAAAAGTACGTCTTTCCTTAGAATCACGTTTCTAACCTCTAACACTGAACGTAAATATTGAAGTGTTTAGTGGTATTTATATTTTACCAAAAATGTTTTCGTTGAAAGGTAAGCCGCTTAATACAAAATCTATGGGTACTGAGAATGTAGAAGAGACGACAGTTTGTGGAAAAATTCTGGTGCCCAGTCGCTTCTGCGCAACATACAGCGGTAAGTTTGTACTGGTGACATCTACTATGGTTACTTGTTCGATAATCGCGTTTGCATAAAGCAGTGAAATAAATCGAAACATCTGTGGGACACGTAGACCGAGAACGGTCCACCAGGAGCTCGCTACGGAAAGACTAAATCGGAATGGTTCGAATCTCAAACATTCGTAGACTGGTTTACCACATTATTGTTGCCAAAACTAAAAAAGATTCCAGGAAAGAAGAAGGTCGTAATAGGTGATAATTTATCATCGCCCTTAAACGTCGAAGTGTTAGAATTGTGCAGAGCAAATATTCATTTCGTATGGTTGCCTCACAACAGCACGTATATCACACAACCCCTAGATGTTGCGGTCTTCCGTCCAATGAAGGGGATGTAGCGAGAAATTTTAACGCGGTACAAAAAGACTCAGATGGGAGGGAGATCAAGCGTCTTAGAGAAGCAACATTATCCAGCACTTCTTCGAACTTTAATGGAAAAAATGCAAGAAAGTGTTGCTGAAAATTTAAAGGCCGGATTCAAGAAATGCGGAATTGTTCCTTGTGATGTAACACCAGTACTACAGCACTTGCATGCTGCTGGTCAGCCCAAGCCACCGACTAAAGCTAACGATGACACTCTTTCTTCTTTCATAGAATATTTAGAAGGAAAGAAAAGTGATGTAGTAAGCAATCTTTCAGTTCGCCGAAAGAAGACGAAATTAACAGTTCCAGCGGGGAAAAGCATTTCTCACCACGTCCCTGACCCTGATCTTCATGACATAATGGAAGCTTCAACTTCAAGATCAAATAATGCGGCACCCAATGCAGTTGCTTCAGATGATGATGGCAATCTGTCGTTAGTTGGAGATTCATCTCACTACATGAACGAAGTTCAGGATATGGAAGAGGATATTGAATTCGACGAGAAACTCCGATCCGGAACCCTGGGGTCAACACAAGTTGAGAAAATTCAGAAATCTCAACTGAAAAATATTACGAAAGCAGTTGGCAATATGATGACGATATGTTTTGTGAATCACGGTTTATCCGGGAGTCATAAAATCATTGGACGAATATGGTGCCTTGATCAGTGCAATGACAAAATCACTAAAGTTTTGGAAATGATTTGTTACCAGTGAGACAAAGTCCTTGGTTCCATAAATCCACCAAAACATATGTCAAAACGTGAGATATATGCTGTTCCCGAATGCGATAAATTGTGGTGGGATTGAGTTCTGTACTTACCATATTCATATTAACATGATCTAGAAACTAAGACTGTTCATTTTCTATCGTTTTATATATTTTTGAAGTTTATATTTCGTTAATGTTCGTAACACATTGTATTTTGCAAGAAATAAAAGTTAAAATAAAAGTTTGTGTCATTTAATTGCTAAAACGTACCAGGAAAAACTGGAAAAAAATCCTATGTGTTTCTAGTGGTGCATAGTTTACAGTTCTGAGGCTTACTTCGCACCAGATGCAGTTAACCAGGAAAATATGAATAAATTCTAAAGTGGTGCAAAAGGAGGCTTCTTAAGGGCACCATAATTGAAATATGTTTTTCGGAAAAGTGGGTTGATTTTAAATTTTACTTTTTACCTTAATACCTTTTTTTGATTATTAACAATATCGGTACGCAAAAGTGATGCAAAGTAACCCCACTTTACGGTACACAATATGTGCACCGTTGGTGGTATATATATATATATATATATATATGGCGTTAAAAATAATAGAAAGTAAGATTTTTCAAATATTTGTGTAGTGCTGCCTGTTACACTTAAAAGTCTCACACGAGAGCTCCGGGACGAGGTGTTTGATTTTTCCGTGGCAAGCCTTCACCGATGCTTAAATGCGATAGAATTTTCATACACTATGGATGATCAGCGACGAGGATTGTTGGATCTATATATGGCTATAGCCTCATTAAAAGCAACATTTTTACGGGAGTATACAGCAAATGAGTTATTTAATCCTGTATTTTTAGATGAAACGTGGATTTTTGCACGAGGTTCTGCTAGAAGAACAGCGCACGATGATGATAAGGAGTCAATTAGAAAAAAAAACCTTGGGAGAAGGGAAAAGGTAGATTTTATTGAAAACCTAGATTGTAAACTCAAATTATAAATTATTTGTGGGTACATAGTTCTACATGCAGGCAACGGTGACGGTTTTATTAATGGTGCAGAATTAATATTTTCGTCAACATCAACAAAGGCCGATTACCACGACAACATGAATACGGATTAATTTAAGAAATTGTTTACGGAGCAGCTCTTTCCTAATTTAGGAAGACCGAGTTTGATAGTTCTGGATAATGCGTCATACCACTCCAGACTAAAGCAAAAACTGCCAACTACCAGCTGGTGTAAGGAAGAGTTGTTTCACTATCTAAACTCCAAAAATATTCCGTATAATCCTGACATGTTGAAGACCGAGTTATATGCATTGGCTAAACATTTCCCGGCTTCTAAGATACATGAAATTGATGAAATTGCTAACGAATGGGACCATAAAGTACTCCGATTACCACCTTATCACTGCCAGTTTAACCCCATCGAATTAGTATGAGTAAATTGCAATATGAATAAATTGCAATTATAATAAGCATATGGGAAGAGATGGATATGGGGACGATAAGGTTTTGGCAATGTGGGCAGAGGCATTAAAGCCTGGAGAAGAGTGGAGTAAATGTGAAACAACTGGAAAGAACCCAAGAACCCATTATAATAAACATGCAACAGGACAGCAGTCATGATGAGGAGGATCACGAAGAAGAATTCATTACAGAAGATGATATTTTTATTTGAATTATATATTTATTTTTAAGTTATGTATAGTTAGTATTTTTCAGTTTTGAACAGGACAGCAGTGTTGATGAGGAAAAAATCATTGTAGAAGATAAGTTTTTTTAATTCTATATTTATTTTTATATTATGTATAACTTTGTTATATATATTATATATTTTTTTAAATATATTTGTAAGTCTTTTACTGCTTTTCAAGATGACTAAATTATTAAGAATTGACAAAAAACTATTTTAGTACTACTATGCTTTTTCAAATACAAAATATTCCTTAAAAAGTTTCCAGTTTTTAGATCGCATTATTTCGTTTTTTTAGCATATTCTCTAATTTTTAAAGCATATTTTTGGTTGCGCTAAAGGTTATTTAATTAGTAAAGATATTAGCAATATTAGTTTAAAGATAAATTCTCGCTATACGTTCCGTCTCCGCTCCATATTCTTTCCGTATACGTTCCGTTAAATTCTAGTGTATGAACACTTTTCTGATCAGTCTCATTTGGATGATGTTATAGTGCACACTGAGAAAATGTGGTCGGACGAAAATTTAATTGTAGCTGCTATTATATTGGATGAAGAAGCTAGAGTAAAAAAGAAAAAGACGGCGTTTTTGGGTCCACAACATGTTAAAAGAAAGAAATATTGAAGGAGAATACGCGACTTTATTTAGAGAATTGGCCGATGATGAAACAAGTTTTTTCAGTATTTCCGAATGTCAAACCATAAATTCCACGAATTACTTGATATCATTCAACCAGTGATAACCAAACAAAATACACCACTCAGGGAAGCGATAACTACAAAACAAAAACTCACTGTTTGTTTAAGGTAAGTTGTTTAATTTGTTACTGACAGTTAGATACTTATAATTTATGCATTGTAATAAGTTAGTATTGTCGTTTTTTGAATGACTATAAAATGTTGATATGTACGAAGCAGCTGTTGAATTTGACGTAACAAGAGAGGACGTAAGTGGTTGATGGTCCTGGAAACTGTACTTATTACTAATTGGTTGATGAATTTGTTCCAGTTCCATTTCTTGCACCAAATTGAAGATTCTTGTTTCGGTAATATTTTGATAATAGGGAGTGAACCTTTTCACTTTTCCAGCAATAGTTTCAAAGAATATATCTACTGGGTCTTTTTGTACAGGCCGATTTGTTTGTTCTTCTGATTTTTGTTTCTGAACTAGATATTTCATTAGAACTGCAGTAGCAGATTCCTCTTGTTTTCTATTCAGTTGGCATTTCCGTTCATTTTGTGCCTGGCAGAAAGAAAGCCTCTTGAGCGCATGCACTTTCAGGTTTTCATCTTTTTCTTGTTCTGCCTCTTCTTCATGCTCTGTGCCTTGTTCTTGGTCGCAACTAGCAGTATCTTGTTCTATTTCCTCTATATTCTCGCCGATAATAAAGTTGCTCTGTGTTTGTCGGTAGCGTGAAAATGGTTCTAAAAACGACATTTGTTCTTCATATCGCCAGTTTTTTATCGGTTTATTTGCTTGTCCTCATTTTGTCACTTTCTTTTTATTATTTTTTTCGCCACTGATCTCTCAATTGATTCCATCTTGTCTTGCAAGTCGATCCTATAATAAATATTTCATTCTAAGAACTCTATATTTTAAGTAGTGTATATTCTATTATTTTAGGTTCTTAGCAACAGGTAATTCTTTTTACACAATAGCATTCAGCTACAGGCTCGGCCATTCAACAGTATGCACGATTGTAAAAGAAGTCTGCGAGGCAATAATTCAAAAAACATTCGTATGTTGATGCCCACATCCACCGAGGATGACTGGAAAAGAATTGCCAATGAATTTAGGGCTATTTGGAATTTTCCCAACTGCTTGGGAGCGCTTGGTGGAAAACACGTGGCGATCTCAATTTTTTAATTACAAAAAAACTTTTTCAATTGTTCTCCTAGCACATGTAGACGCGCAATATAATTTTATTACTGTTGATATTGGCTCATATGGGAAAAACAGCGATGGAGGTATTTTTGCGCACTCAAATTTAGACAAAGCGTTAGGACAAAATAAGCTGAACATTCCAAACACGGTAGATCGTCCGAGTACGAACCAAAAGGCAAATTTTGTAATAGTAGGAGATGAAGCTTTTCCCTTGAAATCATATTTATTTAGACCGTACTCTTCTGCCCAACAACGGGATGATATATAAAAAAAAAATATATTAACTTAAATACCAACTGTCGAAGAAAACGCATTTAAGGAAAGCCGTGGGTGGTTTGAGAAGTTCAAGAGAAGAACTGGCATCCACAGCATTGTGAGGCACGGTGAAGCGGCAAGCTCCGATACAAAGGCAGCAGAGAACATCATCGGAAACTTCAAGAAGCCCGTGGATTCTGAGGGTTACCTGCCACAACAGGTTTTTAATTGTGACGAGACGGGTCTCTTCTGGAAAAAGATGCCAAAGCGAACCTATATAACCGCAGAGGAGCATTCATTGCCCGGCCATAAGCCGATGAAAGACCGTCTCACGCTACTACTATTTTGTGCCAATACAAGCGGCGATTTGAAAATTAAACCGCTGCTTGTTTACCATTCCGAAACTCCACGAGCCCTTAAAAAATATAAAGTCGAGAAGAGCAGGCTAAATGTGATATGGAGGTCTAACAAGAAGGGTTGGGTAACACGTGCCCTTTTTATTGATTGGATCAATAATGTGTTTGCTCCTTCTGTGCAAAAATATTTGCTTGAGATGAATCTGCCACTCCATGTCTTGCTTGTTATGGACAATGCTCCTGCCCATCCTCCAGGCCTACAAGACGACCTCCGTGAAGAAATTAAATTCAGTAAGATCCAGTTTCTTCCTCCCAACACCACTCCGTTACTCCAGCCTATGGATCAGCAGGTTATTTCAAACTTTAAGAAGCTCTACATTAAAGCACTGTTTGAGCGTTGTTTTGAGGTGACTGAAGCGACCAATCTTAGTCTCAGAGAATTTTGGAAAGATCACTTGCACATTGTTTCCTACCTCAAGATGATAGAAAAGGCATGGGAAGGTGTTACTAAGAGAACCCTTACTTCTGCTTGGAAGAAGCTTTGGCCGGACGGCGTGGCCGAATATGACTTTGAGGGATCGGAGACAGAACCTGTGGACCGTGTAGTCAACGAGATTGTGTCTATGGCCAATATCATGCAACTGGAGGTGGATCACAATGATATTGATGAGCTTTTGGAAGAACACAGCCAAGAGCTGACCACTGAAGAGCTTATGGAGTTGCATTGTGTTTCAGAGCATGATGTTGAGGAGGAAACTTTGTCATCAGAGGAGGAGGTAACAGAAATGCAACAAACTTCAGGCGCAATAAGGGAGATGCTAAAAGCATGGGAAACTGTTGGATCCTACATTGAAAAACATCACCCAAATAAAGCCGTGGCTATGCGCGCTACCAATCTATTTAATGATAATGCTGTGTCGCATTTTCGCCAAATTTTGAAGCGTCGCCAAAAGCAAGTGACTCTAGACAGCTTTCTAGTAAAGAAGAATTAGGTATGTATCAACTAATTATATCGACTGAAATTATATCGATTGATTTGATTTTCTGCAAATTGAATTCGCATTCCAGGTTTGTTCGTTCGGCGAGAGAAGAAAATATGTATGCTTCTTAAAAATATACTATATGTATATTATTTCTTTGAATAAATGTTATAGATAAAATTTTTGGCGTATTTTTCCGGCACAGAACGCATTATCGTACATATTTTACATTAATTTATATGGAAAACATTGTTTCGCTTAACGAGTGTTTCGTTTTACGAGTACGACTCTGGAACGAATTATGCTCGTTAAGCGAGGTTCCACTATATGTGGTACTGTTCGAAAAAATCGCAAAGAAATACCAAAACTGCAAGATCCGAAACAAAATGGTGAAATAACATCAGCACATACCGACAAAATGATGGTTATGTGAGACATTGTATACGAAATAAACACTTAACCACTTAACCTCAACTTTTTACGCGTAAAATACGGAACTGCAACGGAACGACGTATTCCCACTATCAGTACCGTTTCCGTCGGGTCCCATACTGGCCGTCAAAAATATGTTTCCAACGATATGGAACGGAACGGATTGGAAATGGTATGTAAACGGAAGGGAAGGTGTGCATACGTCCATTCATTTACAGCTAATAATATTTTACGTAAACGAAATGCAAAGGATATGGAACGGAGCCGGAACGTATAGTGAGAATCAAACTAATTGGGATAATATCCATCTCGGTAGGCAACGCATTTATTGTGATGTATGTTCGGTTGCCTATCCACTTTGATCAAGCTAAGCGATACGTACAAATCTTGGTTCATACACTCTTATGCGATGACTCATTTGCAGCACTCGTGAAAAGTAGTATAGATGTGCACCAACTCCTTCCGCAGCTGCTTCATAGGTCCAATTTACAACAAACACCGACGGCAGGATTTGTAACCAATGAAGAACTTCCACCTCCACACTCACTGGCTACCTACTTAACTAACTTTAATAATATTTGATTTTTGAGGCATTTTGAAATTTTCTATGCTATTTGAACTGTAAAAACAGTTGTTAAGAATAAAAAATTTAAATAAATATTGTGTATTCATTCAACCCTGAAGATACACTTTTGCAGCACATTGTGGATGGCTTCACATGTTTCCGGAATTACTTGGCCAAGAGCTTGGGGTGATGTTATAGCAGAATACTTAAGGCAATTCGTATGATCGACCCGTTGCTAGAAACCTCAAAGTATGTCAATTGATCCAAAACACGCTTATATTAGTGAATTGTCGATACCCAAATTCACCACAAAATATTTCTTTGTCCACAATAACCACAATATTAGATTTACAAAAGGAACAATATCACCTAGTTGGTGTTATAACATTTTATCCACCAGTGATAGAAAATGTCATTGGACATAACATCGCATTCTGCCGTAGAATTCCCGGAGAATGTGACAAAGGCGACAGTTTGCACATACTGTTTCAAATAATAATTTACACACTATGTTAGTTAAACCTGTAGTTTTAATGTATATATTGCTCCACTTGCTCCACTTAGTAGGAGAACTCTAATCTCAAGCGATGAAGATGAATCCACTAGTGACTAGACCGTCAATGTGTATTAATGTTCGACGAGATGAACATCCAGCCAGGGTTGCATTATAACAAACATGCAGATGTGATTGAAGGATTTCAAAATTCAACGAAGCAGATTGCCTAGATCATGTGATCGTTTTCATGATCAGAGGAATCCGTAAAAAGTGGAAGCAACCAATTGCGTATTTCTTCTCAGAAAATGGGGTGAGTGCAGAAGATATGTCACGCAATATAAAAAAAGTATTGAAGCTCTCTTTTATATTAGCCTTGTAGTAGTTGCTACAGTGTGCGATCAACTGTCCGTAAATTCAAAGGCGATTCGATACCTGTATTGAAGCCACTGAGAGACAATACAAAAGAGCCTAGAAGGAGAACCGTAATTTTGACTTTGAAGTAAGAGGAAAAGAAATCATTACACTATATGATCCTCCTCATCTACTGAAGTGGCTACGAAATAACAGTCTGATCGAAAAAAAAGAAAAAAAAAAAAAAACACAGCACAATGGGAAGCAACGTGAAATAGATGAGGGCGACAAAAACACCAGAATGGGCACATGGCACATACGTTTAAATAGAACAATATTATGCTATCGTTTTATTACAGATTATCATGTATCAGATGCCTGGGCCATCAAAAGACACTGAACTTTTTAAAGACGTGGATGATGATGGTATAGTATTAGGGGATGGAGCACATTCACTTTTCCGAAAATTGTTGGATAGGAATAATTATTTAAATCGGCCTTTTAAAGGAGGCAAAGAAAATGAGAGCCCTGTACTGTGGAAAGGTAAAAAGATGGCCAACCTTAATGTGGGATGCAGCACCTGGCATCCTACATTGCCAGAAGATGATATATCATCCTACATTTCCTTGCTCAACAATATGGAAGAACACAACGAGGAATTCCCAGCATTGCTTGAAAAAGTGTACCCAGCAATGAAACATTTTCTAAACTCACAGCCACAGAGCATAGAGGAAATAAAATTTCATTGGCCCGTCATTGTATTTTATGGCATTTTGAAAAATTGACGTTCATTAAGTTAAACGATGTCTTAGCTGTTACCGCAAAAATACAACGACTTGAGGCCTATGGGAAGAAAATAAAATTCCAGAATGCCAATTGCGTGGGTGCTGGTGCGGGTTTCTTACGAGGTATACAAATTATTGCCCACCATTTTCAGGAAAGCTTGGAATTTATTGTGGAAGTGAGTAACAACAATGAACACAAATTTGTCATACTTCCTACTGATAGAGCTATTTTGTTATATTTAGCTGCCAGTACTTGTGGTTGCTAGTGATTGTTTTGTGTTGTTCGGTCATGAGTTTTGGTCATAGTATTGATAACTTTGCATGTCGTCAAAATATGCAGGTGATCACCTGTGTATTCACAATGAAGTATGATATAGTTTAACCCTAACTTGTGTTTCTTATAGATAATTTAGCGATTAAAACAACTTCATACTGGTTTCAGATTTCGAGTGAAGAAAACAGTGGGACCATCCATCACTGAGGTGAACAAGATTAGTACAAGTGGACTTGCCCTGTTGGTTGCAAAAGATATTAATAATATTATACATTAAGTTATTGATCAACAGCATTAAACTTCTCTTATTTATGTTAAAATAGATGCAGACAGCTGCGTTGTATACTATGGGCGACGAGAGTTACGAGATTGCTCGAGAATTTATGATTATGTTTTCCTTATATTTTATTTTTGATGTAAAATTCCCGAAAGAATCCTCTTAGACGTTGGAAACGGTACAGCGGTATTTTTTTAAAATACATCCCGAGACAGGGTCCAAATGTACGAAAAACAGCGTCAAAGAGAAGCGTTTTAAATTTTTTATCAAAACTCAGCAATGTTCGGGTGTAGTTTGTAAGAGAATTATTTGTATTTTTTGCCCTTATCAATTGTAGGATCTTCAGGGAATATAAGTGCCATTTCAGAGGAGGACAGCTCTGACTTTGAAGAAGTCGGATCTGTTTCAATGACATTGCCACCTTCGCCTTCGGTAAACAGTCTACTCTGTCAGCCCACTGGGAGCAATAATTCAGTTGTGTAAGTATAGTAAAATTGTTAACGATAAATTATGTTGTGACAAATGCTGCTGAAAAGCTACATTTATAAAAAAAATCCGTCAAGTTCACAGTTCATAGATTCGTTGCATTGAAACATTCTGCAAGCGAAATTTCACAAACAGTACTGTACTGTCATGGAGTTCATGACCTAATTCACAAGAGACCAAAATTTGTTTTTAAATAGTTATTTATATAAATAATAATAATAACATATATATCATTATCATAGAAACTTATCGCGTTAATGATATTTTTAGGAAGAAAGAATCAGTCGATAAGGAAACATTCATTGAAAAAAACATGAAGGAAATTATGAAACGTCTACGGTAAGTAAATTATTTTGGCCAATGATAATGTTTAAAATAATAATAATAATCATAATGTATTATTCATTTCTCTTCAGGTCTATAGAAAAAGTTGACAGCTTAAGCAATCAGATCCAAAGTAGACAACTTTACCTTCTGGAATATTCGATGCACCTCAGGGATTTCCTCTTCAAGAAATGGAAGATTTTCTTTTATTTGAAGAAGACAAAATAAAGAAAAAAACTTTGGTACGTTTTAATGTGCTACTTTTTAATACTATGTACATAGTACATGAAGACTCACATCAATGAGAAAATAACGCCGTATGAACTATCAGAACTGTTCAATAAAGTCTATTTAAAAGTAGCGACCTTGGAGAAAGCTCAGTCTGGGTTCAAATCTGGTGGGGTTTGTCCTCTCAATCCTGATAAATTTCAAGAAAGTGATTTTGCACCATCTGCAAACCTGATAAATATTTGTTTGGCAGATAAACATGATTTTATTGATGGCCAAGTTTTAAATGAAATAACTGAACTAAATGCAACCAAAGAAAAGGAAGTCAACAAGGAAGGTATGGTACGGCATATACAACAGATACCAGGATCATCTAAAGAAGATGTGCCGGTTGTAGGTGACATTCCATTGTCAGTTGCACTCCCACAGAAAGATACCAGTACCAAAACCAGACCAGGACCAGTACTCCTTACAGATATTTTACCATTACCAAAAATAACTATTCCCAAACCAAAGAGGCTAAAGGGACAGTCAACAATTTTAACCGCGACTCCTGAAAAAGCAAAGTTAGAAAAGGCACTGAAAAAAAAGGAAGAAAATTTGCTGAAAAAACAAATAAGAGAAGAAAAAAGGAGAAGAAAACAGTTAAAAAACAAAAGACATCCAAACAAGCATTGAAACGAAAGCTGAAGTGGAAAGAGGAAAGCAGCTCTGACGACGAGAACAATATTGACCCCAAAGAATTGTGTGACGACGATGAATTTGATGACTTAGATGCTTTATCAACGTATGAGAGTGATGTTTGTATTTTTTGTAACGAATTCGGCCGGGATGGTGAGGTGTGGTTTCGTTGTGTTATCTGCAGCAATTGGAGCCACAAAGACTGTAGTGGTTGGGACTCTCCGGAGAACTACAAGTGTGACATCTGCCTTTCAAAAGATTAAATTGATAAATTAAGATGTAAAGCTATCGTTAAATTAACATTAATGAACTATTGGCCTACGCCAAAATTGTTGAATTTCCAATTTACAACTTTTCAACTTGAGTCTTTTGTCTGAAGTAATATTTTGAGTTAATAAACGTACCCAATAGAAAAATCCAAATTGCGTATTATTACCCCATTTAATGCGTGAAATTACCCCATGGGGTGGGTAATACCACGCATTTGCAAACATTTTATATATATATATATATATACAAATTTTAATACTAAAACCATTTAATTTTATAAACAAACGAGAAATTTGTGAAGTTAAATAACCAAATTATTAGTTAAATATGTTCCTCCAGAATTTCAAAATCCAAGTCCTATATTATGAATGATTTTGCTTAAGTGCGTGGAATTCCCCCCCTTTCCCCTACGACGTAGCAAAAGATGAAGTGTTGGGTCCTTATAATCAAATGCCGATTGTGATGGTCAGAGGATTATTTGCGCCATGGAAACAACCAATATATATTGATTTCGATCAAAAAATGACCAAGGACATATTATTCAGCATTATCACTGAGCTTCATAAAATATCGTTTAATGTGGTAGCGTGCGTTAGCGATTGTGGAGCAAGTAACGTTGGATTATGGAAGCAACTGGAAAATGACATAAATAACACGTCTTTTGAACACCCCACAACAAAGAAGAACATATACATGTTTGCTGATGCTCCACACTTGTTAAAATTGTTGCGTAATTGGCTATTAGATGTGGGTTACCAGCTAGAAGATGGATCAGTTATAAATAAAACGCCTTTACAAGCATTAGTATCATCAACCAATACTGAAGTTAATTTCTGTTGGAAAGTTAACCAAAAGCATTTAGACTGCGAAAAAAAGCCAACGTCAAAATGTGAGATTAGCTGCCCAGCTTTTATCCAATAGGCCCTAATAAACCATGGCAGAAAAATTTCATAAAAGATGTCGTCAATTTGTGGTTTGACGTTTTCAACAGTTATAGCTCTAAAGGATAGGTTCCTGCTAAAGACCATATGGAACTAATTTGGAAAAACAAGAGCAACATTTGAATAAGATTATATAATGTACACATAGATTAAACCAAGATAGTTGATACTGATGAACATCCAAGTCCTCTTGGGAAAAATCCTGGCATATTCCTGGCATAAACGTTGCAATAATTGAAGACAATAATACAACTCAAATGGAACATGGTCCGGAATTAAGAGGACATGGTCCGAAAGAAAATTATTTATGCTCCCTACCCAATTGTAGGGATTTAAAAGTAATGTTTAATTTATCAACTATTTTTCAATTCATTAAGGTATTATAATTTTATGCATTTAATCAATACGTTGAAACACAATGTAGGAAATATAACAAATTTGTTGGGAAACTGCCGTTCGACCCATTTCAAAGGCCCTTTGTATTACTCTTTGTCCTGTTACCGTGTCATGAATCCTTGGATCATCAATGGGTCATGTCCTGTTACCAAAAATGTTAAAACTGAACGTCTAGAATTGGTTAAGTTAGACGCAAGGTTATTGACGAGTGAAAAATTATATGAACATTTTAGTAAAGCTATTACTGATAAAGGTATTCTATATACACTAAGTAATATTATTGGATTAGCGAGTAATGGAGGAAATGTTATGTTGGGATCTAACAATTCTTTTAAAACAAGATTATCACGTGACACAAAAGTTCTCATAGTTCTTAAATGTATTTGTCATAGCGCTGCACTTGTTGCCAGTAAAGCATACAAAGAAATGCCACGAACAGCAGAACATTTAATTCATTCTGTCGCAACCTATGTTGGAGGGAGTGCAAAAAGATCTGCAGAATGGTCTGAATTTCAAGATTTTTATAATACTGAAAAATTAAAAGTTTTGAATTTATCAGATACTCGTTGGCTATCGATGTATCAATGTGTTGAACGATTTTTAAAACTCTGGGACATTTTAAAATCATATTTTGAAGTTGCACTGGTCCAGGATAGGTTAAAGCAGTCAGAGTTTATATTTCAATCTTTCAATGATCAAATTAAAACCTACTTTTATTTTTTGAAATTTGTACTTAATTATATAAATGAGTTCAATGCACTCTTTCAGGGTAGAAATACATTAATTGGGGATTTAAAAAAAGAGAGACTTTTTAAGAAAATAGGCTAGAATTTTCTGAATAAGTTAGAGTTCAACATAAACGTTTTCAATCCTCATAGTTTGTTTGTTATCTTTGGAAAAAAATTACTTGGGACCAGAGTGTGAAAATCATTTGCAGAAAATCAAACTTAATCAGAGCATTGAAAGTGATATAAGAAAAAATTGTCTAAAATTATATCATGTCGCTTTCTGAAATTCAGAAACGCCTCCCATTGACAGACAAATTTTTTGAAGCTATGAACTTCATTAGTGTTAAGGAAGCATTAAGCGAAAACAGAACTGTTACATCAATTCAAGATGTAATCGACATATTTACTCCATTGTTACAAAATCATATGGTTACAGATATAGCTACAGAATGGATTTTGATAAGAATGAAAAAAATAAAATGTTTAAAATGTCAGTTGCACAATTTTGAGAATTTATATTAAATATTGTTAATTTTAATGATGAATATTTATTTAAAAATGTTGCATACTTGGCTCTACCACATTCTAATGCGGAAGCCGAAAGTATATTTTCGATTATGAATGACGTAAAATAAAAAAAAAGAAACAGGATGGGAGAAAATGTTTTGAATTCTATTTGTGTAATTAGGTCGAAGCTCCAATCAGAGAGAATATAAACAAAACTTGTGATTACAGTGTAACACAACAACATCTAGATCTAATGAAAACTTAGTAGAAATACTTCATACGAACATAAAAAGGAAAAATTTATGTTATTTATTGTTATCTTTTCATGTGCAATTTTATGCCAAATATTTTTATAAGTGTTTTTTTTTTTTTTTTAATGCTACTAATACTTGCTTAATAATGTTACCACGCGTAATTTGGGAGACGTGCAACCTCAACGACGATGTGTGCGGGAGCTCTGCGGCGGCTGTTTTCCTTCTGACAATAGTAATGATATTATTCAACACTGCACTGCAATATTTGCGAATTTACAGATGGTAAAAAACAGCGGACAATCGCGCAGCTCTTATGGAGGCGCCAAGAATTCGATCACTATGTGTGGAGTTTTTGAGAAAGATCACTAACTATAGAAGAGATGGCTGGAATGTAATCTACACATATGAAACATATATTCATGCCAGACATACATCTTCCTTTAGCTGGATTGATGCAAGACAACCAACACAGAGTTTGAAAAAGCCAGTCAGCTAAGGCAAACGCCTGATAATTGTACATGCAGGTGGGGAGGGTGGATTTATACCAAATGACTTACTAATGTTTCGTTCATGTGAGATAGTTTCTCAAAACTGAATTGTATACACTACATTGCAGGTTTAAAAACTGGTGACGATCATGATGAAATGAACTACATACTTCAATTTTATGAGGTGGGCCCTACACCAACTTATACCAAACTTACCTCCGAGATCTGTGTTCGTATTAGATAACGCCACATATCACAATGTAAAAAAAAGGTGTACATATCACTTTAGCATCAAAGAGATAGATATGGAAAACTGGCTGAATGAACGTAATGTTCCGTATGCCCAAGGCTTATTGAAATGTTACTTATATGACATAGTACGAACACATAAAAGCCAACATGCAGAGTATATCCCGAATTCATTGTTGGAGAAACATGGCCACAAAGTGTTGCGGTTACCACCTTACCATCCAGATTTAAATCCTATTGAGAAGGTGTGGGCTTTCGTCAAGAATTGGGTTTTACAGCATAACACAACATTTAAATCAGAAGCTCACTCTGGAACGATTTAGCAGCTATCAGAACCTACTTCTGACCAGTGGAAAAATATGTGTAACCATGTGATCCAGTATGAACAGGAGCTTCTTCAAAAGGAGGTTGATATTGATGCCGCAGAAGATGAGTTCTTGTTCACAGTTAACACCACATCATCAGATGAGTCAGACTTGGAGTACTTGGACTCAGATTCAGACTGCAATGTGTAATTTATATGGCAATGCGTTTGTATTATTATAATCAATACTGTATCTGTTTCAGCATCGCTTCTTCAGTAATAGAACATATTCATTATGTTGGATATCGTTCACCCATTTTCCATGGAATTCTGTCTATTCCAAATGATTGTTTAAATCATTTCCTTATTTTTTTTTTGGGTAGTTCATTTCAAACTATGTGATGGAAATCTAAGTCGAAGTACTCTATGTACATTTTCATAAACACCTGTATATACTGCTTAATGTTGGTCTGCATTTACACATCATGTAGAAATTATATATTACCATATACAATTTGGCTACAAAAGATTGCCACTGCTACTTCTGGCACAAGGCCATCAGTAAAAGAGGAGCATGTGAAATATCATCCTGTGTTTTCAGTTTTTGACACCATACGCTCAAAATGGAGTCACCCACTTTGATCTGTTCAGTGAAAGCTGTGCCGGCCAAAACAAAAAGACAATCGTGTTCACAAAGAATGTCTGACAAATCGTTTAAGAAAGATTTAAAAAATCTAAGCAAAGAACCGCCTAAAGATCCCGTTGCAAAATAGAAATATTTGATATCATTAACTGAAGGAACAAACCCCGTCAGGCCTACCAGTCCAGATCTCCAGCTCAACAGTACCACTACGATCTACTACAAGCGACACGAATCTACAAGCCTACGACGACCACTGCTGACATCCACGGACACGATTCCTGCCACGCTAAACTATTTTATATTATTTATCTCTGTTGAGAACTTGGTCCAAATAAACGTTGTTTCTTGTAACGCTGTTTTCCCTGTGCCAATCCCGTGTGACAAAAGGACCACCCCCCCCCCCCCCCAACACTCGATTTGATGAACACAAAATCTTTCACAGAAACTTACCACATTGAAACAACAACATTAAGAAGTTCAAGATTTTTTTTATATAATTATCAATAGAACCTAATAAAAATTTGTTTTATTCAAGAGAACAAAAAAACACCTTATTTCAGTATCAACCATTGGTCGTAAGGGAGTCTCCCGAATTCCGAAGCAAGACAAAAATGCGTAAGTGATAACTTTTAACTTTCCAGAACGATACAATCACTTTAAAAGGGAGAACACAGAAAACGAGACAAAATACCAGTTCTAAACAATTTTTAGAACAGTAAAATTATTTGGTCAGTAAAAAAACCCAAAAATGTGAATATACTATAAAATTGGTAAATATCACTTACGCCTCTTTGTGTTTCAATGAACGAAATGTTTGGCTAGTAAAAGCATGAAACCTGTAAAATTAAGTGGTATTTAAAAATAAAGCATTCAGCAAAAAGCAAAAAGGGCCTACACAATTGGTAATGATCTAAATTGCTGACGAGTTGAAAAAAAAAGTACCTCTATCAATCCAAATAACAATACAGTCAACAGTCAAATTTTTAATATTAGCAAAGACCAGTTTAAACAGCTTATGTTAAGAATAAAAAGTAGCGGTAAATTTGTTATTCACTTGGATTAATCGACTGACAATAGAAATTTTGCATAGCTGTTAGCATATGTTAGATATTGTTGCAACGACAGTGCCCACGAAGATCATCTATTTTGTCGCCCGTTAGCTGGACAACCGGAGAGGCAATTTTTCAAAAAGTAAACGATTTCTTTGAAGAGGAAGGCCTGGAATTGAACAACTGTGTCGGTGTATGTACTGATGAGGCAACGGCAATGAAGGGGAAACGTCAAACATGTTTTCATTTAAATGGC
Source organism: Aphodius granarius (assembly GCA_963971325.1). Lineage (NCBI taxonomy): Eukaryota > Metazoa > Arthropoda > Insecta > Coleoptera > Scarabaeidae > Aphodius > Aphodius granarius. The sequence continues at coordinate 28,933,010 of OZ020222.1, read as the reverse complement.
AATAACTCCGGTATGAGTCAACAGAATTGAACAAACTAGATCTCATTTAAAAGAGCGTTTATTGTTTAATAATGTGCTGCATAAAAATTAACCGAACAGATTTTGCCGTTATCGCTGTGTATCATTGCAACAGTTATTACGGATTTTCATGAAAATGTCAAATAGTAGGCTATGTCTCTTTTTACATTGTTAAATAGAAGACGAAATGCCCTAAAATTCTGCGCAAACCTCAACTTTCTATCTTTTTTCTAACCGGAGATATCATTAAAACAAATATTAGGTGGCTGGTATATTTACGATCCACTTATTGCCAGGAGAAGAGAAAAGTTCAGAAATCAAAAACATCTGGCTGTGGTGCTGATGAGGTTTACGTACCTACCATAAAATGGTTCAACGAGATGCATTTCACACACTTTTTGCACACTTTGAAAGAAACATCCATTTTAACAATCATCCAGATTTAATAAATTGTCACACTTGTGAAATTCAATGGATCATTCTAGATTGCCACGAGACGGCACCTTCATTTGCAAAGTACGTAGCATATCTTTCCCTCAATTCTCGAGCTAGTCTTGATGAGTGGTTGCTCCCTATTTGGCCAATACTTGGCAAGGTGAAGTTCTCTCGTCTCCATAATCCCGGTCTGACTTCTCCGGTATCCACTTCTTCATTATCTACATTCTTGTTAAGTATGTGGTCGATGTCTTCCTTAACCAGTTAAGTATAGCACATGCTGTGCGAATAATTTTATCAGTGACAGATATATCTGTTGCAATCGGTTGTTGAAATATTCTAAATCGACTCACTAGAATACCAAACGCGTTTTCGACGATTCTCCGAGCTCTCGAAAGTCTGTAATTAAATATTTTTTGTTGGTAGGTTAACGGTGCATGTTTATAAGGTTTCATTAAATATGTTTTCAGTGGAAATCCGTAATCTCCAACAAAAAATCGACCATTCGGCAACAGGTTTCTTTCGAGATCACGGAAAATGGTACTGTTTTGGAAAACGCCACCATCCGAGCATCTCCCATTTGATCCAACATTAGTATATATAAAACAGTCATCGTCAACGACTGCCAATAATATAATGCTGTTTGTCCCTTTATAATTGAAAAAATCACTGCCACAATCAGGTGGTGCACGAATTAACATATGCTTGCCGTCAATAGCACCACATACTCCTGGAAAATTCCATCTTGTGTTGAATCCTCTTTCTATTATCTCCCACTCTTCATGTGTAGCGGGAACCTAAAACATAAATATTTTTTATTCAGCTAGAAAACAATTCCATGAGTACTGAAGGCGATACTGTGGAGAACCAAGATGCCGGCTTTAAGTCTTCAGACACCCAGATGATTGATAACGCATCTGTCATCTCTTTCGAAGAGCCTAGCAGTGAGACTTCCAATGTATCAGTCGCCTCAATACAAGTTAACAAAGAGTCTAACCGGCCAACAAGAAAGAATGTATCAAACCGGAAGGGAATTATTCGTGCGATTGGCGAATTAAAACAGTTACAAGAAATGATAAATAAGGATCAATCAGTTAATACTAATCCAGAAAACCAAAAGGAAAGCCAATTTGATGTGTTTTTAAGAGTGTATCAGCTCAGTTACAAAGTCTGTCTTACGGAAAAGCTTTGATTGCACAGTCCAGGATTCAAAATATTTTGACTGAACTTGCAATCGAAAATTACAGAGAAAGTAATATGTCAAGGTCTACTCCAGCATCAGTCGACTTGGATGATACAAGTGATTTCTCAAGTGAAAATCAAGATGTTCTGGCTACTGCAAATGCAATGTCTTTGGGAGATGTACATGGCACCATACAATAATACTATATGTCAGTTAAAATATTTCTAATGTGGAAAATTACTAGTTTACGTTCTAATAAATACTTCCTTAAGTTTGTATAACCTTTTTTTACTTACCTTTATATAATCCTTCAAGGTCTCGTGTAAAACGTCCAGAACCTCAGGGATAAACAACGATATAGCTGCTTTTGATACTCTGAAGAAGTGTGATAAAGTACGGTAAGTACATCCCGTAGCAAGAAACGTCAAAGTCACTTCTAACTTAATTTTTGCTGGTACTGCACCTCTCATAGTCGTATCTGCACGTTGAATTAGTGCTGATGCTTTTTGAAACAAAAATTCAAATTGATCGGGTGTCATTCGCATTAAACTTCTGTATTCCAATTGATCTTCAACTGAGAGCTCTTTTGTAAGTCCAACCGAATTGCCACGAGTGTCTCTGCGAAGTAACCATTTCCTTGTCCATAGTCTTTTTTCTTTTTTCAACTCGATCTCAACTTCATCTATCAAAGCAGAGAGGATTATGTTCGAATAACGTTTAACAAGGCGGCGGTAATCCATCGGGACGACTGATTTGCTACTGCTCACTTCTACTTACCACTCACTACTTATAAATGTGTTCACATGTGGCACTCGTGTGAACGCGTATTAAGCGTTTAGTAGCTTAGTGGCTAGTCCGAGTGATGAGTGACTAATGATTAGTACTAATCCCGTGTAAACATGGCTATATACGTACTAGGATTTTTGGGCAAGACCTGGGAGTAACTCGAACTACCGTTTAAAACATCCTCAAAGAACACAAGTAAGCAACAACATGAACGAATCAAAAGATTGTAATTCCAGAAAAGTCTATTTAATGACTTTCCTTTCGTATCTTGTTGCATCACTGGTTGTCCTTGTTTCAGATTACATCCCTATCACTTACCCCTGCGTCAGGCGTTGACTGCTGCAGATTTTGATCGGAGACTGGATTATTGTCAGTGGCTTTTGGGAATGATAATAGAAAATCGACAAGTTCTCTCGCATATATTGTGGACTGATGAGGCCACCTTTCATAGCAATGGGGTAAATCTTCATAACACGCACTACTGGTCGAGAACAAATCGCGTTGGATGGGAGAAACCCAGCACCAACGTCGTTGGTCCGTAAATTGTTGGGCAGGAATACTAGAACGAATTATTGGCCTCACTTTTTGATAATCCACTGAATTGTGAGAGTTATCTGCGATGTTTAAGAGAGGAATTGCCGGTTTTGTTGGAGGAAGTGCCCCTTGCAATTCGACGACATATTATATTCCAGCACGATGGCTGTCCGGCACACTTCGAAGTGAACGTTCGGGAGTTTTTGGAAGTCAACTATCCTGGTAGATGTATAGGACGGGGCAGCATCTTTCCATGGCCGGCTCAATCACCCGACTTGACATGTCTCGATTTTTATTTATGGGGTCGAGTAAAAGACTTGGTTTATGCCACCAGACCTACTACACGGAAAGACATGATCGAAAGAATAACAAACACTATGCCAACTATGACAACTCAGTTGACGAGCTTGAGACCGTAATTTGGGCTACTCGAGAAAAAATTCAAAAGTGCATCAAAAATGATGGACGGATGGAAGTTGACCGTTTGATCTCGTGTAAATATGAAGTATAAATCTGCATTATTTTCCGCACTATCAGGCAACTGAAATCGATCTGAACTTAAATGTCTGAAAAACGTCGTTTTGCTCCAGTACTCCACCATCGGATAGCCGACCGTCTTTTCCAACATCAACATACAAGAATTCGATTGTTAACAAAACAATACTGTAAAAGTTTTTATAATTATAGTACAATGCGCCTGTATTTCTGCCATCGTGAGTTAAAGCCTTCAACAACGCTTTACCAGTGTATTTTAAATAAATTATCGCAAAATAATAAAAGTATTAACTTTGTTATTGCCAAATGCGGATTTAGGACAAATAAACAATGTATGTTACCAATATTATTTCTTTTTACAGATTTTTTAGGGACTATTCAAAAGAGCAAAAACGAAGACAACACCTCATGAGATGCAGCAGCAACTATTTATGTTGCACTGACGCATTACAGAACTGTGGTGAAGAAACGGACACTACAGCTTTCGGAAAATTTGTTTCCACTAAACATGCAAAGTTAAATGAAACCCAGAAGATGTATGCTGAAACCCTAATTACAAAAATATTATATAGAGCTGCACTAAATACATTAACTGAACACACTAGCATTTTCGAACCACCGCAGCAATTTTGGAATATTCTTCCTTCGCATACTTCGTCATCATCAGTAACATCTTTATCGACTTCTAGGTGATGGAAGTGAGGAAGATCAAGGGCACCCACAGAGCGCAGGAACTATTTTGTCAAATTTTTCATCTTTTTTGAAATGTAAATATAAACCTAAATATATAATAAAATAACGTCACCTTTAAATAATCCTTGTGTAATATCTACTTCGTACAGTGCCTTGCACGTTTCGAGTATGATGCTTCCCAGAGCTTGAGCAGATATTCCTGTAGTAAATTTAAGATCTTCATAACTACGTCCAGTAGCAAGAAAGCCGGGGGGTGACAATTAGCCTTTCATCGGCAGGTATACTTCGTCTCATTGCAGTATCTTGTTTACTGAGATGGGCTTTCATTATATTTAGATGCTCATCAAACGTGTTTCCATCGATTCTAAAATAATTTCTGAAGTCATCTGGATTATTGTCTCTCTTGTGTTGTGCGGAAGACTCCAGCAGCACCGAGAGACAACAAACTTTTTAAACAGCAGCCAGTTTGCCTGCAGAAAGGGCAAATCCACGGAGGATGCCATAAATGAGGGCGTTAGAATGATCACAGAGACGGAAACGAAATATGCTCTGGCAATTTTCGTGGACATCTCGGGTGCATTCGACATCCTTTGGTGGCCGGCGCTATTCGAACAGTTGCGGAAAATGAACTGTCCATGGCAACTCTTCAAAGTCCTGCTGGACTACTGCACAAATCGGCAGGCACAAATGTCCTGCCTATGGACCACAATCCTAAGAGCAAAAGGAAGTCCGCGGGGATCGATTTTCGGTCCGGAGTTCTAGGACATTCTCTTGGAAGGCTTACTCGAAATACTCCAAGCAGAAGAAGATCTAAGTGGTCAAGTCGTGTATGCAGACGACATTTTCCTCCTGATAACAGGCAACAGCAGAAGCGAACTAGAGGGGAAGGCAAATAACATCCTGCAAATAATTAATCAATGGTGTTGCAAAGTTAAACTAAAAATTTCCGTTGAGAAATCAACTTATGCCCTAATGAAAGGAAACAAGAACAGGGACCCCATTCTGAGGCTGGGGGAAGGAACGGTAAGAAGTAGCACAGTAAACAAATACCTGGGCATCACAATTGGGAAAAGGCTGAGCTTCTCAGACCACATAGTATCTACGTGCGCTAGGGCAACCGCATGGAGGCAGTGCATCGCCAATTTGGCTCAAATAGAGTACAGAATACCTCTACAAAACGTGAAGCAATACATTAACGCTATCATGACATCAATAATGACATATGGGGCCAGCGTATGGGCAGGAAAATCAAAACAAGTAGTCCCAATAACAAAGCTAAATAGAGCCGTACTAATACGACCCACAGGAGCCTATCGTACCACCTCGGCGGATGCACTGCAAGTGGCTCTGGGCGTACTACCAATGGACCTAGAGGTGATCAAAAGGGCCGCAGTATACTGGGCCAAAAGAAACAACACTGCAAAGGTGGAGAGTCTTATAGGCGCCCCACTAAGAACAAGGGCGATAAAGGAAAAAATACGTGACATCTGGCAATTGAAATGGAACAACAGCGACAAAGGTAGAACACTCGACACATACCCTCAACCAAATGGGAGACATAATTAATAGACAAGCGATTAACGACTACCGAAATCGACTTTAAACTAGACATAACAATCAACGAATCCAAGTGGAACTGATGAAAATTCCGGAACCACGATTAGCCCAGGTAACTGCCGGCAGTAATAAAAATCCTGGGTACGGCTAAAGGCGCTCTAAAAGGAAGACAACACGCTAGAGGTAATAAACCAACATCAACTCAGCATGAAACGTAGTAACGTAGTACACTAACAAAATAGAGTTCAATTTGAAATAGCATGTTTACGAGTTAACATAAAAGTAGTCACAATTAATGCATGTACATTAAAACTTTTGCAAAAGAAAATGTAGCGCCAATAGTAAATAAACATACGGCATGAAGATCGTCTTGTAAAATTTTTTATGAAATAACAATACAATTTAATTAAATTAAATTAGATGCATGTAAGTTTTTTAATAAATAGTTTTTAATCATTTAAATTTTTTTGTTCAGAATTTTTTCGGCTTATTTCAAGGTAATAAGCTTTTTGTAGATTACATTAAATGAAAAAAATGTCCGCCATTTCATGTTAAACTGCCTGCACCTCTGTTCAGACATATAGTCTCAGTGTTGCTCCACGTGTACGCACTCAATTGCTCGGATTGCGCAATTACATTGCTGCAAGAGTATCGCTGTAAATATTGCTGAGCTATAGATTTCAGCAAGATATCCTGCAAGATGCAATTTTTGTAGCCCGTTTACGAGCCGTTTAAGAGCTTGCCTGGATTTCATGCTATCACAGGTTGTGATTATAATCCTGCATTTTTCAGACGAGGCAAATTAAAACTTACGAAATACTAAAAAAGCATATCAAAAAGCTTTTATCAACTTTGGTGATAGCAAACTTATTGAAAATAATGATGCACGACAAAACATCTTTACTGTTATACAGCGCTTTGTATGTGATATAAACAATCTTGGTGATATAACTGATGTTGCTCGGTATCAAATGTTCATCAAAGCGTATACGGTCTCGGATGTTCACGAAGCGTTCGACCGAAAGAAATTGCGAAAAATTGATGCAAGCAGTCTACCACCCTGTAAGAGCGAGTTGTTACAGCAATTTCTATGAGCAAACTACATCTCAACTATTTGGAAAAATGCTCACCTGAAAAATACAACCTTCTGTCAACCAGAATATACTGATTGGGTATGGAAAAGCAACCAGTACCATTTGAAATGGTTTGAAAGGGATCAGTTGGCAAATTCCATCAGTGATTCACTAAAAACTCTATCAGGTATTTAATTATTATTTCAAAATATACCTACATACTTTTGTAGCTATTCATAATTATTGTATTAACTTGTTTACATTTTTTAAATCATTAAACATTTCTCTAAATCCAGTATTATCCTTATAGTATAAATACATATAGTTTATATAGTATACGATGGCTATGATTATAATATTAAACTATTTTTTATTTGATTTCTTAGTACTGAAACAATTGCTTTCTCTATAATCATAATAAAAACATAAAATTTTAATGAAATGTCGATATTTGAACAAAATTAAAGTTTAGTTCATGAAATTCCAAAACATTATTTATTCATTTATTCGATTTGTTTTTTTATTTATTTATTTATATTTATAACATGAAAATTATATTGAATAATCCTTTGAAATTTTTTTTTCATAAATAATTTCATTTATATAAAACGAAAGTACACTTACAATTTATCAAAGTTTAAGGGTGTCTGGCGAAAGGTTGCCACGATAGTACGTGTCTGGCAATGGTTAATGAGATTTCTAATATTATTCCGAAGAAAATATAAAAAAATTACGCTTTGACGAATTTGGGTAGCAGTTTTATACACCTTTGCTACATGTTGCCTGCCAAAGCCACTATGATCCAAACTTCATAGTAGCCAATCGTTCTTTACCTGTGTTGGGCAAATGCGCAGAGAAATTTGCAGCTTTTATACTATGAGGAAGGTCTGGCGGTCACGGGCTCTTGGTCTAACACGATAAATGACACTTTTTGCCCACACCCATACCATTTATCCCTTGAAATTGATGTATCACGCGCAATCATGTCCTAAATCATTTGGATACTTTACCAATGGTAAATTGGTATGTTCTTTCGCGCATACCAACACGCCACGATTTTTGAAATGAAAGAACGTGTGTATGGCTCGCTATTGATGCAAAGTCAATAAACAGGGAAAGAAAGTCTGACACCGTTAATTCCCAAAGTGCGAATATTGATGGAAAGCGAACGTCAATTTGTAAATATCTGGGGTGGCCCTCACCCTACTTTCCGACTAAATCGTTGGCACAATGAAGTGCCTAAACACTTTTGCAATTATGTAATTTAGTAAAGCCAGAGCTATCTCTGGACGCTACCTAATGTCAGGTTCAGTGACAGAATTACATTTAGACGAATTTGTGTGCCGCGTTGATTACAAGATGGAGTTTGAAATAAAAATACTAGGTATATGTTCTTCCTTGTATATTTGAAAAAATGTACTTTTTTATCACAAAGGACACACGTCCTCACTCTTTTGGAAGCCTATCAGATCGAAAAGCACAAACAGGCAGGAACGACTCTCCTCAACGACCAACTCCTGTTACAAAAGCAGCCACTTTTCACATTCTTCCACGGCAGGAACGTAGCCTTTATTTCCTACATACTTTTCTGAACACGCTGTTACGATCGTCGCGACATCTCCAATAAATTCGTGGACACGATTGATACCAACGTTCATAACAATACTATATTTTCTGTCATTGACAGTTTAATTAGTGTTTGCTCTGCTGATCTGTACCTCATTCTTTTGAGTTTTGATATGTTTGATATGTGTTTTTAACCTTTGACTGGTGAGTTTGTCTTGTTAATGTGTAACCTCTGATGCGTATTTTATCATGATTTCCCGCTTAGAGGAAAGAAAGACGATGAAAGAGTTTTCTTTGACCTTTTAAATTTGAGAATTGACTGTGGCGATGAGGAGCTAAAGAGTCACTTGGATAGATGTCGAAAAAATGCAGTCTACACTTCAAAATGAGATTATAAGATTATGTGGTGAAGTTGTCAAAGAAAGAATTATCGAAAATTGTAAACAAGCTAAAGCTAACGGCTGATGAAACAGCAGATATCGCTGGAAAAGAACAGCTTGCCATTGGATTGCGGTTTTATGGTGAGAGTCAAGAAAAAATCAGAGAGGAATTTGTAGGCTATGTTGAGCTGAAATCTCAAGATGCCCCTACAATCGCTAGCGTAATTCAGAGTTTTTTAGTTGATCAGAACCTTTCAGCAGAGAATTGTGTTGGCTTTGGATTTGACGGATGTTCTACGATGGCTGGAAAAGAAGGTGGTGTGCAGGCCATTCTGAAGACAAAGTACAGAAAATGTTTATTTTTTCCATTGCTCAAGTCACAAACTAAATCTTGTGGTCAATGATGCTAGCAAACTACCAGAAATAAGAAACACCATTGCAACGGTTAAGGATACAATATCATTCTTTAGGGAGTCGCCAGCCCGCAGGAATTCTGTTCCCAATTTATCAAGAGTCTGTGAGACCAGGTGGTCTGAAAAATACAAAAGCGAAAGAAAGTTTTCAGAAAACTTCCATGAAATCGTCAATGCACCAGAACATCTCTCGGTCGAAGGAAACTATGCTACACGAAAATCTGCCTGTGCAGTTACTAAACCAATTTTCATCATCGGTTTACTCATGATAGCAAACTACTCTGCGATTTTAGAACCCGTTGTGAACGTTTTACAAGGTAAAAATGTGGATTTGATTATTGTGAGGGAACATATTGGTCAAATCCTTGATGTCATCAAGAAGGATCGGCAAGAAATAGGGCATGATTCTGATGAATTACTTAAAAAATCACATGATATCGCGGACAAAGTCGGGGTTGAGTTATCAGTACCACGAATCACTCAAAGGCAAGTACACAGAAGTAATCCACCATCTGAGACTGCGATTGAATACTGGAGACGGTCGTTGATCATCCCTTATCTTGACTCCCTAACTTTATCTTTAAATGTTAGATTCTCACACGAAAATACACCTGCTTTTGCCTTATCCCATCTTCATCCTTCATGCATGCTAAAAATGGCTTCAAAAGATTCGGGAAAAAATTCATGGAGTTTTATGAGTTGGGTGATATCTCTGCAGAATTAGATTTATGGTATAATCTGTGGAAAAAGAAGGATGAGGCTAATATTTCTTTTCCCTGCATCAAGGCACGCACTCCTCATTTTAAGTGCTTTCCCGTCCACCACAGCGACTGTTGAACGATCTTTCAGTACCCTTCGAAGGGTAAAGACCTGACTCAGAAGTACAATGGGAGGGGACAGACTGACTGGGTTGTGTTTGATGATCGTCCATCGGAAATTCTTCAAGGAAAATCAGCCCAGTGCTTGAAACAAAGGTTTTAAATCAAAGTTTTCTTCAAACCCAAGACACGGTACGCCCTTGAACCAGTCTATATGAAACCAGCGTCTTATTACGTTGTACATCCAAATACATTTCGATTATCATACTTTTTTTAAATTTTTACTCCAAAAATTCTGTTTCTTATGAAATACATGCACAATATTCCATCTTTGCATTCTATGTTTGACAGTTTATGCAGGTTTCATGAAAGTGAAAACCGCCAGGTTATTAACGATCAGTGGCGAATTTAGCTTGATTTATTTTAGGGATAATTGTTAAATTTTACTAATGAAAACGACAATTTTGTATTTAGAGAATTATCCTGTTTTGTTTTAAATATTCTTTCATTGCCTCATTCTAATGCAGCTTGTAAGCGTGTTTTTTTTTTCCTGAAGTAAACGCCATTAACCCATATTAACCTAGTGTTACCATATGGCAACAAAATTCGTGGCTGACTTCATGTTGTCACAGTTGGTGCATTCGAAAAACTAAAGTTGGTAACACTATTTATTTACCTAACCTAACTATCACTAAACACAGATTTGACATTTGTATCGTTCAAGTAAGGTTTGTTCGAGAAAAATTTTGCGGTATAGTTTTGTGTGCTGAATTATGGAAAACAATATGGAGCAGTGCGCAGAGTAAGTATTATTTTTTCTTATTCTTTATGCATGTATGTGATTATTTCTGATATAGGATGCTAAAAGGCTTGAAGCTATAAGCTCATGAAAAAATTTGAGCAATTATTGAATCTGTTATTTTGCATTCTGCTCTACAACATTTATGTTGCCATATAGCAACGCTAAGTGCATCTACTGCTACTAATTTTATAACCTATCTATGACTCTATCTATAATATTCAGTACATATGTTACGACCGAATCCGTTTTTGGGTACACACGTGCGCGTACAGACACTGCGCACGCACACACACAATATACCAACGATTATGATGAGTATGATGACAGTCCGGTGTTTTATGGAGGCTGTATAGTGTTTTATAAAACACCAAACTGTCATCAACGTAAAATTATGAATATACTTTATTAGAATGTAAATTACAATTTTTTGCAATGTATGAGTCATAGATAAAGAGTCGTATAATATATAATTTCAGGGACATTGGTGTTAGATTGGAGACTGGTCTGACTGTCAAGGAAGTGCTAGACATTGTATTTGGAGAAAACGAAAATGATACCGTCAACCAGCATCCCATCGCTGCAATAGTCATTACTCCACCGGATGCAGGAATTGTAACCGATGAGGACTCTGGTGATGAAGATGAGTTTGAAGTCGACAACTTAGGCAGAAACCAACTCGTGGCAGATGCGGAGATTGTACGATATGCCCCGATTGAGGAAGCCGTTACATGGGACAAAAATTATACAAAAACTTGGGTTGAAGGGGATTTGGAAACCACAGTAAAGGAGTTTCCCAGGTTTTCGGATGAAGATTATGCAAGCATGTCACCTCTCCAGCTGTTTGAGTTGTTTTTTGATGACGAAATTGTTAAATTTATAGCAATATCATCGAATGAGTACGTCCAATTTATAAACTGCCCTAATCCCGGAATTACTGCGGAGGAAATAAAAGCGTTTATCGCTATACTCATCATTAGTGGATATACCCAGTTACCGGGAAAACAATTTTACTGGGACAGTGAAGCAGACATGGGAAATGAAGTGGTGAAGAACAGTATGCGGAGAAACAGATTCGAACAGATATTACGATTTCTCCACTGCGCAAACAATAATAAACCTATTCTACAAGATAAAATGTGGAAGTTGAGGCCTCTTGTAAACATGATAAGAAAGAAATGCCACCATCATTTTATTCCAGAAAGGCAACTTTCATATGACGAATGCATGATAAAATACTTTGGGAACTGACTTGGAGCCGTACGTTCTTGTCTATCTTGACGACATTGTCATTATTGCTCCCGATTTTGGAACTCATCTCATCATTTTGGGGAAGGTTCTGGAGCGTTTGCGTGCGGCCGGCCTGACTGTCAGCCGAGAGAAATGCAAATTTTGCATTCCGGAGCTCAAGTATTTGGGATAATACATAGTCGACCGGAATGGCCTGCGTGTGGACCCGGACAAGGTAGAAGCCATTTTGAAGATTCCTGTACCGCAGACTGTTTCTGAGGTTCGACGTTTTACGGGTATGGCCAGTTGGTACCGTAGGTTCGTCCCGGACTTTGCCACCATCTTATCTCCCATGACCCAACTCACGAAAAAGGGCGTGAAATTTGACTGGACTCCGGGCTGTGACCGGGCTTTTCTGTCTATCAAACAGGCTTTGGTTTCGGCACCCCTCCTGACGTGCCCGGATTTTGAAAAACCGTTTTGTCTGCAGACCGATGCATCTGCGTATGAACTGGGCGCTGTTCTTACCCAGAATTTTGACGGTGGCGAGCGAGTGATAGCCTTTTTATCTAGGTCCTTGACACGGCAGGAGAGAAACTACTCGACGGCGGAGAGAGAATGTTTGGGAGTGATCTGGGCAGTAGAAAAACTGCGCCATTATTTGGAAGGTACTAGGTTTACCGTTATTACGGACCATGCATCGTTGGTATGGTTGCACCGATTGAAGGATCCAACTGGTCGTTTGGCTAGATGGGCCGTAAGATTGCAGCCGTTTGATTTTGAGATTATTCACCGGAAGGGCCGTGACATGGTGGTCCCTGATTGTTTGTCCCGTTCTGTGCCTGTTTCTGTGGACTCCGTGCGTGCCGGTGACATCTCATCTGACTTCGCTTCGACTTCTGATGCCTGGTATCATGGCATGATCGTCCGTGTTGAGCGAGAGATTCACAAGTATCCGCAATGGCGAGTCGAGAATGGGCTTTTGTATAAATATGTGAAGTCGAAGGGATGTGGACTCTCTGACGATGGCGAGAGGTGGAAGATGATTGTGCCTGCTGACCGCAGAATCCCATTGTTGAAGCGTTATCATGACGACCCTCGCGCTGGACATGTTGGAAGCTATAAGGTTTACTGGCGCTTAAGGGAGAGATATATCTGGCCAAAGATGCACGTCGACGTGGCGAGATATGTGCGTCGGTGTGTCGTGTGCGCCGCACATAAGCCTGAACAGCGTGCCCCTGCGGGATTGATGGGCTCTCGACCTGATGTATCGCGACCATGGCAGATGATAAGCCTGGATTTTGTGGGACCATTGCCACGCTCTTCTAAGGGGAACACTACCATTCTTACCGTCAGTGACTATTTCAGCAAGTATGTCCTTTTGTTCGCCCTTCGATCAGCTACCGCGAAGAGTCTCGTTAAAGCGATTGAGGATCATGTATTTTTGGTGTACGGTGCACCTCAATACCTGATTTGCGATAATGGCGTCCAGATGAGGAGCAGGAACTTTCAGTCTCTGTGCGATTCCTATGGCACCAAGATCTCGTACACTCCGCTATATTGTCCCCGAGCTGATCCGGTGGAGCGAGTAAACCGCGTTGTCAAGACCATGCTGAGCTGCTACTTGAGGGATAACCAGCGAAAGTGGGATGAATACCTTGCCCCAATAGGTTGTGCCATTCGGGCATCTAGAAGCGAAACCACCGGTTATTCACCTTTCTACGTGAACTTTGGTAGGCATTATGTTGGATGTGGCGATGCCTTTGAGCGGGTGATCACTGATCATGAGCCGCCGGATGTACCTACCCGAGTTAAGGGCTTCCAGTAGCTATTCCTTAAGGTCCGCAAACAACTCGCTGCAGCTCAAGAGCGAGGCCGAAAAGTGTACAACTTACGTAGAAGGCCGGTACAGTATGTCATCGGACAGCGTGTGTGGCGTCGTAATAAGGTCTTGTCAAATGCGGCGAACTTCATCAACGCCAAACTGGCTGCCAAATTCGTGGGCCCTTATCGCGTAAAGAAAAAAATAGGTGCCTGGACTTATGAGCTGGAGGAGGACACTGGTAGACCTGCAGGAACTTGGCACGTACAGGAGTTGAAGCCGGTGCATGACGGGGATGGCATCACTTAAAAGGAAAAAAAACACGGCGCTCTGTAGTGGGGGCAGAAGAATACCACTACCGTGAATTCCTGCGTCCGGTAAAAATCCGGTAAAGTGACACGAAGAAACCTCTGGAATATCATTTTTGGTTGGGTCTGGCTTGGGTTCTGAAAAACACACCCAGCGCTCAGTAGTGGGGGCAGAAGAATACCACTACCGCGACTTCCTGCGTCCGGTAAAAGTCCGGTAAAGCGACACGGTGACTGCCCACTTCCCCGCGTAATCCTCCAGGATTGGAGTTGGAAGCGAGGTCCTAGCAACGCGTCTAGGCCTCGGTAGATTTTTCTTTCGGAGTTGTTATATTTTGGATATAGGCTTTGGATTTGATAGTTGCTGGTACCACCACCCTAGTGGTTTGTCGGGTGTGTTCCCTAGGTTTTTCCAAATGTTTCTTAACCCTTTTGGCTATTTTTTTTTGTTGGCAGGTGGTACATTTTTTTGTTTAGAGCATTGACGTGTTTAGCTCTCTTTTTTGTTTTGGGGGTCTCGTGCAGTTTCTCCGGCGGTGGTCGGGTTGGGTGGTTGGTTCGATAGTGGATTCTCCTGTGATTTTCGTACACGAGGCTGCGGATGCTCGTCCGTACGCGCAATGCAAAATCACCTCTTTCTTTTTGTGTTGTCCCCTTTATGTTCCTTCCGAATCCATTACCGGGCCCCACTTGATCCGGACGGCGGCGGCGGGGGGCTGTACGTGACTTTTTAACCTTTTGGGGGGGGGTGCATGGATTTTTCTTCTTAGAGTTTAAGGTTTCTGCATACTTTTCACTTTTTTTGGCATTTTAATTACTTAGAAATTTTGTTCCGGGTGGTCAGCGTTCTGAGTGTCGGCAGTTCGTCGCTCGTGTGGAAGACATCAGTGGTTGCAGTCGGGCAGCATTTCCTCCTCGGATTGTCAGTTTTTCAATCGGAAAATTTTAGAGGAAATTTTCCTCTGTGGAAGGAGAGGGGGAGTGTTACACTTTTATTTTTAATTTACCATTTCTACCTTCTGCACCGTACGACTATGGTTCGAATTTAATCAGCGTTACAGACTCGTGGCGACATCTGTTGGTGGACTCCGGCGTATTGGGAGGCTTGTTTTTGTGTGGCCTGTTTACGCGTAATTAATGTCTTAATTACTGGCGTTAGGCATTGTTTTGGACTACACGCGTTATGTTACGGAATTTCCCATGTTCCATTGCACCTTCGGAACCATATTCCATAGTCCTACGTCCAGTTTTTCCGGCTAATTCGTCATAATTGCGTATTGCGGGTTTTACCTTAATTAGGCCTACTTAGGTAGGGAATCTGTTGTCATCAACGTTGGTCCCTCAACAGAAATGTTGCACAACCACGAGAAGCTAATTGGTCTGTGTAGTTTGGCCGTATTTTAATTTGTTCTGGAACGTGCTGGTTTTTTTTGTGCGTCGTACATTTGAGAGCAATTTGTCGCCGATGTCCACCGGAACATCGGCGAATTTGTCAAATTGCTGTGTTCTGTGCAATTTTGGCATTTTAATGTTTTGTAATTAAGAACTTGTTAATCCGTGACGTCACCGTCGTAGTTCTAACTTTTGCCGCTACGTACAGTTTCTGTGTAAAACTGGCGCTCATTCGCTGATTGACACTGAAAGAGTTTGGACGTGTGCTGTTCAAATAAATTCAAAGTCTTCTTGAATAGTTTGATTGAACGTGAGTTTACACAGAAGGAGATATTGGTGTTATTGGCCTACACGCTTAGTGCGGATTTATGCAAACCACGTGGAGAAGGAAGTAGGCTTGGTGTATAACCTCACTTCTTACGTCAAGGACGGATTTAATAACCTATTATTCTTGGATTTACTTTACGAGCCCAAATAACATCTGCAGGGTATGTGTTCTGTTTTAGGCTCCTTCGAACAGATCCTTCGAACAGATCCTTCGAACAGATCCATCGAGCAGACTCCTTCGAACAGATCCTTCGAACAGATCCTTTCGAACAGATCCTTCCAACAGATCCTTCGAACAGATTCCATCGAACAGATTCCTTCGAACAGATTCCATCGAGCGGATTCCATCGACTAGATCTGTCGATCGCACTATATCTCATCTTGTCGATTACCCCCGCTGGTCCCGAACGCTTGCCGTGGGCTGAAGCGTCGTCGTTTTGGAGGTTATCCACCGTTGAGAAGGAGCGTGGAACAGATTGTCGTCAGGGAGCGCACAGGTCAGATAGTTTAGATACTCCGTCTAACCTTTTTGGCGGAGTGATCACTGTTTTATATCTTGACGCACCCGTGCTGACGTTGCGTACCGCTCAGACCTAACGACCCATTAACGACCACAGGTTCGGTGAACGTCATTGGCGGTTAGTGAACGGCTTGGACCTTCTGTCCGTTCCGTCGACTGTTTGTTTTGGTGCTGTCATTAATCGAGTGGTACCTAACCTCAACTTTGGTTTTATTTTGCCGCAGTGTGAGCGGTTGTTGACGTGTTTGGCGTTTGGTGACGCTTGGACGTTGAGGTTAGGTTACTGTTCGAGAACGTGATCAGCCGTCTTCGTTGTGTAATATAGTGTGTCGTGGCCTTCAGCCAGAACTGTAACTTGGCCTTCAGCCTGTATTCTGACGTGGCCTTCAGCTAGAAATAACTTTGCCTTCAGCCTGTATTTTGACGGGGCCTTCAGCCGATATTTACGCTATAGCTTGGTACATCAACATTTTCAGGGCGCTGTGTATGCAACACAACTGTTAGGTAATTTTTGTCCGCATTGGGACAATACGAGTATTATTTGTGTTTGGCCAAACGACAATTTAATGCGCGTTTTGGGTTTTGGGGTTGCGGTTTATTTACAGGTGCGCGCTGAGGTGCTTGATTGTATCTATACCATATTATTCTGGTTTGATTGTTATGTTAATTATTGTCTCGATTATTACCAGCTATTGAATAAAACTTGGCTTAGTTTTACGTTCTTGGTTTTTGTTGTTCTCTCCTGTGTTGTGCTACAACATCTCACTCTCGCAGGCGAGTATTGGTGGTTTAGCCTGCGTGGTGCCCATATTTTCAAGATCTGGTGATTTGTGATAAACCACGACCACCTCCGTTGACTAGCCGGAGCACCCTAGGACTTTTGAAGGCGCACAGGTAGGGTGAGAAATTAAAGGCGTTACACATGGATGTAAGCAATATATCCACGGCAAGCCTATTAGATTTGGTTATAAGGTTTGGTGTTTGAATACTCTGTCTGGATATTTAGTAGATTTCGACATATATCAAGGAAAAAGCATCAATGGAAATGAAATGTATGAAAAAAATTTTGGCAAAGCTACCGCTCCATTATTGTCAATGCTTGATTCTTTACCCCAGCAGAAGAAATTATTACCATACCATCTATATTTTGATAATTTATTCACTAGTGTCGATGTGTTGCGTTTCATGAGAGACCGTGGATACTATGCTACCGGAACAATTAGAGAAAATAGAATTCCCAAAAACAGTTTACTACCATCTAATAAAGAGTTCAGAAAGGCCAATAGAGGGTCGCACAAAGCTGCAATTTGCAAAGAAGATGCCGTTGCGGTGGTTAAATGGGTAGATAATTCTGTTGTCTCTATTGCATCAAATTGTCATGGTGTTGAACCGATTTCCACAGTAAGAAGATATTCTCGTAAAGACAACAAAAATATCCAAGTGCCGAGGCCATACATCTTAGGCGAATATAATAAACATATGGGTGGAACCGATAGGATGGACGAGAATGTTGAAAATATAGAATAAATATAAGAAATAAAAAATGGTATTGGCCAATTTTATCATGGCTATTAGATATTTGCGTCAACAATGCATGGATACTAAAACGTAGGTCTACCAATATGCCTCAACTTTCGTGTATTTCGGCGTGAAATAGCACAAGCCTATGTGAGAAAATACGGAAAACCACCGAAAAGTGCTGGGAGGCCACGTTCATCGGGCAAAGTTTCAACTGACATTAGATACGGTCGTATTGACCACTTTGTAACTAAAATCCCAGAAAATAAAAAATGGCGATGTGGTGGAGAAAGCTGCACGTCAATTATGAGAACCATGTGCCACAAATGCAAAACTGGATTATGTGTTGAATGTTTTGTTGAGTTTCATACACCAAAATAATCGTTCTTTTGTGTTCAATATATACATTTATTGCAAAGTATTTATACGCTACATATAATAAATAAATTACAGTACTAATTAATGTTTATCTTTTATTTGCCCCCCTGGATAGTCTATCAAAAATATGTGTAAGTTGAAGCGCTTAGCGTTTCCATATGGCAACACCTGAAATCGCAAGCGGAAAAGTAAGTTTCGACAAAATGAACATTATTAACCATTTTAATATGCTGTCATTGCTAACCTTTATGAAAATTGTAGAGAAATTAAAAAAAAAATAATTTAGGTTAATAAGGGTTAAAACTAAATGACGAAATAAATCGATAACACGCACTATTAATGACACATTATTAAGCAAGTAATGTGTGAGAATTGGACGTAATTGTACTAATTTTGGTATAAATGGATAGCGCTTATCTAAAAGGGACCAACCGCCAAATGGCGTTTTTTAAGATAAAGGTACCAAACGCTTAAATAACAAAATATTAGGTTAGTCTACAAATGTCCATATGCCAAACTACTTATATTGACGAGGGGGGGGGAAGCTTGCGACACGAAGTCTATTTTCTCTATTTGTCTAAAGGGATCCAAGCAACAGGTGCTGTTTAGAACAATTTGACATATGGCGCTTGGTTAATTTTTTACTTTGAGTACGGTGACAGTTTACCGCAGTTTACTTTCGAGTAAAACGGTTTAAACGTTGATCTTTGTGTTAAAGTTATTAAAATGAGTCACGCAGGGTTATCAGATTTCTTCAATAATCGCACAGGTGTGGACATTGTAAGTATTTTGTACAGAATTTTTAGGTTAGGAAAATAATGCGTCCTAACAATTTAAATTATTGTGAATATTAATTAACAATTTTAGGCTGCCGGTAGCTACAACATTGAGTCTATTGCTCAGCATTCTTTGGAAAGCAACAGTTTAACCACCACGGCCTCCGCTACTAAGAACAACGATACTTATGATAACTACTTATCAGCAATATGTGATTTAGCTCAGAACCTGCCGGTCCGGGAATCAAACATGTTTTCTGAAGTATCTGACTCTAATAACGAAAAGGAGAGCGACAATGAATATTTTAATGATTTTGAAGATTCCGGAAGCGAATATAATCCTGAGCATGTCTCACCGGAAGATTCAGATTCCACTTCACAATCCGGTTTGGAAGAACATCTACAAGATATTCAAAGGAATTTGGAGTTAATTGAGGAAAGATCAAATCGAAAAGGTAGGCCTAAAAAGGGGCGAAAAACCAAGTATCCTGGACAGACATTTAAAAATAGGAAAACCCTAAACGATTCAAACAAAAAATACTATACCATTAAAGGAAAGCTAGTGGAATCAAAAATTTTTGTTGATTTCCAATGCAACTGTACTTTGAAATGTAATGAGAACGTAACATCTTGTGTTAGGCGAAACATGTTTGAACAGTTTTGGGGACTGGGAAGCTATAACGCACAAACAACCTTCATAACAGCCACAATTAAACAGCTAGGAATAAAAAGAAAAAGGAATAAGGAAAGCAACAGAAGACAACATACACGGGTGTATGAGATAAATAATATAAAAATGTGCAGAGACATGTACATTAAAACCTTACAGATAACATCAAAAAGGGTAAACACCGCTTTAAATAAAATTAAAACAGGTAATATTATGGACGAAAGGGGCTTCAAGTGCGGAGGATACAATAAGTTGTCTGAAGAAACAAAAAGCAAAGTAATAAGTCATATTGCTTGATTTCCTACATACATTTCTCATTATACAAGAAGCGAGACTGAAGCAAAATTTCTGGCACCTGACTTAACATTAAGCAAAATGTATAGTTTATATAGGGAGGAGGAAAGTAATCACAAAGTAGGGTTTCCATCTTACAAAGCAATTTTTTATGGAAATTTCAATCTGAGGCGTAAAGTCCCTATCAAAGACACATGCAATTTATGCGATGGTTTTAGCGCCAAAATTAAAAACTGTGAAGAGGATGATGCATTAAGACAGGAACAAGTATTGCAACATGAACAACATCTATTAAAAGCGAATAAAGCACGGGATGCGATGAAGCATGACATGAAGAAAGCTAAAACAGATGTGGGACTTGAGACGGCGACATATGACATGGAAAAAGTTTTGGGGTTGCCAAAACTCCCCACTAATATTGTGTATTACAAGAGACAACTTTCTGTTTACAATGAAGGGGTACATGCAGCATCAACTAATACGCCATACTGCTTTGTTTGGAAGGAGGGAATAGCTGGTCGAGGTGCCCAAGAGGTAGGGTCCTGCCTCAAAAAATTTATTGATATTTACTTGGAACAAGGGACAGAAAAGTTGATTTTATGGTCTGACTCGTGTGGAGGCCAAAATAGAAACATAAAAATTGTTTTACTATTAAAAGCAATTCTGGAATCGCACCCTTCACTTAAAACTATTTACCTAAAGTATCTGACGCCCGGACACAGTTTCCTGCCAAATGATAAGGATTTTGGGGACATCGAAAGAAAACTAAAGTACCAATTACGCGTGTACACTCTAGATGAATTTAAAAAAGTCATAGAGCTTTGTTCAAAAAAAATAAATTTGTTGTGTATGAAATGACAAAAGATGATTTTCTTGGAACTTCAAAAATAGAAGAATCTATAACCAACCGAAAACAAGATAATAATGGAGAGAAAGTGAATTGGCTTCAAGCTAGGGTGATAAAGCTTTCTAAAGGAAACCCTTTTTCAATTTTTATGAAATATAGCCACGAAGATGACGAAGAGTATAAAGAAATATGTATAAAGAAAAAAACCAAAGGCAGACCACCTAGCGCTTTGTATTTTGCGTCAAAACTGTATCAGTTATATCCTAACGGGAAAGAAATTTCTATAAAGAAGCTGGCAGATATTAAAAGTTTAATGGCCCTAATACCAAACGATGTAAAATACTTTTACAAGAACTTAAACGTAGCCGCGTTTGAAGACGATGTGGATGGATTTGGAGAAAACCTTGATTTTATAGCCGAGCCAGAGTTAGATAAATTTTTTCTGAGACAGGATGCGCTTATTTTTCTTATATTCCTGTAGTAATAAAATATTTCTTTAAAAATCAGCTGCTTTATTATAACCACAAACCAAAAAATCTATTCTATACATCTTTAATTTCATCAGAAAATTCAAAAAGTGCTCGTGGAAAAATAGATCCTTGTGCTAGTTATTGCCTTAAGTATAAAGATCTAACCACCATGTCTAAAATATGAATTTTATCAAAAAAGAACTAAGCGCCATTTTACCAACAAAACTCAATTTGATAAAATGAAATCGGTATAAAACTTACTTTTGTCATTTAATGATCTATTTTCTGTTATAAAATGTTTAAACCGTGCAGTTTTATCTACAGATTTATTTTTCAGCTTACAAAACGTTTAATCTTCTTTTGCTCAAAACAGTGCATTGGCGGTTGGTACCTTTTAGATAAGCGCTATCCAAATAATGACATGCTAAGTCGTATTACCACCAATCAATTGTATTTTAAATCAACACACCCATCAACTTCAGTATCTTTCGTCAGATTTTTCGTTTGTTTACCAACGAACATGTTGGTACTTTGTATCTTGTATTTTCTTTGTAAATACATGTACCTATATAAAAAATATGAATGTGCTTTAATTATGAGGATTAAGAGTTCGACTCAAGAATTGTAATTTCTTATTTTTCGTGTAATCAGCAAATTATTGTTTTTTTATTTAATAAATTAAAAAATAACCTCAATTTAAAGATTTGGTAGAAAGGAAAAATTCGACAATTTTTTGAGTCGTTTGGACTTCCCTTACTTCAACAGTCATCAAAGAGATGGCACAACTATAATTGTGTATTTCAGCAATGTATCAAAAAATGGCCACAAATTATAATACCGATGGTTATGTTTGGTGAATTTTTACGTTTGTGTGGTTGTAACGTTGTGGAGTGAAATTGAATCGGCTGCAATGGCGACCGAACAAGAGCTCGAAGTGAACATCCGCGACATTAAAAGCTTAACTGATAGCCCTCCGTTAGTTTTAGCACGAAAATTGATTTAAAAAATTGAAAATTAATTATTTACCATCATTACGGTATTACCACAAGATGGAATTTTTATTAAATGAACATCTCAACATCAAAGCATCGGTATCCAGTTTCAATATACAGGAACATACGGAAAGTTCACCACAGTGAGGTAGGTGGTGGGAACTGAAGATGTTGCCTTATTTATAGTAATGTGTAATTAAATTTTCATTAAAGGTTTACTTTACTGATTTGGAGGTGGTTTTTTTTTTTTTTTTTTTTTTTTTTTTTTTTTTCACCAAGTGCCCCTAGCAAAGTTACCTCCACTGGGACGACTCTCATGCCCTCAATACTGTCGGAGACAGCCGTGCAACATGTAGTGCACAGACACCAGTTGGCACCAAAGGGAAAAAAAGAAAAATAAATCCTGACCAAGATACGGTAAAATTAATAATAATATTGCTGAGAATGTTATTTATCTTAAGCAATTTAGAGGTTTCGAAAAGTATCGAAAAAATGACCGAATGAGTTAATTTAACTGCTCAGCCCCAGCGAGAAAGTACCGAGGAAGACATATTTGGAGCCTTGGTGGCAAAACAGCTGAAGAGAATAAAACAATGTTAACGTGCGCGCTCAGAAGCAAATTAATTTGCATGTCATTTTAACAAAGGCTCTGTTAAAAGATAACGAATAAAATAGGTTTGAATTTAATATGTGTTGTAATAGTGTTTTATTAATAAAATTAACAATAACATCGTCATTTCAATTACGTGCATTATGCCAAAATTACAAAAACTGAGACAGATGTCTCAGAGGAGGGCCGAACAAGAGTTTAAAATTCCCCGTAAAACAATCATTAATAAATTAAAAAGCAACCAGAAAAGTAGGCCTGGTCGACCCTCAATATTTTCAGACGAAGAAGATGCTGCATTCGCCAACTGCATACTAGGCTTCAGCGAATTTGGCTTTCCGTTAGACGCTGTAGATCTTCGAATGATTGTTAAATCTTACCTAACGCGAATTGGCAGAAATGTATTGCAATTCAAAAACAATGTACCCGGCCACGAATGGGTCTTGGGTTCCCTGAAACGTTATCAAGAACTCACCGTACGATTTGCTAGCAACATAAAACGGAGTAGGGCTGGAATTAATCTAGAAACATTCAGAAAATATATTTCCAATTTGAGCGACGTTATCAAAGATGTTCCACAACAAAATACACTGGTCAAAAGAATTAGGGGTTAATGATAAATGGTGATTTTCTACCAAACCATTTATCCGATTTTGATGATTCTTTCACTTACTGGTCGTCATCATGGATAGTACCCATGTCAGCACCAATAATGGGAAAACAAAGTTAGTGTTCAAGAGCAGTGATATGCTATGTTAATAGGTATACACTTAGTAAGTAATAATTTCTCTTTATATCTATATAATATATAAATTTATTTCTTTTTATATTGTTTTGCATTTGATGTTTGTACCTAATCGATGCTATTGTTTATGTTTTACTGCAGGCAAATCCTTGTGCTTAGTTTGCGTTTATTTCTTATTTTACTTTAAGCAAGGAGGCGCCTGTTTACCGTAGCTTATATTTACAATGCTTAAATTTATATTCCTATTTAGCTTTAATTTTGCTTAGTTTACGATTAATTATTATTTCATTTATTTTCTTCTTGGGCAAATACATAATCGGTCGATTCTGTGTTTTCGATCGTATCTTACAGATCTGTAGGTTACGAGTTCCTGTAACAGTCGGCTTACAGGATTTCCATAAAGTGCTGTTCTGTGTACATCACTGTAGGGCAGCTCGTTACAGAACATCCGCTGCAGACACTTCTGATCGTAGCCTATGTTGCTAACTTAACTACGCTTTTGAATCCTGACCTGTGACTGGCTGATTTCGGTTTGTATATTTACCTGATTCACCAGTGTTTACAGCTGGTGACAGCAACAAGTCAGTGACTATTTTACCAGAAGCTGTCTTCTGTGAACAATTCTAACAACGTGTTGAACTTTTCTTGTAGATATAATGCCTCGCCGAAGTCTCACCAATGCCAAAATTGGAAAAACTTCTTCAGAAGCGATGCGCAATGCAATTAGAGATGTCGCCGTAGGTGGATTATCTGCAAAGGCAGCATCTTCAAGATATAATATCCCACGTACTACACTGCGACGATATTTGCAGAAGTGTAAGGATTTGGAAAATAATATTGACTGGAATTCTGCGGCATTAGAAGGGGCCCCCAGATTAACTCCTAACTACCGTGTTAATCAAATATTTTCTACAGAAGAGGAAGACATTTTAAGTGAATATTTGCAGACATTAAGCAAGCTTCATCATGGCCTAAATCCAAAGAGTGCACGGAAACTGGCGTTTGATTTGGCCATCGCAAACAAAAAAAGAATACCCAACTCATGGCATATCAATCGCACTGCAGGAAGACTATGGTTTAATGGTTTTATGAAAAGACGGCGGGAGTTATCAATAAGAGCCGCAGAGGCAACATCTTTGGGCAGAGCTATGGGATTTAATAAGCCAATAGTGGAACGTTTTTTTGACAACCTAAGGCAGATATTTGAAAGCCACAATTTGGGACGTCATCAAATATTTAATGTTGATGAAACAGCTCTCACCACCGTTCAACAGACGGGAAAAGTTGTAGCCACTAAGGGACAAAAACAAGTAGGACATATAACCTCAAGTGAAAGAGGAACTTTAGTTACCATGTGCGGTTGCATAAATGCTATTGGTAATAATGTACCTCCCCTTTTAGTATTTCCTAGAAAGTACTTTAAAGATCATATGATCAAAAATGCACCCCCTGGAACGGTTGGAACAGCATCGCCTTCAGGTTGGATGACATGTGACATATTTGTACAATGGCTTAAGCATTTTATACTGCATGCTAAGCCAAGTCCTGACGCACCAATTTTATTAATCATGGACAATCATGAGAGCCATGTGTCACTTGAGGTAATAAAATTAGCCAAGGCAAATAATATAATTTTATTAACCTTACCACCACACACTAGCCATAAACTCCAGCCACTGGACAAATGCGTTTACGGCCCACTAAAAAAATTTTACAATCAGAGTTGCCAGACATGGCTACTTAATAATGCAGGAAAAAGAATCACTATCTATGATATTGCAGAAATTTTGGGAGAATGCTACCCACTTGCTTTTACTACTAGAAACTGTACAGCTGGTTTCCGTTCAACTGGGATCATCCCTTTTAACAACATGATATTTAGTGATGAAGATTTCATGGCAGCTGCTGTAACTGATATCCCTGTTATGGAAGAAGGAAGTCAAACGGAAAATGAAGAGATATCAAATCATGACAGGGTAGGATCTAGAGAGGTAACACCAGAAAACCGTATTAACCAGTCTTGTCATTCATTGCCTAATAATCCATCCTGTTCCGATTTACAACACAATACTCCAGAAAAAGAATTCATTTCTCCTCATATGATAAAACCTTACCCAACTGCATCTTTTACTTCAACTAATAAGCGATAACGAAAAAAGAAAACTACGGAAATTTTAACTAGCACACCAGTTTATAAAAGACTCGAAAAAGAACAGCACCTGAAAAATGCGAAAAAGTCTAGCCTGAAGAAGATGACAGAAGTAAAACGGCAAATTACAAAGTGTTTAGGGAATGTAAAGCCAGTAAAAGTTCCATCAAAAAATAAAAACCAGGACTCAGACATCAGTTCAAGTGACTTAGATTTAGATTTCGACGAGCTACATACTTCTGATGATGTGGACATGTTTCCTGAATCAGATAATACTGATTATCTTGTCAATGACATAGACGCTGTTGATGTCGGTTCCTTTGTTCTTGTGAAGTTTGCTACCAAAAGAAAATTAAAATATTACGTTGGGCGAGTAATAGAAATTCTAAGCGGCACTAATGAATTCAACATAAGCTTTTTGAGACGTCATGGTAACAATTTTACTTTTCCAGCAATACCTGATATCGCTACAATTTCAACTGATGTTGTTATAATGCATTTATCTAAGCCAGTAACAGTAGGTGGAACGGCTAGATCATCAAGCTTGTTAACTTTTGCCATTGATTTCTCCTTGTATAACGTGTGTTAATAAATAAATAACAATGTAAATATATAATAATGTATCTTGTACAATAGAATAGTGCTTTTTTATTATTAATAAATGCTTCTGTTCACAAAATCAATATGCTCTGAAGTTTATCCTAATATTCCTAATAAAACATAAATAGCAGTGCTAATACACCATACATTTGCCGTGACCACTGTACCTTTCTGCTATGGCCACTGTACCATTACAAGTAGGTACAGTGGCCAGTTTTGCATATATGTTTAATTGACTAACATTGCTGTTATGTTTAGCTTTTTAGAGTGATTGGGTATTGAAACCAATGCGCAATTGCAGCTTGTTAATAGCTGTAAACACAAATCCGGTAAAAATGTTATAAATCTGTTTTTATGAACAATTTTATAAAAAGGTGGCCACTGTTCCAGACCCTCCCCTATTTAACGCCACAATGGAGTCGAAAATTAAAAAAAAAAAAACGAACAAAAAAAAAACTACACTTGCACAACTGGAAATGTACGTGGCGGACTTGGGGAGTAATTACTCTTTTCAAGCGGAACTATAAACCCAACTCAACCTGACAATTATTTAAAAAATGTTTGGGACAAATTTGACACAAAATTAAACGCTCAGGGTTATGGCCCTTGCCTCACCGTCGATGAGTGGAAAAAAGTAGGTACAAGTAAAGTAAGTACTGATAGCGCCAAGGACATGTGGGGAGTGCTGCGGAGCCATGATATTGTTCCTGGTAGGAAACGTTCTGAGTTACCATTAGCTTTGAGGGATGCGGAAAAAATTAATGATGTTTTTGTTAACTTTATCACGGACAATAATGATGCTGATAAGACAGTCACATTTTATGGCTCCAATATGTTAAAAATGTTACTACTAAATTTAACTTTAGGGAAATTACAGAGGATGAGTTATTTTCAATAATTATGCGTTTGAGATCTATGTCATTCGGCGACGATAATATAAATTTGTATATGATCAGATTGTGTTGTCCGTTTTTGTTGTCGATTATCCTACATATTATAAACTTTTGTTTGCGAGAGAGTGTATTCCCTGACTGTCGGAAGAGGGGTCGTGTTGTACCTATACCAAAGATTAATAATCCTAAGGATTTCAAGGATCTGAGGCCAATCACTATTTTACTGGCCATGTCTAAGATACTAGAAAGGGCCGTCGAAGCTCAACTTTGACATCACTTGGACCAATATTGCATTTTACCGGAAAGGATATCGCTGATGATATCTTGGGGAATTGGGATACGGGAAAATGTACCGCTCTAACTTTTCTAGATTTCTTCATAAAACTCTTTTTTCCATGTTACATTACATCGGCCTGGGGGACGGAGCAATACAATACTTTAAAAACTACTTAACTTCTCGTAGTCAGTATGTAACTCTGGATAAATCCTCATCAACTTTACTGCTATTATCTAGAGGAGTTCCACAAGGAAGCATAAATGGGCCACTGTTATTTAAGTATGCCGACGACTCGCAGATTTATCATTCTTTCCGTGCAATCAACACACAGCACATTGTGGAGAAAATCAACGCAGACTTGTGCCTTATTGATGACATTTCAACAAAGCACTGCTTGAACATTAATCCTCATATGACCCATATGATTCTCTTTGGATGCGGAAACCAGCATGACGCAGTGGCTGAACAACTAAAACAGGTTAAACTACATAACATAAATCTTGGAAGTTAGGAGGTTGGGGTGACCTTGGATAGGGCTTTGAGGATTGAGACTCATGTCACCTCTTTGGTAAGCTCTGTTGCAGCATTAAGAATATTGTTTCCCAAGCCGTTGCCTGTTGCCCCAAAATGTAAAGAAGACACTGTGCGATGCTATAATACTGTCGAATTTTATTTTTGAATTGCGTTTTATGCACTAATAAAGGCATTTATTATTATTAATAATATCATCATATGAACACTTTTTATTGGGAACATCTATCAGAGTATAAGTTAATGAAATTAGATATCGTTCATTAAATTGCTAAATTTATATAATGAAATATGCTTCGTAGTTGTTAGTGTTTGCATATTAAGTAATGATGTGTGTAGAGAGAAAATTCGATACAAGAGATGTTTTAGGAAATTCAGAATGAATCATCTAGAAGTGTTCACAGCCGTAAAGTGTACTGCAGAGAAGTAACAACAACAATAAAAGCAATGGAGAAACAACTAAAGGACATACATATAGTTCAGGGAAATAAAGTGATGAGTGAAAAGATGAATAGCCAATTGGATTGATAAGGAGCGATAGGTAGCAAATTTCTCACTTACATCACCACATTTCAGCCCTTACAAATAAAATGACATCTGCTAATAAAAAAGTGAGGAGATAAATCTCCATTTTGTAGTAGATGCATTTCAACTGAGCTGAAATGATGAATCAGCTCAGATGTGCGTCCAATACTTTCTGCAGAAAGAATTCAACCAACGGACAAAGAGACAGTAGTGAAGAATTTCCAAGGTGTACATTACAGGATATATAATGTTTCTATTTTAACAATCCTCATATTAGTTTCTTGCGAATTGATGATGTGGTTACATAAACTATAATGTATTTTTTGCTCATTACATAAAAGTATGTTTTATTTTTTAGGTAATTTGATCACATTATTGCCATACTACAAAATGCTACTAATATGTACTTGCTGAATAATGTTACCACGCGAAAACTTGGGAGACTTGCAACCTCAACGACAATGTGTGTGGATGTTCTGAGGCGGTTATTTTCCTTCTGACAATAGTAATATTATTCAACACTGCACTGCAATATTTGCGAATTTACAGAACAAAAACAAAAAACAGCGAACAATCGCACAGCTCTTATGGAGGCGCCAAGAATTCGATCACTACGTGTGGAGTTTTTGAGAAAGATCACTAATTATAGAAGAGATAGCTGGAACGTAATCTACACAGATGAAACATATATTCATGCCAGACATACATCTTCCTTTAGCTGGATTGATGCAAGACAACCAACACAGGGTTTGAAAAAGCCAGTCAGCTAAGGCAAACGCCTGATAATTGTACATGCAGGTGGATTTATACCAAATGACTTACTATGTTTCGTTCATGTGAGATAGTTTCTCAAAACTGAATTGTATACATTACATTGCAGGTTCAAAAACTGGTGACGATCATGATGAAATGAACTACATACTTCAATTTTATGAGGTGGGCCCTACACCAACTTATACCAAACTTACCTCCGAGATCTGTGTTCGTATTAGATAACGCCACATATCACAATGTAAAAAACGGTGTACATATCACTTTAGCATCAAAGAGATAGATATGGAAAACTGGCTGAATGAACGTAATATTCCGTATGCCCAAGGCTTATTGAAATGTTACTTATATGACATAGTACGAACACATAAAAGCCAACATGCAGAGTATATCCCGAATTCATTGTTGGAGAAACATGGCCACAATGTGTTGCGGTTACCACCTTACCATCCAGATTTAAATCCTATTGAGAAGGTGTGGGCTTTCGTCAAGAATTGGGTTTTACACAGCATAACACAACATTTAAATCAGAAGCTCACTCTGGAACAATTTAGCAGCTATCAGAACCTACTTCTGACCAGTGGAAAAATATGTGTAACCATGTGATCGAGTATGAACAGGAGCTTCTTCAAAAGGAGGTTGATATTGATGCCGCAGAAGATGAGTTCTTGTTCACAGTTAACACCACATCATCAGATGAGTCAGACTTGGAGTACTTGGACTCAGATTCAGACTGCAATGTGTAATTTATATGGCAATGCGTTTGTATTATTATAATCAATACTGTATCTGTTTCAGCATCGCTTCTTCAGTAATAGAACATATTCATTATGTTGGATATTGTTCACCCATTCCCCATGGAATTCTGTCTATTCCAAATGATTGTTTAAATCATTTCCTTATTTTTTTTTGGGTAGTTCATTTCAAACTATGTGATGGAAATATAAGTCGAAGTACTCTATGTACATTTTCATAAACACCTGTATATACTGCTTAATGTTGGTCTGCATTTACACATCATGTAGAAATTATATATTACCATATACAATTTGGCTACAAAAGATTGCCACTGCTACTTCTGGCACAAGGCCATCAGTAAAAGAGGAGCATGTGAAATATCATCCTGTGTTTTCAGTTTTTGACACCATACGCTCAAAATGGAGTCACCCACTTTGATCTGTTCAGTGAAAGCTGTGCCGGCCAAAAAAAAGACAATCGTGTTCACAAAGAATGTCTGACAAATCGTTTAAGAAAGATTTAAAAAATCTAAACAAAGAACCGCCTAAAGATCCCGATGCAAAATAGAAATATTTGATATCATTAACTGAAGGAACAAACCCCGTCAGGCCTACCAGTCCAGATCTCCAGCTCAACAGTACCACTACGATCTACTACAAGCGACACGAATCTACAAGCCTACGACGACCACTGCTGACATCCACGGACACGATTCCTGCCACGCTAAACTATTTTATATTTATCTCTGTTGAGAACTTAGTCCAAATAAACGTTGTTTCTTGTAACGCTGTTTTCCCTGTGCCAATCCCGTGTGACAAAAGGACCACACCCCCCCCCGAACACTCGATTTGATGAACACAAAATCTTTCACAGAAACTTACCACATTGAAACAACAACATTAAGAAGTTCAAGATTTTTTTATATAATTATCAATAGAAACTAATAAAAATTTGTTTTATTCAAGAGAACAAAAAAACACCTTATTTCAGTATCAACCATTGGTCGTAAGGGAGTCTCCCGAATTCCGAAGCAAGACAAAAATGCGTAAGTGATAACTTTTAACTTTCCAGAACGATACAATCACTTTAAAAGGGAGAACACAGAAAACGAGACAAAATACCAGTTCTAAACAATTTTTAGAACAGTAAAATTATTTGGTCAGTAAAAAAACCCAAAAATGTCAATATACTTCCTGTAGCTGGATTGATGAAACACAACCAACACACGGTTTGAAAAAGTCAGTCAGCAAAAGGCAAACGCCTGATAATTGTGCATGCAGGTGGGGTGGGTTATTAGCCTGGTTTATGTCATATTTTAACTTTGCTTTACTTTAATTTTAGTTCTAGACTTTAACCTTGAACAATATAACTATATGGAAAGGCATGGAGTGGTTTATATCACGCTTTAGATTTAGTTTTAGTTTTGCTTTACTTCAGAAGTTCGCGAACTTTTATCTTTTAAGATTTAAATTAAATTCTGCTCATGCGCAGTACGTGAGAAACAAATTTCGACCTTCTGTTCCGTATGACCGTTGCAGGTGCTTCAACAAGTCCTAATATTTTGCTTTATTATAGCACCGTGAGCAATATGCCGATAGAAAAATTAGCACCTGACTGTGTTGCCTCGACTTCATCATCAGAATATATTTATGCTTTGGAATTAGCATGGATGGAACTCCAGAAGATGAGTTAGCAGAAGATAGTGTAGTGGCAGATGTGACAGCCAGCACACCAACTACCTCTGCAAAGAGGAGACGTGTGAATTCTCCTTCAGATGCTGTACAGCGGGTACTTGATAATGTTGCAGCCACTACATCAGCTGCACCGCCAACACCAACTATAAGTAAACATCATAAGAAGAAGAACACGGACAGCACAGATGATTTATCGGATACGATTTCTAAATCCATGAAACAATTGGTTGAAGTAGCCGGTAATAAGCCTGTGGTGGATATCAATGCGCATTTTGCTAACTACGTGGCTGAGGCCTTAAGAAAAAAGACTGAAGAATAACAAAAAGAAATACGACCTTCTCCTAGAGGACTAAATTTTTCTTTTACACAGTTTTCAAACAGAATTTGAAAAAAAAAACAGAATTTTTGTTTTCCAAACAGAATTCGAAACAACCCGTTTGCGTCAATACAAATGAAAAACAAAGCACGTGGATGAAACCATGTTTATTCGTCATAATTGTATTAGCCACTACGTTATACCTCAGGATAAGCAAACAAAATGTCGTCACTGAAACACCGACATATCGACATCTTTATCCAATCAGCGATATCTTTAAGTGCAGGTGTGCGACTAATTATCGCTCGCTTTCTAACAATATGTATACTTACATATTATATATTTTAAATTGTTTTTATTAAAATTAACATTATTTCGTAATATGAACAAAAATTTAGAAATGAACATGGGATTACCAAGAAACCTAAACAAAATGCCCCTAAAACTGAGTCTAAAGAATACGAAGCAAGGTTGTGCATGTTTACTAATTTACGCTTATTTACTTTTCTTGAAACCAATCTTAAGTGATGTATAGATGGTAAATAAACTATTTGAGAGCAACGGTGCAGATCCTACTAAACTACTTAACGATTTAACATTTCTTATTGAGTCACTAATAAGCAAAATAACAACACCGGGGAGAAAATTTGATATATTTAAGGACAATATAAATGATTATGTAGATACCCACTGCTACATTGGATATCTATTTGAAACCATTTTAATGTTATGTAAGGTACCAATTATTTTACATCCTCATTTAAGCAATAACGAGTTCTACTGAAAAACTAGGGTTGCCATTTAAAAGCATTATGGATGACTAAGTTCTAGATTTCCGGGAGAAGACCGCGTCAACGACGATAAAGTGTTGCAAGAGGTATCTTCAGGACGTAACAGTAAGACGGCTACGAAGAGAAGACGAGTTTCTCTTACTAACTAATGGAGACCCATGGATAAAGACTAAGAGAAGGTGTAGATTGCACAGATAACACATTCATTATAGAAGAAATGGAAATTATACTCCTCTATGATGTGATTCGTTCATTTAAGGGTAAAGAAATTCAGTATTAAAATATAATCTCCATTTTGAAATGAATTTTGAGAAAAAGGTAACCTAATTCGTTTTCTGTATGTTTAAAAGTGTTATAGGTTACCATTATAGGTTGTAATATGGGATCATATCTATACTGCATATAGAATGGATCCATATATTGGTAATGTCAGAAGCATGCCCAAGCTCACAGACGAGCATGTCAACAAGAACAATATTTAAAAAATGAAGGTGAGCTACTGCACTCAAGTGTTAAGTGAAACCGTTGCGAAAATACTCAACTTAATGTCATACAAAGGTAATCTTATTTGTCTTATAAAGTACCTGAAATACTTGAAGAGCTACACATTTGGAGTTCCTAAAAGATAGTATTAGGTTTTAGGAAAATATATTCCTCCGTTTTTTATTTTTAAGAGGAAGCGTATGAATGCTCAGTTGTTGCGTGGAGGCAACGCTGATATTATAGCAGCCGTTAGCGATTCGGGTTGGATCAACGAGAAGGGTTGTGCCACTCCGCTACGCGTCGTGGCTCAAGCTTCCCTTCTCACAATAATCTTTCATTTTTAACATAATCGTATCATAAATAGCTATTATTATTATTTTTAGGAGTTGAATGCGGTTCTAACGAAGTGGGGTATAAGAACAAAATGTTCAGCAATAACAACTGACAATGCCAAAGTTATGATAAATGCAGTAGATAAACTCCAAATACGGCACGTTCCGTGTTTCGCACACACTTTAAACTTGATTGTTACTGACTCATTTAGCCTACACTCCTTCGAGATAATTCTAGCCAAATGTAAAGCCATTGTCACTTCTTTTTAAAAAAAGTACTCTAGCAAGTGACAAGTTGAGAATTGTCCAGCGACAACTTAACAAATCCGAATTAAAGTTAATTAAGGCGGTACCCATCAGGTGGAACAGTACTTACCATATGCTCGCGCGAATTTGTGAGGTAAAAATGGAATTGGCTCTCGCATTGAACGAATGTGAAAAAGCCCCAGTGTGTCTAAATGCTGACGACTACAATTGCATCCAGCAAATAATGTTGTTGCTGGAACCATTTGATTCAGCAACTACAAAAATATCCGGAGAAAAATATGCCACTCTATCGTTAATTATTCCACTTATTAGGGGCATTCAATCCAAATTGGTTGCAGTGGAAGCCAGCATTACCACCAACGTTGCACAGGATATTTTAAGTCAATTAAAAAGATCGATTCAGAGCAGACTGAAACCTTATGAAAATCGAACACCAACAGTATTGGCAACAATCTTAGACCCAAGATTTAAAAAAAGGGGGTTTGTTACAATTGATAAGGCAGAAAGAGCTGTGCAGTGGTTGGGGAAAGCATATATAGCACATTTGAAAGAATATCCACCCGAAGTTGCAACTGTAGTCGACACGCCTCAACCCTCTACCTCAACACATTCTGACGACTTACTGTTTTTTCTGACCGAATCTGAGGATAAGTCTACTCCAATGAGTGACGCGATTGTCGATATACGCCAATACTTAGAAAAAACAGTTGTCGATAAAAATGAATGCCCTATCAAATATTGGAAAAAATCAAACACTCGTTTAAATGAAGTTGCGCAAATGTACATCTGCATACCTGCTACCTCAGTGGCCTCGGAGAGAATTTTTTTAAAAGCCGGCC
Organism: Aphodius granarius; assembly: GCA_963971325.1. Classification (NCBI taxonomy): domain Eukaryota; kingdom Metazoa; phylum Arthropoda; class Insecta; order Coleoptera; family Scarabaeidae; genus Aphodius; species Aphodius granarius. The sequence goes on along the minus strand of OZ020222.1, from coordinate 28,898,158 downwards.
AAATTATGACCGAACGCCGTAGCAGACTAAAACCTGCAACACTGAACGAACTGCTATTTTTAAAGCAGAATTCTCCAAGAAATACTAGAATTTGCAGCAAGCATTTTTCAGAAGACAGTTTTGAATCCTGGACGTCTGGGCTTCGACTAACAAGAAACGCTGTCCCGAGTTTATATCCAGCTTCTCGACCTCAAGAGGAAGTCCTACAAGAAGTGCAGATGATAGGTTGAAGATTATTGTTTACTATCACTCTTATAATTCATTGTACTTTTTAGGTTCAGAATGTCCAAGAAAATACTCCCCCCGACTACATACTGACCGATTCAGCGATTGCGCAGCTCCTGTTGATTCCGGCAATGATGAGCATCGAGCTCCACTTCAAGAAGTGAATACTGCTCCGTCCACTAGTTGTAGGGAACAACCCTCAAAGAAAATGCTACAAAGGAAGGTTCATCAATTGAAACAAATTCAAAGGAGCAATAAGCGAAGAGGAAAAATAATCCAAAATATGCGCAAGAAGTTCGGAGAAGTCCAAGTGAGGGATTATGTTCGTGGGCACCTGCCACCAAGAACGGCAACTTTCGTATTAGGTCAGATTCGCTGCGGAAAACAAGCTCCTTATGCAAGGAGGTGGACACTTGACGAAAAAGTAATGTGTCTGGCCCTGAACAAGCTTAGCCCTAAAGGTTACGCCTTCCTTCAACACCTTACAGCTGTGCCCTCACAGGATACACTGGGAAGGCTATTAAAAAAATCCCATTTGAAGTTGGCATAAATAATCATATATTTATACACCTCGGAGAGTGTTTTGAAGATTTGTGAAACGGGAAGAGATCAGACCATTTTGCCAGATATGCTTTAAGGTGGATTCACAGCAGTTCACAGTGCATCCGACATCCGACATCCGATATACGAATCGGACAAATTTCTTCGTACGTTGGAAAACCAGTTCACAGTACATACGAATTGTCGGACGTTTTGGTAATAAATTTGTAGTAGTTCAGTTGGTAGCGCCGTACATAGTTGTATTAGGTATTCATGTAACCGTACCCCACCTACCGGCATGCTAACCACAACACACAACACAAACGATTCTAACCTCGCAGCTCGCACGTGTTTTTGGTGTTAAGTGTAGTTGTTAAGTGAAATGATTAATAATGGACGACAATAGTGAATATATGGTAAGTAAAATATCAGTGTGTTGTTGGTTACCGATTATTCCATCTCAACAGAATTCTGATATGAAATAAATGTATGATATTTATTCGAATTCTGTTAAGAAATTGATAGCATGATGAATAAAGTTCTTTGTCTTGCAGGTAGAAGTTAGTGGTGAAGGTGGTGAAGAAAGTGAAACATACTCGGTAGAAGAACTCCTCATAGACTGTGTGCGGGCTCGACCAGTCCTATGGGACAGTCGTCTACCATTAAAAGACCGCAGTAAAACTGTAAGAGGTTGGGACCTGGGTCTGTTTTTATTGGTAGCATGGAAACAGAGCGGTCAAAATGTAATTTACTTTATATCAAATTCACACGGAGGACGCGAGAACTTTCTCTCAAACCTTGAGGGTTTGGTATCGCTAGATTTTTAGAAGCCAAAAATAATAGTAAATGAACACAAAGTATAACTTTCGGGTGATTAAAAGTCAAATTCTAACCAAAACAAATATATTTACAAAATTAACAAAAACATTAAAAACCCTTCAAATCGAGTGTACAAGAATCATTGAACCTCTTGACATTAATGAAGATGATTGGAGAGAAAACGGATGACAGAGACATAATTACCATAAAAATTACCTAAACTGTTATTGGCAAATTTACATCAACAGAGATGGCATCACGGGCACACACAGAAACAAAACACAAGATAAGGGCCTATTGCCCTAAAACACGTAACGACTACATCGTTCGACTTCTAAACCACGACCTCGACTGACATTTAAAATATATTTTAAAACCCAAGAAGGCTGTTTCACCCCCACACGCAGAACCAAAGTTCGTTATTTTAGCAAAAAATCCTACTTCCGCCCCAGAACTAAGAATGTTAGGAAGCATCTCAAATTCCAGAAAAAAACTCTATTCACAATTCACAAGCAAACTCGAAACAAACCCGATCAGGTCAAAACGTTTGTTGAACAAATACCCTGTGCTATTCTTTGCCATCTGTTGCGACCGTTTATTCTACGCAAACCCAAAGCAAAAGACAAAACCCCACGTATGACAATCCTCCCACCTTTAGTTTGAGGAATGATTACAAATATCGTTCTTCAAATTAACACTATCAAACTATTCAAAAAAAAAAAAAATCTGTCATATCATATGTCATCCGATATCAACTCCTTACAAAAAAAAAATCCTATATCTAGCGGTTACATTTTTTTTATATCCACGCAAAACAAAATTGAATTCCATGTCGCGGATTGCGCGGTGCCCTTTGGTACGGTACAGCTAGTAGGTTATCCGCTGGCATCGGCTCTCGGACAATAGAAACATGTGGAAAAAGAAACACATTAGCAGTATCAAAAAAAGTCATAAAAAGACAATACAACTCACTTTTTCTCTTTATTCTGTGTCATCATCAAAAAGGCCGGTCGCAAAATCTCTCGTCCATGTCGCTCGTGTACCATCTTCTCTCTTCAAGATCCTTGTTCTGCCGTCGGTCGTAGATATTCTAGTCTCCATACTTTTAGCCTCGAATTGTTCCTCTCGGTGCATGCATCTTATGTGACCAGTACGTCTCTCAGTACGTCTCCAGGTCAGTCACCCAATTTAGGAACGTAAATCAGCTCTTCTGGCTTGATTACTACTTCCTTTTGAACCAAAGCTGATTTCTCCTCAGCATTACGTCGGTTCCATAATAATCGTCGCGAGCTCACAGGTATTTGCCGTCTGTGCCGCTCAACACACGCTTTCTGTAGCGTCGTGTCATCGATGCTGTAGCCCAGCGTAACTTTACTTACTGGCGCTACTTCTTGGAATGCAGCTTTCTGCTACTGCCATTCCAACTTAAATTCGTCGAAGCTATGCCATGCAGGGTGGACAATCTTGGTTTGTTCTGGATAAGCGAACATCTCGTACTCGTCGATCAAAACAGTCTTCTTCCTTTGATAAGATTGGACAACGGACTTTCTTCAGACATCTTGCGATCGTGGCCGGATACTTCTTCTTGAAATCTTCCATCCTTCCTTTCTCTGCTGCATGTGTTGCCCTCAACCAACCCATATTCGCGGAAATAAATGTAAACAAAAACAAACAAATGCTCTTGCAATTTCCCCTGATATAAACCCCTTATTACTACAAAAACTAATTGCAAGAACAATCCCATTACTATTAAAATTATTATTTAAATTACTTACTATGTTTTGTTCTATGTGCGTTACCGCGTGTGCACCTACTCTGCCATTCATAATACAAACTAATTGATCCTACTTTGAATAATTATTTCTGTCCGTTTTCTCTCATAATTCAATACCCTTAATTTTTTCTATTTATTGTGTCTTACACAATACTCTCAATGTTACCCTCTTTCCATTTCAAGTGCCTTACCCTGACCACAGGCAAAAAAAAAAGGTTTACGGTCGACCTCACTTCGTCACAAAGAGCAGGTACCTACATTTCCAGCTTTTGTGTTTCTGCTTTATAATAGCTTGCCTTTTCGTCTTTATATTATCTAATTCATTATTAAAAGTAATATATACATAATCTCATAATGATATCAATATTTCTGTCACATTCATCAATCTCAATTAAATCTAGCTCAACCGCCCTCGATCAGTTCAAAAGATAACCAAAAGAAACGTACTTCTACAAAACATTTTTCTCCTTATCAAGCATCTTTCTAATCAAAATCTATGTCACAAATTTATTGATTATAGCTGCCACCAGTGACAAAGTCTCGATCAAATTCGTACAGCCGTATATATTGTTCTGACATACTCCACAAAATGTTCTACAAAAACATTGAAACAAACATTGCATAGGGTGTGCAATTTCAAAACCCTTATTGGCATAATCACCTGTTGCCCATGTCTTTTTCGAAAGACCTACTTTGTTTCTTCGTTGAAACCACAGATAATGCTACAGATTATCTATTTACCCTTTTACTCGTTGATTTGCGTTTTTACAGACATACCTCTAATATGTCTAACCATTCTAAGGAGCAACTATCTTCCTAACATAACACAATCGTCGACTTTACTGGACTTGTACGAATCTAAATTGAACTATTTACTCAATCAAATGGCATTTGATTGATTCACTCTACTGATGCTATCCCTAACTTTATTCCTATACAAAACTAGTAAACTTATAAAAAAAACTTATCTACAAGAATATATCCTAAAACTTAGTAAAATCTTTGTCTAAAATTAATCTATGAAAAGTTTTGCAAAAGTACTACACCGATAGCAACCATTGTTATTAATGGAAGCACTAATCAAAAATCCACACCGCTGGACACCATGTAAGAAGTTACAAAAGTACGAATCAAATATCCTACGCTGCCACCATGTAAGAGGTTGGGACCTGGGTCTGTTTTTATTGGTAGCATGGAAACAGAGCGGTCAAAATGTAATTTACTTTATATCAAATTCACACGGAGGACGCGAGAACTTTCTCTCAAACCTTGAGGGTTTGGTATCGCTAGATTTTTAGAAGCCAAAAATAATAGTAAATGAACACAAAGTATAACTTTCGGGTGATTAAAAGTCAAATTCTAACCAAAACAAATATATTTACAAAATGAACAAAAAGATTAAAAACCCTTCAGATCGAGTGTACAACAATCATTGAAACTCTTGACACAATGATAATAGTTGGAGAGAAAACGGATGACAGAGACATAATTACCATAAAAATTACCTAAACTGTTATTGGCAAATTTACATCAACAGAGATGGCATCACGGGCACACACAGAAACAAAACACAAGATAAGGGCCTATTGCCCTAAAACACGTAACGACTACATCGTTCGACTTCTAAACCACGACCTCGACTGACATTTAAAATATATTTTAAAACCCAAGAAGGCTGTTTCACCCCCACACGCAGAACCAAAGTTCGTTATTTTAGCAAAAAATCCTACTTCCGCCCCAGAACTAAGAATGTTAGGAAGCATCTCAAATTCCAGAAAAAAACTCTATTCACAATTCACAAGCAAACTCGAAACAAACCCGATCAGGTCAAAACGTTTGTTGAACAAATACCCTGTGCTATTCTTTGCCATCTGTTGCGACCGTTTATTCTACGCAAACCCAAAGCAAAAGACAAAACCCCACGTATGACAAAACTAGTCGAGATACACTATGGTTAGAAATTTATAACGAATTTGGTGGTAAGTTAAACTTAATTACATTTGCACTACAACTCTTAATTTTTTTAAATTAATTTATTTTCAGCACAAGAAGAATATTCTTTGGAATTTTTAACGCAAAAGTGGAGGAATTTAAGGGACACATATGTACGCTTGAAGGGAAATTATGAAGCATATGTTCCCAGCGGTAGTGGAGCAACTAAAAAAAAAACTAAGACGTGGAAGTACTACGATGCCATGACCTTTTTGGATAGTACATTAGCTAGACCTCAGTAAGTTAAACTAATATTCTTTACAAAATGTGTACTTAATGGGCTCGGTGGCATGTGATGAACTTTCTACCTCGTGAGATTATTTGCAATTTGCATACATACATCCCACTTTTCCAATCATTGATCGTCAATCTTCAAATATTTGTTTAATAACCTATTTGAAATTGTAATATGTACTAGAAAGGTATTGTGTGCCCCAGACCCATTGATAACAATATAGACATTTAAAAATGTATTTGTTATTAAATATTATTTTAGAACTATTTCAAATTTGAAAAGTACAACCTGCTCACCTCTGCCGTCACCAGATGCTGGTTCATCTGACGTCAGCTTTGATATAGATGCTGCCACTTGTTCATCAAGAGGTTCGTATTCAAAAAGACATTCTGTATTTACCCCACAAATCGATTTATTCATTTCAATGAAATCTTTTGATTCATAAATTCTTTTTTTACACTTAATATGTTCGATGACCTAGCTGCAATACTACGTATCACCTATGCTTTAACCAAGGTGGTCCGTGGTATTGCAGCTAGGCCATCGATATATACAAATAAAAACTGCACACCTACACGTAGTAATGCAATTTTTTAATTTGGTTGTTTAGCGTCTAAGAGAAAACGGCAGTCTTCAGAACATCAGACAACAGACATCGTAGAAGTGCTGGCGAGAATTAATCCCCCACCAACTCCCCAAACATGCGGGAAGAAAATAGAAAACCCTATATGCAACAGGATTGCAGAATATTTGGAAAGGATGCCTGTTGTTGAAAGGGCTGAACTGGAAGTGCAACTTTTACAGATCACCCTTGATAAGGCACGACCATATTTGTAATATATATATGTATAAGTATCAATATTATTAACTATTATTAAATATATTAAATATTAACTATTCATATGTTTATTTATTATGTTTTATTTCGCACATTATGCACAGCGCACTATTTTGTTACGGTTGATGCCGCTTGGATTTTTGTTTAGATCTCTGAAATAAAACGCAAGAAGAGACTGATAATATATTTTTTATTACATTTACTTGCTCTACTGGAAATCGACTGCCCCCTCCATTAAGAAATAACTTGTAAGTCCTTCCCTCATATTATAAGCCGCTCTGGCATGCATGTTTGTTCCAATTGGCAAAAGATTATTAGCAGTGACTTCTTGCCTCCAAGCACCCTCCAACATTTCACCATCGCCGTCTTCCCTGTCAATATAATTTTGCGGGCAGTACGTTTCGCAATTGTCTGTCATCAGCCAGTTATGAAGGCATACTGACGCCTCGACTATTGCTTTTGCTGTTGGTAATGATGCAATGATCGGTTTTCGGAAAATTCGCCACCTTCCAGCAAGGATCCCAAAGGTATTTTCGATTGTTCTCCTTCCCCGGTTCAATCTAATAAGTAATATAATGTAGTACAACAGACAATGTACGTGTCTGCACAAAATCATACCTATAATTAAATATTCTTCTGCTTTGAGGTAGGTACCTTCCTGGATAAGGCCGCATAATGTTACACGTCAAAGGAAATGCCTCATCGGCTGCAATGTAATAATTCACAGGGTCTCCAGCATACTCTATGGCTGATGGTGTCGGAAGATCCAGCCCATTGTTTTGTAACAACTGGCTAATCGTACTATGTCGAAATACACCTCCATCACTATGGCGACCCGGCGCACCAATATCCACAATAGTGAACTTGTACTTCGAATCGCACAATGCTAGAAGTACAATACTGTGACTGCCTTTGTAGTTGTAATATGTTGACCCCGAATGAGGAAGTGCCTGCAATGTAATGATTGTAATTTTTGAATATATGTTGCAATTCAATTTAAACCTGAACTACGACATGTTTGCCATCTAGCGCACCGAAACAGTTAGGAAGATTCCATCGGTCTTCAAATTCGTCTGCAATCTTCTTCCAAGCAGCCTTCTTCGGTGTTAATAGCACGGTTTCATTCATACACTCCCATATAATAGTACATGTTTCCCGTATTATATGCGAGGTAGTACTTTTCCCAATGCGAAATGCATATGAAATTGAGACCATGCTATCTCCACTAGCCAGAAACCTTGTAAAATTATTATTATTGAATTATAATTTTTCCGGTGCTGTAAATATACTTACCTAATAGTTAATGCTAATCTCTCCCCGGCTGAGATTCCATCGCGACCTACATCGTCCTTCGTCAACGTCGGACCCACAATGCTGAGAAGGTCGTCAAATTTTTCTTTTGACATTCTTAAATAATTAAAATGATTTTCGGGGTCATTCAGCCGCATTTCGAGTATTAGGTTATAATATGCCCCCTGCATTCTCCTTTATTTTAAAATATCACGTATCCAATACCGTCGGGTTTGTAACACTTTTTTTCTCTTACGTCTTGTTCGCACACGAAGCAAAAGCGCCAACAAAAGCATATTATTCATCTCCCATACATAATTATCCATAATTGGATGGAATGTTCAATAATGAATAAACGCAAACGTCAAAACAGTCAAAATAATTGTTGAGTGAGGTTAGGTTAGATCACGTATCACGTGACTCCGACATCGGAAAAAGTTAAAATAAATTTAACTCTGTCCGACGTCGGATGAAGTTGAGTTCTTGTCGTACGAACTGCGGAGATTTACGCGCGCAAATCATTTCAAATCTCCAGCCAATAGGAACGTTTTCGTATCGTCGGACATCGTACGTCGGATGGCTTGTGCATTCCCCTTTAGTGTTTATGGCACAAGGGATCTCGAAACAATGGAAGCAACCCTTGGCATACTTTTTACACATGAAGGCGTTTCTACTAACTAGCTTGAATCAATTTTAAAAGATATTTTACATGCACTTCGAGAGGTTAGTATTCCTGTAATAGCAACAATCTGTGACATGGCATCTACAAACGTAAGAACATTACAAAATATATCCACCTGCTCAGATCCCTATATAGGGATCTGAGCAGGTGGACCCCATATTATATAATGCTTATTATATTATACAGGGTGTATATTAATTCAGTGCATTAATTTCTAGGGGTTATAGATCTTCATAAATGGAGTAAAAAATTCAAATACGCTTTTTCTCTAAGTGACACCAGTTTTGAGGAATTAATTGTTGAAAATGCAGAATTTGACGCCGCACGTTTTTAGAAAGGGTAGTAGCGACTTGACCTAGAGCCTGTGGCGAAACAGCTGACAGCTGACTGAGCGAAGTGAACGCCCGTGCGTGCTTTAGTTTACGCTCTGTAGTTGTTTTTGTTTATCGGGGTTCTTGTTGTTATTTTGTAGTTTTGTATTTCAAAATGGACAATTTTAGTAGTGCTGAGTACGTGGACATGTTACTTATTTATGGTGAATGCAGACAAAATGCAGCGGCCGCTCGAAGACTTTATTCGGAACGATTTAGGAACCGGCGCCTTCCTAATGCTAGAACTTTTGTTTCCGTGGTTCAACGATTAAGGGATAGTCCTGCTCGGGTATTTTTGCCTAACCATGGAGGCAGAGGCCATCCACGCGATCGTAATTTGGTAAATATCGAAGAACAAATCTTGCACATGGTCCACGAAGATGATCGACGAAGCACTTGAACAATTGCTCGACAAGTTGGAGTTTCCCACGGGATAGTGCACAGAACACTACGTGAAAACTTACTTCGGGTATATCGGGAAACGCGTGTACAAGATTTGCTTCCACAAGATTATTTACAGAGTCATCTTTTGTGAATGGTTTCGTGGTCAATGTCAAACCAATGAAAACTTTCCTAACTTGGTACTATCCACTGATGAAGCGACTTTTACCCGAAATGGAATTTTTAACAGCCGGAACATGTGCCACTGGACCTATGAAAATCCGCGAATTATATGACGTGTCAATTTTCAGCACCGATTTGCCATTAATATCTGGGCCGGAATTATTGGCAATTGTTTAGCAGGGCCAGTGGAATTACCGCCCCGTCTTAATGGGGAATACTTGAATTTTTTACAAAACACACTACCAGGTTTGTTAGAAAATGTGCCGCTTGATGTTCGCCGTGAAATGTGGTTTATGCACGACGGTGCTCCTGCACACAAGAGCCGCATTGTAGTGCAACATTTACGTGAAACATTTGGTGAAAAGTGGATAGGGATTAATGGACCAAGACGGTGGCCAAGTCGTTCTCCAGACTTGAATCCTCTGGATTTTTATTTCTGGGGTTATTTAAAAGGATTAGTTTATAAGACGGAAGTAAACAATGAAAATGAACTCCGTATTTTCAACTGTGCAGAAATTGTGCGCGATGACATTGAACGCCGCTCTTTATGTGCTAATTGGAGGCGCCGGGCAGAAACGTGTTTGGATGCAAATGGTGCACACTTTGAGCAGTTTCTTTAAAATTTGGTAAGTTTACTGTTAAATCATTGAATACATCGTTATTTATACGCATTTCGAGAGATCCGCGTGCTACAGATAGGTGCGGACTAGTTTTCGACGGAGTACTACACATTATGAAAACATGTGGGTAGCGGCAATTCAATTTTCAACTGCAAAATTTTGAAAAATTTTATTAAGATTTTTTGTTCCTCATAGTGAGTTACATCACCCCTAGAAATTATTGCACTGAATTAATATACACCCTGTATAATGCTGGACCCCAGCATTATATTATGCTTGATGGCCAAAAAATATACACGATCTATGATGTCCCGCACTTGTTAAAGTGCACCAGGAATCTATTCCAGAAACATAATGTTATGCTACCTGCTGTAACCTTATCAGATTCACAGCAAATATTGGAAGCTAGATGGTTGGATATTGTTAAAGTGATTGAAGTAGATTCAAAGAATCCTCTTATATACAGGTGCCTACAAAATTAAAGATTATCATCTGGCACCATTACGCCAAACGGCCATGAAAGTTAAAGTGGCGGCACAGATTATGAGTCGAACTCTATCCCTTTACATCCTGAACTTAGTGAAGCAAGGTAATATAACACAATTCCAGAAAATATTGTAATTTTAATACACCTTCATTTATAGGTACTCTGCCCTCGAGAGCATTAGCTACATCCACATTTATTACTCAGGTAGATCAAATGTTCGACAGTCTCAATGGAAGATGCGCAACTGCACCAGATGGAGGACACTACAGGTGCGAAACAAAAACTTCATTACTCTCCCAAATACTATCTGTGTCTCTAGCAATACAATAATGTCAACTTACTAGCTCTTAATTAATGTTTTAGCATCTTTCCATGTTTGCCCACAATATTTATTCTTTAAAGGACATCACTTTAAATCACTTATGTAAATTTTAAATCTAAAATCAAGTTATTACAATGTTAAATCATTTGTATAATTGATTTTTTTTGTAGGTGTATGGTTACAGACAGCTCTGGTCATGAACAATTTTGGGAGGAGTGTTATGACAAGGTGCAAAATTGGCGTTATATAAGAAAACCATCAGACATTAACAAACCGTACCTATGGAAACCTCCGTCGCAGAGGGGATGGATGACCACTTTAAAGGCATTTATCGGCATTCGGAGGGATCTTGAATCTGCCGAACTATACACCTTTAAACCACGATCACTGAACCAGGACGCCTGAAAATTTATTCGGTTGTGTAAGAGCTGGTTGTGGTTTAAATGAAAATCCGACCATCTCCCAATTTGTTGGTTCCTTGAAAACTCAAATTGTAAATGGGTTAACTAACCAGTCAATTCGAGAAACCAATTGTGAAGACGATAATTTCGATTTGCTGACAAATTTCAAAATCTTTGTTGAATTTTGAAATGGACCCAACAGATGTTTCTGATACACCTGCAGAATCCAACTCATCGCATCCACAACCATTTCTAAGCTCAGTAGATATAGAACAACTTAATGAAGATGTGGCAAAATGTGTAACACTGGGCGCAACGCAAACATTACCAGTGGCATATGTTGCTGGATTTATAATATCTTTTTAAACAGTTAAAGTGCGACAATTGTTATGCGGACCTATGCTGCAATGAACTTCTGCCTTGCAATGAATTTATTCGCTTAAAAGAATTTTCAGAAGAAAACCAAAAGCTCATGTATCCATCGGAGAAAGTTGTTACAGTCATCGGATGCGCAATTACATTGTTGGAAAGACAATTGCCAGCACTTCGAAAGGACCACAAAATTCAAAAGAAAATGTCTATATCTTTGGACAATCAGCTAGACTTTTCATTTCTTTCATGTCCCTCTCACTTTCAAATTGTAAAAAACTGTATTATTCAGAGTACTTGTAGAATAGGCATTCCATGGTATTGTACTAGGATTGTTAGGGAATTGAAACATCATCAAAAACAAACAACTAGAAAACAGAAAAAACTACAACATACATAAAAGACATTGGTCCATCGCAAACTAGTTAGTTTATTGCTCATCACTGTATAGCTGTACAAAGCTATTGTTTATTATTATAGACATTATTTGTTACAATTAGCACCATTATAAAGGCATTTGTGCTTTTGTTTGTTATTGTTATATATGTTCGTTGCACCTTCGGGTATTTTTATTTTTTAGGATTTATTCTTTGATTATTATTTTTGGACTATAAGCAATGAATATCATTGGCAGTGCTCAGTCGATAAAAAGCGTCCTGGCTTTTTAGGCAGGAAACAAAAACATTTTCGCATCACTTTCCATCAGATGAAAAAGTAGAGCGTAAAATTCTTGGGTGTGTGAAACCTGTCCCTCGGTAATTGGCTTATGTTGCTGAAATAAGTTGACATAAAATAAACCAGCAAAAAAACCTTGGCAGCTTTCACATCTCGCCATTTCTGCCAGTACTGGTCTTGTTCCTTTCTAGTTCCTATTTTTAATGTAGTTTGTAATATAACTTTTACTTCTGCGATATGTAGTGTACAATACACGATACTATTTATATAAGCGACCTAAGCCACCATAAGCGACCTAGGCCCAGGCAGGCAGCAACAACAAGAAAACTCTTCAGATCCAGGGCCACCTACTTCTATGTCTAAAACATCGCATTCAGAAGTTGCTGTAAAAGGTAAACTCTGGCGAAAAGAAGCGTTTTGTGAATCTTGGTTAACCAACCAAACATTTAAAGGGTGGCTAAGTGAGGTGCCCAATGATAAATATAAAGTGAAGTGCATTCCTTGCAACAAAATACTTGTTGCAGGGAAAAGTGAACTTGAAAAACACTCGAAGAGAGATCAACATAAAATGACCTGGAGAGCTATGCAGGGTAGTACAAGTTTGACAAGTTTTGCAAAACCCAGTTTCGAAAATAATCAAATTGATGCTGAAATTAGGTTGTTTGATTACTGTTGAATATAATTTGAGTTTTCATGCAATGCAGGGAATTTTATCATCTGTGACAGCTATTTTGAGGGATTCAAAGATAGGCAAAAAAGTAAGTCTGAAGAAAACCAAATGCACTAATATCATAAATAATGTTATTTGTAAAGCTATAGTTGAGGACACTGATGCTGTTTTAAAAGACAATTTCTTTTCTGTGTTAGTAGACGAAACACTGATCTGAGCAATGACAAAAACTTGTGCATTTTAATAATTTTAGTGGCACCTCAACTGTAACTCATCTGTTAGACATAGTTAAAGTTTCAGAAGCAGCAACAGCAGATGATTTGTTTGAAGCTTTTTCAAACTGTTTAAAGAAACACAAGTTAACGGTAAATAATGTTGTGGGTTACTGCAGTGATAATGCAAATGTTATGCTAGGAAAAAGAAATTCATTTATGACTCGTTTATTGAGTAAAAATCCCCATGTTTTTGTCACTGTACTTGCCATTCAGCCCATTTAATGGCTAGTCGTGCTGCTGTAATGTGTCGGAAACCCATTGTTTATTTATTAAAATGTGATCAAATTGAGCGCGGTGTAGACGGAGTAGAATGTTCGAGAATGTCAAAGTTTTGGTGTTGTTCAGTTGAACATCTGGTTTACTGAGGATTTGACCGCGTGTTTATAAGTTTAAATTTGACGCGTTGTCATTGGCTACGGAGAAATGCTTGCGTGCATTCGGGTTGACCTAGGCAAGGGAGCAAAATCTTTTCCTTCTTCTCGTTCGACCATCATGAAGTAAAGTTGTTGTACAGTGCGCTAGGCACTTAAAAATATGTGTATTGTCCTGGTAAGTCTTTTCAACTTGTCTCGCATTTCATTTTAAATTAGAATTGTTTATTTATCTCTGCTAAAAGGTGTGTCTGTCTAAATCAACTTCTGGTTTCAATTAAGCGTCATTATGTTCAAAGCCTCATTCATTTTTTTATGTAACCTATCAAACGGGATTGTTGATTATTATTGTTAATAGATGTTATTGTTTTGATAAGTGTTTCGTTTCATTTGAGTAGTCTTGCTTTATCAGCCCTTATTAAATGTTAAATACTTAAACGCGTCAGTTAGTAGTCAGAAAATGTGTCTACAAGGTTCAAGAAAAAGGACTCAGTTAGTTTTGCCTTCGAATAGATTTGGATTAGATTTGATGAATTAGAGATTTGACCAGTACTTAAAGCCTTAGACCGCGCTCAGCCAAAATGCTACCATGTAGGGAGACGCGCGGCTGTTCCCGCCATTTTGACCTGCTGACTGCTGATGACTGCTGATGAACTGCCGAAAAATTTAGAGGCTTTGATGCATAATCTTTATACCTATTTTTCTCGAAGTCCTAAGAGACAATCTTGACTTGAAGGCATTCAAAGCATCATGCATTAAGAAAAACATAAATTAATTAATCCTAGTAGGACAAGATGGCTAGCATTGCTAATTGCAGTAAATAAAATTATAGAGTAGTGGTTGATTTTGCAGCAAACATTTCTATATGCCAGTGTTGAAGAGAGAACTTCAAATGCCGATCTGATTCTAAAGAATTAAATAACCCATACACAAAAGCTTATTTCGAGTTTTTGCAACATGTGTTACCTTACTTTCATTCTTTCAATTTGTTATTTCAGTCAGAAAGCAACTTAATTGGAAGTTTGAAAACAGAACGTATTAGATTTTTAAGACTGCTTTGCTCCAATTTTATAAAACCAGAAAATTTGGAAAATGTACACCAAATCGACTTTCTGGACCAACACGTAGTTTTACCGACTTTAAGTATCAATTTGGGCCCTAAAGCTGAAACTACACTAGGGCAGATTAAAGATGGTCCCAACACCATAAGAAATTATCAAGACTTTAAAGAAAGATGCTTGAAATTTAATCAAACAGCGGCAATACAAGCAGTTCAAAGACTGCCTTTTAATAATGATATTCCTTCCATCCACCTCCACCCTCGTAGAGTTGGTAAGGAAAATCACCCACCAAAAATTCAAACGTAGGTGGGATACTATTCCGGGCTGTTCTCATGCAAAGGAACTTCTAAACTACCCATCTGTCAAGATGGCTAAGAAATTACACGAGCTCCCGAGAGGCAAACTGCGTCTCATCACCGGCGTACTCACGGGACACTGTGGAATTAGGAAGCATATGTATAATATGCAACTGAGCGATACGTCCCTCTGTCGAGCATGTAAGCAAGAGGAGAAAACGGTAAGACACATATTATGTGATTGTCCCGCCCTAGAAGACCATAGGGTAAGTGCTTTCGATGATCCATGGCCGTCTCTAGACAGAATGCGAAATGCTCCCCTGTCGAGTATGCTAACGATGGCTTCATCCATCAGTTGGCTGCTCGCTACGGGTATATAATACTCGGTTGGGCATGGAGGTTGGCACAAAGGGCCCAGTGGGGCCTAAGTCCCGTCTATGCCTGGCATAGTGCCTCCCACGCCTACATACATACAAGTCATGAAGGTGAAGACGAAAGTAATGAAGGTGAAGATTCGGAAAAACGCCAACGGTGGGATAAATACAATCCACCAATGCTGAAAACTCCAAAGGCAAAGCTCTAAGGCCCACAAGTAAGTAACAAAAATCGAATAATGCTTGGAATAAAATATACCTCCGTAAGAGCAGGCTAAGTTACGGAATGATACAACTGACACGTCATTTAACTTCGATTTATTTGCAAACATCCTTATAGATTTGATACAATATTATATACCGAAGTACTTGTACTTTACCTTTCGATACTCAATATTTTGCCAGGATTTTACCAGTTTCAATACTGGTATAATACAGAGTATCGGAATATTTCTACGTAAAAGCTGTTTTACACTGTCCAATATATTAACCCAGATATTGGTTAATATTACTACCAAGATAAATTGTGCAGTATCAAACAGGAAATTGGTTCAAATATAGGCTAGCATCGAATATTGGCCAGAAATTTGGGACGTATTGCAGCTTCCGGCCAATATCGTAGACTATTTCTTGTCGGACTTGCGCACAACGGGTCAGCATGATGATTGTAAACAAACATACCGCCATTGCCCATTTCTAACCTTGCGTTCGAAGGGTAGAAAGCGTTTTTTTTTTTTTTTTTTTGGTTACATTGTAGTTTGTACTGCTAATTTTGTGTGTGTTTGGTTCTGAAATCGTAAGTAAATTTGTCTTTATTCTTGTGGTATTAGTGTTCCGTTTGCAGCAAGAACTTTTTGCTAACCTGCGCTAGCGTGACCAAGGATGAAGCTGCGAGGATTCGTTCGGGTTCTGGTTTGTCTTGGTCATGTGGCAATTGTCGGGCGTGCACCAGCAGTATTAATGAACTAAAGCAACTCATTTTAAGTCTTCAAGCTGAAATTAAGGAACTGAAGCTTGTCGCACAGCATGATAGGGGCCATTCTCAGCGCGGTTCTCTTGACGCGGTGGACTTTGAGAAGGTTCAGGAGGTGATAGAGCGTGATAAGCGGAAAAAGAACATAATTATTTATAAACTAGTGGAAACTAGGGACACTAGCAAGGAGGCTCAGTCCGATCTCGATGGTGTAGCCGTTGGTGGGATTCTGTCTGGTCTTGGCTTGGTTCTTGGGGATTGCCGTCCCCAAACACAAAGACTGGGGAAGTTTGACTCTACCAAAAAGGACGTATGTCGCCTGGTTAAGGTGCAGCTGCCTAGCGAAGCTCTTGCTTTGTCAGCTGTTCGAAATTCTGTAAAGCTGAGGGATCGGAGAGAGTGGATGCATCTTTCTTTGTCGAGGGATAGAACGCCTAGTCAGATATCACTCTACAAAGCAGTTAAAGCCGATCTTGATGGGAGAAGTGCTGCTGGTGAAACTGACTTGAAAATAAAATATGTTGGTGGAGTCCCAACCATAGTGTCTTTAAACTGAATCCGCCCAACAACGCCCGCTCTAGTTTTTTGTCTTTGCGCATGTATTATCAAAACACTAAGGGTTTACGTACTAAAACTAATACTTTTTATACTGCCATGTCTGAACACAATTTTGATTTCATTTTTATCACGGAGTCATGGTTGAACAATTCTATCGCTGATTCGGAATTATTTGATTCTTACTATAACGTCATGCGCGATGATAGATGTCCGCTGCATGCTTCTCTCGGTGGCGGTGTGATGGTTGCTATCGCTAATAAATTTTCATACGTGCCTGTTGATACTAGCGTTATAGCTCAGACTTTTCCTTCTATCAACCTATCCCTCGCACGATGTTACTTTTTGGATTTGTCAATTATTATTGGAGTTATATACATCCCACCCTCGATCTCTTCCGATAATTTTTCCGCATTTCTGGAACTCTTATCGACACTATTGAATGGTCATAACATTCTCCTTGTGGGTGATTTTAACACTCCGGCATTCGTAGAGAATCTGGATAATCCTAAATCTCGAAGCCTTACTCACTTTTCTAACTTTTTAGAACTCACACAAGTTAACAACGTTGTAAACTCTATGAACCGTCGGCTGGATCTCGTCCTGACAAATATCGATGCATTTCTGAATGTTCAACATGATGAGGTTCCCTTTGTCACCGAAGATCCTCTGCATCCAGCATTAAGCATTGGTGTTGAATTTAATAAGCCGGTTAGACTTGATCCTTTTCGTAGTGCTGATAATTTAAGGTATAATTTTCGTAAGGCTAATTTTCCTGCTCTTTATGCAGATTTACTTGCGGTCGATTGGTCATTTTTGGATGATCTTACTGATGTTGACCTTATGATCGTTGATACTCTAAAATTTACAGTGTGTTTGACGTACACGTACCTACATGTAAGAGAATACAGTCTAAGTATCCTTTATGGTATACTCCGGAAATAATCAGAAATATAAAGACTAAAGATTACCATCGACGCAGGTTTGCTATTACCAATAGCGATTATCATCAGAATGAATTCAAGCGTCTCCGTCTACTTATAAAGAGCCAAATTGATCAATCATATACCGATTTCACTGCACAAGTTCGAGCTGGGATTCGCGAAGACCCAAAATCGTTTTGGTCATTTGTGAATATGAAAAAGGGATCGAATCGTATTCCTCCTGTACTGAGAAGTGAATCAGCCGAATATACTAAACCTCATGACATAATGAATGCTTTTGCAGCATCCTTTTCTGACGTATACACCCCCTCCAGCGCAGGTGCTCGACACCCTGAGACAACGTTGCCTTCTTTTACCTTAAGTTGGCTGGTGATGATCAGATACCAAGTTTTTTAGTGAAGGATGCTAGGTACGCATTTGCGAAACCTTTGAAAGTTATATTTGATCGCGCCATTCTTACATCTACTTTCCCAACATTGTGGAAGCGAGCTCGCATTTCGCCGGTGTTTAAGAAGGGTGATAGATCCCTGATTGCCAATTACAGGCCAATAGCAATTCTTGCTAATTTTTCCAAGGTCTTCGAAAGGTTTATTTACAAAACCAGCACGGTTTTTTGCCGAAGCGGTCTACCGTTACTAACTTGACATGCATCACGCAGTTTCTTTCCGAGGCTCTCGACGAAGGTACTCAGGCTGATGTGATTTATACCGATTTTGCAAAGGCCTTTGATAAGATCGACCATCAGATTCTTTTGGCAAAGCTGGATGCGCTGGGCATGGATGGGGCAACTTTGAAATTGATTGCATCGTATCTGGATAAAAGAATATGTGCTGTCCATTATAATGGTTTCAGGTCGGCGGATTACATCGCAACGTCTGGTGTGCCGCAGGGATCAAATCTCGGTCCCCTCTTTTTTATCATCTTCATTAACGATCTGCTGTTTTACATAACCTGCCCAGTTTTGGCATATGTTGATGACATTAAGATCTTTGCTGCCATTAGGACTTTGGCAGATGCTCAGTTACTTCAAGAGAATCTCGACCTTATACAAAACTGGTGCATAGCCAACGGTTTAGAATTGAAGATCAGTAAATGTTTTTACACTACGTACACCAGGAAGAGAAGCAGGATCGATGGAGCGTACACCATCAACAATGTTCAATTGGCTAGGGCGGATGAGATTGTGGACTTGGGGGTTCTATTTGATTCCAAACTAACGTTTGCACCTCACATATCTAATATATGCTCTGCTGCCTCAAAGATGCTTGGATTTACCTTCCGTGTTATGTCCCGTCATGCCGACGTAGAGGTACTGAAGATTCTTTACTACGCTCTTGTAGTCTCTCGACTAGAGTACGCTTGCTTGGTGTGGTACCCACATTACGTCTCCCATCAGCTTGAGGTTGAGCGAATTCAGCGCAGGTTTCTTAAATGTTTGTCCTATCGCATCGACGGTGTTTATCCGACTCGTGGGTGCAGCTACGTGGACCTTCTTCGTCGCCATGATGTGCCGTCGCTGGCCAGCCGCCGTTAAGAAATCAGTGGTGGTTTCCTGGTAAATTTAGTGCGATCAGTGGTCGATTGTCCGTTTCTTCTATCTCGCGTCAACTTTAGAGTGCCTCGTACTGCCTCGCGATCAACTGACATATTCTATTGTCCGCCGTGCCGAACAAACATAATGTTAAAGGCTCCCCTCACGCATATGTGTAACAACGCTAACAGTATACGTGAAGATATTTTCTTGTAATGTAATCGTATTGTTATTATTACTATTAGTAGCTATTAGTTGAATCACTGAGATTTCTGTTATTATTGAAGTTGATTTAGTTAAGTTTATTTGCTTCTACTTGCATAATTGTATTTTTTTTTCTGATTCTTTAGATTTGGTTTTATTTAGATTTAATATTGTCCTTAATTTGGTACGCTGTTGGGCAATAAAGGCTATTATTATTATTATTATTATTATTAAAACTTTTAAAAACTGGTGTAGTACATATAAAAAGTAATTTAATTAATGGTTTGTTTATATCTACAGATGTCGTGGAACCACGAATAAATTGGCTATTTGATCGACGAATATTCGAAACATTCATGTTTATAGGTGGTAAAAAATACTACCACAACAAAAATCTTCGTAGCCTGGCGCTGCAAAGAATTTGCAATGCGCTGGCTGATATAAAACCAGGCCTCACCTTCGAGGTTCACAAGAAATTCCAAGGGTTGCGTACAACGTATACAAATGAAAGAAAGAAAGTGCTAAGTTCCAGTCGTAGTGGGATGAGAGAAGAAGAGGTAATTATATCAACAGTTCAAACATATGTGTATATTTATCTAAATTAATTATTTTAGATGTACAAACCATCATTATGGTATTACCATAAGATGGAATTTTTAAACGAACATCTCAACATCACAGCGTCGGTATCAAATTGCAACATACAGGAACATACCGAAAGTTTATCACAGTATGAGGTGGTGGAAACTGAAGATGTTGCCACGGCATGTTCTACTCAATTATGCCTGTAAGGTTGACTTCACCGATTTGGAGGTGGTTTTTTTCACCAAGTGCCCTTAGTGAGAATAACTCCAGTATGACGACTCTCATGTCCCCAATACCACCGTCGGAAGACAGCCGTGCAACATGTTAGCACATGTTCTGCTAACATGTTGCACGGCTGTCTGGCTAACTGGTGCACAGACACCAGTTAAGACACCAGTTAGCCACCAAGGGAAAAAAGAAAAATAAATCCTAACCAAGATGAGGTAAAATTAATAATTATATTGCTGAGAATGTTATTTATCTTAAGCAATTTACAGGCATTTTATGAGAAGGTTTCTAAAAGTATAGAAAAAATGACTGAATCAGTAAATTTAACTGCTCAGTCCCACCAAAATGCAAGCCTAGAAATAATAAATTGGGAGAAATGTATAGTCATATGATAATGCGTATCTTGATTGTACCTTTTTTCAGCTGACACTGCTTCAGTTAACTGTGTGTCTTGTTTTCTGATGTCTTCCTATATTAAACTTAATAATAAATTAAACGTGGGATTGTCCATTCTTATAAAATTTTTATAGGAATCAGGATCTTCCGTCAACAGTTCTGTACGAAGCATACTGAAAATTCCTCGTTCTTCATCTCTACGTTGAAGCCATTTCTCTTGCCAAGTTTTTCTAACTTTACGTCGATTTTTCCTCTCTATTTTCCTTTGCCCTATTCTTTTTACCACATCAAATAATAACAAGACAGCGGATAAAATAACCTTTCTTTGTAGATCCATGTGCGATAAACAATGGTATGAAGTTAGGTTATAATCGATCTGTCACTGATCTGTTAGTGTGACAATACTGCCAATATTGAAACAAGAAAAAACCAAAGTGTATGCAAACTGCGCAGAATCAAAGCCAACACAAATTGTATAGTATCATACACACAAAAATAAAAATATGCCACATTCTTGAACAAGTTTATAGCTGATTTCTTGGTTAACATTTGGGTTAATATATTGGACAGTGTAAAACAGCTTTAACACACTGGAAAGTCTTATTTTATTCCGCTCATTGATAATTTCTGAGTAGAGACCTCCAAGGGATGTCAGAGAGAGCATGGACCCTTCATGGTGTTTGGGGTTGAGCGAGTCAGGTTGGATGAGGTCTGACGTCTTCTATGAATATGTCGCCAACTCTCTAAATCCTTGGTTGTAGGAGAAAGGCATTAAAAAACCTGTTCTCTTTCTCATAGATGGCCATAAAAGCCATTTAACAATGAGCCTAAGCGTGTTCTGCTCTGAAAATGGTATAATTCTGTATTCTTTGCTGCCAAACGCCACACATATTTTGCAGCCATGCGACGTCAGTGTTTTTAAGCCACTTAAATCAGAATGGCAGGCCACAGTGAGAGAGTGGCAAATGTGTGAAGAGAACGTAAACCAGGTTTTGACAAAAGCCAGGTTCTGCCCACTTCTAAAAAAAGTGTTAGGAAAAGAAAACTTACCACAAATTATAAAAAACGGTTGTCGTAAGTGTGGAATATTTCCTGTTAATCCAGATTCGGTGGATTTCTCAAAGTGCGTACAGAATATGCTAAAAAACTTAGAGCATTCGTTTGCGACCTCTACAACTCCACACTCAGCCTCCCCAACTGTCGGCGATTACGAAGTCGCAGTAAGAGTCATTAAATCCCTCAAGGCAAATTTAGAAGATAGGGGTGTAAATGTGGAGGTAATTCTTGAGGAGTTAGGAAATATGCAAATTGCCGTTTCTAACAATGATCAAGAAACCAACATTTCTGATCATCATATATTAACCGACACCGAGAAAGATAATTTTCCACCTATTTCTTTGGTTTCCGATGGGGCATTGTACGATATTAACGAAAATGGATTCCTTATTCCTACAGGCGATCAAACTGAAGAAATTGATCTAAACCAGAATACAGTTGGGACTGAATCTGTTTTCTTGCAAAATAACGTCACTGACCTACCAGACATTGCCTGTAACACTAACAGTTCCTCCAAAGAGAAAGAGACGGAATCAGCTTCCTTACAAGTACAAGAAATTGAAGATAACGCTGCGGTAGATAGGATGAACAATACATCTAACAGTAAAGTGCAAATATCTAGTGTGCTGTTTTATCCAAAACCTATAGAGAAAAGGGCTAAAAATAAAGATAAGGCAAGGACCCCAAGTGCCATATCAAGCGAAATGTGGCGGCAATTGGAAAGGGAGAAAGAAGAAGCTAAGCAGAAAAAATCTGAAGCTATTAAACAGAGAAAGGAAGAAATGCAAAAACGAAAGGAGGCGAAGCGAGATGAAATAGATAGAAAAAGAATGAAGACTCGAAAGACAAAGCAAAAAGTTCAAAAGCAAGCCAAAGAAAATATACCAGACAATAGTCAGTTAGAAGAAAGCAACACAGAAGTGGTTAAAACTGACGAAAATAAAACAGAGCGCATAAAATGTTGTTCCTGTGATATAGAATTATATAGTGATACTGAGGACAACGACCTCAAAAATGTAGGCTGTGATATGTGTACACGGTGGTACCATCTCAAATGCACGCATTTTGAAGGGAAGCTGTACGAGGAAATCTGCGACATGGATTTCATTTGTACATTGTGTGTTCTGTAGCTGTATTTTCAGTAAGAGTCTGTACTTAAACTTTTTATATTTTTACAAAGAATATATTTTCTGTTGTTCTTGATACCTACGGGTTTTGGTTTCATTTCCCCATTTTTTGAAAGTACGTTTTGTCCAAGGGCAACTTCTCCGGAAAAACGTTTCGTCCAAGGGCAACTTCTCCGGAAAAACATCAGACGAGATGGAGCAATTGTATGATTCCGATAAAAGCTCTAAAACCTCTAAATTGAAAGGCTCTTTGCAGTCCAGCTTGCGGCAGCTTCCGCAAGCTGGTAATGTAGGGGTCGGAAGAAACTAGAAGACAATGCAGGAGATCAACATTTGTATTGCTTCTTGAAGATTTCTGGTGTGATGTCTTCTATACATTTTTAAATCTTTATTTCGACACTCTTGAGCCTCTTCTGAAAGCTGGCCTATAGGCAAAATAGCAGTCTTGATAATGTCTGCTCCATGAGCAAAACTTTGTGTACAGTAACGGGCATATAGTACCAGCCATATTCGTGTACATACAGCCTGGCTGTCGCTAAACAATAGGATTTAAATTTTGCCTCATTGATTTTATATCCCGATGACATCGCTTGTAATATTGTTCGTGCTCTCATTAGTAATTCTAAATTTACGCCCGTTATATCTGATGACTTATCAGCACTGTGAAAAAAATCGTCTTGCTGTGTTGCCATCATTAGATGTTCCGCTTCCACCAGGTCTAACATTGTCAATGAGAAGGCCCATTTCCTCCTTGAATCTTTTTCTAATTTCTTGTTTTCTTATTTTTCGTTCTGTTACATTCTCGCCACGAGCCTGTCACTTTTTGAAATCAAGCCTATAAGCGATGTGCAAGAAACATTCCATGAACCTTATCCATGCATGGAGTGTTGACAAACCAAATTGAAAGATTTGATTTGAAGATTCGGGTCTCACAGTCTTTTTTAGTGTTTCATCTATTGCATTCATTTGTCTTGGTTTTGCCCCACAAATGTAACATATTTGCGCAGAGTTGAAGTTGCAGCGTTGCAGATTTTTCCGTCGACCATAGTTAGTGATAAATTATGATTTATTAATATTTCTTTGTCTCTAAGCTTAGTGGCAAATGGTAACTGATTTAGTATTTGTCCTTTAATATAACGAATTTCTTGTTTTATCAATTCCTTTGCAAACTGAAACTTTATAGGTCTACAGTAGCGAACTAAAGATGTCCTCGGATTTTGCCATATAATTAATTTAGAGCAATCAGCTCTTTCAGTGTACAACTGCAAGGGCACAAGTGATGTCATAAAAATATTTGCGTCGGTATTTCCTACAGCCAGAGTCTGTTTATATTCGCTATGACCTGTCGAACCATCACAACCCCATTTAGAAAGTAAAGTCAGATTTCCTACAATATCTTCTTCTTTAAGTGTTTCTAAAACTTCGTGTTGAGCTAATAAAATTCTTTGTAGCGTCAAATCAAGAAGAGCTTGCAACTTAATTTCCGCACCTAGTTCCGAAATTATAATATTCTGCCGTGAAGGGTAGCACAACACCTTCGCCACACTTTTGTAGCTAGGATATATATCTGCACCTTTTTCTTTGTTCAGTAAACGAATTATTTCATATTGATTTCTTGTTAATTTTGTCTCAACTATTACAGACAGCGCTTCATCAGGTGTAATTTTTAGATAATTATCTTTAGTATATAGGGCTTTTTTTAACCTAAAAACCGTATTTGGACTGCCCTCTATAGTATTTTGTACTACGTTTGCAGCATCATGTTTACGTTCTGCTCGCAACTGAGAAATAACTGCATTAGTAAGCTTTCCCGGACTTGAAGTATTAATTAATTCTCTTAGTTTGCGTCTTTTGCTGCGTTTACTACTATCATTAAAATGTCGAGCCGGACGACCACGAGCTTTACTTGTTGATGGAGATTGTTCATCTAAAACGTCTTCCGATTTATAAAGTACAACTTCGCCTAAAATGGATTATAATCATGTGTTTAAATATTTTATTATACATATATTGACATTTACCGTTCAACCAAGCTCGATTTTCCTCAAAAAATCGAGTTTTTAATCGATGACTTGTACGCCATTTCCGGTTTAATTCGTGACAAAATCGGCTGATGTTGTCACATATTTCCTTTCTTCGTTTTTCTATTGTCTCGTCAGGAACTGACCGGGTTAAAGTATTTTTTAGTTGTTCGCTTCGTTTTCGTAAATGAATTCCATCCAATAAACTCCACGCGTTAAACAATTCGATTCGTGTATATCGAGTTTTTCCATCTAATAAGACGAATATATTCAAATACATATATAACATTTTTATACATTTTACTATAATTTACACTATAGTCTACCTTTAACATTTGATACTGGCGCGTTGGGATTTAAATTAAAATAAAAAGATGCACAGATAAAATATATTTCTCATATTAGCTTACCCCTCACCAAAGTTCCCTCTAAGCTGCGCGGGTGCGCGGCCGCGCACTAATTTTTCGATAGTTGCGCAGCCCTTTTTGTATTTTGCGCACAATTGGTCTGTTCACCGTGTTTTCCATTTTATACATTTTATACCTCGGCAAATGCTGGTATAAACATCTTAAATCGTGCCACAGACACAGAGTACATAATAATAACCTTCCGATCCCCCTAGAGGGGATTCCCCACTGGGGAAAAACTGTAGTATCCTTATGTACGCACCGCATTTGTTAGTGGCGCCAGAATGGATGCAAGCCATAGAAGTGTGGGCAGTTATTTGGTCGAGGGATCGGAGGGGTCGCTTCACAGCTAGCGATACGATATTGCCTATTGGTTATGTGTAGGTCTTGTACTGTGTTGCGTCGCGCAGTGTTGATTTTTATCAGTCAACATTTACAATTTGTTTTGAAGTGCAAATATCGAAGATTTAAAGTAAGTTACTATAAGTTAGTGATTAAGTCTATAAAGGTAAATACACAAGTTTCAAAATGGTTCATCTTAATTACACATAATATACACTAATATAAGGATATTTAAGGGAAATTAGACTATATCATTTGAAACAAAACTCATTTAAGAATCTAGGTACGCAGTGTTCTCGAAATCAAAACTTGTAGACATAATTTAATTGTTAAATGTAAACAGTTGAGAAACGTGCGTTGTAAACTATATTCTCGTGATTGATGTCTCTGTGATTAATTTTACTACTGGTGATATAGTAACATTTGTCTTAAATATCCTGATATTAATATAATAAATAATAATTAATTTTAGGTTATTTTAAATAAAACATGCCTAAACGAAAATTACACGACGATGAAAATATTACAAATAAAAAATCCTGCAGTTCATTTAAGATGGAATGGCTTTCAAAATTGGTTGAATGTGAAACACCATCTTCACACAAGAAAGAAAATATTCAATTGGGAAATATTTTTAAGTACAATGAAGAAAATGGAATTTCATGTTCTTTCTGTATCGAAGCAAAAGTTTCCAATGAATTTAGTACAGGACGGAAATGGGATGCATGGAAATTAGATTATTTAAAACGTCACTTGAAGCAAAAAATTCATTTGGACGCTGTAAATAAATTACGTAATTTGAAGAAAGGGGGTCTTTTAAATATATTGCAAGAGACACCAGAAGAGCGCAATTTGAAAAAGGAACGAAGTGAACGATTAAAGTCAGATGCCGATTGTGTTAAAGTTTTAATAAAAGATGTCATTTTAGCTATAAAAATTAATGCATCAATGAACTCTGTGCAAGATATTCACGAACATATGGAAGAGTATGTAAATATACCAAAAAAGTTGGAGGAGTAAAAATTATGCTTTCGAATTTGTTGAATGCATTAATTCTGTTCTCATGAGAAATTTTTTAAACGAACTGCGAGAAGCAGCTTTCCATACACTTATAATAGACAAAAGTACAGATATTTCAGTTCAAAAATTATTTTATACTTTAAATTTCGAATTAAAAACGAATTGACATACACAACAGAATTTGGAGGTATTTTGAAGCTAACACATGCAGACAGTGCTTCTATTTTGGAGAAAATTAATTATTTTTACGAGAATTTTAATCTAGACATCAAGAAAATGGTTATGTTTACATCAGATGGAGCAAGTGTTATGCTAGGACGAAAAAATGGAGTGGCAGCACTTCTCAAAAAGGAAATACCTCATCTTACTGAGCAACATTGTGTTGCGCATCGAGAAGATTTGGGTTTGGATGATGCATGGAAACATGTATCCCTTATGCAAGATATTGAGACCTTCCTTAGGACAGTTTACACTATGTTCAGTAGATCCGGACTTAAGAAGGAAAAATTTAAAGAATTGGCTGAAGTTACGGATCGAGATTCGGTAACATTCAAACCATTAAACGAGGTGCGTTGGTTGTCTCGTCATTTTGCAGTGGATGCTTTAATTAAAAATTACGACACCCTCATTGAATATTGCAATGAACAAGTAAATGTATGCAACGATCCAATTTGTAAATATTGTTTGCAAATTTTAAATAATCCCCAGTATACTGTGGCACTGTTTGCTCTTAATGATGTTCTAGGTGAATTAGCAACTCTCTGCAAATATTTACAGAAAAGTTGCTTGAACATTATTGATGCACATAATTACACAAAAGCAAAGATACAAAAATTGAAAGCACAGTATCTAGGAGAAAATATTTTCTGGAGTGAAAATGTTTTAAAAATTTTAACAAAATTTGGAAATGATGTTGACACTACCTCCATAATCCGTTTCATTGAGCGAGTATGTAATCACTTAGAAATGAGATTTCCTGATGAAACTGTAAAAAATTGGGAAGTTTTTGATATACATATAATATCTAATGAAATTAACAATTTTGCCTTCGGAAAAGACCATGTGGCATGCATTGGAAGAAAATATTCACACTTTTTTTTCAAGTACAGAAAACCATGATAAAATTTGTGAAGAATATTCTGAACTTAAATTTCTAATTTCACAAAAAAACAAGACAGGAGCAATAAAAACATTTGGCGACAGTGTAGAATACGTCCTGCAAAATTCGGAGTTTCAAAATATAGCGATACTTTATGACATAATGGGAACTTTTCAAGCTTCTAGCGCTGACTGCGAAAGAGGATTCAGCACAATGAAACTTATCAAATCTAAATTGAGAAACAGATTAAACGCAGATCATTTAAATAATGTGATGAGAATAAAAATATATTTGGCAAGTGGAAAAAGAATAAATATTGATGAAGTATACAAAGAATGGACCAGTATGAAAGACAGGCGGGACAAAATGACTGCATTTTGTGATAAGTGATAATTTGTTGGTTGAGCTATTACTGTACATTATTATTAGAAAAGTTTGTTTACATTCTGAATGGTTGTTAATGTTTGTTATACATTTACTATCGTAAGTCGTTATACAATAAAAGTTTTTATTACTTATCAATCATTTATTTTATTATATTCTAATATTACACTAAATACATACTGCTTAACATTTAGAAATGAAATTTTTGCGAAATTATTGTTTATCGCAAAATGTTCAAACATACTAATAGATCTTACCCAAATGAATATAAACATAGATGTGAACGACAATGTAGAAAGAAATTCTCTCCGTGTTCAAGAGTATTTATTAAAAAAAAAGATTTCAGACGCGAGTACAGCACCCCCTCCCCACTTGCACACTTTTACATGCATGTTGAAATTTTTTGCTCTCATATACTTTTGTACCGCGCAGTCAGCAAAAAAATTAGAGGGAACATTGCCCCTCACCCGTTGCTGCGATTTCAGAAGAAAGGAAATTCTAGGAAGCTCGCAGCAAAACTATTTTTTGCATACCACCTAGTGGGTCAATTTTTTGCAAAAGAATTTGTTTTTGTATAAGTGATATTTATTCTGAATGAGCCAAATCGGACCGTAAATGCAATTTTACATATATTTCGACTCCAGCGCCACCTGGCGGGTCAATTTTTTTGCAAAAGTATTTGTTTTTGCATAAGTGATATGCATTCTGAATATGAGCCAAATCGATCCGTAAATGCGAATATCTCGACTTCAGCGCCACCTGGCGGGTCTAAATAATCTCGCAAACCGTCCCTAATATACTCCCAACACCTAACCAAAATTTCATCGCAATCGCATAAATGGTATAGGAGTGCATACGGGACAAACACACATACACATTTATTTATATGTACATATATGTATATATAGATTAAACTAATGCGCGACTAGGCAAGGATCAAGAAAAAGGAGTATTACAACAGTTCGGGCAAAAATGTGCAAAATTTGTTATAACTACCATGTAGAACAACCTTTAGTCTACATATTACCAAAAAAAAATCGTTGCCGGATTCTGACGGATTTTTGACATTAGCTCTAGGTAAAATTCGAAATGTGTCCTTTCTAGAATGATTTTTATACTTTAACTTTAACTGGCGATATATATGTGATTAAGATAGACAACTAATTATATTTTGATATTAAAATGATGTACTTACCTTGCCTCCATATTTGCACTGCTTTTTGACAAGCGAGTGCTGCCGGAAAATACCGATCAAACCCACAGCTGTTTTACCGGCTCAGAGAATACAATACGCTACGTCAGTAATCGTGTCACTTTTAGTAGCTCATACTGACAAACACACAAGTAGGCCCCGTTTTTTGTGCCACATACATGAACTTCAACTATTAACCTAACTCTTTACCGTAATTAAATTGCACTTTTATCATCTTTGATATTTACATTTTTGGCCGCTCACGATGGAATTGGCCCCCGTGTGCAATGGCCTAATCGAGCGAGCTCATCGCACCATCAAAACTGCTCTAACTGCAGCACTTCTAGGAGAAAACAAATCTTGGACAGTCGCTCCGTCCACAGTTTTGTTGGGATTACGCACCTCGTTCCACGAAGACCTAAAGACCACACATCGCACACCAACAGGAACAACGGCACTACTCCGAAAAAATGGAATAATCGGTGTTGTATGGACCAAGTCGCATTTATGGCGTTCAATCTGACAGGAATATAGCCACAAACTTATCTCGCACTCATGAAGTGTAATGGACATTTTATGCCTATGTTCCTGATTATAAAAGTTGACCAAGTCGGTAAGAACACCGGCACATTTGACTTGTTCCATTTTGCATCACTGTAATAATGCTTCAATTAAGCAAGAACACTGGCACATCTCAGAAGTGTTATTGTTTGTGACAAAACGAGTTACGAGTGAAGAAGTGTATTTAGACTTAAATGTTATTCAGTGATTTATTAGTGACAAAAAATGAGTTCCAGAACCAGATTACTGTTAGAACTTGCTCAGCAAAGGAAAACAATTGATTATAGAGACGAGAAAGTATTAAAATGTGTTTTACACATGGACATAACCTCACTGTTCTAATTGATTAAATTAGTTGCAGCCTATTCCTTTAACGGAATCTTCAATTTCCAATAAGGTTACGGATGAGTGCTTAGATAATACCCCGGAAGATAATCTAGAAAATATAGAAATTTCTAATTTAAATACGGTAGGTACAAACAATTTTTACCCATAATGTGGCACTTTTGTCCATAATAATAATTGATTATGTTGTTGCAGCCTAACATTCCACGCTCTGAACTTTTTTTTGCCAATAATATTGATAATTTTACGGACGGTTGTTGTTCTAATCCAAATAATGGGGGAACTTCTAATACAAATACAGCTGTGTTGACCGACCAGTTCCAAGAAAAGATTTATTGCAATGAATATTCAGAACTATTGAATGAAGCTTTAGAAAACAATATCATTTTTGCTACTCTCGCAGTTGTAAGCTGTAAACCAAACCCGCTTTTAAAATAACGCAAATAAATAATTACCTTTTTATTATAGGAAAGTGAGAATTATTATTTGAATAATAATGACAAACCAGAAAATGAAACAGCTAGTATGGAAACAGTGGAGTTAATGGTAAATAGAAATAATATTTTAATGGAAGAAGGATTTGCTGTTGTTCCAGATGAAAATGAAATTTTGTACAATGAAGAGGAGGAAATTTACACGAAGCAAACGAGACACTGGAAAATGAAGAAAAAAAGAATATTAAAGAATATGATACAAAATATAATAACAAGCGATATTCATCGAATAAAAAGAAAAACAACGTAAAAACGCTACGAAATTTAGGAAAGGATTATGTCAGCTCAAGGAATAAATTTGTTGTAAAACGAACAATGAAACCACCATGTCAAGGTAACTGTAAATTACAATGTGTCCAACGAATCACTGATGAGCAAAGAAGAGAAATTTTCAAAAAATATTGGTCCATGGGCTGTCTGGAAAAGCAGAGGCTTTTCATTCTAAAAAGCATGACCCAAATAAAGCATAAAAACAATTTTCAAGGACGCAAGGAAAATAACAGTTACCATTTCCATGTACTTAATAAAGAAGTACGAGTGTGTAAAGTGTTTTTTACAAATACGTTAGGCATTAGCGTTAGAGCTATTCGTACGGTGCAAGAAAAATCTGACGGAGCTTTCCTAGAAGAAGATAAACGGGGAAAACATAATAAGCACAAGAGAGTCGATCACACAATTAAAGAAGGTATATTCAATCACATAAATTCTATTCCCCGAATAGAATCACATTATCTAAGGGCACAAACCTCCAGAGAATTTATCGAAGGAAGCAAATCACTAGCTGATTTACACAGAGATTATGTAGAAATGTGTAAATCAAAGAATTTACCCTATGGAAATTATACTATGTACGCAAGAATTTTCAAAGACAAATTTAACATTTCCTTTTTTACTCCAAAAAAGGACCAATGCGGAAAATGTGTTGAATTTGCAAATTCTCCCGAAGAAACACAAATGAAAATGGAAGTAGAAATGAAATCTCATCACATGCAAAAGGTCTTGTCTAGAATGCAAAAAGAATTAGACATTGAAGATGCAGCGGAAGGCAAATCGATAACGGCGTGTTTCGACCTGCAAGCCGTTCTTCCTTCGCCATCAGGAGATGTAAACAGTTTCTATTATAAATCAAAACTTGCGACGTACAACTTAACTGTCTATGACTGTGGAAGAAAAATTGGACACTGTTTTGTATGGAATGAAAGCGAAGGAAGCAGGGGAGTTAACGAAATTTCTACGTGTGTGTATGAGTTTTAAAAAAATAAGTTTCAAGAGAACAAAAGTGTTATACTCTATTCCGACAACTGCACAGGACAAAACAAAAATAAATTTATGCCTTGCGTTTTACTGCATGCAGTACAGACACTAAATATTCCGTCGATTACACACAATTTCCTAGTGGCTGGCCATTCCCAAAATGAAGGGGATATGATACATTCCATAATTGAAAAACAAAAAAAAGGGCGCTCAAAAGTGGTCCCATTTATGTGCCTGCACAGTGGGTTTCTATTATAAAAACCGCAAAAAAAATCTGGAAATTCTTTAAACGTTATTGAATTAGAATATTCCAGTTTTATAGATTCAAAAAAATTGGCAAACGAAATGGGAAAAAATTTTAATAAAAATGAAAATGGTGAAAAGGTAGTGTGGAACCAAATCTGTTCAATAAGAGTTGAAAAGTCTGAGCCGTTTAAAATACAATACAAAACCAGCTATGAAGATGAACAGTACCAAGTTATAAATATCAGGGCCGGCATTAAAGGTAGAAGCAGTAAACCTAGAACATTACAACAAGTTTACAAGAAGAACGAAGAAATAAAAATATCAAACTTAAAGTTCAACCACCTATTGGAATTATGCCAGAAAAATTTGATTATTCCCAAATACCATGAGTTCTACAAAAACTTGCATTATGAAAAAAAAGGATAAAAACTAATTCTGTTAGTTTTTTTATTATAAAATCTCTGAACTTATTATTTGACAATAAAATTCTTATCAAAAACAATAAAATATTTTATGTAAACGATAATATAGAATTCTTCAACTAGGTATCTTATAATTTTAATAAGGTATCTATTTAAATTAAAAACGTTCTATAATTTCAGTATTACTATCACTTAGTAATTTACTGATCTGCCGTTTCCGTATAATTATTCATCTGGATTTTTGAAGCGATTTTTCATCAAATACGGCACATCTACTCATAATCAGGTAAACAAAAGAAAAGTTTTAATTTTTAAAATTGGAGGACACTAAAAATGTAATTATATAAAAGGATTTAATTTCGTTTAGAAATAAAATTCATAAGTCGATTTTCTATTCAAAACGGAAAACTTCATTGTGAGTTATCTCAGAGCTCTGTTTTACGGTTGTGCCGTTGTTCCTGTTGGTGTGCGACATGTTCAGCTACTTTTTGGCGAAAACATTACTGTCCCTGGAGAAATTGTAAGTGCAGATACCCTTTCTGGTAAACCCTTGCCATGTTTTTATAAAAATGCTGCGTGATAAGATGCGAAACCTCAAAGCAAAGCAAACCCTCAAGGCTTCTTATAGAAGAATATTTGTTGACAAAGGCATGAATTGCGCCAAATACGCATGGACGAGGTTAGACCTCCATTGACGCCACCGTACCAGGGACCATTTAAGGTACTTTCTCCGGAGGAAAAAACATTAACGCTGGAGGTAAAAGGAAATCAGCAAAAAGTTTCCTTAGATAGATGCAAGTGTAACGGTTACCGGCCGCACCCCGCGTACACGATCCGAAAGGCGTAGCAGAGCGTGTCCCGCCTTCTCGTAGTCTCGAACCCTTACACACACATGTCATAGTCTCGAACCCAAATGCGACGCCCGAACGAAGGTATATATATGGAACTGCCTTCGAGTATAGACCAGACTAGTGCGGGCAACGGTTGATAGCAGACGTCAGTGTGAAGCATATTTTAAGTATTGTTAAGTATCCAAATAAAACATTAAAACGGCTGTTCTGAGTAAATCATTAACCGCCCGCGTTATAATCTCAACACAAGTCAGCCCATATTTTAAATCAAGAAAATCGACAATGATTTGATTTTCTTCCGAGCAGTACGAGTAACTGTTGCGGTAGCACAGCAACGTATCAACCAGTTTTAATATAGTTGTTATATTCTATAATTAAAAAGAAACAAGCTTATAATTGACTTGAAGTTTTTTTGAAAGAATTTCAATAAAGATTTAGTCACAATAAGTTCAACGTATGAGTCCAAGGAAATAACCATACAATTTTGAAAGTGAATGGAAGGGTTTTACATCGAAATTAATAATATTTGAAAAAGACATAAAAAGTAAAAAAGTTATTTTCTTTCCTTTGTTAAAAAGGGAACATGAAAAAGAAAATATCGGTGAAAGCAATCTAAATATGTTTGAAAGTTGGATTTTTGTCATTAAAAATGAATATGAAAGTCGATTTCAAAGTTTTAGAAACCATGGCGAAATGTTTACATTTATAATAAATCAGTTCCTCCACAAATCTACAAAGCTTTATTATGTCGAGCAGACTATGAAAACTGGGTTTGTGCGAATTCAAGCCAAAGAAGAAGTTGAGTGAACTAAGTCTAGATCTCCCGTACGAAATAATTGAAGCTCGCAAAATTACAAGTTGTCCATGGCCGGCCGTCGTCGTGGAGCTGACAAATGTCTGCGTTTTTCTACCCAAAAGAATCGCCGAAGCTATGACGGAAGAAGAACTGAAAGACCTGTCAACAAAGAGTCTCGTCTACAAAGGCTACCGTTCAGTTATCAGCATTTATTGATAAACAGACTGAATTGTAAATTTAAGAAAAAAATGTCTGTAATACCTATGTCGCAATAATCTCCCGTACGAAATAATTAAAGCTCGCAAAATTACAAGTTGTCCGTGGCCGGTCGTCGTCGTGGAGCTGACAGATTTCTGCGTTTTTGTACCCAAAAGAATCGCCGAAGCTGTGACGGAAGAAGAGCTGAAAGACCTGCCAACGAAGAGTCTCGTCTCCAAAGGCGAGAAGCGTGTAGGATCGGCTACCGTTCAGTTATTAGCATTTATTGATAAACAGACTGAATTGTAAATTTAAGAAAAAAATGTCTGTAATACCTATGTCGCAATAACCTCCCGCACGAAATAATTAAAGCTCGCAAAGTTACAAGTTGTCCGTGGGCGACCGTCGTCGTGGAGCTGACAGATTTCTGAGTTTTTCTACCCAAAAGAATCGCTGAAGCTGTGACGGAAGAAGAGCTGAAAGACCTGCCAACGAAGAGTCTCGTCTACAAAGGCGAGAAGCGTGTAGGATCGGCTACCGTTCAGTTATTGGCATTTATTGATAAACAAAGTGAATTGTAAATTTAAGAAAAAAATGTCGGTAATACCTATGTCGCAATAACCTCCCGTACGAAATAATTAAACCTTGCAAAATTACAAGTTGTCGTGGGCGACCGTCGTCGTGGAGCTGACAGATTTCTGAGTTTCTCTACCCAAAAGAATCGCTGAAGCTGTGACGGAAGAAGAGCTGAAAGACCTGCTAACGAAGAGTCTCGTCTACAAAGGCGAGAAGCGTGTAGGATCGGCTACCGTTCAGTTATTAGCATGATGCAAATATGTTTGAAAGTTAGATTTTTGTCACTAAAAATGAATATGAAAGTCGATTTCAAAGTTTTAGAATCATGGCGAAATGTTTACATTTATAATAAATCAGTTCCTCCACAAATCTACAAAGCTTCATTATGTCGAGCAGACTATGAAAACTGGGTTTGTGCGAATTCAAGCCAAAGAAGAAGTTGAGTGAACTAAGTCTAGAGCTCCCGTACGAAATAATTGAAGCTCGCAAAATTACAAGTTGTCCATGGCCGGCCGTCGTCGTGGAGCTGACAGATGTCTGCGTTTTTCTACCCAAAAGAATCGCCCAAGCTATGACGGAAGAAGAACTGAAAGACCTGTCAACAAAGAGTCTCGTCTACAAAGGCTACCGTTCAGTTATCAGCATTTATTGATAAACAGACTGAATTGTAAATTTAAGAAAAAAATGTCTGTAATACCTATGTCGCAATAATCTCCCGTACGAAATAATTAAAGCTCGCAAAATTACAGTTGTCCGTGGCCGGTCGACGTCGTGGAGCTGACAGATTTCTGCGTTTTTGTACCCAAAAGAATCGCCGAAGCTGTGACGGAAGAAGAATTGAAAGACCTGCCAACGAAGAGTCTCGCCTACAAAGGCGAGAAGCGTGTAGGATCGGCTAACGTGCAGCTATTAGCATTTATTGATGACGGAAGAAGATCTGACAGACCTGCCAACGAAGAGTCTCGTCTCCAAAGGCGAGAAACGTGTAGGATCGGCTACCGTTCAGTTATTAGCATTTATTGATAAACAGACTGAATTGTAAATTTAAGAAAAAAATGTCTGTAATACCTATGTCGCAATAATCTCCCGTACGAAATAATTAAAGATAGCAAAATTACAACTTGTCCGTGGCGGATAGTCGTTGTGGAGCTGACAGATTTCTGCGTTTTTTTACCCAAAAGAATGGCCGAAGCTGTGACGGAAGAAGAGCTGAAAGACCTGCCAACGAAGAGTCTCGACTACAAAGGCGAGAAGCGTGTAGGATCGGCTACCGTTCAGTTATTAGCATTTATTGATAAACAGACTGAATTGTAAATTTAAGAAAAAAATGTCTGTAATACCTATGTCGCAATAATCTCCCGTACGAAATAATTAAAGATAGCAAAATTACAACTTGTCCGTGGCGGATAGTCGTTGTGGAGCTGACAGATTTCTGCGTTTTTTTACCCAAAAGAATGGCCGAAGCTGTGACGGAAGAAGAGCTGAAAGACCTGCCAACGAAGAGTCTCGACTACAAAGGCGAGAAGCGTGTAGGATCGGCTACCGTTCAGTTATTAGCATTTATTGATAAACAGACTGAATTGTAAATTTAAGAAAAAAATGTCTGTAATACCTATGTCGCAATAATCTCCCGTACGAAATAATTAAAGCTCGCAAAATTACAAGTTGTCCGTGGCCGACCGTCATCGTGGAGCTGACAGATTTCTGCGTTTTTCTACCCAAAAGAATCGCCGAAGCTGTAACGGAAGAAGAATTGAAAGACCTGCCAACGAAGAGTCTCGCCTACAAAGGCGAGAAGCGTGTAGGATCGCCTACCGTGCAGTTATTAGCATTTGTTGATGACGGAAGAAGAGCTGAAAGACATGCCAACGAAGAGTCTCGTCTACAAAGGCGAGAAGCGTGTAGGATCGGCTCGTTTTTTACTTTCCGACTAGTCCCTAGAAGGAAAGTATTGTAATCGACGGAACAAAAAATTCGGGATTTCAGCGGAAATACGCCTTTTGAGGTCCCCTGAATCGATTGCAATGATTTCTGAAAAATGTATGTATGTATGTAAGTATGTGTGTATGTATGTATGTATGTATGTGTGTGTGTGTGTATGTATGTCTGCGAACACGATAGCGTCCAAACGGTACAACGGATCGGGCTAAAATTTTGCATACTTATTTAGAGATGTCAGAGGACGAACTGGATTGTTTTTGGCCACAATCTGACCATCCTCCCGTGACTTTAAACATGTATACAAATTTTCAGATCAGTGGGATGATCGGTTTAGGTGCTAAAAGAGTTTATAGAAGCAGTTTGACAGATTCCGCAGCCTTCATCGTTGTGTTGCGAATTGTCAGATTTTGACAAACGTCAATGCCACTGACATGACGTTATCATAGAAATTGATGTTAGGTAGGATACAGAGTGGCTTTGACATCACAAAATTGAGTAATGGCAAAAGTATTCAGACACTTCATTGTGCCCACGATATAGTCGGAAAGTTGGGTGAGGGCCACCCCAGATATTTCTGTTCCATTTGATATTACTGATCTTTTGAAAATGTATTTTGACGTTTATACGGACTTTCAATTTCTGACCATTTCAGCTGAAGATGTCACAATGATCGTTGATCGAAGGACTACTTCAATCAAATATGTAAAGCATCTATTATTTACTACTAGTTTTGTTGCATTTTTACTGCATATATTAGAATATTTAATACGTTTTGTAGTTATCATTATTATTGTGATATATGTATTTAATATACTTGTCGGAGCAAGGAGTCGCAGCGCGTGGATATTCATTGTTTATGTTACGTGCTGGCCGGAATCAAAACATCAACCACCGAGAGGCTAACGTGAAGGCGTTTCATGGAACGACACACACAATTAATTGAAACGAGAAACGGATCGGTTGATAGTTTTGGGATCGTCTGATTCCTTGTATCTGATATAGATCTAAAATTTGTTAATTTTTCAAGAACTAAGAACTTTGTATATTTTGCCATCTTCGATAATAATTGTTGATATTTAGTTGACGTTAGCGTCAACAGGTAACGTCAATTTTAAATAAAACATTTTTCGTGGCGGTTTGAGTTATCGAAGTTCGACTATATTAATACCAACATATGTGTGTGTTAATAACAATAAAGAGATTTTAACGGTACCGAATACCGATATTATATGGCCGATATTGTCAAGGATTGTCTCGGCTACTAGATTGTAGAACGTTTTCTAAACAGTGACTTTGTCACCGGTAAAAGTCACTAATATTTTAAAGTCACAGGTTCGAAAGTCACGGCAAAAATGTTTACTTGCGAACTTATCTGGAAAACCTACACCAGAAGTGACAACATGAAGCGTCACATTCGAACCAAACACAATGTTGGAAATCCTGGGTTAGAATCGATTTCAAGAACTCCCTCAAGAACGAGTGTTCGAGCATGGGGTAACCTAGTTTTCATACATCGCAGCAGTCCGGTCCTTCTAACCTCCAACAGTCGAAACCAACAGCTTTCAACAGCGACAGTCGACGACCCACTGTTTAATTTTTTTATTGCTATGTATCAAACAACGAAGCAAATGCCGTGGCAATACCAGCACGCCGTCAGGGCGCAAGTGTTTCAGGCTGTCACCGGTAAAAGTCACTAATATTTTAACACGTTCGCTGCCAAAGCGCTCGAAGTGATTTATTACGTTTTGGCCAAGGGGTTTTACATAAAGGTAAAAAAAAATAGCTATTCAAGCCACGGTGCGCAAAGGTATGTATATATATGTAGTAATGAGTAGCATGTGCATTTTTCGAAAATCCAATTCATGAAGGAGAAATTTGCAAAAAACTGTCTCGGTCATATGGACCGCGTCGGCGTGGTGTAAAGCTAGCCATTGCGCTGCGC
The DNA here is from genome assembly GCA_963971325.1 of Aphodius granarius. NCBI lineage: Eukaryota > Metazoa > Arthropoda > Insecta > Coleoptera > Scarabaeidae > Aphodius > Aphodius granarius. The sequence continues at coordinate 28,859,217 of OZ020222.1, read as the reverse complement.
CAACTCGGTCAGATGCAAGATCTATAAAATACACAGGTTGCCTCGTTACCAATGGCAACGGTGGTGATCACGTGGTAGTACTACGTCACCCCGTATGCTACAGTCGCTATTGCCATGTTGTTTGAATACGCGTAGTAAGGTTATAATATTGTTTATGGGCAAGTTTATGGGTTTCTATAAGTTCACAGTATAAGTTAAACGTCCGTTGTAGTTATTAAGTGTTAGTTGTTAGTATTAGTTGTGTATTAGTGGAAGTGTACGTATTTTTAGTGATAAAGACAATATTTGTTCTGATTCGAAAACCATTGGAACTGTAGTTGAGGTAAAATTAATTCCTATAATTATAGAATAAGTTATTTATAACTTATTTATTGTTTATTTAGATGACAGGAACCATATGTAGTGTTGCTACCTGCAACAGTAATGCCAGGAAGTGTAAAGAAACCGGAGAGAAACTGAGCTTTTTCAGTTTTCCAACAGCACCGACACTGAGAAAGCAGTGGATTAAAAGTTGTTACCGCAAAGACAAGTGGAAAGCTGACAACAAAAGAATTTGCAGTAAGCATTTCGCATCTGACGATTATGAAGATGAATTGAAAGCTAGGTTACTGGGATTGCAACCTAAAATATTAAAAAAGAATGGTAACAATATTAAGTTATTATATAATAAATATTTTATACACTTTATTTATAGCTATTCCTTCATTATACTTACCTCATGGAAAAGAAAAAAAGGATGATCCGAGAACCAAGCGGGTATTAAAAAAGCAACAAAAAGTACTCGTAGAAAGCCTTATTGATAGTGACCTCAAATCTGCAGAAGCAGAAGAAGTTATTGATGACGTCTGTGATTTACAAATTCCATCATCGAGCAAAGACGTAGAATATGATACGCTGCAAAGAAAATTTGAGGCATTAGAGCAAAAGTTTGGGACACTAGAGCAAAAGTTTGAGACACTAGAGCAACAAAATATATTGTTGACACAAAAGGTTTCAGATCATGCGAAGATTGAGGAGGGTTTGAATAAAAAACTTAAAGAAGATGGGGTTAGATTTGAGGAAAAAGTTAAGGTAGCCTTTAAAGATGTTTTAAGTTCGAATCAGGTAGACATAGTTTTAAAAAGGAAAACAAAAGCACGTTGGAGTCAGGAAGAATTATCCACAGCTTTCACGCTTCGATATTTCAGTAAACGTTGCTATATCTATTTGAGGAGTACTTTACATTATCCTCTACCAGGGTTGTCAACACTTCAACGTTGGGCTGCCGATATCAACTTAAGTAATGGTATTTTAGAAGACGTTTTATGCATTATGCAGTCTGTAGGAAAAACTAAAAGTAATCGTAACAGAATTACTGTATTATCGTTTGATGAGGTGAAAGTGTCTGCATTATACGAATATGACCAAAAAGAGGATGCAATTGTAGGACCACATTCATATATGCAAGTTATAATGGCAAGAGGCTTGTTTGATAAGTGGAAGCAACCAGTGTATATAGGTAAATAAATAAAAATAATTGACTTTCATTAATTGTATGTAAAAAAAATTGGGTAAAAGATATTTGGAGTTACTTTTTACTATTTAAAAAATCATTGCTCGTTACTAATCTTCTGTGTGTATAATATAGGATTCGACCAGAAGATGACAAGGGATTTACTTCAAAATGTCATCACCCGGTTGCACGAATGCAGTTATCATGTAGTTGCCTGCACTTCTGATTGTGGTAGCGGGAACCAAGGACTGTGGAAGGCATTGGGAATAACAATTGACAACACCTACATGAAGCACCCACTCACAAGCAAGCCTATATATTTTTTTGCCGACGTTCCCCATCTGTTAAAGCTGTTAAGAAACTGGTTTGTGGATTTTGGGTTTGTTTTATCGGATGGTGCAGTGATAAATAAAGAACCTGTAGAAAAGTTAATTAAGAGCACCAGATCGGAAGTTAGTTCCTGCTACAAACTGACACCACTCCACTTAAATTGCGAGAAGACACAACGGCAAAACGTAAAACTAGCCGCGCAGCTGTTTTCTAACACAACAGCCACAGCTTTAACACACTATTTGATTGGAGATAAACATCATGCCAGAAGAGTTGGAGAATTTGTTCAGTTAATTAATAATTGGTTTGACGTAATGAATTCTTATACTCCATCAACTTCCATACCTTCCAAGAAACCCTATGGCCTGGATATAGATTTACAAAAGAAAGTTTTAGAAGAAATGTTAGCTACCATTAATGGTATGTTATGTATTGGGAAAAAAAGCCTACAAGTTTTCCAAAAGGGTATAATAATTTCTACAAAATCAGTTCAGGCTTTGTACGAAAGTATGAAAGAAGATTATGATGTTAAGTACCTACTAACTCATCGATTGAACCAGGACTGTTTGGAAAACTTTTTCTCTCAAGTAAGTATCACAATAATTATTTATAACTATTTATAAGTTTTAATTTTTCTTTTAACTTTAGTTAAGAACGCGAGGAGGGCTTCACGACCATCCGTCTGCTTTGAATGCTCTCTATAGAGTGAGAATGATATTACTCGGAAAAAATCCTGGACTCGTGCAAAGGCATTCAAATGTGGATGCGTCGCCAGAACTTCAAGACGATCAGTTTTTAATGGCAAGTGCTCTTATCGCAGCAAAGATTAATAATATAATCGTACCAGAGCCACAACAAGAACCTGGATATTTGTCAGATACAGAAAATACAGAAAATTTGTCCACCTCTAGCAACTCTACTTCTGAGATGCAAAACTCGGAGAAGGATGGACTTCTATATATAGCTGGATATCTAGCTAAAAAACATAGAGAAGAATTTCCACACTTGGGCCAGTACACATACAAAGCAGATGTAGGAAAAATGCATAATTATCATATACCCTCCTGGATTCAGAATTTATCATTTGGAGGCTTAACTGAACCCTCTGAAGAGTGGTCCCTGCAGGTTACAAAAATGGAAAAATTCTTCAAAAGATTACACAAAGATAAATTTCAGAGTTCTGATAACATTGTAAAAAACACAACAAACTATATAGCAAAGAAAGTTCCAGAATTGCCGAGGAAACTGGTAAAATCTTTCTCCCGACAGAGAGTTTTTGTTCGTATTAGATTCCTTAATCTAAAAAGAGAAGAGGTTAAGCTGGGAAAAAGAAAAGCAGACAGAAAAGGCGACAAACTTACAAAAAAAATGAAAAAAATTGTTAATTAAAAAGAATATATGCTTTTTATTCCATTAAATCTATTTTTAAAACCGAATATTGTAATTATTGTATTTGTTTTAAGCCATGAAAGTATTTCTAGTTATATTTTTACTTATTGTTATCTTATTATTGTTATTAATAGTTATCATGTTAGGTAAGTATATTGAAATCAAAGACAAATTAGTTTTGGTGTTCATGTTTATAAAATAATTTCCACATAGCAGTTCAAATCAAATCAAAGTTGCATTGTTAAATAAATAAATGTGGTTCATATACCTGCCTGTATATACATGTATATACATTTTAGTCACTACATTTTCTGTAAACTAATTGAAATTGAGCCATAAAACGGCGCGCGGTGTGTTCGCAAGCTCTCTCCGAATGGATATGAATACATATAAATTTAAACGGGCATACTGGTGACGTAGTTCCCGCGCTTGAATACCGAGCCGCTTATTGGTTAAAAGTTACGAGGCAACCTGTGTATTTTATAGATCTTGGGTCAGATGGACCGCGTTGATGTGACGTAAAACTGACCCTGCGCGCTGCGCAACTCGGGCATTTTGAAGGTTATGTCAAGACGCATGAACAGCTGATACAAAAGTGCTTGTGCCCGCTTGTTTTGTGTTTGGTGTATTTCAAAATCATGTCTATCAACAAACGGCCGCTTTCAGATAAAGAACTGATTGAAATTCTAAATGGTTTATCTGACCTAGAGGGTAAGTTTATTTTTTTCGCGTTACTTTCTGGTTTGTTATAATTGTATTGCTTGTACACGTAGATGACTCAGCTGATAGCGATGATGACGACAACACTAATGAAGTCCTGAATGATACAGTAGGTGGTAACGAAGGTGTTGAAGCTGCAGAATTGAAGGAAACTGAAAATGATAGCGATGTTGAAGCAAATGAACATTCTGATGATGAAGAAGATGAAGGAGCTACTGTACGCGGGAGTATTGATGGACCTGAGTGGAAGATACCTGAAGGTAAGCAGGCGGTACTCATGCAATCCACGAAAGAACCCGGAGTCGAACAACACTTATCTGAACTTCTGAATGGGGAAGAGCCCATAAACTTTTTCTCTGCATTGATTGACGATAATATCTTTGAATTTATTGCCGAGCACACCAATTTATATGCAACACAAACTCTTGTTGCTGGGGGCGATGTTTCTGCTCATTCTAGATTACATGATTGGATTCCCACAGATATTTATGAGATAAAGCGTTTTTTCGGATTACTTTTGTATATGGGAATAGTTCGTTTGCCAAAAATTTCAGACTATTGGAGCAAAGAGCCAATGTTCAAAAACGAATTTGCTCCAGCGGCAATGAGTCGAAATAGATTTGAACTGCTTTTGAGGATGGTTCATTTTGCCGATAATGAGGGCAATTTAAATAATGATAGACTTCATAAAATTCAAACATTGATCAATAAAGTGGTTTACAACTTTCAAGCAGTATTAGTCCCTGGTGATACTGTCTGTATTGACGAATCATTGATACCGTTTCGTGGTAGATAATGCGTCAATACATAAAGAACAAACGCCATAGGTATGGCATCAAGATCTTCAAGCTATGCTGTGATGGAGGATTTACATTCAATTTTGAAATTTACGCTGGCAAAAATCTGGACAATAATAAAACAACACCGTCGGCGGTGGTTATGAAACTTGCTGAACCACTACTTGATTGCGGAAGGACCATGGTTACTGATAATTGGTACACAAGCCTATCATTGGCAGAACAGCTCATGAATAGGCAAACGCATCTCATTGGTACATTGAGAAAAAATAGAAAAGGAAATCCGAAAGACGTAATCCAAAAAAATCTCAAAGTTGGGGAATATATTGCGAGAGAAAATCGCAAAGGAATTACCGTGCTTTCATGGAGAGACAAAAGATATGTGTTGATGCTCTCTACAAAACACTCAGATTCAACAGTTAAAGTGAGAAACCGTCGAGGACAAATACAAGAAAAACCTGAAATAATAATAGCCTACAACCGAGGCAAATCGTCTGTCGATCAGTCAGATCAAATGACCGCATACCAGTCGCCACTTAGGAAGGGCATAAAGTGGTACAGAAAGCTAGCTTTCGAAATTCTGATAAATACGGCTGTGGTAAACGCATGGATTTTATACAAACAAGTAAATAAATCCAACCTAGGAATTCTGGATTTCCGTAAATCCATTTCCTACAAATTATGCAGTGAGTGTCCCCCCGTCGCAGAAAATGTAGAAGCTGAGGAAAACCATACACCAAATCGGAAACGTCGATTGCGCCATGAATTAGGAAAAGTTGATGTCAAGAAACGAAAGGTGTGCAGAAACTGTTATGAGACTGCGAAGAAAACCCACGGCTGGCGTATAGCAAGGAATTTGCCCAAGATCAGATTATATTGTAAAGGTTGCCAAGGGGAACCTCATATGTGCCTAAAATGTTTTAATAAAATACACAGGTATGGCGTGGAATAACTTCTCGAAAACTTCACATTTCTTGTTTTTAAATTTATAATGGAATACGTTTTTTTTTAGCATTGACTAATTTTTTGTTATATTTTTAAGAGTTTTTACTTTTGTTTTTAATAAAGTTTGACTTTGTTTCGAATATATATGTCTTTCAATTTTACCTAACTATTTCGATTCATACTGCAGCATCACCAGGAAACAGCGGATGAAGAGAAAGTATTCATCAACCGAAATAGAGGATCACGCGGTCAAGAAGGTCCATCAAAGCGATCAAGATTCTATACATCAGAGGATCTCGCACAGACCGGGAGTAAGGGGTGCGAATAAAATCTCACAATCACAGCAGGAGGTCGCTGGTTCAGTATCATGTGATATTTGTGATAGATTATTTCCGACTGTAAAGTCTTTGCAGGCGCATTTTAAATCTCATAGTAAGCAGATTATGGATTGCGATGTTTGCAACCTGTAAATATCGGAAACACAATAATAATTGCTATTACTCTTTTGTAGGCACCTCACTACAAAAAAAAGTGGAAAATTTTGAGGGCGCGTACACCAAAGAAATAAAAAAAAATAAAAACACTGCCATCTGGTTCCGGCTCACAACCATCTTGACGTATATATTTTATTTTTTTTTTTTTTTTTTGAAAGGCTATCGTTTCTTCGAAAATGTTTGGAAGATAAACAAACAAGCACTAATACACGAAATGAAGAGGTACAACAGCAAACTGAAGATACCGTAGCAGAAGATACGGAAGAGGAGGAAATCCGCCGCCCGTTCAGATGAAGAGAAAGGCTATAAGTGCAGCCGAGGAACGATTCACAGACCTAATCCAAAAAAGCATGGAATCGGGCGAGAAAATGGGGCAAGATAGTTTAGGTGTACAAGATGAGGACAAGCTGTTTTGTTTGTCTCTTTACAAGGAGCTAACTAAGTCCGACGTGCTGCAAAAAGCGCAGTCTGAAATTATCCCACAACAAGGATTGGTTAACAAGCCTCACATAGGATTTGCAAGCAATCCCCAAGCACTCAGTTCAGTGTGACGACTTGTCGATCGCTTCCTCTCTGAATTGAAAAGGGTGATAGAAATATACCGATTTTTTGTAACTGCAAGACAATTGCAGTACATCTACAAGGTGGAATGAATGAAAGTGACCACCACAGCTGGCGGCAAGATGTGTTTTTTTCATTGTTTGGGGTCTCAGGTCTGTTTAGTGTCTGTTTGATCTAATTGGGTTTAGGGTCAGTTATTGTTGGTGGCGTATACAGTCCACTAATGTTTAGTTTGCCATTGCAATCGTTACAGTTGTCCTTCAGTTGATTTGGTTGTGTGCGTTTGATAATTAATTACTCAACAATGTCGAGCTGTTCTGGAGGGGATTCTTCTGAAAATCAAGCCGTGTTCGTGAACATAATTAAACATTACCCTGTTTTGTTAGAGAAGTCTAACATTACAGAAATAAAAATTAAACGGCGTAACGCTGTAGAAGAAATTAAAGAAACAATACAAACTGAATTAGGAGTACAGTATAATGAATCGCAGATTTTGAAGAAGTTTCAAAACATAAAAACGAGGCTAAAAACGAAGACCGACAGGAATCGAACCGGAAATAGACCAATAAAATTAAAAGGATGGGAGACAGACCTGTTTAATTTTCTGCAAGGATCATCAAATCCGACTATTGCTCGATTGGAAGGTTAGTTGTGATTTTATTATTGTAATTTGATATAAATTATAAAATGACCATGCCGTGGTGTAAGGCTAAGCGCAAATTGCGGCGCGTGCGACGCGACGCGTGTGGCGCGAGTTTCTGTGTTCAACGAAAAGTAATGGAACAGCGCAAATTGTGACGTGACGCGACTTCGCACGAGTCGCGCCACGCAGTGTTTGAGACACAGTTTTCTAGCGCGACGCGTGCACAAATTCGACATAGTATTCAGGGTAAGTTTAGCAATAATTAACTGAATATAATTTAATAACCAAATACGTACACTGCCTATATACATAGATATATTTCTTTACATTACATAAAATAATTTTGCCCACTTTCAGATTCGGCAATGACGGAAGAGCAGTTAATTGAAACTGTGAGGCAGCACAGGGAGTTGTATGACACCAAGCATAAAAAGTACATGAAAACTAATTTAAAGAACAGGATTTGGAGTGAAATAGCGAAAGAACTAAATTTTAAAGACGATAAGTGAACAACGTATGTGGATCATATACATATACAGTGTCAGCCAGTTTCAGACGCCGTATAGCCCATAAGAGAGAGCAAGAAAACCAATATAAAGGCGGTCACTGCATGCCCCCACCAAGCGACATAAACCAACCACGAGGCCGTGCTAGCGCGGTGCCTGAATTGGTGGGGATGTGTTTCAAACGTTCTCTCTCGCACTCGCACAAAACTGATGCGGCGGCTGGAATTGGCCGACACTGTATGTTTACTTTTTCATTGCCTTACCCAACGCACGACCGGAAAATAAAGTGTCATCGCTGAATCTGCCCATAGTTCCAACATCAATACTTGGGGCATTCCACGTAAAAGAGGAAAACGACGTAAATTTTAAAATTACATTAATTATCCCTAATTCAGTCAGGACCTATAACTAAATGTCTATATTTTATGGATCTGTAGAAAAATATTTAAAGAAATAATTAAAAAACTGACATTTTGTCTATGGAAACTTTGACTTCATACAGAACTACTCATCGGGCAAATTTAGGTAACGTTGACAACGGTGTTGTCGGCCATTTTGACAGTTGTAGAAAGTTGACAGATGCATTTTACAGAAAGCGTCGAAAAGACTGAATAAGTACCTAAAAATAAGGAGAAAAGGTATGTTAGTTTGTGTGTAATTCTTCTGTGAACAGATGCATGTCGCATGTCCCACCAGTCACGCAGAAAGTACTAAAAGTTGTGTTCGTAACCTTAAATACAGTGATTCACAAAAGTCTTCATACACCATATAAAATGAGTTGTATTTGTATACGCATTATAACCAATCGCTGAAAAAATTGTAAAAGAAAGCATTGACATTTGTAACTTGTTTGTGATTGCCAAATATAATTTACTGTAAGAAATCACGTAATAAAAAAATACAATCTCTAAAAATGCACCTCACAAAAGTCTTCATACAAATATGAAACCGCATGGGTTTCATGGTGTCTACCTGCAGTAGGTATAGTTTGACGTTTTCTCAAACGTCAATCGAGAAGGCGATGCACTGTATTTCTGATATTTGACAGTCGGAGTGACAGTTTCTGTCAGTTTGTGTCATCGCCGTCACCAGTTTACAGTCATGAAACAAAAACGAAAAGAAACAGGTGATGAGTTACGGAATTTAATTATAAAATTACGAAATGAAAATAAAAGCTATGGTGAAATTTCTAAAATTGTAAATAAATGTCGTGCAACGGTACAATCAATTATAAAAAAGTGGAAACAGACGGGTAGCGTAGTTAACAGATGCAGGTCAGGGCGACCAAAGATACTAAATAATAGAGAAGTTCGATTTGTATTGAATACGATTAAGAAAAACCCGAAAAAGAGCGCGCCAACTTTAGCGACGGAACTTGCTGTAAGAACAAAGAAGGTTGTGCATCCGGAAAATGTAAGAAGAATTTTGAGATCGAATGGTTACAATGGAAGAACACCGCGACGAAAACCTTTGATTTCCAAAGTGAATGCTCAAAAACGTTTAGATTTTGCCCTAAAATATAAGGATAAGGATAATGATTTTTGGAGACAGGTCGTTTTTACCGATGAGAGCAAATACAATATATACGGAAGCGATGGAAGAGGAAAGGTCTGGAGAAAATCTAACGAAGAGTTAAAAAAAGAAAATTTAGTCTGTACGGTAAAACATGGTGGTGGAAACGTGATGGTTTGGGGTTCAATGTCCGCAGCTGGAGTGGGAAATCTCACATTTATTGATGGAATTATGGATCATCGGAAATACATCGACATATTGCGCGATACTTTGTTACCTGGTGTGGATCGTTTAGGGCTCGGCAATCAGTGGATTTTCCAACATGACAATGATCCTAAACATACAGCCATCAATGTGAGGCATTGGTTACTTTACAACGTACCTAAACAGCTCGACCATCCGCCCCAATCGCCGGACTTGAACCCCATTGAACACCTCTGGGAAGAACTGGATCGTCGTATTCGAATACCCGACGTACGGACAAAAATTTCGAACAAAGCTTCCCTGAAAGAGGCATTACAGCGCGCTTGGAACGAGATTTCCTCTGATATCACTGAAAATTTGGTTTTATCAATGCCCAGGCGTCTCAATGCCGTTATTGAAGCGAAAGGAGGACCAACCAAATATTAGTTTGTTTATATATTTAAAATATCTGCTTATTAACTATAAGAAATACACCTGTATGAAGACTTTTGTGAGGTCGATATTAAGAAAGAAATTTTTTTTCTGTGTTATTTGGTGTGAAAGTTTACATTTTTTCGTTAATAATAATATTATATTAGGTAATGCTTCTGTTTTACATTTTTTTACCTATCCTTTAGATCGAGTGTAGCCTAAACACGTATTTTATAGGGTGTATGAAGACTTTTGTGAGTCACTGTATGACTTCATAAATGCAGTTTTTTCCAGAAGTAACAAACACACGGTGTTCTATTTTAGCGTGTTTTTATATAGATAAAATGATCATATTATGGTTTCGAGACGGTTTTGAAATATGTCCCACCAGTCACATGTGACTGGTGGGACTCTCGCTCACAATTGATTTAATGCGGGATTTTGTTAGGATACTGCCGATTGTAGCTTTATTTTCTGTTCTAACCTAATATGGAATAGTGTAAACTTCTTTTTTGCATACAACATGAATGTTAACTGGGCGATAGTTTGCTTATTTTCAGATATAACTGTGATCTTAACTAGAATGTATGCTTTCCTTTTAACTGAAACCTTGACTGGGTGATTGTTTGCTTACTTTAGATGAATGCCGCAGAGAGAAAGAGGAAGTCTCGAGAGAAGATGAAGAAGGACAAGGATAAATGGAACTTAGCCCAAGAAAAACAAAAAGAGTGGGACAGAAAACGGAGAGAAAAAAATAGACGTGAATGTGAGGAAAATGATAAAAAAAGAGAATCTTTGAGAGAAAAAGAAAGGTTACGTAAAAGAAAGCAAAGAGAAAATAAAAAAATAGCACTAGCTATTAAGAAAAGCAGTTCAGCGCTAGGGTCTTACAAATCCTCGAATACTTTAAAAAAGGCAGTGTTAAAAGCTAAGAGAGCTCTTCCTCAGAGTCCCACTAAACGGACAGCAGTTCTGTGGGACATGATGAAGAACATTATGCCGCAAATGGCTGAACAGCACGAGAAGAGTGACAATAATAGAAACACACCTATTACAGATGAAATTAAGAAAAAAGTTGAAGATTTCTACGAAAAAGATGACATCAGCCGTGCTTCTCCAAATAGAAAAGATACAATGTCGGTAAAAGATTTGCAGTCAGGTAAACGTACTCACGTAGCTAAAAGGCACATGATGATGACAATTGCTGAAGCGTATGCGTTGTTCGTGATTGACAACCCTAATATAAAACTCGGTAAGAGCAAATTTTTTGAGTTCAGACCCTTGCATGTGAGACCAATGAACGAAATGCCACATAATGTTTGTGTGTGTATTCATCATGCAAACTGCAACTTTCTGCTAGAAGCTTTAAACAAGATTGTGCCAACACTCCCGACTTCTTCTACAGAATTTCTAAAAAAAATAACGTGTGACATATCAAACGAAAAGTGTATGACTGGTAAATGTTCGAACTGTTACGAAATATCAGACATTCTTCCTCTAACATTAGATACAACACTGGAAGTGACATGGAAACAGTGGCAGTCAGTCGAAAAAAGATATCAAATAACAAATGCTACAGGTACCGTAAAAGATCTTATCAAACAACTCGATAGCAAAACATTAAAATTTAAGTTCCATGTTTTTGTTAAAAACGAACAATCTCAATACTTTGATACAAAAATTAAAGAAAGTACGCAGGAAGAAGTAGTACTACAAATTGACTTCGCAGAAAACTTCGCAATTCTAAATCAAGATGAAATTCAGTCTGCACATTGGAGCCATCCTCAAGTGACTCTGTTTACGGGATGTGCATGGTCTAACCAAGGCCAAGAAAAGCATTCATATGTTATTGTGAGCAACGCATTAATTCACGATAAATATTCTGTATGGCTGTTTTTAAAAAAAATTATTGATGATTTAAAATCTCGGTTTGCGTACCTAAAGAAAGTCACAATTTGCTCTGATGGATGTGCTGCACAATTTAAAAATCGATTTACTTTGTCGACCCTGTGCTACTCTGACTTGGACTGGGGTGTTGAAACCACTTGGAGTTTTTTGCCTCTGGCCATGGTAAAGGGGCAGTTGACGGCATCGGAGCAACAGCAAAAAGAACACTTTGGTCTGCTATAATGACAAGAAAAGCAGTAATTGAAAGTAGCTGGGACTGTTACAAATACTTACTATCCAAAGATATCAATCGATTGCATATTCTCTATATTGCTGTTGATAGTATTGAAGAACAGCGAGAAAAACTTGACGACAGATGGCAACTAATTAAACCGATCCCATATATACAGACACACCACCATTTTAAATCCCAAGAAAACAAATACATCATTTATGCCCAGACTGCAACATCTTCTCAGTTCGAAAAGGTTCTGATGGTTAATTGAGAGTTTATTGAGATTTTATTATTAAAATTTCGTTATTGACTTTATTTGTATTATTTTTGTTTCTATTGTTGTTATTACTGTTAAAAACGATAATAAAACTAATTTTAATAAGCAACTATTTTCACATATTTTGTACTTGTCCCACCAGTCACAAAGACCTGTCCCACCAGTCACAATTTCAAATATTTTTTTTATTGTTATGAATGTTATCAGTCTAATTTTTAATGAAAACGAAAGCATATACTATATATTTTACAATACAGAAAAAGCTGATTTTAAAAATAAGTGGTCTGGCTGAAATTCATCCTTGAGTGCACAAAGGTAGAAAGGATGGTTTTTCCATGTCCCACCAGTCACATTCATTCACATAATATTTACAAAGAACTTATTAACTGTTTGGTTTTCTTTTTAATGGGATTTGATGCTTTACTTATTTATCTAAGTGTTAAAGTATATATTTCACTATTTTATGTTACGATGACATAGTTACAGCTCAAAGTAGGTCACATTCTGGAGTCAAATGTCCCACCAGTCACAATGGAATGCCCCACTTATAAATTTCGAATCGGCATCTACTACTGCCGTCGAAACAATAAAAATGTGTGTCAGGTTTGGCAGATTTGGTTGTGATGTTTCTCTGGTCGGTATAGGTAAATATGTAGGGGAGCGTGGGGTAATGGGAGCTGGCGGGTAATGGGAGCCAAACATTTCTAGTACGTTAAAGATCTTGAAGCGCCTGGTAACCAATCGGAAACCCTCGGCAGGGTTCGGCTACGGACCGCGGTGTTTTGTTTGTTGTCTCTGTGACATGAACGGACACAAATAAAAGTGATTGTTTGTTTTGTTCTTGGCGGCTATAACTTTTTAAAATCTTTTTAGCGTCACAGAAAGTATTAAATATTATTTATTTTAATGGCTAATGTGTCCGTGTAGGAGAGAAATAGTTTCATTTTTGTGTTTGAGTTTAGGAATCTAACTAAGTTAAGTAGTTTTTAGGTTATTGCTTACATTCTTAAAATATGACAATCGGGTAATGGGAGCCAACGTGGCTCCTATTACCCCTTTAGGTCAAATTAACTTTATGATGTATATTACTTAAATGAATATTTATTTTAATTGTTTTAGATGCCCCGAAACAGAAAACGCACAACATCTAAAGCTAGTTGGAATACACGTTCCTTAGAAATCGCGATAAAAACTATACAAGATGAAGGAAAATCCGTATATAAAGTGTCACAAGCTACAAATATACCATATAGTACTTTAAAAAAGCGGTACAGAGCAGCTATGGCCAAAGATGAAAACTATAATCGTCCTCCTACGCTTGGCAGAAAACCAGTATTTACCACCGAACAAGAAGTGGTTCTTGTTAACCATCTTTTACGAATGTCGAACTTATTTTATGGCCTGACGCGAAGTCAACTTCGTAAAATATGCTATTCTTTAGCTGAGACATTTGGGAGAGAAAAGAGGTTTGACACAAAAAATAAAATAGCTGGCAAAGATTGGTTAACGGGTTTTATGCGCCGACATCCTGAGTTAAGTATCAGAAAACCAGAAGCTACTAGTATTAATAGAGTAGTTGGCTTCAACAAGACTGAGGTAGACCGTTTTTTTTGAAAACCTCAAAACTGTAATGGCAACATGGAAATTCCTACCGCACAATATATATAATATGGACGAAAGTGGGTTTACCACAGTTCATGAGCCAGAAAAGATCATAGCTGCTAAAGGCAAAAAACGTGTTGGTGCTGTTACATCGTGGAAAAAGGAAAAAATGTGACAGCAATTTGTGCAATGAGCGCTGCCGGACATTTTGTACCCCCACTGTTCATATTTCCGCGACAGAGGCACTCACCCCAGCTTGAACGCGATGGACCTCCTGGAGCAATATATAAATGTTCGCATAACGGATGGACAAATGAATCTTTATTCCTAGAATGGTTACAACATTTTATTAATTTTATAAAACCTGATAAACCAGTCCTGTTAATAATGGATAACCACAACAGTCATTGCACCATCGAAGCATATGAAATGGCTAAGAAAAATCACATTACTATGTTAAGCATTCCACCGCATTCTTCCCATCGTTTACAACCCTTAGATGTGACGTTCTTTGGACCACTTAAGGCAGCATACCGCAGAGAATGTGACTTGTATCTAAAGTCGCGAAATTTAGTCAAAATCACTCCCTACGAAATTGCTGGATTGTTTAACAAGGCTTACAGAAAAGTTGCATCTTTGGACAAAGGCATATCTGGATTTAGAACAACAGGAATATTTCCTATTAATCCATCAGTATTTTCTGATGAACATTTATTGGACATGAAGAACCAAATGTCACTTCTACCAGACCTGCTAATGCTGCTGAACCTAATCATGAAATTACACAACCGACAGCTACTGTTACTTCTCAACCACTACAAAGGCAAGAAAACTCTCAACAGGCATCCACCAGCTTCGTTCGTATCCTTAATGAATTGAGCTCACGGCCGCAAACTGTCTTAAAACTTAGAAAAACTACCAGAAACAAACAACATTCAGAAATACTCACTAGTTCTCCTATGAAGGATGTTTTGGAGGAAAAAAAGAAAAAACGAGGAGAAAAGGAGAAAAAGACGGTTAAAACAAAAAGAACCCAAGGAAATAAAAGAAAAAATACCCACACCAAGATCAACCAAAATAAAAAGAAATTAAGGAAAGCTACTAAAAACCGAGATGAGAAAACCTCCACTGAAGAGTCTATGAATGAGGATTCTATCTGTGACGATGATTCTGAATATTCAGATGAACAAAATCAGTGCATCTTTTGTTCAGACGTTGGAAAGAACAATGAACTATGGTATCGTTGTAGAAGCTGTGGCAATTGGGCTCATTCCGAGTACTCCGGCTGTGACGATGCCAAAGATTTTGTTTGTGTTTTTTGTTTGTCTTCATAAATATTTTGTTTTTATTATTTTATAGCAAGAATTTGAACTTTTGGTTTAATGAATAAAGTTTATTTTGATTTGATTTGTTTTTGATTTAAACTAATTTTTTAAAGTTTGCCTAAATAAGGAAGATAGCTCCCATTGGACATACGATAAGTTTTGGGCTCCTATTACCCGACATGTCGGGTAATGAGAGCCAGAGGTGTGTTTTGGAAAAACCTTGATTTTTATATTTTGTGATTACTTCTTAAATTGAAAACTTCCTTAAATATGTACCTAAATAACTAAGAGACCGAATACCAGTCAAATAAATAAATAATTCAAATGCTTTTTAGATAATTTTCGACAACGTCCTTAGTAGGCTCCAATTCCCCCATGCTCCCCTAATGCCTGCATATATTTCTATGTTGCTGCTGTCGCCTGTTTAACAATGTTACATATCGTACCATCTCCCATCCTGACGTTGTAACCTAAACTTTTGTAACTATGTCCGAAGGCGAAATATGTGAAATGAAAGTAAGGAAAGTCTCGTAAAAGCAAACACACTAGTTGATGAAATTAAACTCAACATTGATGCATAGAAATGTTGTTGGAGGTGAAGAAGCCAAAACTGCATGGATAAAATTGCGAGGCAGTTTTCGCGATGCCAGACGAAGGCAAAAAAATGCTTTGAGGAGTGGGGCGGGTCGTAAAAATATCAAACCTTGGCGATTCCAAGAAAAAATGTCGTTCTTGGAATCCTTCATGACAACTGGTTTCCGGGTGGGCAACCTTGTTGACGACAGCGACGACGAATCGGTTCTCCCGGCAACAGCAGTCCACGAGCATGAGGACATGGTGCAACCAGATGAACAGCAACAGCAGGACAGTACTGTCGGAGAACGAACAAACATTGAAACTCACGGAAGAAAGAGAAAAAGTGAGCTGTGCACACTTGTGACAGAAGCAATCAAGAAACGTGAAGACAAGGCGCGAAAAAGGGAGGAGGAAAGAAGATCTATCTGGCAAATACAGAACGCGACAGTCGACGACCCACTGTTTAATTTTTTTATTGCTATGTATCAAAGAACGAAGCAAATGCCGTGGCAATACCAGCACGCCGTCAGGGCGCAAGAGTTTCAGGCTGTGTCACACACCGAAGCTGCCATTATAACTACAGGTAGACTTGCTTCCTCCACTCTTCCTTCTTGTTCTTCCTACCCTTGCGCCAATACATCCTCTCTTTCCTCCCCACCATCAAATGCGTCCCCTTCCTCGTATTCCCTTACATATCCATCGCTTTCTCCTTTTCCACACTCCACTGCATCCCTTTCACCGTATCCATCCTCTAAACCATCTCCGTCTCCGTATCTAGTCACAAATCTACCGCATTCTCCTATCCCACACTCAAATGTATCCCTTTCGCCCAATCCCCCGGCGAATCCATCTCCGTATCCAGTCACAAATCCAGCACATTCTCCTTTTCCACACTTACATCCATCCCCTTGTCATTATCAAACCTCTCCTATTTTTATTAAACATACATTCTTACACGAAGGTTTAGAAATAATATAGTAAAGTTAGATTTCGTATATGTATACATTAGTTGAAAATGTCATCAATAATTTCCACGCATAACGGCTTGGTGTTGCCTTGGAACCGCGCCCCAATTGTTGAACACCAAAAGCATTGGAAGAATACCTCACCCTACTGGCACGTAGTGGAAGTAACTGAGTTTCTGCCAATGGTTCCATATCATCCACATCTTCATTCGGACCTACTACAGTGGATCGCAAATAATGGTGCAAAACACAAGCTGCCTTCACAACTTTACATTCAAAGGGTCTTCGGAACACATGAAAACGGGCAGCTAAGACACCAAAGGCACATTCAACGGCTTGGCGAGTACGGGAAAGTCGAACGTTAAAAATTTGGTGTAATTTGGTGTAATTCCTGTTAATAAGTTTTTCCTGTTAATATACTCATCTCCATGAAGAGACGGTTTCAATATGGGTACATGTGTACAGTCTATGGCACCAATAGCTGAAGGAAAATTAAACTTTTCATGCCACTTGTTTTTCGCATATTTTAGACCTTCATAAGAAGATGGAAATTTGATCCAAATATTTCATTTCTGCACAACATGCGTCATAACATAGCTAACTGTTCTGGATACCGTGTAAGAGGTTACAAAAGTACGAATCAAATATCCAACGCTGCCACCATGTAAGAGGTTAGATCTGCGTCTATTTTTATTGGTAGCATGGAAACAGAGCGGTCAAAATGTAATTTACTTTATATCAAATTCACACGGAGGACGCGAGAACTTTCTCTCAAACCTTGAGGGTTTGGTATCGCTAGATTTTTAGAAGCCAAAAATAATCGTAAATGAATGTCAAGTATAACCTTAGGGTGATTAAAAGTCAAATTCTAACCAAAACAAATATATTTACAAAATGAACAAAAAGATTAAAAACCCTTCAAATCGAGTGTACAAGAATCATTGAACCTCTTGACATTAATGAAAATAGTTGGAGAGAAAACGGATGACAGAGACATAATTACCATAAAAATTACCTAAACTGTTATTGGCAAATTTACATCAGCAGAGATGGCATCACGGGCACACACAGAAACAAAACACATAATAAGGGCCTATTGCCCTAAAACACGGAATGACTACATCTTTCGACTTCTAAACCACGACCTCGACTGACATTTAAAATATATTTTAAAACCCAAGAAGGCTGTTTCACCCCCACACACAGAACCAAAGTTCGCTATTTTAGCAAAAAATCCTACTTCCGCCCCAGACCTAAGAATGTTAGGAAGCATCTCAACTTCCAGAAAAAAACTCTATTCACAATTCACAAGCAAACTCGAAACAAACCCGATCAGGTCAAAACGTTTGTTGAACAAATACCCTGTGCTATTCTTTGCCATCTGTTGCGACCGTTTATTCCACGCAAACCCAAAGCAAAAGACAAAACCCCACGTATGACAATCCTCCCACCTTTAGTTTGAGGAATGATTACAAATATCGTTCTTCAAATTAACACTATCAAACTATTCAAAAAAAAAAAATCTGTCATATCATATGTCATCCGATATCAACTACTTACAAAAAAAAAATCCTATATCTAGCGGTTACATTTTTTTTATATCCACGCAAAACAAAATTGAATTCCATGTCGCGGATTGCGCGGTGCCCTTTGGTACGGTACAGCTAGTAGGTCATCCGCTGGCATCGGCTCTCGGACAATAGAAACATGTGGAGAAAGAAACACATTAGCAGTATCAAAAAAGTCATAAAAAGACAATACAACTCACTTTTTCTCTGTACTCTGTGTCATCATCAAAAAGGCCCGTCGCAAAATCTCTCGCCATGTCGCTCGTGTACCATCTTCTCTCTTCAAGATCCTTGTTCTGCCGTCGGTCGTAGATATTCTAGTCTCCATACTTTAGCTCCATAGAATTGTTCCTCTCGGTGCATGCATCTTATGTGACCAGTACGTCTCTTAGTACGTCTCTAGGTCACCCAATTTAGGAACGTAAATCAGCTCTCCTGGCTTGATTACTGCTTCCTTTTGAACCAAAGCTGATTTCTCCTCAGCATTACGTCGGTTCCATAATAATCGTCGCGAGCTCACAGGTATTTGCCGTCTGTGCCGCTCAACACACGCTTTCTGTAGCGTCGTGTCATCGATGCTGTAGCCCAGCGTAACTTTGCTTACTGGCGCTACTTCTTGGAATGCAGCTTTCTGCTACTGCCATTCCACCTTAAATTCGTCGAAGCTATGCGATGCAGGGTGGACAATCTTGGTTTGTTCTGGATAAGCGAACATCTCGTACTCGTCGATCAAAACAGTCTTCTTCCTTTGATAAGATTGGACAACGGACTTTCTTCAGACATCTTGCGACTTCGTGGCCGGATACTCTTTCTTGAAATCTTCCATTTTTCTCTGCTGCATGTGTTGCCCTCAACCAACCCATATTCGCGGAAATAAATGTAAACAAAAACAAACAAATGCTCTTGCAATTTCCCTTGATATAAACCCCTTATTACTACAAAAACTAATTGCAAGAACAATCCCATTACTATTAAAATTAATATTTAAATTACTTACTGTGTTTTGTTCTATGTGCGTTACCGCGTGTGCACCTACTCTGCCATTCATAATACAAACTAATTGATCCTACTTTGAATAATTATTTCTGTCCGTTTTCTCTCATAATTCAATACCCTTAATTTTTTCTATTTATTGTGTCTTACACAATACTCTCAATGCTACCCTCATTTCAAAAAAAAAGGTTTACGGTCGACCTCACTTCGTCACAAAGAGCAGGTACCTATATTTCCAGCTTTTGTGTTTCTGCTTTATAATAGCTTGCCTTTTCGTCTTTATATTATCTAATTCATTATTAAAAGTAATATATTGTTGTGTACCCCCAATTGCGCTATATGATGAAAGAGCAATCTGGAATATAATAACTTATAAACATGTTGACGCAAACCCTTAGTTTGATGGTGCAATATTTGATAATAATTCTAGAAGAGGCTGAGCTTGCACTTTTTAAACTATAAAAAGGAGAACCAACTTATCTAAGTTTAGTTTAGTATTTTGGATGTAACAATATTACTCTTCAATAAATAGTTCAACTATAAAGTTCATCTTTCAATCAAGTGCCCCAAGCAACGATCTAAATTACGTGAAAGTGTTACGGAGCTACACCAAAAGCTGCCCTGGTGTCAGAATTTAAAAATCAACCAATAAATTCACGGATTGTTGGTTCCATCGCCCTACCATCTAAAAGTTAGGAATACAACACGTGAAAATTTTGGTGTCAGAAGTGGGATCCTTGGCAACAGGAACGGGATTCTAGGCAAGACCCAAGGCTTAACAGTCTACTGTTTGTTAAGGAAGATTCCAAACTTGAAAAGTAGTGGAAGCCAAATCAGCCACTCCACGAAATTCAGAAGAAGTGAATCATTTTCTAATGGAAGTATTGGGTGCTTCCGTCTTCTACCCAAAATCAGCGACATCCTGAACAACTCTGGTCATTTGGACACAATACTCCAGTGACCATTACGTCAGAGAATCGACTGGAACGGAGTCTACGAATTCCCCGGACAATTGGCGTCTACCCAGAGATTCAACTGACTCAACCCTTGGTACGGAACAAGAGGAGTTCCCCGGACAATTGGCGCCTATCCAAGGCACATATTCTTCATCATATAATTTTAACATATAATTTTATTACAGTAAGTCAATAGATTGTTAAGATTGTATATTCCGTTTATTAAGAATAATTTTATATAAGACTTACTTATTCTAAGACAAAATGTCTCTTTTTGATTCTAACGTAAGCTCTCATCGAGATTCTTTATGCAATAATATAGGGGATGATGATGATGGTTCCATTCCCGACGAATTACCGCTAACAATTCTTTTTAAGTTTATTAAGCCATTTTCTGGAGACCGAAGTGAATTATTAACGTTTATCCAAAATACAAACTCAGCTTTTCAACTCGCGACTCCAACACAACAACCAAGTTTATTATTATATGTTGTTGCTCAACTTTCGACAAATGTTGTTAACGAATTGGAATTAGAAAATGTAGATTCATGGACTGCGCTAAAAACTAAATTAAAGCAATATTATTCTGATATTAAACATTTGGCACAGGCTCATGAAGAATTAGAAACTATAAGACAAAATTTCAATGAAACCATAACTGATTATTTTAAACGAGTAGAAAAGGTACAAAACGAATGTATTCAATCAGAAATTTCCGGTTGTAAAAATCCAGATGATCTACCCGGATTAAAGCGAGCTATTCAGAATACCGCTTTACGACGGTTTATCATTCATTCGAAACCAGAAATTTCTCAAATGCTTCGGGCACGCGAAATCAAATCACTTGGGGAAGCCTTCAATATCGCGTTACAAGAAGAAAAATTATTAAATTATACCAAACATAAAAATATTCTTTACTGTTCAAATTGTAAAACCAATACTCATTCTACTTTCACTTGCCGTAATAGAAATAAACCTCGTACACAAAACAATGCTCAGCATAATTCGAGGTCAAGTTCGCATACCACTTTCAATAATAAATTCTGCAACTATTGCAAAAAACAAGGACATCTCATAACCGAATGTTATCGACGGCCACAAAATAATTGCAATAGGAATCCGCGTGTGAATTCTTTAAACGTTCACCCGTGTAGAGTCGAACGCCCCTTTACCAAATCAAGTGCGTTAAGAGACGTTCAATGGCGAAACCGATATTTCCATAAATTTAGACCACATATTTCACAAGAAAATTCACAAAATTCATCACAACTTGTTTCTCAAAGCTATTCAGACTTCGATAATCTTGACGATGAATCAAATTCTTATGATGAAAATCTGGAAAATGTATGTGAAGGTAAAAAAACAATCACTTTTAATTTACTAAATTCACCAAAACATAAAGTTACATTCTTGGTTGATACTGGCGCTACAGTTTCTATTATTAAACATACTTCGTTAATTGCATCCGATACTCGAGTACAAGTAGACCCAATGGAATTAATAGGTATTAATCCAGAACAATATATGACAACCTTAGGATCAACAATTTTACAGCTTACATTAAAAAATTTAAGAATATCTCATAAAAGTCAAATTATAAAAGCAGATCAAATTGTTTTACCTGACGAAATTGATGGGATCATCGGAAATGACTTTTGTGAAAAACATAAAATGATTATTGATTATTTAAATAAACGATTTATTATTAATAATGTTGCAGTAAAATTTCATAATACAATAAAAAATGTGCCAATGTTAACAAACCCTTCAAAAATCAAAAGAAATAATCCTACAATTATTTCAACAAGTATACAAAAAAAACTTCTTCAACAGAATTATAAAATAATTTCTTTATCCAATTTAATCAAACCTAAAAATTGTGAAATTATCTCACACTTTTCTGAAAACAAAAGAAATGAAAGACAGAAAGAAATACATAACAAAATTCGAACCGAACACCTAAATTACAAAGAAAAAGATACTTTATTAAATTTATGTACCAAATATTCACATTTGTTTCATTTAAAAGGCGAATATTTAACTTCAACAGATACTTTAAAACATACGATACATACAGAAAATGATATTCCAATATCGTGCAAAATATATCGTTATCCAAAAATTCATGAAGATGAGGTTAACAGGCAAATTTCAGAAATGCTTGACAATAATATAATTCGACATTCAAAATCACCTTATTCAAGTCCAATTTGGGTAGTTCCAAAAAAGTTAGATTCATCAGGTATTCAAAAATGGAGATTAGTTATTGATTATAGAAAATTAAATAATGTCACCATAGCAGATTCTTATCCCTTACCTAATATTGAAAATATTCTTGATCAATTAGGAAATTCAAAATATTTTTCAACCCTCGATTTATCCTCGGGTTTCCATCAAATCGAAATGGAAGAAAAGGACAAGCATAAAACAGCTTTTACAACCCCTACAGGTCATTATGAATTTAATCGAATGCCATTTGGCTTAAAAAACAGCCCCTCTACTTTTGCTCGATTAATGAATATTGTATTATCTGGTTTACAAGGTTCAAAATGTTTTTGTTATTTGGACGATATTGTAGTGTATGGTTCATCATTGGAAGATCATAACGAAAAATTAGAAAGTGTATTTCAGCAACTTGAAAAACATAATCTCAAACTTCAACCCGACAAATGTGAATTTTTGCGTAAAGAAATCTCATATTTAGGACACATTATTTCAAGTGAAGGAGTAAAACCAAATCCAGAAAAAATCAAGGCCATTACAAATATTTCTCCCCCTAAAAGTCCAAAAGAAATTAAAGCATTTTTAGGATTAGTTGGTTACTATCGAAAATTTATTAAAAATTTTTCATTAATAGCAAAACCATTGACAAATCTTTTAAAACTAAACACAAAATTTAACTGGACAAGTAAATGCGAAGACGCTTTTGAAACTTTAAAAAAATATTTAACAAGTGATTCAATTTTAAAATATCCAGATTTTAGTAAACCATTTATTCTTACTACGGATGCCTCTCATGAAGCAATTGGTTCTGTTTTATCACAAGGTCCTATCGGACAGGATTTACCAATTTCATATTATTCTCGAGCGTTGAATAAAGCCGAAATTAATTATTCAGTAACAGAAAAAGAATTATTATCTATTGTGGATTCATGTCGACACTACAGACCTTATTTGTATGGACAAAAATTTAAAATTATCACAGATCATAAAGCCCTTATTTGGCTTCAAAATTGTAAAGATATTTCAAATAGGCTGCTACGATGGAGATTAAAACTCATGGATTATGATTATGAAATTATTTATAAAAAAGGAAAATTAAATTCTAACGCAGATGGTTTATCACGAGTAAAATATCAAATAAATCAAATTTCTGAAATTACAAATGAACAATTAACTTTTGAAAATTTTAAGGGATTTCATCAACGAGAAGTAAAAATACCTAAACCAAATTTTAGTAATACCCCTTTAGAAAAAATTAAAAATTTAGTAATTCCCTTATCTTGCGATTTATCAGATCAGAATAAATACATGGAATACATACGGAAACATTATCCAAATATTTCCCAAAAACATCGTGTATCAGATGTTGATGTTAAAGTATTACCCGAACAACGAATTTATATTCCATTCATAAAGCCCTTTATTCAAGATTCTGTTACTTATGAAGAATTATTTAAAAGCCTATACAATTTGAGATTAATTTTAAAATACAATTCAGCAAACTCGTTTACTATTACAGACATATCGTATAACAACACTATAATTCAACAAGAAACATATTTCAGTTTACTTTATTTTCTTTTTAGAGATTTTAAATATGATATAATTACAGAAGAGCGAATTTATTTAACTGATCCCGATTTAATAGCAATAATACTCAAAGAAAATCATGACTCAGTAACTGCTGGACATGCAGGATTTGAGAGAACTTATGAAAGAATAAAAAACTTTTATTATTGAGATAATATGAAAAATCAAATTAAAAAATATATTAAAAAATGTCCTATTTGTCAAAAATCCAAAACTGACTTTCAAACAAATAAATCACCAATGCAAATTACAACTACTTTTTCAAAATTTTGTGAACAAATAGCTTTAGATATCGTTGGACCTCTTCCTGAAACTGTAAATGGAAATAGATTTATTTTAACATTACAAGATGATTTAACTAAATTTATTCAAGCCTATGCTTTACCCAATCATGACGCAACTGTCGTTGCAATTTACTTTCTCAAATTCTGTACTCAGTTTGGTTTTCCAACTAGTATTTTATCGGATCAAGGAACTGAATTTACATCCAATTTATTTAAGGAAATAAATAAACTCTTAACAATTAAACATAAAATAACATCACCATATCACCCACAATCAAACGGATCACTGGAAAGAACTCATTTAACATTAAAAGATTACCTAAAATGTTATATTAATAAAGATACTAATAATTGGGATGAATTCCTAAATTTTGCAACTTATAGTTATAATACAGGAATACATAAATCTACACAATTCACTCCTTATGAATTAGTTTTTGGACAAAAACCTCGAATTCCTAATTATATTAATAATCCAAAAATAAACCTAATTATTCGGATTTAGTAAAAGATATTACAAATAAACTTAATATTGTGCGAGAGACTGCAAGAGAGAATCAACTCATATCAAAACAAAAATCCAAAGACCAATACGATAAAACTCACCATCGCACGTATCAATTTCATGTGAACGATTTTGTTGTTGTACTAGACAAATTATCCAAAGCTAAATTTAAAAAGTTAGCACCAAATTATAAAGGTCCTTATAAGATAATTCAAATTCATAATAATAATACTGCAACACTGCAACTCGGACCAAATCAATTAAAAACTTATCATTTCGATTTACTTAAACCATATGTTGTTCCAGATGAAAGTAATTCAGATCACTCTTCTGATGATCTTAATCCCCATGATTCCAACGCGAGCACAGCGAGATTATAGTGTCAACTTAATTGACTCATCGTCTGGACTATTATATCAACAACTAGGTAGAGCAAAAATCACTAATCAATATTTTACGTTATTTACATATTATAATTTAACTTTAATCACTGAAAACATTCAAACTTTAAAAGATTATTATGTAAAATCATTAAACATTTGTAATATTGCCTTAGGTGATCATTATACATTTAACTGTCGAAATCAATTAAAATATATTAATACCAAGATTTTAACAATTAAACAAGCTTATCGCATAATTGCACATCAATTAAATATTATCACATCTAATCGAAAGAAAAGAGGTTTATTTAATATTATTGGGGATGGTCTTAAGTGGTTGTTTGGTGTTCCCGATGCAGAAGATGCTCAATATTTTAATGATGCTATCAATTCTTTAACAGCAAATCAAAAACAAACGCAAGTTCTAATGCAGCAACAAGTTTCTATTATATCAAATACAATCGAAAACTTTAATAATTCACTATATCGAATGAATAATAATATTAATATTTTAAATAAAAATCTAGAAGACTTTAATAAATTTACAAAAGAAATGAATCAAATAAAGGATCAATTAGAAATTGAGATTCAATTATCCAATCATTTATTAACTCTTATTGCAATGAGTGATGAAATATTAGATATGTTAGAAAATTATGAAAATGATATATCCTTAATCCAAAATGGAATAATAACCTATCATATTTTACCACCAGAACACCTGTATAAAGAACTTCAGAAAATAGCAACAAAGTATACTTTACCAATACCAATATCCATTGATAATGTTTATAACTATTACAAAATAATTTCGATGAAAGCGTTTATTCAAAAGAATTTATTAGTTATTTCATTAAAAGTTCCTTTAACGAATTTATATAATTATGATCTTTATCAAATCTTTTCGTTACCAATTCCTCATAAAAATGATTCTACATTATTTTCCTACATTGAACCAAGCAGGTCTTATATCTTAATTTCTGCAACACGAACGGAATATTTCATGCTTAATAATCTTGATATTTGCAAAGAATATGTTCCAAATGAATTTTTATGTAACAAAATTAATATTGTAAAGAAAACTGACACTCCCGATTGTGAAATTCAATTATTCTTAAAATCAACTACTAAAATTCCTAAATCTTGCATAACAAAAAATTTCATTGCTGAAATAGAAATTTGGCATTATCTGCAAAATAATAGATGGCTCTTTATAACCTCAAAGCCAACTCAACTATTAATTATTTGTAAAGATAAAAATACTCAAGAAATAATGATAAATAAAATAGGAACTTTAGATTTAATTCCCTCATGTAAAGCTTTCACACCCCATAATATTTTAGAAGCTCAATTTAACATTGGTAGTTTTAATCTTACACATAATATTCCAGCCACCAATATTGAAGATGATGATTGTTGTAATAATTTAAAAAGAAATTTAACTTTAAATGAAATCTATATGGAACCTTTAAAATTAACAAATTTAGATTTAAATGAACTTAAATACGCTCAACATAAACTCAATCAATTTGATGAACAGTTACAACAACAACTAAACAAACCATTTATTGTAAAACAATCCAATTGGTTTCTTTCAATATTATACTTTATCTTAGCCATTATTTTAATAGCAATTATCTATAAAATATTAAAATATTGTGGATGTATTGCCATTCTTAAAGCACTATGCTGTTGTTTTAAATCATCTAAAGAACCAAATGAACATCCATATTGTTTACAAATATTTAATCAATGTCACAAAAAATCAAAATATCCTGTAACTATTCAATATGACGTTGAACTTGAAAAATTAAATTATCCTATTAATATTGTTGAAAACAAAAAAAGAAAAGATGATGACACAAGTTCAATATCATCGCTTAGACGTTCCAAACGCCTTCAATCAAAGATTTTTCAGAATTAAGTTAAGTTCATTATGTATTATTTTATGTCATATATTTTGTATGTATTTTAACTTCTATATTGTAACTTTATATAACTTTTAAATATTTTATAATTGTTCTATTTAACTTTAATTGTAAATATTCCAGATTCCTAAAATGATTTTTGCTTTTGATTAAAAATAGATCAAAAATCTTACCAACCAGGGAGGTGTTGTGTACCCCCAATTGCGCTATATGATGAAAGAGCAATCTGGAATATAATAACTTATAAACATGTTGACGCAAACCCTTAGTTTGATGGTGCAATATTTGATAATAATTCTAGAAGAGGCTGAGCTTGCACTTTTTAAACTATAAAAAGGAGAACCAACTTATCTAAGTTTAGTTTAGTATTTTGGATGTAACAATATTACTCTTCAATAAATAGTTCAACTATAAAGTTCATCTTTCAATCAAGTGCCCCAAGCAACGATCTAAATTACGTGAAAGTGTTACGGAGCTACACCAAAAGCTGCCCTGGTGTCAGAATTTAAAAATCAACCAATAAATTCACGGATTGTTGGTTCCATCGCCCTACCATCTAAAAGTTAGGAATACAACAATATACATAATCTCATAATGATATCAATATTTCTGTCACATTCAATCAATCTCAATTAAATCTAGCTCAACCGCCCTCGATCAGTTCAAAAGATAACCAAAAGAAACGTACTTCTACAAAACATTTTTCTCCTTATCAAGCATCTTTCTAATCAAAATCTATGTCACAAATTTATTGATTATAGCTGCCACCAGTGACAAAGTCTCGATCAAATTCGTACAGTCGTATATACTGTTCTGACATTCTCCACAAAATGTCCTACATAAACATCCTACATCAAAACCCTTATTGGCATAATTACCTGTTGCCCATGTCTTTTTCGAAAGACCTACTTTGTTTCGTCTTTGAAACCACAGATAATGCTACAGATTATCTATCTACCCTTTTACTCGCTGATTTGCGTTTTTACAGACATACCTCTAATATGTCTAACCATTCTAAGGAGCAACTATCTTCCTAACATAACACAATCGTCGACTTTACTGGACTTGTACGAATCTAAATTGAACTATTTACTCAATCAAATGGCATTTGATTGCTTCACTCTACAGATGCTATCCCTAACTTTATTCCTATACAAAACTTAGTAAACTTATAAAAAAAACTTATCTACAAGAATATATCCTAAAACTTAGTAAAATCTTTGTCTAAAATTAATCTATAAAAAGTTTTGCAAAAGTACTACACCGATAGCAACCATTGTTATTGTTATTAATGGAAGCACTAATCAAAAATCCACACCGCTGGACACCATGTAAGAGGTTACAAAAGTACGAATCAAATATCCAACGCTGCCACCATGTAAGAGGTTAGATCTGCGTCTATTTTTATTGGTAGCATGGAAACAGAGCGGTCAAAATGTAATTTACTTTATATCAAATTCACACGGAGGACGCGAGAACTTTCTCTCAAACCTTGAGGGTTTGGTATCGCTAGATTTTTAGAAGCCAAAAATAATCGTAAATGAATGTCAAGTATAACCTTAGGGTGATTAAAAGTCAAATTCTAACCAAAACAAATATATTTACAAAATGAACAAAAATATTAAAAACCCTTCAAATCGAGTGTACAAGAATCATTGAACCTCTTGACATTAATGAAAATAGTTGGAGAGAAAACGGATGACAGAGACATAATTACCATAAAAATTACCTAAACTGTTATTGGCAAATTTACATCAGCAGAGATGGCATCACGGGCACACACAGAAACAAAACACATAATAAGGGCCTATTGCCCTAAAACACGGAATGACTACATCTTTCGACTTCTAAACCACGACCTCGACTGACATTTAAAATATATTTTAAAACCCAAGAAGGCTGTTTCACCCCCACACACAGAACCAAAGTTCGTTATTTTAGCAAAAAATCCTACTTCCGCCCCAGACCTAAGAATGTTAGGAAGCATCTCAACTTCCAGAAAAAAACTCTATTCAAAACTCTATTTGCCATCTGTTGCGACCGTTTATTCTACGCAAACCCAAAGCAAAAGACAAAACCCCACGTATGACAACCGTCGATTGATGGGCACCAATATCTTCTGCAACGCCAATTTGGAATCCTGGATCACCAACATAACGTAAGAAAATCCTCATTCGTTCTTCATTACTTAAAGCTCCACCCCTATTTTCTTCGTCCTCGCCAAGAAAATGATTAGTTATCCACTCAACATTAACTCTGCTAAACCTATATAAGGCACGATATTCCACATCACGTGACTCTCTACGAACTTTATATACCTTGGTAGGTTCATAAACAGGCATAAATTCGGCCATTGTGTACAGATATCCACCTTTTACGAAGTTGAGTCTACTACTGACGAGACATTTTTGAGAGTAGGTACTCAGTGGGCAGAGTGGGTGCTCGCTTTTATGCATACGAAAATGAGAGTAGGCACTCAAAGAGCGAGTTGGTCCTCACAAAGGGAGTAGGCACTCACAAGTTGGAGCTTCTACTCACATTTTTATGCATACCAAACGGAGTGGCTACTCTATAAATGTGAGTAAAGAGTAGGTACTCAACTTTATGCATATCACCCAATGACAACCAATTATTGCTGGTGGCGGATTCACAGTTTAGACGTTTAGTGTGCTTTTGGACTGCTATTATGTTTGCACTTAAATAATGAAAAAATATGAGCAATGTTACCGCAATGAAAAGGGAGCAAAACCCAGACTTTTCGTCATGGCTTTGCAAGGATAAGTATACCGAAAACGCCTACTGTAAAGCGTGCGGAGCTAAATTTTTAAGTAGACTAGCGACAATAAAATGCCGTGCAGACTCTGACAAACATAAAAAGAACATGGTGCACTACAGTGGCCACTCAAAGGTGAGTACCAATAACTTTACTTCTACATTAGTATTTTCAAATGATGAAGGGATAAAGCTTCTAAAAAATATGCTATTAACTAATATATAAATACCTAAAGTATTTTAAAGAGTATGAATATTTCTTTACAGATAGACAAAATCTTTAAGTCAAAAGGACCTATCTCCAGAGAGATTAATAAAGCAGAAGTTATGTTTTGTGCAGCGTTGACCGAGCACAACATTTCCTTTCGAGTGATGGACCACTTGAGTGATCTGTTTGGGAAGATGTTTCATGATTCTGAGATAGCAAAAGGATTTTCTTGCAAACGCACCAAGTCAGCACAGTTAGTATATGATGCTATGGCGCCATCATTTGAAAGACAGATGATAACAGATATAAAAAATACTTCGTCCTTTTCCCTAATAATCGATGAAACTACAGATGTATCGACCAAAAAATACTTGCTGTTGCAGTTAAATATTGTCTTAAAAGTTGTGTTGTTAAAACTAAGTTTTTATCTGCTGTAGAACTCTCTGCTGAAACATCAGAAGATATTTTTAATACATTATGTAAGTGTCTAAATGGCTTAAATCTATCTATCAAAGATGTATTAGGGTTTGCTGCACAAACGTTATGTTTGGAAAAAAACACTATCGTAGTAGCAAAAATAAGATCT
The DNA here is from genome assembly GCA_963971325.1 of Aphodius granarius. Classification (NCBI taxonomy): domain Eukaryota; kingdom Metazoa; phylum Arthropoda; class Insecta; order Coleoptera; family Scarabaeidae; genus Aphodius; species Aphodius granarius. The sequence goes on along the minus strand of OZ020222.1, from coordinate 28,828,350 downwards.
GCAAATCCTAACTGTATTTTTGTTAAATGTGTGTGCCATTCTTGCGCTTTGTCGGTTAGTTACGCATATAAAAAACTCCCAAGAACTGTGGAACAAGTTGTAAAATAAGTGTACAATTATTTTAGCCACAGCTCCAAATTTCAACGCGAATTTTCTGATTTTCAAGAATTTGTGGGCACAGCTAATCACAACATATTACGCCACTATGAAATTCGATGGTTATCTTTACATTCATGCGTAAACAGAATCATAGAACAATGGGAAGCTTTAAAATTGTATTTTCAAGGAGACCATCTTACAGACCACAATCTTTCGTCTCTTTTCTTGCACGAACAATTTAATAATAAGCAAATTAAATTATACTTTTTGTTCTTAGACTATATTTTACTAATTATAAATAAATTCAATATCACCTTTCAAGGAAATTTCTGTGTAGTACACAATCTATACAGAAATTTATGTACAGAACTATTTTTAGTTGCTATATGAAAGCCAGCTATATCAGATCTACTGCAATTGAAGATATTGATCCAAATAGCAGTGTAAATTTTCTTAATCTACATGACTTATACCTAGGAGTTAAAGTAGCTAAAGAAATTTCGTCCATAAAAACTCAACATATGAATTTAGTTGAAGAGTATTTACATAGATGTAAATGCCTTTTAGTTGAATTGTGTCTTCAACTGAAAGTAAGACTTCCTGTTAAAAATAAATTATTTTATGAGTTACGTTTCTTGGACCCACAAATAGCTGTTTTCGAAAACTTTCATTCATTAAGTAATGTTATGGACAGGTTTCCAAATATAATAGCAAATGATAATTTAAAACAAGTAATAGATGAAGAATATCGCCAAATGAAATTTGATAGTGAAATACAAAACTTGATGTTCAGCGGTTCTGCTACAGACGTTAACATCGAAAAATTTTGGCACAATGTGAGTGTTTTTGTTGACTCATCTCGTAAGCCTAAGTACATAAATATTTGCAATTTTGCAAAGTGTTTGCAGTGTCTGCCTATTGCAAATGCAGAGTGTGAGAGGATTTTCTCTCAAGTGAACTTAATCAAAACAAAACAGCGAAATAAATTTTTGTGTAAAAACATATCATCTATGGCCTATGCTAAGGGTGAAAGAAGGAATAGCATCTTTAAAAATGCCCTTCCATTCTGCCCCACCCTATACCATTTATCGGTTTTCGAATAATAAATCGTTCACCCTGTATCATTGGTCGCACCGCACCACCACCGCGATAGTATGAGTGGGGAGGAATCATTTAAATAGGTTCTACTTAGACTTTAGAGCGATCACAACATCTAAGTTAGTATTTAGTGACGACATCATAATTATCATTATCATCATGTGGAAATGTTACGCGTCTCTGGAGACCAAAGCAACAGCGACTTGAAATAGGCCGTTACAGTGCAGCGTGATGTATTTTGGATAGAAGATCACTATGCATTATTAAAGATGAACACGATCCTACCTGACCCGCCAGTTGAAGTGTTGGAAGAAGACTTCCGTCGGTATTCAGAAGCCGTCGATTGCTGAGATAAATTCATGAGAATGAAATATCCCTCACCGAGCTAATTCATCTACTGAAGAACCTCAACCTACTCTATCTGCGATGTGCATTTTATAATTTGCTTCCCGAAAGCTTGCAAATATTGTGTTCGAATTATACAATAATAAAATAAAATAGAATTGTAATAAGTATAATCAGCTTGTATTAGGCACCCCTCTATTTGTGCAAATGCATTAGCAACCAATACCGGTTTTACACGTGTTTGCAACGGCGGAGTTTAGCTACGTATTTCAATGCATCAAGTGTAAGACGAAAAATTCAGAAAATTAAAAACAGCGTTCGTGGTGTTTCACAGAGGTGTAAAGTTATTAATAATGCCGAAAACAAGAGAATTAACTGTTGCCGAACGTGCTCAAACTGTCGTATTAAGTAGACACGGTTGTACACAATCTGCATTAGCAAGAAGAATGAAGTGCTCAAGATGTGCTGTACAAACTACGATAAAACGGTATCAAAAGACTGGTAGTTATGAAAACAGAGCAAAATCGGGTCGTAAACGACTGACGTCTTGTAGGACCAATCGCTGCTTATCAAGAATGGCTCTCAAAAATAGACGAAAATCGCCAAAAGAGCTAAGTAGTGAACTATGGACTAAACACGGAGTTTCCATATCCCCTAGCACCGTCAGAAGACGTCTGAAGGCCGCCAATCTACGTGGGCGCATAGCACGGAAGAAACCCTACTTAACACTGGACAGTCGAAGATTGGTCCCGGGTGATTTTTTCAGATGAATCCAATATTGAGGTATGCTTTTTGGAAAACATGGTGCACAATTCGTACGTATCTTTGTATGTGAGGGACGCATGAATAGTGCTCGCTATATCGAGATGCTGAAGGAGGTGTTAGAGCCGTCAATTGTAAAGTTATTCGAAGACGACCTGGTAAATGTTTATTTTCAACAGATAATGCACCCTGTCATCGCGCACGAGCAACAATGCATTGGTTTACCGAAAATGAAGTACGCTTGCTCGATTGGCCTGCACAGTCGCCAGACTTGTCCCCAATTGAACATCTTTGGTGTTGGAACTTATTTAATATTTCAAATTATAGGTGGCACAAAACCGTCGACAATCGAGCAACTACTATAATGGAAACTGGTAGAATTAAAGCGTTACGTGTGAAGTTCTTAAGAAAGATTATGGAATATCGCCGAGATGAGTGGAATATTGTTTACACAGACGAAACATGTATTCATACCTCTCATGCTGCTAGTTTTGGTTGACCTATGAGTAAAGGAAAGCGAATTATAACAGTTCATGCTGGTGGAGAGCGCGGTTTTATTCCTAATGGTCTCCTGATGTTGCGTTCTGGTATATCGTATTTAATTGACTGTGGAATGAAAGCTAAGTTTTATAGTATTATAGGTACCAAAGTGGTGATTATCTTGACGAAATAAACCACACAAATTTTATACAGTGGGGTAAACAACAGCTGATACCCAATTTGCTTCCAAGGTGCGTTTTAGTCTTGGATAATGCAAGGTACCACAATGTGAAGGAAGGGGTAACAATTCGTCAGCTTCACGTAAAGCGGATATGGAGAAGTGGCTCACTGAAAACAGCATACCATTTAGGGAAGGTATATTAAAAGTGGAATTGTACTATTTAGTAAAAGTTTCCATAAAAGCGAGCATGTCACTTATCTGTTAGATGAATTGATGGAAAGGCATGGACGTAAGGTCTTAAGATTGTCAACATACCACCCTGATCTGAACCCTATTGAAAAAATATGGGCTTCAGTTAAAAATTGGGTTGCCCAAAACAATACCACTTTCAAAATAGACGACTTGGAGCGTCTTACGAAACAACGATTTGACTTGCTGTCTGTTCATTTTTAGGTTAGTTGAAGATAAATATAAGTCCAACACTAAACTTGATCGTGAATTTTCCATTCTATAGTTTGTTGAAACATCTTTATATAAGATTTTATAATTTCCAATTGTTTTTGTTCGAAAATACTAATTCTTCGAAACTGTTAGCCGAGACATTCTAACCTCAAAATTAATGTTCAAACTCACTTACACGACATTTCTATTGTTAGTAGTAGCATTTACACATCATACTTTGCAATTTCAACTTGTTTAAACTTTAAAACATCTACCCTATACGATATTTCTGTGCGTTTTTATTTTGCCCACCCCTTGCACCTGGACGCCAATGAATCTCCATAAATGGAGCTATCAACGTCAAATTTATTTTCCTGCCGCGCAAGTGTACTGGTGGGGACGTTCTACTTGAAATCATCTTTAACAGTATTTTTGATGGAACATAAGTGGAAACGAAAGATATATTGCTTCTCTCTCACAAAAACTTCCTGAATAAAAATAATATTGTAACGATAGTGCCTTGCATAAGCGCGGACTGACGTCACCGCGACGCGGGAATATTCGACAAGAAACCAGAGTAAACGCGAGTGCGACTCCCCGATGTAGAATATTTCGGTGGACTCGGGAAGGCGTGCGGCGTGGACCGACAGGCGCGCGGGCTGGCCCGGCCTATCTATTCGCGAGGAGTCTAGAAAAGCCAGGAATTATCACGAAGGTCGAGGCGCGGACTATATAAGCGCGTAACGGACGCCGCGATAGACAGTTTTTGCCTGGAAGCGCTACGAGTGAATACCAAGAGATCCACATAGCGACCGCGTACAAATAAATAAGTGCTGTATTTACATATATAAGTTATTATAGTTATAAATAGAGTTGTGATTTTTAGTAGTGTTTGGAATAAATAAACTCTATACACACTGGACGTTTTCTTCGAACCCAAAACGTAACGACTGGTGTCAGAAGTGGGATTATATAAGTGACAAGTGCGTGTAGTGATCATGGCCACCTTTGACAATTTAAAGGTGAAGGATTTGCGACAGGAGTAGGAGGATCGTGATCTGGACACGTCTGGAAAAAAGGAAGATCTTAAGAAGAGGCTATCAGAATATCTAATATCGATAGGCGAAGATCCAGACACGTACGTATTCGAGTCTCGAAACGAAGCTTCTCGAAATAAAGCTTCGAAGAAAATTTTAGAAACATCGAAACCAAGCTTCTAGAAAATTCGCAAATTCTTGAAACGAAGATGCAAGAAAATTCTCAAAACATCGAGAGACTGCAAGAGAAGCTTCTAGAAAGTTCGCAAAATCTCGAAATCAGACTACATGAGAAACTTCTTGAAAATGCTCGAAACCTTGAAAACAGATAAGAGATGTTTGAAACCTGACTACACGAGGAACTTCTAGAACATAAAGGAAACCTTGAGGAGAAGGTTCTAGAAAATTCTCGAAGCCTCGAATTCAAACAAGAGATGCTGGAAACCAGACTGATAGAAAATTCTACAACTATTGATAACAAGGTGAGAAGTCTGGAAGAGCAGCTACAAGAAAATCTGAAGATTGTGGACAATAAAATAAAAGAAATTGCTGAAAAAGCAGATAAAGACGACATACTAAATGCGAAAAAGTTCCAAGTAACTGCGACGGATTCCGTGATAAGGGAGGTCAAGTCCTGCATTAAACCACCAACCTTTGATGGGACCACATCATGGGATAACTGCAAGAAACAATTTGAGGCAGCTGCTAGGGCTAATGGATGGACAACGCAGGAGAAAGCTATTTCTCCGACTATGGCGTTGCGAGGCAATGCGGTGGACATTCTTCAAACTTTGCCCGAATCCGAGTTGAACGACTTCGAAAAGTTAGTGAAGGCAGTCGAGGTGAGGTACGGCCATGCTCATCTCGAACAAGTATTTCAACTCCAGCTGAAGAATAGAATCCAAAAATCGTCGGAAACCCTACAGGAATTTCAATCAGACATTGCCCGCCTGGTCAGGTATGCCTACCCGAATGCCTCGGAAACTCTTTTGGAAACTCTTGGGGTCCATGCCTTTGTGGATGGCATAAGAGATGTGCAAATGCAGCAGGCACTCAGAATGGCACGACCCAGGACGATCGCCGATGCATTGACCCATGCCTTAGAAGTGGAGGTAGCCAAAGAAACATCCAGGGGACATGCACGACTTCGGGGTGTCGAGCTGGAGGAAAATGGGAGAAGGTCCCTGCGCTGCTGGCACTGTGGTGAATTATGCCATACCAGGAACAAGTGCAAGACGTTTCTGGAGAGCATGGCCAAAATGAAGCAGGAAAACTAAAAAGGGTCGATGCGAAGGGGCAACCATCGACTCGTGCCAAACACGCCCCACTGAGAGGTAAGGTGGCGACATTGCAGCATTTGTTGACAAGCCTATTCGTCGATGGAAAGATCAACGGATGACCGGGCGCTCATTACTGCTGGATACTGGCGCTACCAAAACCATTGTAAGACCGGATGTCATAAATCCCAAGCGGATAAAGTCCTGCAACTGAAAGTTGAGGACGGCAACAGGAGAAAGAGCGACAATCCTAGGAGAAACCCGAGCCACTATCGAGATAGGAAATTCTTCATTGGAGCACGATATGCTGGTTGCTGACATCGAAGATAAAATGATTCTCGGTATGGATGTGATGAATTCCTACGGCTTCCAGCTGGACCTGAAACAGGACCTTTTGAGGATTGGTTTGAAAGAACATGTCCTGTATCAAAGGGGAGACATCCGAGCTAGAGTGCTTCTCAAGGATGACATAGTTCTTGCGGCAAGAAGTGAAGCTGTTGCAACGGCCACTTGGGATAAGAACATCACACAAACCAAGGTAGTACTCATGGAGCCAGCGTGCCGGCACGGGAGACTGGAAAAGAGCATCGTAGTAGGCAAGGCTTTGGTGGCGACAGACGATAATGTACCAGTACGCCTTATGAACCTGAACGACTACGCAGTATCCCTGAAGAGCGGAGTTGTAGTAGGATACTGTTCAGCTATCTCCGCCGTCGTCCGTAACACCGAGGCGTGTGAGGTTGCCCCTTCCCAAGCATCCAAAAGTATGCCAGACTTGCTACCGCCAATCAGCAAGTCCCTGTCAAGTCACCAACGACCGAAAGTTTATCATCTGCTTCAACAATACCGGGACATTTTTCAAATTAATGGAGACCCAAACGGACGTACTGCGATAGTAAAGCACAGAATTGACACAGGTGATTCCAGACCCATCAGACAAGCCGCACGAAGATTACCGCTGGCCAAACGCGAAGAAGCCGAACAAATAATTCAGGACATGAAGAACGAAGGAGTGATTAAATCTTCCAACAGTCCATGGGCGTCGCCGGTGGTGCTTGTTAAGAAGAAAGACGGCTCCACTAGATTCTGTGTAGATTACAGACAACTGAACAATGTCACCAAAAAGGACAGCTACCCACTGCCTAGAATAGATAACACTTTGCATACTCTGGCAGCAATTAGTACAATTACTCTAAGCATATAGTAAATTTACCGTACTATATTTAATAATTACCATTATCCCATTGGATATATACTAAGAAAAATTACTATAAATGGAAGGGTGTTCATATTCTAATATTACCATGGATGAATTGTAAATGTCGCTAGTAATTTTCAATAAATCTATTGTAAATCGAAAGTGCAAAAAAGTAAAAATAATTCCAAATGTAATTTTACAATGAGTGGGAAAATTACTTGTTGATGGAAAAATTACAGTAATTCCTCGGGCAACAAAACTACCCATCGTTGCGAAGTAAATTTACCTAAAACGTTTAGCATTAGTAAAAATGCATATTCTAACATTAACCGTCATCGTGAATAAACGCGTAAGCATTCCGGACGTGGTGCAATAGACAAAGCTAACTTTATCAAGTCTAAAATCAAAATATAAACACAAGCCTCAGCTGTAGAAATTACGCCTCATAATCAGCCCAAGTATGTATCCCCACACGTTAAATATAACATGAGAACGTTAAACTGTAACAGATCTGCAAATAACAGCATAGATAACAGACCGGTCATCTTTACGCGAATGTATCCGACAAAAATACGCTATGTTATGAGATTGGTTAAAAATACCGCTGTTACAAAGAAGAAAGTATTGGTATATATTAAAGAGATAGATTTATGGAGAAACATTTATGCATGACAGAGACAGATCTTTGAACGTACTCATAACAGCATCGGCACGGCGCAGGCGCTGCGCGCGGCTTTCTGTGTAGTGGTTTTGAAACTTAACCTAAAAAGTTTGTGCCGGCTATAGGGTTATGTGCAAAAGTCAACCAAATCAAAAGTTCAACTTAAGTCAAAAGTTAAAACAAAGATACCACCACTATGCAGAACCAGGAGGAAAAGAAGACGCGGCTCCCAAAAACAACACGCGCTCAGTATGAGCAGTTAATTCAATTTTTGGAAAAAAATAAAATCATTCTCACTGGAAAAACGAATCCATCGGAAGTAAATACAATAAAAAATCTGTGGGCGAAGTTTACGGAAGAAGTTAACTGCCTAGGTCTTGGACCATGTAAGACGAGTGATCAATGGAAAAAGGTATGTACCACTTTGTTTATTTACTTGATTTAAGGGTAATACCGGTAATACCTACGATATTTACAGATTTATTCAGAATGGAAGACAAACACCAAAGAAAAAATAGAGAACCCAGGATGTCCATAACGCGCACAGGTGGTGGCATTTCAAAAGTAAAAAATCTGACAGATTTGGAAGAGAGGTTATTAGCGCTTATTTCTGAAATCCACTTGGGGGAAGTGACATTGCCAGATCAGTTAGGTGGTTCGGAGGTTAGTGGAAACAAGATTTTTATTGTCGTCATGAATATTTATATTCAAATATTTGATGTAGGTCATAGACGTTGATGCTGGTCAAATTGAGCAACCTCAAAGTGAAATTGAAGTTCTTGAAATTCATCAAAGCCAAGACGTTATTATAGACTATGTTGCGGAAGAACCACAAGGTACGTTTGTTTGTGGTTCTTCCGCAGCACAGAAAACGGCTAAGAAAAGGAGGATAGACAACATACAAGAGGATAGCGAAACTCCACATGGTAAAATCTTTTCTTTGGACTTAAATGGAAATTCATTATTTGACTAACTTTGTAGCACATGGAAGAAGATATACTAGCAATATTTTGGCTGCCGCTGCAGATTCGTACAAGGATGCGCAGCAACTGCAGACAAAGGCGCTATTACAGATGGCAACCACAGTCGAAAAATTAACGACCTCGCTGGACAATCGTACCGCTGTGATGACTGAGCTGGCAAGCATCGAAAAGGAAAAATTGGAAATTTTAACTGTAGCAGCAGAGGCAAAAATGCTACATGCTAAAGCCAAACTAATGCTAGCAAAAGCAAAAATGTTAAAATTACTGGGAAGTGTAGATATAGAGTAGAGCAAAGATGCAAATATGGACTTTTCCTCTAGATTTTTTTTTACCTTTTTCTGGAGATCATTTTAGTTTAAATGTAGGATAATATTTAATTTGTTTTTCATTTTTATACAATATAAATGTTGTTATAAAGAAAAGATATTTATTTGTGAGAGTGTGCTCTGTTTTATTTTTTGTACAATATATAGGTATGTTGTTAATTAAAATAACGGTGTATTATTCTAGCCCGTACATTCCTTCCTTGAACCAGATAATTGTTACCTAAAAAAAGTGGTAAGTACCCATACTTTAATTAAAATGATTTTTTTATTCACTACCATACCTGCTTCTATAGGTTCATTCTGTATCACATCAACTCCTTCATTTTCATCGTTCTCATCATGATCATCTCTAACTCTCCTATTTATTAAGTTGTGCAGTACTGCACATGAATAAATAATTTTACCAGCTCGCACAGGATCATAGTGTAGCACTCGGTGATGTAGCAAACAACGAAACCTTTGTTTGAGAACACCTATACACCTTTCTATAGTATTTCTGGCCCTTATGTGAGTAGAAGTGTATCTTTCCTCTGGTGTATTATTTTCTGCATCAAGTATAGGTGTCATTAACCAAGGTTGTAATGCGTAGCCTGAGTCCCCTACAATGTGATTCATAGGTAAAAAAAAAAAATAGGTAACCATAGATGGAAAAATAACATCTATTATGGCATGTTTAGTTTATACTATGTAGTAGGATTATTTACCTATAAGCCATGTCCCTTCCAATCTACCTACGTTATATTCTTGTTCTAAATATTGACATACAGCACTCAATCCCTATATGAATCATGTGAAGATCCAGGAAATCTTGCATTGCAATTCAAAATGTTAAGATCAGCATGACAAATCTATAAAAAAAAAGTAGAAACATGACAGAGGAGTAATATTTTTTTTTGTTTTAAGAAATTTTATTTACAAGTTGAACATTAATGCTACAAAACCCCTTTCGGTTGTAATAGGCAATTCCAGGATGTACTGGATCTTCTGTGGGAGGTGCTTTAATTGCAACGTGGGTACCATCTACTGCACCAATACACCCAGGAAAATGAAATTTTCTCATAAATCTGCAAATCTTCTTTGTAGACCATAAACCTCCTATTTTTAAATAAATCTTACCCTAATTTTACTTCATTCTTTGCATCTTGAGTTTGAGGGAAAATTACATGCCTTTGCAATAGATGATCAGTAATAACATCGGTTATTTCAATAAGAGCGTTACTGACCGATTTTTGACACAACCCTAAATTGTAATTATCTCCACTACATGTTTGATAACTCCCTTGTGAAAGAAATTGTAAGACTGTAAAGACCTAAAAAAAATTATAAGGCCATTTACCATGAAATTGTAATGAAACGATGCAATCAACAATTATCTACAACATAACTTTAATTCTAATGGAATTGCTGTTTGTCTTTGAGACTCTACTACGAAAGGTCTTATTTCTTCCACGTCTTTGAGACTCTACTACGAAAGGTCTTATTTATTCCAAGTTCCCTGACCAGATATTTTGGCAACCGAAATAATTTAGTGAATTTTCTTGTTGGCAGGTCAAAGGGGTTACTGGTGTCTCTTATAGCCCTTCGTTTAACCTTATCAGTTAACCTATAAATAATAAAATGTAAAATGTACTACCGGGTCATCATAAATAAGAGTCACCGGGTTCAATACTTTGTTCCGGTAGTTTCGCGCAAAACTTTACTCCCAGTTACAGCGCCAAATACTTGGAGCGTTTTTATTAGTCTAACGAGTTCCAACTTCACACTATTTACGGCAGAAATTCCATGGGCGTGTCATGCTGGCATACGCTCAAACAGCTGATTTAGAGTACTTGTAGATTCCGTTGTTGTTGGAAGTTATAAGTGGGATAACATTTTTAAAAGATGGGTTACACACCTCAACAAAATGCGTTCATTGTTGAGGCTTATTTTCGTAATGGCCATAGACAATAAAATGGACAGTGGAGTTTTTCAGTGTCGTTATGTGTAGAAGAAATTCTAGAAAAATATGCTGACGTGAATTTTCACATCATTTCTCTAAAACGACATGTGCACAGACTCATAGCGAAATTCCGAGCAACTGGATCAGTGGGAAGAAGGGCGCCCGGTGCAGGCCGAAGAACAATACTAACAGAAGAAGTCCTTGATAATATTAGGGTTGATGTTGAGCACAACCCTAATAAATCTCTTTCAAGAAGAGCACAAGAAGCAGGTCAGCATATAAATATTTCTTGATAAACCTGCATAACAATAACTTTTTCTCTGGCTAGTCATCAGTTTTAGGTTACTTTTACAGTTAAGCTGAGCATTGGTGCTCACCATCAGCGCTGACATTTTTTTTTACACGTCAAGTTATCAGAGCGGTTGTCGGTAAGGCAATAAAATCTCTAATACATCCATGTGTAAATAGGTATTAGCGTTGACGATGAGCAGCACTGTAAAAAAGGTTTTAAAAGCAGACATAGTAGGTAGATTCAATTGATTTTACCTGCTGTCTAATTCAGCAATTACAAAAAAAAATATGAAATCAACAACTGCTTTCTTCCTTAACTTTTGCATTAACATTTATTTAATCATTTAACTAATGTCAAATGAATTTCATAATCAATTAATAATAGATGTTTTTTTTCTTTCAGGCATTTCATATGGTGCAATGCACAAAGCTGTGCGGAAGAAATTGCACAAATTTCCGTACAAAGTGTCCGTAGTCCAGGAGTTGGTGCCACTGGATTTTGAAAAGAGGATCCAGTATTGCAATTGGTCAAGGGCTACCTTGGATGCAGACATTTTGGAGAAGACCTTTTTTTCGGATGAAGCGTGGTTTCATCTAAGTGGGTATGTGAATTCTCAAAATTACCGAACATGGTCAAGTGAAAATCCACATATTATGCTTGAAGCCGCGCTTCATCCGATAAAAATTGGAGTTTGGATGGCAATGTCACGGAGAAGATTGTTTGGGCCAATTTTCTTTGAAGAGACGATCAATGGGGAACGGTATCGAATGATGCTCAATACCTTTATTGATCAACTCCATGATGATGAGCTGCAGGGAAAATACTTCCAGCATGACAATGCTCCTGCGCATGTCGCACAGGAGACTTGCGAACTTTTAGAAGAATTTTTTGACGATCGTGTTATAGGAAGAGGAAGATGGCCACCAAGATCACCTGATCTTACGCCTATAGATTTCTTCCTATTTAGACATTTAAAGAATAGGGTGTACAGAAATCATTTACAAAATGTAAATGAATTAATGCAGGCAATAATGTTTGAAATTCAAAGCATTACACAGCAGCAGCTACAGCATATTTTTGCTAACTACAGGCGAAGAGTCGATTTATGTTTAAATGCTAATGGGAGACATTTTGAGCATGACCTCTAGCTCTTCTGTTGGAATTTAAACATACATTTACTCTTCCTCCTTGCTAGTTTATTGTTAACGCTGTATGTTTTGAATGGCAAATTTATTCCTTTATTCAATGTTGCATCTTATTCTCCAAATTCCAAATCGTAAGAATTCTATTAGGATGGTCATTTGTCATTCTTGTAATATGGTCAGCTTAAAGTTCTTCTAAGATGTTGTGTTGAGTAAGGATTTTCTCTGTAGTTTGTTATCTGGATTGTTTCTTCACTGAGAATTGTCCAAATAACCTTTACAAAAGAAGCACACAGCAGCAACTTGTTTCATGTGCAGTTTTATATTTTGTTTTATAAATTTTTATTATTTTATTTACTATATTTTATATTATAATTTAGTCTATGGTTACATATAGTTTCATAATAAAATATGGACATATTTTTATGTTTTTTGTTTCTTCTATTATAAATTTAAAATTGGAGTTCAATGCTGGAGTTTTATCATTACAGTGTCTTGCAGGCAAGTCTATTTACACAAGTGTACGTTTGGCTGCATAGACTACCGTTTGTATTTATTGTATCCCCATGTGACGAGCCGCTCGGTTTTGGAAGAAAGTTTTGCTATATCTATAGCAGAAAACAATATTGATGCCTACGACTCTCATTTATGATGACCCGGTATTTGGATTGCTTCTATAATTCGTAATTACAAATCTGCTCTTACCTGTTCTCAGCGTCCAACATCTCGTCAATTAAATATAATTGTAATAAACCGTCCATTCTTATTTACAACTAACAGCACCACAGTACGCAAACCAAAATAAATGCTTGCCATAACGGAAAAAATTGAACGTTTATGTTATGACTTAACAGAGATCCGTTAAAACAAAAGAATACATACTTGAAATTTCTGTTATGCTAACAGACTACGTTATTTTTATCTATAACGTGTCGTTATTTTCTACTTGAGGGATACATACTTGGGCTGAATATGCGGTATGATCTTAACCCGTCCGTTATTTTTTAAATGCAACGACGTTCTTGTTTGGTCAACGATATTAATCTGCACTGAAATTCATAAGCCCTAGCTATTTTATTTTCTCAAATAGTGCGATAATAATCTAATGATATTGTGAAAATCTCATTAAACGGAGTCTGAATGTTAAAATTATTGATATTTATATCGTTATTCAATAATTCGTGTATGAATTGGAAGCTATACAGTGTGCTTACGGTCTCGTGATTGTATTTTAAAATAAAGTTATTAACGCAAAAATGTTTTAATAAAATTTGCATACTAAAAGTTGTGTTATTGTATTTTTTGTTGTTTTTATTTTTGGTATATTTAAGTGGTGATTAATCATATCAAATGAAGCAATATTTTTATTATTTTTTTCATGGAAACCTCTGTACTACTTCCCAAAAATTCAATAAAACGTAAAAAGAATATAGCTAAATTAAGACGAGAAGGCGACTTTTGTACGACAGATATAGTTCCTGTGATGCGTTCCAATGACATACCGCTGCAAAATTATATCGTCTGCAAATTTTGCAGAGGGTACTATGCACGTAAAAGTTTACGTAGGCATGTCAAAAAATGTTTCTTCAATCCACACCCAGAGAAACGTTTTAAATCTCAAGCAGAAGGACAAACGGTTATGGCTGGTCACTTTGGACCAAACGATATTTTGAAGTCGAGTGGTCTGCTAACTATGATTAGAGCAGATGACGTGGGTTTGGTAGCTAAACGAGATCCAATAATTTGCAAAGTTGGTCGACGATATGTAAAACGTCACAAAGAAAGGCATTTATTGCTTGTAGCCAAGCGGAATATGCGAAGGTTAGCTCGTCTCTTACTAAGTGCTAGAACCATTGAGAAAAATAATATGTGGTTCACGGACCTTCTCAGACCGAGTAAATTTAAAGTACTTATAAAGTCAACGCAGCAAATATCAGAATACGACAAAAAACCGATGCTTTAAATCGCCATCATTGGCTTTACAAATGGGTACATTATTAAAAACTGCTATTAATAACTGCTTACTCTTTGGAGGTGCAGAAAGAAACTGCAAACGAACATCGCTTGCAAGAACTCAAAATGCTGATTACACCAATAGATGCAGACTGGGCCTTCGAGATCTCCAGTGTAGCAGGGCAAAATTTGGCGTTGAACAAATTTAATAAACCAACGTTAATACGTGCTGCAGAGGATATAAAGGTAAGGTTTTAATTTTTTTCACGCATGACGAAACAACTACTTATTTGATACAATAATTGATATTTTATGCTAAACATTGATATTTTATGCTTTTATTTCAGAAATTCGATGCCTATCTGAAGAATCTAATTACGACATGTAAGGTGCAGTTGGTTGAGTCTGGAAATGATCGGACATACAGAACTCTTCAGGAAGCCATATTTTGTAGCGTCCTAATTTTTAACAAGCGGAGAGTGGGGGAATTGTCTTGAATGACGTATCTCTCATACCTCAACCATCATCAGAGCTCGTCTTCAGAGGAATTTGAGAAGGCGTTATCTAATGCTGAAAAATTATTATACAGGACACTAAAGAGGGTAGTAATTAGGGGTAAAAGAGGAAGGGGAGTGCCAGTGCTATTTGAACGCAGCATTGCTGAGTCTTTAGAATTCGCCAATAATTTGAGGGAAAAATTTCACCTGACTGAAAATCCTTACCTCTTTGGAGTCCCCGAAACAGATAATCCAATAGCAGGCAATGTAATAATGAGAAAGCACACAAAATTGGCGTTGGGGAACGCAGACAAAGCAGTGCTCCTAACTTCGACCAAGTTAAGGAAGCTACTGTCTTGCAAATACTCAAAATGGACAAATCGGAACTAGAACAGTTGGCGACATTTATGGGACACACAGAAAAAACACATTCGGAATTTTATCGCTTACCAGACGACATCTATCAAACCGCAAAGGTGAGTAAACTTCTGATGCTGGCCAACAGTGCTTCGATAGAAAAATTCAAAGGAAAAACTTTGCAAGAAATACAGATGAATGATGATATCATTGTAGATACAAGTGATAACGATGAAGATAATGTTTGCGAAGGAAGAAGGAGTGAAGAACAAGGAAAGGAAAGTGACCCTGCACAGCCAGGAAGTCCATCTACAAATTCGTCTCAAGATGCTACTGAACATCAAGCTTCAGACGCACAAACAGCTAATACACACACAGTTAAGCCAAGAAAAAAACGAACACTTGTTCCTTGGACGGATCAACAAAAACGTCTACAGAAGAATTCTTCAAGAAGCATATTAAAAAGAAAATTGCACCAAAAAAGGATGAACTTATGACTTTAATTAATAATTATACAGAGGTTTTCAATAACAAAAGCTGGTAGGTAATAAAAGTTTGCTTGTTGTGTGGTGCTTGTTTTTCGTCAAGACATTTCAATATCTCCAGAAATAAACATCCTACGACAAAACAATTTTATATAAATCTATTCAGATGCAAAGCGGAACATAAGATATTCGTTAAATTTCTAAATTTAAGGTGTTATTTTAATTTTGAATCAGTTAGTTTTACCCAGAAACATCTGGTGTGTTTTCAGCGAGTTTTCAGTTGCCTCTCACCTTTAGAGTGCTTGTTTCAAGCAATTTCTTATTGAAATAATGTTCTAAATGAGGACTTTTAACATCAATCCATTATTTGATTGTGAGAAGCGGCTTATGTTGCCAGTGCAGCGGTTTAAGTATCGATAGATACATGTTACAAAGAATTGTTTATGTAAACTATAATGCGTTTTAGTGTGAAATCAGTTTGCAAAAGAAGTTGGTCATTCCCTTTTAAAAAATTAACTGTCCCACTTTGCATTCGACAAAATTTATATAGATACTTCGTTGTAGGACGCATATTTTTTGATATATTTGGGTGTCTCGAGTTAAAACGACCACCCGGTATATATGTATTAGCAGTGTAAAAATTATATATTTTCTCTAAAATATGTTTGATTTTTTCTCAGAACCTCTGCGGTTAAATGTTGATCAACCTTTGGAAAATGTTGATCCAAATATCGCCCAATCAACATCCACTACCGATGACCCATTTGTTTTGGATAGGTGCATAGAAAGTAAGTATATTTATGCATATTTACTCAACTTGTACAATCATAGTTTAAATAAATTAATTATTTTATTTGTACATTTCATTAATGTGTTCGCAGTTTAGAAAATTCTAATATAAACATTTAAAAAAATCAGTTTTAACACTTGTTTTATGAGCTATGTATATTTTAGGGTCATGCAGGTGATGACACCAACACAGAGGCAGTAGAACCATTGCTATCCCGGAAAGGTTGACACGCCCTACAAGCACCCTACATAAGCCTATATTATCCTATATATCAGGCTACATATGTAAAAAAATCCATCAATAAGGACCTGTGATGTTTGCAAAGAACACTTTTTAACCGCTGAAACTGCTGGAGAAGAACATATTTTAACTCATCAGAAGGAGATGGATAAACAGAGAAGGCTGGTATATGTGAATAGCGTCACTCTACAAGCAATATCACAATCATATGCCATAATTTTATATATATTAGATAATTATTTATCTCACAACAACATCAAAAGGAAAATTATTGCTACTCTTTTAAGAAGAGTTAACTTTCATGAAAGTACATGCTTGCATGGAAAACAAGTAAAATTAAAAATTTTTAATAAGTTGATAGTAACTTTATGTCATAATTATGTCAAACAATTAAATAATGTAATTCGTGGAAGAGATCGAAGACCAATTACAAAACGTAATCCACCAGTTTTTCAGGCTGCGGGTACATTATATCTTAAATATAAAAAAAAATAAATTTGATATTTATAATTTATAAATTTCTATCTCTATTTATCGTCCATTTTATCACGTCATCTCGAACTGTCTTTCTAAATAGTCTAGATTTTTTGTTATCCGTAACTTTATTCGATTATCAAGCCTGTCACTAATGTAATCCCTGATGTTTTCGCTCTTCATCCTCTCTCATTTTATTGTCCTTTAAGATATTTCTGGTTTTCCCTTGTCGGATATGGAGAAATAGCTAGCTATATTCCTGGGTGCCATGATAGGATATTATGCGGGTTCCCCCATGACTTGCACCGGTGTATGGTAGCAATGGCACTGGCTAGTGCACTCCGCTCTGCTTCACTGTGTGTGTGTAAAGTTCCATCCAGGTTGTGGTTGATTTGGAGGGTTTTAAGTGTGATAAGATAAAGTGTGCAGATGACCAAGCTAGCCTATGAGTCCAAGGAAATAGACGACATGGACTGGAGACTGAAGTCTGGGGACAGGAGTCCCCGGGTAAGTTAACCTTACACTGTATCGTTATCGCTGTTTAAAGAGGGTATTTCTATATTGTTATATGATACGCGGGGATGTGTAACCGTGTGTAACGGTGCCGATCGGGAGAGCCGCGGATTCCTTCCAATAGCGTGATAATTCATTTACCAATGACGTGTCATATCGGTGAGTTATTATCAATCTATTAAGCATGTTGCAGTTTGGTATCAGATGAACCTGTTTTAGTAATTATGAAAAAATGAAGTGCGGCAAAAATCCATAGCCAACAATTGTAGAAATTGAATACAGAACATACTGATTTATTTGCCCGATGTGCGATCATTACAAGTAACCAACCGATACACAGATATAGCGTATAGCCTATACCAGCGTTTCCCAAAGTGTGGGTCGCGACCCAGTACCGGGTAGTAGAAAAATTTTGCCGGGTCGCGAAAAAAAATTATAAAAACACACAGACACTCGTGTTAGAAGTAAAAATGCGAGTGTCGAGCAATCAGTGTTGGAACTAACCAACAGCGGTTCTTTATCGTAAAATAATAACATAAACACATAAACAAACCAGCCAGCCAAGTCGCTTAGACATATCCGTATAAGCACATTTCTATTGCATAGTAAAATAAACAAAAACGGTAATACAGACCAATAGATGAATAATTCTTAAACCTTATATCTTAATTAATCGTCATTCAAAATATTGCCTTCTCCGGTGCGTGACTACGTGCATCGCAAACTCACGTGTCAAAAGAAACTGATATAGTTATTATAATTAATTATTAACAGCAACTTCATATACGTAAGTAATAAAAAAAATTTCTTATAAATCATCACTAAAAAAATTCTTTTTATAAAAGTGTCCGACCTTTTTCAAAATGGATAAATGGTTAATCAACAAAACCAGAAATCTAAATGATGATCAACAACCAAGTACGAGCAAAGCTACACATCACGATCATGAAGATACTTTGTCTGAAGCCCCTAAAGCAGATATACAGCGCCAAAGCAAGAAGCGTAAAGCTAACTGGACTCGCAAATATTGTGACGAATATTTACGGTTTGGGTTCATTGCCAGCGAAGCGGTAGTCAAAATAATTTGCCTCAATGTGTTATTTGCAATGAGCAACTTTCAAATGAAAGTATGAAACCGTCAAAGTTTAAACGGCATTTAGATACACTTCATTCTGATTACTCTGATACGCCAATTAACTTTTTTGCTGATAAGAAAAAGGAACTGATTGCCGCTCAAAAAAAAATTAAAAATGTACTCTTTCCTCACCAGTCAAATAAAAACCTCACTTTGACAGCTTTTGAAATTTCCAAATTAATAGCCAAGACTGGGTATCCTCATAGTGTCGGAGAAAAATTAATACTTCCCGCTTTAAAAATTGTCGCAAATAATTTATGTGGCGTAAAGGAAAAAAGTTTATTTTCGGCGATACCATTATCAAATAATACAGTTAAACGGAGAATTGACGATGTTGCAAAACATTTAGAAGAGGAACTAGTTGCTAAAGTGAAAAAAAGCAAGTTTTTTTCCTTGCAAGTAGATGAAAGCACAGACATCGAAGATAATGCAAATCTAATGTGTTTTATCAGATATATTGACGAAGACACCATACAAGAAAATTTTTTGTTTTGTAAAAAGCTACCGACAAGAACCACCTCAGACGAGATTTTTAAGCTTACCAATGATTTTGTCACCGGTCACGGTATTGATTGGATGAAGTGTGTTGGTCTAAGTAGCGACGGAGCACGTGCAATGGCAGGCTGTCATAAAGGTTTGTTTAAACAAATTCAAGAATTAGCCACTAACTGTGTATGGGTGCATTGTAGTATCCATAGACAAGCGTTGGCGGTAAAACGCTTGCCTTTAAATTTAAACATAATTTTGGAAGAATGTGTCAAGTTTGTAAACTACATAAAATCTCGTCCATTAAATAGCAGACTTTTTACCGAATTATGCAAGGAAATGGGAAGTGATTATAAACACCTCCTTTTGTATTGTAATTCAATATGGCTTTCAAAAGGAAACGTTTTAAAACGTCTGTTTGAACTAAAAGACGAAGCTTTGTTATTTATGAATGAACACCCACCATCTAAAAAAGATTTTTTCATTTAAGGACAGATTCCACGATTTCGAGTGGTTAATAAAAGTAGCTTACTTGTGCGACATATTTGCTACATTCAATGAATTGAATTTAAATTTACAAGGCTTTGGTTTAAATACTTTCAAAGTATCGGAAAAAGTCACTGCAATAGTTAAAAAAATGATTCTGTGGAAACAACGACTTGCAAAAGGAAATTTTAAATCTTTTGAAACATTACATAAATTTATTGAAACCCATGCAAAATATGATGAAGAAGATTTACGAGTACATCTACACACTATCAGTTTCAATTCAAGTAGTAGATTTAAGCTGGAGGTAGACCATGTGGCACATGTGGTATCGTCATTTTTTCAAAATTCAAAATAAATCGCGTCATCTATCGGCGAGTGGTAAAATTGTCCGTCGTGGCTGGGCGACATGATCCGGTGCGCCATCTATCGGCGAGTGGCAAAGTCGTGCACCGTGACCGAGCGATGCCATTCGGTGTGCCATCTATCGGCGCGTGGCCGGGCGGCGCTATTCGGTGTGCACGAAGGTGCGCGCGCGGTGCTGGGCTGCGCGATACGTTAAACATTTAAATTTCAAACTTCTGACGTCTGCACGTTTCGGTGGAGCGCCATCTGTACGCGCTACTCGGTGGAAGCGAGTCGTGCGGTGCAAAGGAGCGCTATCCAAGTTCAAATAAAATACCCAAAATTTTTAAAATATTTATTTAAAAAAATACATTTTATTTATACTACACGACGACGTCTTCTACGACGTTTGGTGGTGGTCCACCGTCGCTGCATTCCGAATCCCAGCTTACGCTTAGCTTTCATCGCAGTTGTAACTAGCCAGGAGCTAATTTTCTCGCCGGTTGAAGATGACGGATCCTTAACACGCTCCCATGCTGCTTCCTCCAGAACTTTATCAGCTGCATGTCTCCGTTGTAGGTCCTTGTGTTGGGAATAGGCTATGTCGTGCTGCTTGCAGGCCCTATCGAGTCGATTGATTCCGGGATCTCCGCGTGCCAGTCTTTTCACTAGCCGTGTCCCTGGGCCGCAGTACTGATACCCACCAGGCATGTGAAGTTCAACGGGTAACTTATTGATTAGAGAATTTATTAATCCCTTACCGGTTGTATTCTTTATTAGTAGCGGCATTGTACTGAGGTGTAGGAACTGTGTTTATCACATTTTATACAAGGTCTGCTTTGGAGATCCAACTTCTTTCGTTCAGACCCAACCACTTAACGTACAATTTATTTCCCTTTTTTCTAAGCACTTTTTCTACTAGTTGAACGTCTGGATACTTGGTTTTCTGTAACTCGTGCTCGTAAAAGGTGCCTAGAATCGGTTGTCCGGCAAGATCACGTAGTATGTACGTTGTAGGATTAGTATATTTAATTTTATCTATAATAAACACTTCATTGCTCCAGCTTGGTTGGTAACCCTTAGCAAATAAGCTTCGATGTTTAGAAATTCTTACGTAATCATTCCGTTTAAATTTAGTAATCAAATGACTAATTTTAACGTGACTATAAACGCTATCGAGTAACTTTTTTTCGTTTTTAACGGTAACATTCGCAGGTTTCATGTTAATCGTTGAATGAATCATATTGTTGTATTTAGAAATAATATTTGGTAACAGTTTTAACCACTGGTAGGACCCTTGCATACTAAATTCGCGCCACATCATGGACTTTAGCGTTCTGTTTAAACGTTCCACCACAGACGCCTTCATGGTACTGTACGTGGAGTAATGATTTATGTTGAACTCTTTCATTAGACTTGAAAACTCTTTATTGTAGAATTCCTTACCCAAGTCGGTTTGAAGATTTACAGGTCGCCTTTGTAGTAGAATTTTCCTCATAGCATTAGTTATATCCTTAGCTGACTTTGTTTTAACTGGTAATATCGTGAGCTTTAAGTTTTAACCTGCTAAGTTTATTTCAACTAATTTTACAGGAGTGTTCACGAATTATAACACTTGTTACGGTGTATGTCCTTATATGGAAAAAAAAGCTAAACTAGCAAAAGATAGGTTTACAAACTTCCAAGACGTGGTGTATTAAATGAATGTAATAACCTGATTAAAATATGTTAGTTTAATAATAACCTAAATCATGTTTTATTTATAACTTTCAATTAGAAATTATTGAAGTATTTATGACATTATTTATAAATTTTGTTTTTTTTTCTTTTTTAGCTCCCAACGATGGTGATGCACCCGTCACCATATGCGCCGCCCTCCCCTTGGCCAGAAGAGGGGATGATAGCCCTAACTGAGAACATTGAATACTACGTTGGTGATGAGGACCACGTAGTTCATGTGTATGTGTTCAATGTCCGTATTTAAAAAAAATAATAATAAATAATAAATAATAAAATTTTGGTGTTTCTTTTCTAATCAATTTAATCATGAGAAATAAAAGACAAATAGCAAATAGCGCTTCAACGGGTACACCGAAACATTTCTGTGACATTGGCAGACCCATAACATCACACGAAGTTGTGCTTTTAATATGATATGTCGGCTGATTAGCCGGTTACGAAACCGTTTTTATTTGATATGTCGGGCTACAGGTAACCAAATTATTCAAGGTTAAAAATTTTGAAAACCCCACGACACTTTTTGATATGTCGAGGAGTGAAATCCTATTTTAGGCATGTGTCGGGATATGTCGGTGCAAAAAACCGATATGTCGGACCAAAACGCAAAAAGTTATTCAAGGCAAAGTTTGGCGCTAAAAAGCCCAAAGCTCTTTTTGATATGTCGGGCAGCGAATTTCGATTCTAGGCATATGTCGGGATATGTCGCTGCAAAAAACCGATGTGTCGGGCAAAAACTCATAAAGTTATTCAAGATCAACGTTTGGCGTCCAAAACCCAAAACGGTTTTTGATATGTCGGGGAATGAATTTCTATTCTAGGCATATGTCGGGATATGTCGGTGCGAAAAACCGATATGTCGGGCGAAAACTCATAAAGTTATTCAAGATCAAAGTTTGGCGTCCAAAACCCAAAACGGTTTTTGATATGTCGGGGAATGAATTTCGATTCTAAGCATATGTCGGGATATGTCGGTGCAAAAGGCCGATATGTCGGGCAAAAACTCACAAAGTTATTCAAGGTCAAAGTTTTGCGTTCAAAACCCAAAACGGTTTTTGATATGTCGGGGAATGAATTTCTATTCTTCAGTTTATAAAAGACTCGAAAAAGAACAGCACCTGAAAAATGCGAAAAAGTCTAGCCTGAAGAAGATGCCAGAAGTAAAACGGCAAATTACAAAGTGTTTAGGCCAGTAAATGTAAAGCCAGTAAAAGTTCCATCAAAAAATAAAAACCAGGACTCAGATATCAGTTCAAGTGACTTAGATTTAGATTTCGACGAGCTACATACTTCTGATGATGTGGACATGTTTCCTGAATCAGATAATACTGATTATCTTGTCAATGACATAGACGCTGTTGATGTCGGTTCCTTTGTTCTTGTGAAGTTTGCTACCAAAAGTAAATTAAAATATTACGTTGGGCGAGTAACAGAAATTCTAAGCGGGCACTAATGAATTCAACATAAGTTTTTTGAGACGTCATGGTAACAATTTTACTTTTCCAGCAATACCTGATATCGCTACAATTTCAACTGATGATGTTATAATCAGGGGTGTAGTCGTGCCAGGGCGCGCCAGGGCGGCGCCCCGGTACTTTTTATTGCAACCAGGGCGCGCTCTGGTACTTTTTTTTAGTTTTCTGGACGGCACCAAATAATAACGCCATCCATATCATCCCTACCGCTACCGCCGCGGGTCACCCGCCAAGTTTAAACAACGTTGATTGGTCTTTGAAACGACCAATCAACGCTCTTTTAAGTCAGCTGACGCCTGGCTATCAACTCAGTTTGCAAAACAGCCTTCGGTGTTTGTGATCACGACCGACAGAAACTCGAGAATAAAGGTAAATTTGTAAGAGTAATTGATGTTCGTATTTGTAAGAGTATTTGATGTTCGTATAGTTATCGGATGCACTAAAAATGAAGAGAAGTGGTAATAAACTCACCAACTATTTCAATAAAATTCCAAAAGCAGGAACTTCGTATTCGAGCTCAAAAGAAAATAAAAGTACGCCAATCGGAATACAAGAAACTAATTGTGACTCTGGTATTCCCCTGAATATTTCTTCATTTAACTCAACTGTACAGAATGATTCAGAGAGAAGCGTCACTGAATCGAAAGAAACTGTTTGTGACTCTGGTATTCCCCTGAATATTTCTTCGTTTAACTCAACTGTACAGAATGATTCAGAGAGAAGCGTCACTGAATCGTCATCTGCTGCAGAAAATGAAAACCAATCAGGTACTGTTGATTGCACAAATAAAGACTATCCATCCGTATGGACTGAGGACCAGTGGTTAGATCGCAAGACTAAACATAAATGGTTAATAGCAAAAAATGGTCGGTTGGGGTGTAATGGTTGCAACGCTGTGGGCTATTTAGGACCTGAAAAACATCAGGGATTATCGTTGAGTAACGAATGGGTAAAGTGTCAAGTTTCGTTTAATGGTACAGAAAAAGCGCAGCAACTAAAGTCTTTACGAACCAAAATTTCAGCCCATCAAACATCTTTAGCACATATTACGGCCATAAAAATTCTTGCTGAATCTAAAAAATCGAAATTAACCAATTTAACTTCACAACAACACGCACATCTGGTTATAGTACCGAAAGAGTTTTTAACACTGTCTATTATTTAGTTCAGAAGGATAGACCATTCACTGATTATGAAGATTTAATTAATTTGCAAAAGAAGAATGGTCTCGATGTGGGAATGATTCTCCATTCACGCTACAGTGCTACAGAAATAACTAATCACATTTCATCAGAATTTAGAAAGAAGTTGATATCAAAACTCATTGCTGAGAACCAAAAACTTTCTGTCCTAATTGATGAATCTACAACCCTTGGTAAAGAAACTGTTTTAATAGTATATATTAAAACTTTAATCAACTGCAAAGAAGAAATTATATTTCTAGATTTAATTGCTCTCAGCAATCAGAAAGCTGAAACAATTACATGTGAACTTTTGAGCTGTCTTTACTCCTATGGTTTAACAGAGGCCTTTCTTCAGAAAAATATGATTTCTTTGGCATGTGACAGTGCTAGTGTTATGATAGGCAAAGCCGGTGGTGTTGGGAAACTACTTAAAGATAAGTTACGTCAACCGAATATTATTATATGGCATTGTCTTAACCATCGATTGGAGCTGGCAGTTCACGATTCTATTGCTGACGTTAATGCAATTAATCATTTCAAAAGCTTCATGGATACTTTGTACAACTTATTCAGTCAGTCACCAAAAAATACGTACGAGTTAAATAGAACTGCTAGAATTGCTTTAAAAAACAATAAGAGAATTGTAAGCATAAACAGGTTGCAATTCATCAGTAGTATTCTTGCAAATTTAAAGGCTCGTTGCTTTACAACCGTTTCGTCACGTCAAAATAAGACAAGTGGGAATGAAACTGAAATTTATACAAAAATGTTGGCAGACTTTGACATTTTGAATCCTGACACTTGGCCTGAAGACGGTGAAACTGATTTAAGATATGGTGAAGATAGTATTATCAACATGTGCTCTACGTTTCGTCTTGATAACGTTAGATCAATATTGAACGGGTTCCGAGAATATTTTGACGAAGGAGGTAAAAAATTGCCTAGCACCCTGGCTCCTCTATCAAACGCAATAAGGTCAATACCCTGCAGCACAGCTGAGTGTGAACGAGGATTTAGTGCTATGAATGTTATTATCACCAAACTTAGAACAAAACTTGTTGTACGTAATGTTTCATCGCTGATGTTCATAAAACTCAACGGACCCCCTATTTCTACATGGAATGCTGTACCGTATGTAAAGAGTTGGTTGCTACATCACCGCTCGGCCGAGGACGCTAGATCACGAAAGATTTCACGAGTGGAACACCAGGAGGACAGGGAAGTTTGGACGCTCTTCTGATAGGGTAAGGGTTATTTTATTTATTTTTTGGATAAGTGATTCAATGATTTTTTCTTAGATTTCATCTTTCTAGGATTTTAAGTAGCTGAGAAATGTAGGTACCTATATTAGTTTTGTGTTATAAGTATTACCTACTGTGTATAAGTAAATGCTGTATATGATAATATAATAATAATCTATGACATCTAATTGTGTAGCTTTATTTATTGGCCACTCCCATGTCTGATCATTGTCCTGCATTTTACAAAGCGCCCCGGTACTATTTATTTTACGACTACACCACTGGTTATAATGCATTTATTTAAGCCAGTAACAGTAGGTGGAACGGCTAGATCATCAAGCTTGTTAACTTTTGCCATTGATTTCTCCTTGTATAACGTGTGTTAATAAATAAATAACAATGTAAATATATAATAATGTATCTTGTACAATAGAATAGTACTTTTTTTATTATTAATAAATGCTTCTGTTCACAAAATCAATATGCTCTGAACAGTGGCGTGCGGTCCATACGTGCAGAGCGTGCAGTGCACACCCTAAGATTTCGGAAAAAGAAAGAAAAATATTACAAATAGTCCAACGGATGATATAATACTATGTATTTATATACCTACACTACTTATTAAGTAATATTTTTTGTTATAATAATAATTGTACTTTCATTTACACCACATGGAGTAACAACTTCGGTGCACTTGTCCGGTCCAATCACCCATATCATTGCTACATATTACAGCCGAGCGCTCCCTTCCCGTCACCCGATTGTGCGACTACTGCCATCGCAGTGCAGCGATAACCGCTGCACTTCGGGTTAAAATCGACGAATTCATGAAGGACTGCTGCTGCCTGTTTTATAAGTATGTAAATAATGTCGAACTAGCGCAAACTCTACCATTGATCAAATAAAACTGTATTCTAGAAATTGAATACAGAACATACTGATTTATTTGCCCGGTGTGCGATCTTTACAACCAACCGATCCACAGATATAGCGTACGTATAGCCTATACGGTAGAGGTACACGGGCATATACACGGGACCATATCGCTCACGCGTGCAGCGGCTGGTGGTGCACTGGCCACTGACGAACGTCAAACATTGCAAACTAGGGCGAATTTAACGAATAATGGGTGGGGGTGTAACTCAAAAACTACCAAAGAATTTTCATCGGACTTTTAACTATGCATTCTATAAACTCTGAAGAATAATCCAGAGGAAACAAGTCAATATTTTTTGAAGACTTTTTGAATTATTCCGCTTATAACGTTCGTTTGTCAATTTAAATTCGCCTTGAGGCAAACGTATCGCCCCCTCCTTTTTCCAACGTGCAGCAACTCGAATGCACAATAGCACAATTGTCGTTTGGCGTTTATGCTTTAAGGTTGTGTTCGGTGTTTATTGATTTTGAGGTAAGAATTATTTATGTATCTACATGTTTTTATGATTTTTATTTAATAACACAGTAATTCTGACTATTTATGAAAATTTATTTCATATTAAATTAAATTTATTTCAGATTTACCTACACCGCCGTCAGTTTTTATTTCTGTTCCAGATTAGTTAGATCCTGATAATTACGTAAGTGAATTTTTGTCGTATATCATGCATGATATGAAAAATTACGGGTAAACGCAACGATCAATTTCGTTCTAGGATGAGCGGATGTCTACCGGAAAGTACAGCATCCTCATCTTCAATGCCGGCACCAACATCAATTATACAAGACTTGTTAAATAATCCATTTTACAGATGGGATTTTCAAAAAAAAAATGCTATTGTTAATTTAGAAAGGCCCACACCCGATATTACATTAACACAAAATATTAAAAGTAAAGGGAAGCCATGTGTACGGCACTTTCAAAGATCATTGTATGATAAATTTAAATGGATGACTGCTTGTTGCCAGAAAAATAAATTATATTGTTGGCCTTGTTTACTTTTTGTCTACAATGCTAAGGACAAAAGTATTTGGGTGCTACAAGGCTATAGTGACTTAAATCATGTCCATGAAGCTGCAAAGAAGCATGAACAAACACAAATTCATATTAGCTCAGTTATAGCATTAAAAACGTTTGGTAATGTCAGAGTAGATGTGATGTTAGACAAAGTAAAAGCGCTATCAATAGTTAAACATAACGAACAAGTAACAAAAAATAGAAATATTTTAAAAAGATTGATTGATGTAGTTTGTTTCTTAGGAAAGCAAGAATGCTCATTTCGTGGACATGACGAAAGTAAAGGTTCTATAAACCGCGGAAATTTCATCGAATTGTTGCATTTAATCAGTAAATACGACGAGCTCTTAGCACACCATTTATCTACAGCAACTGTATTTACTGGAACATCTAATCGCATACAAAATGATATAATTCAATCGCTTAATAATATTTTAATTGCCGAATTTAAAAAAGAAGTTGCAGAAACCGAGTTTGTTGCCATTATGTTAGATGAAACGTCCGATATATCACATAAATCCCAATTGTCGGTTGTGTTGAGGTATATAGAATCTACTGGTAAACCCGTTGAAAGGTTTTTATTGTTTAAAGATGTCAGTGCAGATCGTTCGGCAACTGCATTATCGCGCGTTGTTCAAGAAATTGTCTTAAATTGGGGTTGTGAAAATAAATTAATTGCCCAAACCTACGATGGAGCAGCAGTCATGGCCGGCGAACTAAACGGGACCCAAAAGAAAGTGAAGGACATGTTTCCCGATGCGCTATTTGTGCATTGCTGTGCACATGTACTTAATTTAGTACTGTCTCAATCACTAACATTCATAAGGGAATGTAAAATATTTTTTGCAACAATTTCTGGCATGTCGGCATTTTTTTCTGTATCAACAAAGAGAAATTATGCTTTGAATGAAATAGTGAAAAGAAAATTTCCAAAACTGGCTACTACAAGATGGAATTATTCATCTCGTATAATAAATACTATAGCAAATGAACGACAATTACTATCCGAGTTCTTTGAAAGCATAATTGATAATCCCGAAAACTGGGACAATGACACAATCAGCATGGCAAAAGGTTACAGCAAGTTTTTTGAAGAATTTAATTCTCAGTTTTTATTACTGGTATTTGCCAAAATTTTTAGTTACACTGACGTGCTTTTTGATATCCTTCAAAAATCTACCTTAGATATCACTTATGCTGTACAAAAGATAAATGAAGTAAAAGCAACCATTGCAGATTTAAGAAGTACCAATTTTGACGAATTGTACAGAAATACCATATCAATTGTTGGCCCTCCCCAAGTAGAACGACGACGTGCATTACCACCCGAAGAAATAGATTTACATTTTAAACAAATATATTGTGAAATATTTGATACAATTTCACAGCAATTGCAATTAAGATTTGAAAAGCTAACATCTTTAAAATTTTTTGAGTTATTAAACCCTAAATTCTTTGAAAAATATAAAAGACAAATTCCAGAAATTTGCATAAACTCTTTAAAGGAACAATACGGAAAGTATTTTGATTTTAATAAACTTGCTAATGAGTTAGCCGTCGTGTACAATTCTGAATCTTTTCGAGATTTAAGCGTATCGGAATTAATCATACATATAAAAAATTATGACTTGGCTGATGCATTAAGCGAAGTTTTGAAATTGGGAAAATTAATTTTAACAATTCCTTATTCTACGGCATCCGTAGAAAGGTCATTTTCGGCCATCAAAAGAATTAAAACTTATGCTCGAAACAGTACATCCCAAGATAGATTATCGAACTTAGGTCTAATCAGTATCGAGAAAGATGTATTAACTTATTTACAATCCAAGCCAGATTTTTATGAGAATATCATAAACGATTTTGTAAAAAATGCGGAAAGACGCATCGACTTAGTATATAAGTAAATATTGCAGATATTTATTTTGCTGTTGTTTAAATGTACATTTATAAATAAAAAACGTTTGTATTTTCCGAAGTTTTGATATTTATCCTTATGTATAAATGCACCGCACGCCACTGGCTCTGAAGTTTATCCTAATATTCCTAATAAAACATAAATAGCAGTGCTAATACACCATACATTTGCCGTGACCACTGTACCTTTCTGCTATGGCCACTGTACGTAGTAGTTACCCGTATTAATTACCTATAATTTGAGGTAGTAATCAAAGTTATGCATCAACGTTCGCAATTGTTATAAACATTTATATAACCCACTTGATAAGCTGCACACCATTATACTGCTTTACTTATGTAAGAGGGGTGGTAACCATAAGACTTATGGTGCTGAAATATCTGCAACATTTAAATGACAAAGCTGACTGTCCAATAGACGTCGTCTTTTACAGCGATAATTGTTGTGGACAACAGAAAAGTAACTTTATGATGGCAATGTACAAATATGCTATTACAACATTAAAAAACATAAAATCTATCACACACAAATTTTTAGTAAAGGGCCACACCCAAAACGAGGGAGATTCGGCTCACTCAACCATTGAAAAAGAAGTTAAAAGAGCACTTCGAAGCGGACCGATATACTTACCTTCCCAATACGCCATGGCCATGAAAACGGCAAAGAAAAGTGGCCTTACCTGGTTCATGAGTTGAGTTACGAGGACTTTTTTGACATAAAAGCTCTGAAGGACCCCCAAGTAATTTTAGCCATGTTCGACATTCGAATGTTTAAAGTAATTAAAGACGACGGCAACTTTTACTTCAAAACATCCTACGGATCACATGCCTGGGAGGAGGCGAAGAAAAGGAATAAACGGGGCAATGGGAGCGTGAATCCTGTTCTGATGCAAGCTTATTCCAAGAGACTTACCATTGATGAGAAGAAGAAAAAGGGTATCCTAAAGCTAGTAAACCACCTTCAATTTATTCAGATATCTATAACAATTTGTGAAACTTTGAAGTTACCAGCAAAGGGAAGAGCAATATTATGTTAATTGTTGTTAAAAAAAAAATGGCGAAGCAATAATTTATTTTTCTTTGACATATATTTTTTTTCTACCTAAAACAGCTTCCAAAAGAAGAAGCCACTGTGTCACAAAAGCAAATATTACACTGATTTTAAAGTCATACTGGCATATCTGCAAATTTCTCTTAATTTAAGCAATTTTCGATTTATTTGCAGCTACTACTTCAATAAGCAGTATTCGTCTAAATTTTATTCATGCATAAGGTGGCTTTGAGGTGAACCAAATGGACGTTAAAAGGAAAATATCACATGAAAAAACTTTAAAGCGCTCTGGTGAAAAATATGCATTTTGCAGATATGCCGGTTTGATTTCACAGCGACGAAGTGTAGTATCGTATTGATACATTACTAGATGCAGAATTTCATGTAGATTGCGAATTTGTTATCCCCGATGTTCTACGGTATCGGCGGATGGCGTTATTTGAGGACACCATAACTGTTTTAGATGACGCACTGGTAATTAAATAATTTTTTTTTGCTAAACCGTTCGATATTTTTTGTGTCCAAAACTCTGGGGTATACTACTTGAATAGCTCTCTCTATCGATTGACATTTGTTTCATTAAGAAATTTGAAGAAAAAAAGTTATGGATATCTTTTATCGCTATCTTTTCTCCGGTATAAAAATCAGAATTTAAAGAAAAGTGTCTTTCACAAAGTTTTATTTCTTTCAATGCATTCGCGTCGATCAAAGCAATTTGAATATTTCCACATCGTTTTTGACACTCGATTATTCTTAATTTATTTTTTATAGGAAATCTAAAATAACTCATTCCAGGATCCCTAAATCTGTGTTTGTCGCAATTAATATAATAGCACACATTTGTATTTAGCAACGACATTCTGTTAACAGTAATTTGCTGGCCACCAGGCTTTCAACAATCTGCACAAACGCACTTTCCGTGAACAAATAGCGCTGAGACGACGGTCCTCACTCAACCGCAGTAAGAATGAAACTATGAATCTGCAACGCCGAGCGCAGAGGCACTCACTTTTTAACACTTTTTTTTTCAACAAACAAAATTTCACGTGATGTTAGATAGTAAGGGGAGGGTAGCTTAGAGCCTCACCAAGACACCAAGTATCACCCCGGGGAAGGGGGGTGTAAAAAAATTGCTTAAAAACCTCACGTGATTAATGGACGACCCCTAATAGTTATATTTTTTATTCATAATTGGCTACATGTTTAATTTTAACAAAGCTGATTATACTTGATTTATTTCAGATGCCCAGAAAATATATACGAAAAGGACAAAAGGCAAAGTGGACTGCAGAACAACTAGAAAATGCGCTGCGTTTTATCGACGAAGGGAACTCCATTCGATTGGCCAGCAAAAAAATATGAAATTCCCTTCAGCACACTGCAGGAAAGAAAATCAAAGAACAAAAAGACTGCACCACGTATGGGAAGGCATACCACTTTATCTTTGGAGGATGAAGCTGGTCTAGTTGAGCGAATAAAATATCTGGCGAATCTATTTTATGGAATTAGCCCACTAGAAGTTCGGCGACTGGCTTACGAATACGTTACTGCTAACAATATGAACCACAGGTTTAGCAATGAATCAAAACTAGCTGGTAAAGACTGGTTCCATGCATTTTTAAAAAGAAATCGAACGATCAGTGTTCGAAAGCCGAAAGCAACCAGTCTTAATCGAATTACAGCCTTTAACCGAGAAGAGGTAGGAAGATTCTGCGAGCAGTTAGAGTCAATAATGTCGAAAATCCAGTTCCATCCAAATTATATATTTAATGTCGATGAAACAGGAATATCGACTGTTCAGGATCCCGGAACCATTGTTGCGACTAAAGGCAAAAAGCGTATTGGTTCTGTAAGAAGCTGGGAGGGAGGAACAACCGTTACAGATATCTGCTGCATGAATGCAGCAGGAGGATACATTCCTCCCTTCTTTATTTTCCCGAGGAAACGGTTATCTCCGCTTCTGTCGAAAGATGGACCACCGTGTGCTGCCTATAAATGTTCGCATAATGGCTGGTCAAATGAGGCGTTATTTTATCAATGGGTCGAACATTTTATACAGTATTCGAAATGCTCTAAAGAAATCCCTGCCTTACTTATTGTTTGTGGTTTGTAAATAAAACTTGTGGACTGTATTTTTTGGTGGTTTAATACGAAGAAAACTTGGTGTTACAACTAGTACAGTGCTCGATAAACTTCTAATATGCAGCCGCTCGCTGACACTTCTCGATGGCTAATCATCGTGCCGCTTGTTCTCTACAGAACTGGCGCGAATGCCGTGCAAGCAAAATTAACCGATAAACTATAACTATAAACTAACTTAATTACATAACATGCCCCCGCCCTTAAAGAACATTAGATCTTTAACAGCCAAAAGTAGCATTTTCTATAGGCAACGGACATATTTTTGATACGGCTCTAGTAACTACTCCTTTGAAAGTCTTTA
Source organism: Aphodius granarius (assembly GCA_963971325.1). Classification (NCBI taxonomy): domain Eukaryota; kingdom Metazoa; phylum Arthropoda; class Insecta; order Coleoptera; family Scarabaeidae; genus Aphodius; species Aphodius granarius. Next base: position 28,795,329 of record OZ020222.1, on the reverse strand, counting down.
TTGAAGCTACACGAGCTATAGAGTCTTTTCCTGGCTTAATTTCTAACACTCGTCCCAAGGACCACTCCATAGGCGGCACATTGTCGTCCTTTAACAACACAAGCGCACCTTTCACTAAGCTGGATTTCGTTGTCTTCCACTTGGTGCGTTGTTGAAGTTCACTGATGAAATCCTTACGCCATCTGGTCCAGAAGTGCTGGCGCAATCGTTCCAGGTTCTGGTAGTTGGTAAGTCTGTTTTCAGGAACCACCTGGAGATCCGGTTCTGGTGTTGAACTTAGTGGGCGTCCGATAAGAAAATGAGCTGGGGTTAGTGGGAGAGGATCTGAAGGGTCTGAAGATAGTGGACAAAGTGGTCGTGAGTTGAGGATAGCCTCAATTTGCGAGAGTACCGTTGCAAATTCCTCAAAAGTTAAATGCGCATTACCCATGACTCGTTTCATATGATGCTTTGTTGATTCAACACCCGCCTCCCAAATACCTCCAAAATTAGGTGCATAAGGTGGTGCAAAATGCCACTGAATCCCTTGACCAGTTACAAATTCATTAATCGTGACACTATTCTGATCAATAAACTGTGCCAATTTTTCTAACTCTCTATTGGCACCTACAAAATTCGTACCGTTATCTGAGTAGATATGCAATGGTTTTCCTCGGCGCGCAATAAATCGCTTTAACGCTAATAAAAAAGTTTGTGTTGTTAGATCGCTGACCAACTCCAAATGCAGGCATTTTGTTGCAAAACATACAAATAGGCAAACATATCCCTTATTTAATTTACACCCCCTTCCCTTTCGATCGCGAATTAGAAAAGGACCTGCATAATCTAACCCTGTTACTTGGAATGGAAATCCTGACGCCATTCTGGCTGCTGGTAAATTACCCATTATAGGTTGAATGGTTTGAGCTTTAAATCTAAAACACCTTACACATTCCCGTACCACCAATTTTGCCATTCTCCCACCAGAAAGAGGCCAGAATTTTTCACGCACCTGGTATAACACTTGTTGGGCCCCAGCATGAAGTAAATTTCTGTGGATTGACTCAAATATTAGCTTAGTAACTACGTGCTTGGCAGGCAACAACACCGGATGTTTTTTGTCGTACGGAAATTCAGAATTCTGCAGACGTCCACCTACACGTATCAGACCTTTATTATCTATGAACGGATTCAAACACAACAATCTGCTTTTACAATGCAAAGATCGGTCTTGCTTTAAAGTTTATTTTTTCGCGAGAAAACTCATTATTTTGAGCGATCCTACATAACACGGTTGAAGACCTGTCAATTTCATGTGGAGTAAGCTCTCCTGTCAATCTTTCGTCTTTAGCAACTCGACAATTTTTTATGAATCGTAATATATAAGCACAACACCGCTGAGCTCGGTTCCAATTGGAAAATCTCTCGAACGGGAAATCTAAAGTTTCATCATCGGCAATCACCAACGATGTTTTTACCTCCGGTAGATCTGGAGTTGCCGTCATTTGTTTAGGCCAGAATTTCCTTTCTTGCGGCAACCAATGCGGCCCAAACCACCAAAGTTGGTAATACCGTAGCGTCGATGGGCTCATGCCTCTAGATACCACATCCGCGGGGTTCTCATCAGTATGTACGTAAAACCAAGAAGCTATATCAGTGCTGTCCTGTATTTCTGCCACTCTGTTTCGGACAAATGGTTTCAAAAGATGTGTCGAGGTTTTTATCCAACCTAAAACCACTTGAGAATCTGTCCAGAATATACAACGCTTCGGTTCTATGCGCAGAGATTCCATCAGTTTTTCAGCCATCCTGGCAGAAATAAGGGCTGCGCATAGTTCTAATCTCGGAATCGTTGTTGGTTTCAGAGGAGCGACCTTTGACTTGGCACATAGAAGTCTACATGTAAATGTTCCGTCTGAATCAATTGACCTAATGTATGCACAGGCGCCGTAAGCAACCTCTGAAGCATCCGAGAACAGGTGTATTTCGACATATTTCGGTTTTCGGCACATAACTTGTCTCTCAATTTTAATATCATTCAGCTTATGTAACTCTCGCATGAGTTTTATCCATCCATTCTGTAGAGGCATTGACACTGGCTCATCCCAGTCTAGTTTTTCCTTCCATAATTCTTGAAGCATTACTTTAGCAATAATGACACATGGGCTTACCAAACCAAGTGGGTCAAATATTTTGGCTATGCACGACAACATTACTCGCTTCGTCACAATTCCCATCATTACGTGCTTGATATCTATTGCAAATGTTAGGATATCCTCTGTGCTATTCCAAATCAATCCGAGTGTTCCCACTGTATTGCGATTATCGCCAAAGTCTAATGTTATGGATGCTGCATTTCGTGTATCGACTGCATCGAGTGCTTCTACGCTATTTGAACACCATTTGCGTAAAACAAATCCAGCGCTCTTCAAAATAGCAGAAACTTGAGTGCATATCCTCTGGGCTTCGCAAATATCGTCACACCCTGTTAATAAGTCGTCTACGTAAAAGTCGTGGCGTATGATCTGTGAAATACAAGGTAAGTCCTTCTGACATTCGTTCGCCAATTCCTGAAGACACCTTATTGCGAGAAAAGGCGCGGACGCCGTCCCATAAGTCACCGTATTCAACTCATACACGCTCAAATTGTCGCATGCACTTTCACGCCACACGATTCTGTGCAAAGATCTTTGCTCATCTGTTATTTTAACTTGGCGGTACATTTTCTCAATGTCTGCGCTCAATACAATGTTGTGTTGTCCAAATCTCAATAGTATGGATACCAAATCGTCTTGTAAAGTTGGGCCTACCTTCTGTAGGTCATTAAATGATAAACCACTTGTAGTGCGTGCAGACGCATCGAACACTACTCGAAGTTTAGTAGTAGAGCTTTCTTCGCGAACAACTCCATGGTGAGGTAAGTAGTATGATTTTCTCTCTTCTTCATTTTCCGCTTCCTTATCTATTTTCCTCATATGATTCATCTCTTCATATTCTTTCAAGAATTCAGTATACCTTTTCTTAAGAATTGCATCCTTATCCAATTTTCTTTCCAGCGAATAAAATCTTGTTTTTGCTTGTTCAAACGATTCCCCTAATTTATCTGGACTGTCCTTTAGAGGAATGGATACCTCAAATCTTCCATTCTCTTTACGTTTCGTCGTTTCTCTAAAATATTCTTCACATTCAATTTCTTCTTTAGACCATGGACCCTTTACTGAAACTTCTTCCAATTCGAAAAATCTTTGTAACTGCTGTTGTATGTCGATTTTATGCATGTCATGTGCGACACTGCACACGACCCTTTGTTGTTTGTTCTGTACACTATATGATCCTGCCACAATCCAGCCTAATTTGGTTTCTTGAAGGATTGGTTTATTCTTACCAAGCTCTCTTCTCCCTACATCCATTATTTGCCAAAATACGTCGGCTCCAATCAAAAGATCTATTTGGGCTGGAGTGCCAAATGTGGGATCGGCCAAGCATACGTCCTTTGGAATGTTGAGCTCTTCTACATTTATCTTACATGTGGGTAAGTATCCAACAATTTTTGGAATTATCAAGCATGCCGATATAAATAAAGTATTATTTATTCGAGAATAAATCTCTACATTACATTTGTATTTTATTTGGCTTATTTTGCTACCTAGACCCGCTACAGCAAAGTTAATATGAGCCCTTTCTAACTTTAATTTATTGCATAAATCACTTGTTATGAAACACGATTGCGATCCTGGATCTAATAATGCCCTAACCTTATGCATGTTTCCTACTCGATCTTTAAGATTTACTAGAACGGTTGATAGCAAAGTTGTTTGCGATTTGACACTTGTTGCGCTACATGACACTGTATCTTGCTCGTTTTGTTCTTTATTATAGTGTAGAAGTGTGTGGTGCTTTTCTTTACATAATTTGCATGTACCATATAATCGACATTGTCTTGCCATGTGACCTGATCTTAAACAATTTCGACATAAACGTAGTTTATTGCACCATTCAACCCGTTTCCCTAATGCTGCAGTTTTAAATGCACTACATTCATGATTTTTATGCTCACCTTCACAAAACATACACTGTGTTTTGACACTTTCTTTTGTCTCTGTAGCTGCTAACGACCTAAATTTCGTATTATTCTGATTTGTTTTTTCTTTCTTACTTTCCTGTTTGTTTGTTTCTATTTTCTCTAATAGATCAGCTCGTTGTCTCAAGAAATCATACATTATTTCTAAAGTTATTTCATCCTGAGATGCCTTATATTCCTCCCACTTTGTCATGGTTATATCATCCAACGTTTTTGCAATTAAATGGTTTATTAAGATATCCCAATTTTCGGTTTTTTGGCCCAAAATTTCCAGTGCTCGCATATGTTTTCCTACAACATCTATTAGCTGTCTTAATTTTATTGATGACCCCTTTGTCATCCTTTCCAAATTAAATAATGAATCCAAATGATTGTATATTAACAAATTTTTATTGTCATATCTTTTACACAATAAATCCCACGCGCTTTTGTAGTGGTCTGCCGAAAATGCAATCGATCTTATTACTTGTGCTGCCGCGCCCTCTAGCGATGCTCTTAAATAATGAAATTTTTGAATTTCCGTTATGCCTGCATTTTCATTTATCAATGATTCAAATATTTCTTTGTATTCTATCCACTGATCAACATCTCCTTTAAAAGTAGGCAATTTAATTATAGGCAATTTAACAGGTGTTATTTGCATTGAAGCGTCGCCTGAGCTCAAGCTAATGTCCACGGTTTGTTTCGTATTATGTTTTATTAAACACCGCGCGCTACTAACAGCTTTATAAAATTCCTTTTCGAATGCTTCCCTTACATTCGATTCATCATCAATATTTTCGGTTGTTACCTCTACCTGCGTTTGAATTATATCAAAGTCCGACTCCAACAACTCAATCTTATTGAAACGTACTCTTAGTTCTTCAATGTCGTTTTCTGAAGGCGTTTCGTTACTCTTAAATTCCTTCAAGTAATTAGAAAAATTGGCAAGTTTTCTATCTATTGTTTCGCTTTCGCGTCAACACTTGTTCATTATAGTCCCCCATAATTCCGGTCTCTCAAGACGGTGTGTAAATCAACAAAGCTCACTTTATCAATATAACCGCGCATAAACAATAAGAAACAAACTCCGCAAATTGTGACCCGGGAATTAAGATAATATAATGGATAGCTCACCGTTTTTATGTTTACCGGACGCCACTTTATATACCTCCGCTCGGTCGCTGCGTCGCCCTTCCGTCTTTGTCTGGATTGGCTTATCGCTATGGCCGGCGTTGTACATCATGTACTACTGATTGCGTCACTTTATTCTTCGTTTTTCAGTTGAATTCCTCATCCGGATCGAAGGACCATGTTTGTGGTTTGTAAATAAAACTTGTGGACTGTATTTTTTGGTGGTTTAATACGAAGAAAACTTGGTGTTACAACTAGTACAGTGCTCGATAAACTTATAATATGCAGCCGCTCGCTGACACTTCTCGATGGCTAATCATCGTGCCGCTTGTTCTCTACAGAACTGGCGCGAATGCCGTGCAAGCAAAATTAACCGATAAACTATAACTATAAACTAACTTAATTACATAACACTTATACTAGATAACCATAGCAGCCACATAACTTTAAAGACATACAATTTGTGCAGAGACAATGGAATTTCTATGTTATCGTTACCACCGCATGTATCACATAGGATGCAACCATTGGATGTCACTTTATATTCACCACTAAAAGCTGCTTTTCGTAAAGAATGTGATTTGTACATGAAGTCCAAGGCACTGTTAAAAATAACTCCATACGATTTGGCAGGGCTTTTTAATAAAGCCTATTCGAGAGTTGCAACAATGGCTATTGCCATTTCCGGTTTTGAGAAAACCGAAATATATCCGATAAATCCTTATATTTTCTCGGATGAGGATTTTTTGGCTGCAGATACCTTGAACAACGCAAACACTACCGAATCCATGGTAATCACAGAAAATAACGCCGACACTTAAATAACATAAACGATTCCGTCAATACCGGCCATTTAACATCAGACATATCTCCAGGACCATCAACATCACGCATAGAAACAAGCTTAAATGACGGTCCGTCAACTTCCAGCCATACAACATCAGGCATATATCCAGGTCCATCAACATCACGCATAGAAACCAACTTAAATGCAGGACCGTCAACTTCCAGCCAGCTTACTCCACTTTCCCAAGACAATTCGCCTCAACCTTCCATCTACAGTCCGTCAAAACGGACATTCACAATTTATTACCAGTGCCATCTGCCAGCACAACTCAAAAATCAGCTAGTCGCGCTAAACAACATTCAAAAATATTAACAGAGAGTCCTTTGAAGGAGCAGTTGGAAGAACAAGCAAGAAAGAAGAAGCACAGAGAAGAAAAAGGAAAAAAAAAGAAAATTCAGATAGAGGAAAAAGACGAAACGTTACATTAAAAAAGAAAAAATGTTTCAAGAAAAACCTAAATATAATGTTGGAAAAAAATCTCTGTCAAGATGATGGGTTAGATCAGTGTTTCCCAACGTGGGGCGTACGCCGCCCCACTGGGGGGCAATATGATTGTTGAGGGGGGCAATTGACATATAGAAAAATTTTGAAAAAAAAAACCTACCTTAAAGTCTCTTTGTACCGTTCATACTGCAACCGTTAATCATATCCTTGAGGCTAATTATTAAATATCCCTACACAATTCTAAATCTGAAAAAAGACACACAATAGGGAAAAATTTAATTAAGCCATCAATATTTGTAAAAACGTTTTTAGAAAAATATGTCAAAGATGTGATAGCTATGCCACTTAAGATACATTGTTGAGGAACATTTTGTTGAAGGTTGTTATTCTGTAAATTAGAAAGCATCACAACCTCCGGAGATATTCTTCATAAGCAAAAAAATTACTTCAATGTCTTTAATATTCCAATACAGAACATAACATCCTGTACTGCAGACTGTGCTCCTAACATGATGGACAAGAAAAGCGGCTGTTTAAAGATAAGAATCCAGAAATGCTTCTTGTGCATTGTCTAATATAGCTGCATAGGGAAAACTTGGTAACCAAAAATGTTTGTCCAGTTCTCAATGAAGATTAAATTCGGTTATAAAATATGTCAATTGTATCAAAGCTAATGCCGAATGTGACATTTCAAGTTAATTTGTGAAGTACAAAATAATTCATACTTTTTATAACTAAATTTAATACTTCATTGAACAAATATTTTTGGCTACCAAGTTTTCTCTGTGGATTACACAATGCACAAGAAGCATTTCTGGATTTTCATCTTTAAACAGCCACTTTTCTTGCCCATCATGTTAGGAGCACGATTGGAAGCACAAGATGTTATGTTCTGTATTGGAATATTATCGACATAATTAATAACATAGTTTTTTAGCTTAGAAAAAATATCTCTGGAGGTCGTGGTGCTTTCTTATGATTTGCAGAATAACATTTCCTCAAAAAAATGTTCCTTATTAATGTACCTTACATAAGTTATCAACAAGGCCTCAGTGCGTCTCACTCTTGATCATTTTAACCATTCTTTTTCTGACAGTGTTGTTACTAAGGGGCACAGCTATCACATCTTTGTCATCTTTTTCTGAAAACCGTTTTTACAAATGTTGATATTGACAGTTTAATTAAATGTTTCCCTATTTTGTGCTTTTTCCAGATTTAGCAATGAGCACGAATATTTGATAACTAGACTCAAGGGTACGATTAACACTTGCAGTGACAATTTCAGTTTTAGAGTAAATGTTTAACTTTGTGTTGTTATAATAAAATATGGCGGATTTGTGTTGTATTAGTTTTTAAGTGAATGTTTATTTCTATTTTGTTATAATAGAATATGTAGCAAATTTTGTTTCTGCTAAAATGCTTAATATTTATTTCAATAATCAAATAAATTATTGTTTTATGTTATTATTTTTATACCCCCAATGGCGCAAGTTTTTCATTACGTCACAGAGAGGAAATTAGTCAAAGTTTGTTGGGCAGAATGTGTACCAATGACGAAATGAGAAACGTACACCGTTCCGCGTAAGGTTCATTTCCAACTCTGTTATAGGTATAAAAAAAGACAATATGAAGTGGGGCATGAGATTTTTAGACCAGCTTCAGTGGGGCATAGCTCAAAAAAGGTTGGGAAACACTGGGTTAGATGATATAGAAAATGGAGACGATGATTAGTTGTTTTCTTTGCAATGAATATGGAAAAGAAGGTGAACTTTGGTATCGATGTGGCCATTGGGTTCATGAATTATGTAGTGGGTGGGACACTCCTGAAAACTACAAATGCGATGTTTGTCTAAGAAAATAGGACCCTTCTTGTTGATTTTATTTTCTTATTATATTATTTTTCAGTTTGTGTTTTTGAAGGTCTTATAAAATTTATGAAAAGTTAAGGATTAATAAAATATTACTTTATTATAAATGTATGTACTTTATTTCTTCCTTCTTTTCAATAATATATGTTGAGAGCTATTTTCCCTATTTAAAAAGCATTAAATATGGACTGACCAGAATTACCCGAAGGGTGGGGTAATAATGGTCAATGACACCTTACTAGACAGGTACTAATTTCTCCTTTGAGTTCAATTATTTTGATTTAAATGGAAAGCCATGGTCTAGTCGATGGATAAGACTGTCTCATTCTCTATTTACTTATAACGAAAGCATAATACTTTATAAACTATACGTAATCGAGCGCAAGTGACCGCCATTCCCCCATCTCCCCCTAGCCCCAGTTTACGGTACATATAGGTAATTCAGAAAAATTACAGAAAAGATGATTTCTATAAAAAATGTAACTTCGTGCACTAATGAATTAATATAATTAAGCCGACAAAAACATTCAGGAGCGTATTCATAGTTACATGTCTTAAAAACTTGAATACTATTTTCTTTTTCCATGTATATTTTGATTGTTTTTTATAACTCTATCAACCATATTTATATTTAAAATATAATATCTTTTATATTGTTGTATGGTCCTACCTACCTGTATGTATTTAGTGATTGATAGGATATAGAAAATAATTTAAAAAAATGTCTATTCCGTAAATACTGCAGACTTAATCCAAGATAAATGTTGTGCACCACTTTCGTAATTTTGGACTCAACGATTATGACTCATGTGGCTTTCCAATAAATTTAAACAGGCATGCCCTGGCCAAGGGGACTACAGCCATTTTGGAGGAAGACATGCAGAACCCTGTTGTCGCAATGGTCAGTGGTGAATCGTCCACGTAAAGCCCGCAGGAGATTTGTTAAGAAAATGCAAAATCTTCATGAAATCTAGCAAATTTTGAAGACCACTGAAAGCATTCATGGTAGGTAAGATCTCTGAATTGATGGTTTTCATGCCACCAAAACCCACAACAGAACACAAAAAACAAAAGAACAACAACATGATCAACACCATTCCATTCATATGTTTTTGATAAAAACGATCTCATAAAGGCGAATCTAACAATATGACTTTAGTACAAGACATACCGCAGAGAAGACAGGAACAACCAAGAAACAAAATACCTATGTTTAAAATATAAAAAGTTTGTTATCAAAATATGTAAGAAACCTATTGATCTTGGGATATTTATATCCTGCAAAACAATGTTATTTGATGATAATCGATGGATTCAATAACCATAAGCCGACTTTTTAAGGAAAAAACGCCATTTAGACTTTACATCCAAGCCAAATTGACTTTAGTTTTTGGATGCTGTCATTCCAGCACAATAAAAGTGCTTTCTGATCTAATCAGATCTTTCTTTTTGTGCTGATCACTCCATCGAATGTGAGGAGTATCATTTGATCCTTGTTCATCAGTCAAGATTTAGCAATCTCGTATCGCTTTTGGAATATAATGACCACGAAGTTTCCTCAGACTCTCGGGGTCTATTTGCTTCACTGTATGTAGCATATCTGGTATGCAATTTTGCAAACTCTTTGATTGATCATATGATATTTTCAGTAGATTTAAATGTTTGATGTTTCAAATATCTAGCAGGTTGTTGGTTGGCATATGAAGAAGCTTCATAGAATTCGGTGTTTATCGTTTTCTTTGGAGGTCTTTTCCATTACGGCCTTCTTGTGTGTGTATGTAATATATACCTTTCTGAATGGTTGTTCAGTCTGCCGTAAGTCATTTCTTAAGAATGCTTTAGTGTAAATATGATGGAAGTTTTCATTTCTAATGATATATTTGCAGATTTGATGATTTTTGTTTAGCAGCAGCAGTACCCTCGTCAATGATATAATTCTTCTGCCAGGAAAACCATTAACCAGGCGAACCAAACTGGGATCCCAAACGGCCGTCTGAAGAAGTCATAATTGATAATCTTCTACTCTGTAAAGAAAAGAACATAGAAATTAGATAACTACAATATACAATACACGTTAACACTAATCTAAATTAGATGATAAAAACCAAAGAAAAAAAAAATAACAAGAATAAACGAGGTTTTCTGGGGTCCCCTGAATTTAAAATGATTTCTACACCAAAAATTTGTTCACACTCAATTAATATTAATGGAAGATACAAAAATCTAACAAAATGTGCAACAATATAAACCAATTTCCGAAAAACTGTGAGGAACAAAGACTTTTACTTTATTTTTTTTTTGCTATCTACAAACAAAACAAATTAAAATGAGACATGACACACCTTTTTTAACAAAATCAATATCGGCAAATAAAAATTGAACACAGCTTATGACCCACAAATTTTAACCAAAATTGCAAATATCTCCAAAACGACAGATAGTTATGCATAGGTACATTACAATGTCAAAAATTTAACTGCATAATGCTCCAATGAAAAAAAAAACAAGACTTTTGGGATAAAAACTGTGTATCAAATGTGAACTGTTATTGTAAAGTGGACATTCTGTTTTGAAACTTAAAAGCAACTGCTTTTAGAGTACTACTATCTATGTACTAAGTATCGAATTTAATAACGAATAAAAATATTCGTCCTGACCCCTACCCAACTTTCCGACAATGAGTCTAAAAACTTACTATTAATCAATCTCTATGCCCGTTTGCACCGTATTTATTAAGAATGACTTAAATTTAAGAACAGCTTATCTTTATGTCGAACTTAAGTCAGGCATCATTTGCACCGTAAGCCTTTCTTAACACAAACGGTGCAAACGGGCATAAAGTCGCATACAACATTTGCCACTTCCGGTTGTCAAATTGACACCAAAAACAGTTCGTTCCCTGGCAATTTAAAATGCGTATACCAAATTTCAGCCCGATCCGTTGTATCGTTTGGGCACTATCACCTTTACAGACATAGTACTGGAGTTAGTGAGTAAAAAGTACGCGAAAAAGTCTCGTTTTACGTTTTCCGTTCCAAAATTGCGAATTTGAAGGTCTTATGCCCGTTTGCACCGTTGTATTAAGAAAGGCTTAAGTATGATATCGTGCTTATGTCATAGATTTCGTTTGCACCGTCACATATCCATTACCTAACTACAGTTATGAACGACCTAACTTAAGCCTAGAAAATCGACGGCTTAAAGCCGGCGTAAATATAAGCTTAGTTGTGATTGGTTGATTGTGATGTAGACACACAATACACATGAAACGCCGTTTTGAGAAATGTCAAGACAGTACTTATATGTGTCAATTTGTCATGCTATCAAGCGATTTTAGAAGTTTGTGATGTAAATTTACAGGTTTACTTCGTATTAGAAATAATGGTTTCATTTTGATCATAAATTCTTTTATTTGTGCCGCAATTTTTGTAGTTTTTAAAGTAATTCAAATTTGCCCCCACATTAACCTATTAAAAGTTTTGACAAGTGACGCAATACTGTTGATTTTAGAACCAAGTATTTTCAAATATAACTAGAACTTTACAGTGTTGCTAACATCAGAAACCCTTAAGTAATACTTAAGTTGGGAAAGGCTGACATGCAAACGGTGCAAATGATGCCTGACTTAAGTTAGGCATAAAGATAAGCTGTTCTTAAATTTAAGTCGTTCTTAATAAATACGGTGCAAACGGGCATTAGGGACACTTCCAGGACTGCGGACCCAGTCAGAATAGTTACTAATTACTAGCTAAAATATCTGTGGTGGCCCTCACCGAACTTCCCGACTACATTGTTGGTACAATGAAGTGTCTGAACACTTTTTATTTTATTAAAATAGAGCCACTCTGGTTACGTCAGTTTCGCATGACATAATGACATTTGTCATACTGAAATTTAATGTCATGTCATGTCAGTGGCACTGACGTTTGTCAAAATATGACAATTCGCAACACAGCGACGAAGGCTGTGGCTTCTGCCAAACTGCTTCTATATAAACTCTTATAGTTCCTAAACTGTCCATCTCTCTGGTCTGTAATTTGGTGCACATATTTAAAGTCACTGGAGGGTGAACCTGTATCAGTTAGATTAAAATCGGACAAATCCCTAAGAAAATGTACGTAACATTTGCTACTTCCGGTTGTCAGATTGTGGCCAAAAACAATCCAGTTCTCCCCCTGGCAATTCAAAATACGCATACCAAATTTTAGCCCGATCCGTTGTATCGTTTGGGCACTATCACCTTTACAGACATAGTACTGGAGTTAGGCCGTGTCTAACGTGAGCGAAATTAAAAGCGACTGGCGGCGCGATTTTAATGTGTGACCAATAGTGCAAATGAGCCGTTGCACTGTTGCTAGGATATAGTGCGTCGCGTCGCACGTCGCTTAAAAGGGCGTTGGTGAGTAAAAAGTACGCGAAAAAGTCTCGTTTTACGTTTTCCGTTCCAAAATTGCAAATTTGAATGTCTTAGGGACACTTCCAGGACTGCGGACCCAGTCAGGATTTTTACTTTCCGACTGATTGGTGTAGGTACGTTTTAAGGCAAGCGCACACAGGTCGGCAGCGGGCGGACGAAACGCAGCGCAAAATAGTTCAGCCATGTACATATTTAAATCAACCATCGCGTTGAAAAAATAATGCGCTGCGCTCCGTCCGTCCGCTGCCGAGCTGTGTGCGCTTATCTTTAGAATTAATAGGGGACGAACTGGGTTGCTTATGATTTGCTTGTGACCGTCAGTCGCTGAATGTTATGTCACCCGTTACGTATATTTGTTTACTATTCTTGTTAAAAGTTAAAATGGAGGTGTGCAATATTATGCAATATTTGCAGTATGTCAAATGTACAAAGATATATCTGTTTAAATGGAAATCAACGATTATTGCACATTTTTAAATGAAACCTAAACAAATTTGATGTAATACGTATGATTTTTTTTGTTACATACAGTGTTTCCAGGAAAGTCCGCACCATGTTGGAAAAACTTTTATTATCCATTTCTCAGAAAATTTTATTCTTTATGAAAGTTGGCGGTAGGTCAGAATCAAGAATACGATCATAAGATCTCAAAAATATTGCACCGTGTACTGGGTGTTCAAAAAATGTGAAACACGCATAAGAGTAAAGTACTTACCTAGAATATTAATATTATCGAAAATTTTTATTAGGGAATGTTGCTCAGAATTAATAACTACCCTTAGGTTTGAAATCACAAACCACCTATGGCAGAAAAAACAGTTCTTTAAAATCATTAAAAAAATTACCGTTTTCTTGGTGCGCTTATGATTTTTCAGCCAGTAAATATCAAAATATCATGCGATACACAGGTAAACCATAAAAATTTCAATTTATTGTGGAAATGCATGGAGTATACTAATAAAACAATTTGATGACGCTGTTATGGTTTCCTTTCGGATTCGCCATTTTTTTCAGGTGAATACCGTAAAAGTACGCGAACAGCTGATAAATTAGTGTTATCAGCACACCCACAATCACCAATAATAAGTCAATGGAAGCTATCTTACTTACCTGTGGTGCGTACTTGCAATATGAAAAATCATAAGCGCGCCAAGAAAACGGTAATGTTTGTAATGATTTTAAAGAAGTGCGGGAAACGCTATCGAAATCGCGAGTATTATAGGAAATTTGAATAAATATCTAAGAAATCGTTTAAGAAGAATCATATCAAATCACTAGCCGCTGCAAAACTGTTCTCAAAAAGCGAAAATTTAAAAAAGAAGCGAAACATTTTTTTTCTGTCATAGGTAGCTGTGATTTCAAATGTGAGCGTAATTATTAATTCTAAATAAAATTTTTCGATAATATTAATATGTATTCCAGGTACTTTATTCTTATGCGCGTTTCACATTTTTTTAAACATCCAGTATAAGGCGCAATATTTTTAAGATCTTATGATGGTATTCTTGATTTCAGACCTATATCGCCAACTTTCATAAAGAATAAAATTTTCTAAGAAATGGATAATAAAATATTTTCCCATATGGTGCGGACTTTCCTGGAGACACTGTATATATTGTAAACCATCAAAACAGGTAGCGAAACCCAGGTGGGGCATTGGATTGTTTGTTATTTGACGACGATCTGACAACCGGAAGTAGCAAATGTCTCTGAATATGTGTACCAATTTAAAGGTCAATGGGGTGAACGCTATATACGTTTATACAAGCAGTGTGACAAAATTCACAGTATTTGTCGCTGTTGTTGCAAATCTGCAGATTTTTATACACTCCAGTAGCACAGACATACACGACATAAATGTACTATTATGCGCAGGGTTACATAGTATGTGTTCTTTCTTGTTCTTAACGTGTTTTGTTGATTTGATTATTATAAATAAATATTTAACTTAATACTTTTTTGCCATGTTTAACTTAATCTTTAGAAAATAAAATTACTGCGTCAAATTGTTGGTCATGTCCATTGTACAATAAAACCTATGTACGCTTACGAACTAGGCTCAGATACGTCCTCTTCTGCGCACCGCGTCACTTGGGGTAACTCAGCAGTTGCCTGGCAACCGGCCATGTTTGTTTACATTAGTTCGTATTTACGTTGGATGCATTTTTGTGGTTATATTTTTGTATTGTGTGCATTAATGGAGATCTATCAATCAATTTGCATTTATGCATCTCGTTGACGGAATAAAGCAAGTGTGTGTTATTTTCTGCTTTATGTAAAATAATGTGTGCTAAAATGTAGAATTACTCATTGCAGAAAAGAATGTTTGGAATTACTGCTACTGCTTACAACAATAACATGAAGAGCTCACTCATTCAATTTATTTATTGTAGGAAAGATTTGTAACATCCCTATGGCTGTAGCTTTCATGAGCTTCGATTATTCGGTTAACGTACTATTGTTTAAAGTGCATTATTGGGCAGTGACTGAAAATCAAGTACAATGATGTGTATTTGCAAATTGTGACAGATAATGCATGAAGAGCAATATGAAGATCGTTCAGAGAGGGAGTTACTTTTTGCTTTATATAAAATATAGTATATTTTTAAGTGCTGATTTTTATAGGAAAGCTTTCCAAATAACAAACGTGATGTATCGCATAATAACCGCAGTGCTCTTACGTCGCACTACAGATGCAAGCACATAGTCAACTCACAGCTGCACGAGATATGGTTGATGCAATGTCAGATTTTATTTGTCACATAATATCTTGTGGTAATAGTGTACAGGAGCCTTATTCTATGCCATATAAAAATATTGCTATACGTTCTATCGAAACTTAGCCATATCGATAGCCGTATTCTGCCATGTTGGTCGATATCAACTGACATGATTTGTCGACGTCGTTAAATTTAGCAAATGCTTGAAAGACGTCGATAAATGGATTAAATATTGCTACCTTTACGTCAAGTTACTTCACTAGCTTCCAATTCTGTTTTTCTACATAGATATTTTTTAAGAATACTGAAGCATTCTTTTATGCGATGATGACATAGCGTTGGGCCATTTTTATGGCAGTACAATATCTTCAAACCAATTTAGTTTCTTCTTATATTCTTGTTCACGCATACAGGTTTTGTTGATGGTATATCGTTATATATTATACGACATGTAGAATCGAAACGATTGATATCGATAGTCACTATAATTGTAGAATAAGGCTTCTGTGCTATAAACCTGGACTGATTTTGATCACAAATATCCACATGAGTTTAAATGGAGCTAAGATCAGAGGGACAAGAATAAATATTCCTGTTCTGTGCTGAACATCACTGCGGGTATTGAAAAAAGAATATGTACTGCGAAAAATTTGTGGACAAAATTATGTGAATAGTAGTAGAAAATATTTCTGGTTTGATTGTTTCACTTTCTTATATGTATATTGTTTTTTAATGAAATATGTTGCTATAATTCGGTGTAAAATACTCTTGTTCCTGGTAGTATTCAAAGTTTATAATACCAGGGATCAAGATATGTTAGTAGGTGTTATTGGTAAAAGAATGCAAAGGTTTATAAAAAAGTAACTTTACTATAATCAGTTGTGGATCAAAACTACCTTCCATCAGGTAAATACTTACATACAGCATTTTTTAATTCATTGGCAGTATTGGCACAAGACAGTATTTAAATTGAAAGCAATTAGTGGTATAGGCTTTGTGTAACAATAACTGAAAAAGCAAAGATTTTTTTCCCTTCATTTATTGTTGTTGGAAACATAGCATATTCAAAATTTGATACAGAAAAAATTAAAGAACTTAACAATACCTTAATTTTGTAGTTTATAAAGAAATAAAGGATTTATGAAATGTGCTTGTAAGAACTGAGTATGGGAGACCTAGATATATACTCTAAAAATGATCACAAAAGGAGGTTGTTAATAATAAAAGCAATAAATACAACTGTACAAAATATATTGTGACTTGTCTCTGTACCAAAGGCAAATAAACGTTATTATTACTACAAAAATATGATATACAACTGTGTTATTTCAAGAACCTCACCCACCCAATCTTATCCAATCAAATACATATTAAATCAACAATATTACTAGAAAAAAAGGCAAAGTTTCTGAAGACAATGGTCATGTATGCACTTTTCTTTTTTTAGATGAAAACATACATTTTTAAGTTTAAAAAAATTCAAAAAAGGTGAATATCTATTTGCAGCCACAGATATATTCATTAATTCAATTAGTGCAACAAAAATTCCATTAAAGATTTCGTTGTTTAAGGAACACTAACAAACCAAAGCAACGGTTTAGTATTGTTTGAATACGACCATTAAAATATCTGCTAAGGCAAAAAAACTTTAAAAATTGATAAAAAATGTCTACGAGAACAAATATTACCACCCCAAATTTCATCACATCAGTTTTTACACTAAACATCTGCGATAAGAGGTAATCTGTTATGTTAGCATCGTGAGCGTCTCAGCTGTTTGTACACGGCCATTCCAAGTTACCCCAAGTGACGTCACAGCGATTGAATCGTGAGCATACGTCTGATTCTTATACGATGGTCATGTCCGGCTTTTGTATTTCATGACCTGGCAACGCTAGCGCACAACACTGCGTGTCGGTAATAGTTCATTTTGTGTCGGATTAAAAAAAATAATTTTGGGTTGTTGATTTTTATGGAGAAAAATAAAACAGTAAATAAAAACAATTGGTTGCTCTAAATATTACCACATAAAACTTGAATTCAATGGAGGCATTCAGCCAGGCTATATGCTATCTGCTACAATTATCCACAACAACCGCTAAGGGTAGCCGTGACCATTTTTCATAGCAAGAAGATCCCCATCCCAATTTACCTGTTTAACCGGACATTAGCGCATGAATGAACCGGTAGCATAAACGTGCTAGCGCTAACTAATGCCTTCATTACATGTAACAAGTAGTGGCAAGATAGTGCTCTTGTCCAAGCGTTTAGCCTAGTACACTAACTTAACCTCAATTTCATTTCTATGGCAATCAAAGTAGAAGTAAAATTTAAAAAAAATAAATTTAAATTTAAAATACTTACAATGTATTGTTGAATGGTGAATCCTACTTATCTGTCTAGCTCCACAATGCAAATTTAGGAAACGAAATATGTACGAAGATTGGAACTGCGTTCTAGAAAAAGATATATATGGGTTAGAATACACATGGAACTTAAATGGGAGTGTGAATAACGGTTACACGAATAAAAACTAATACTACAGGGGTTTTACTTACTTCATGAGACCATATTGGCGTTAGATATATTCACCTTGGCTAACAAATTTCACCATAAAACTTCTGCAAAACTTTCAGGACGTTTGCAATGCTTTGGAGTTCGGCTTGTTTGCGGTTTGTTTGGGGTAGGATGTTTTTGTCAAAGAAAACGCACTTCATGAGCATGCGCAGTGTCGTGGATGGATGAAGACAGAGCTGCATTGAGCAAAGAATAGAAAGGATGGAACTAAAGGCATTCTAGTTTTCTGTAGAACAATGTATGGCGTAGTAAGTAAACGGTCCTCTCTTGATGAATGATGACGCCATGGCGGTAGTATTTTTGAATCCAATACGCTTGCGGAACAGAATTATTGACCACATACACGTTTGCAAGTACACACACAGAAGCGACACACTCTGTCCTTCTTATTCTGTTCTCGTAAAAGCTAGGTCAATTTGGACATCTGCAGCGATTTGCTTCAACGAACGAGTCCCGCTCTTTCGATTTGAATACGCTTTGCGCTGCTGCGCTTCACGCCGGGTGATGTCGGCGCATCTTGCACATACGCCACTGAACCGCCACTGAACTATAATATAATATCGTTGTTTGTACATATTATAGTTAGTCAACCGACACCCCCTGCATAATGCTGCCCTCTATTGGACAAAGGTAAAACTAACTTAACTTGAGCTGAGCTCAGAATCGTTGTACTCGCGATAAAGATGGAACAAATGTTCCGTCCGTGTTGGTACTGTTGGTTAAAATTGATAGCCTTCAGTCAGCCCACAAATGGCCCACAAGGATAGGCGATCTAACATATGCTTAAACTTTTAAAGAAATAAGACAATATTATGTTTATAATAGAACTTCAATACATAAAATATTGTTGTTTGTACATAACTATGGAATCAATGGAAATACTAAATACATATAATAAAAACCGAAATAATGCCGATATTTCCAAGGTTACCCGGTTTTCAAAATTGTTAACTTCGCGCACCTTTTTTCATTAGTAGATTTCATTCTTGATGATATTTTCTTGGATCATATTAATGTCTTCACATTTCCTATGGGTTTGACAAGTTTCATTCCATTCTGGAAAATTTTTTGAAAATGTCAGCATACCTGTTCAGACTATTTTCTTCAAAAAAATTGTTGTTTTTTTTAATGCTTTCATTTACATATTTATAATTATAATTACCCCAAATAGTTGAATTGGAAACAACCTATTTATTAATTATTTCAATATTTCAAAAATATGCGACTGGACCGACAGAAACGACCTAACGGCCGAAAAAAAATTATTGAGATATTTGCATTTCAAGGTCAGCCGACGACTATGTTGTAATCATAAAAGGCTCATTACAAAAATCGAATTTAAAAATCGAAATTCTCAGCAGGTATGTTGAAAACTGAAAACTCTTTTTTAATTTCATCAGACCGCAAAAGTGTTTCAAACTGACATTAAAAACGAACGCATTAAAAAAATAATTTCCTTCCTGTACTAATGCGTGATATGGCACAATATAGTGGACACCGGAGCCGATCTGCCGGCGAATTTATTAACAAAGGAAGCCGTTAAAGGCGGCCGCATTCAAAGTGCCGCAAACACGCCGACACCACTTCTTTGACGGTTGCCCGTCAATAAGAAGGTAGCAATTCAATTTCTAATCATTTTTAGCCAGTAATTAGCAACTGATTCTTCTGCAATAAGTATGATAGTAGACTCAGTTCGCTGTGGGCTTTCCAACGATGTATCGTTAATTGCAATCGGTTGCAAAAGTTGTAGTTGCTAACCTTTGTTTCTAATGCCACGGTCATACTAGGCTGTTTTATTAGCCGCTAGTTGCTGGTGCTGCTAGCAGCAACATCATATTTGATACCAATTTGTGGGGTTTTATTGACTACCTGCCTTGAACCTGACTAAATTTTGAAAGCACTGTACACGGGTGTAAATAACATAGGCAAGGCCACGATGACAATAAAATTAGAAATTCTATATTTTAGAAGTATTTAGTTGAAAAGTAAATGACTCTACTACAATTAGTTATTTACAAAAATATTTTAATTATTAATTAAATCATCATTTCAATTATTATTAATTAAATTATATATTTTCAAGAAAGTTTCTTTCAGGTCTTCAATTGTTTAACAGTATATTTCTAAATTGTTAGAAATATGTAGTTACATATTTCTAAATTGATAAATTGTTCAAAAGTTACTGCTCTCATCCGTAATTTATTTTCTACTTTATATTTAATGTTTTATTTATATTAATTTCAAACAAAAGTAATTCCATCAGTTTTCCGTTCAATGTATTAATTGAAATATAATACACAATTATAGAATTGAATATACAATTGATATAATTAAAATCTGATATATTTTACAAAAGATATTAGTATCTATGCATTTCTACTTCAAATAAAACTCAACACGTCACAGAAACTAATAAATATTACATAATATTTGGTTATAAAATTTTCAAGAAATATTTAAATATATTATTTAAAATAAAAATATAAATCACATATTTATAATTTTATATTATTAGTTACACATTAACAAAAGTAATGAATAATAAATAAATAATAATAAATAAATAATAAAAAACTTTAAATAATTTATTATAATCGATGGTTGCTATTTTCTACAATACCCACATATTTGTCCTCAAAATAACGGCTAATAAAAATTCAACATGTTTAATTTTACAAGCAACAGCCAAAACCATTCGCCGGCATGCAAAAATAGCGGTTGCTGAGTGGTCACATTATGCTGGTTAACACCCGGTTAATAATCTACAGCAAGCAGCAAATACTAAAACCACCCCACATTTTGACATTTTTGCATTCCAATTAACGTTGCAGCATAACTTCTTGACCGGCGAGTATTCATTATTCATTATGTGATCAGTATTTTTAACAACTGTATCGCTTAAAGCCATGTTTGCAGGGGCTGATTTAGGGGGTGGTTTTGTGGGTCTGGAGCCTCCCCGAAATATTCAAATTAATTTACTGTGTTTGCAATTTGGTTATAGCAAGCGGAAAACATAAACGTGTACAACACAATTTATCATTTGGAGCATTTTGGACCCCCCAAAAAAAAAATTCTGGATCCGCCCCTGCCTGTTTGTATATTGGGAGAATATTTCAGGTGCATTTCTCCAGCCCCACCATGGTGGATTTTGAAATATCTCTTTATACCAAAGTTTTGTGTTAGTTTTATGTCGAATTGTTCCGTAAAGAAAAAGTTTTGTTCCTCTTCCGTTCGCGAGATATAGGCATTTTTTTGAGGAGGGGGCTGGGGAAGTGCCAGCCCCACCACATTGGAATTTTGAAAATTTTTGGATGCCAAAGTTTTGTGTTAGTTTTGTGTCGTTTTGTTCCATTGAGGAACAGTTTTGTTCCGACCTATTTCCGGAGATATAAGCAATTTTCCGAGGGGGGCCAGAACAGCTGTTTTGGAATTTTGACATTTTCTCGATGCCACAGTATTGTATTAGTTTTGTGCCGAATTGTTCCGCAGAAAAAAAGTTTTGTTCCGCTTTATTTTTGGAAATTTTCACAAGCAATTTTCCGATGAGCGATTTCTACTGACATTTGCGAGATTGCCTATATCTAAATATATGTACTTATGTCTGTGTGCGTATCAATAAACTATGTACATATGTGACAAAAAATCGTGTCCAAGTATAGTCATAAAATTATTGCTTTACATTATTGCGGTAATACGTATCTCGTACTCCTGGTTACTATCACGGCGCCTCGCTAGCCAAACGGAGGCGACAGGCTCGGCTCCGGCCGGGCGCTAGACGGAGAGAGTTGCATGTTTTGCAAGATTTATTTTTTCTATGTTACAAGCTGTAAAAGTTAAACAAGCGCTGGTGGGTTGGCTGAGTGGTCACACCATGCTGTTAGCAAGCAGTCAGTAGCAAATAATACGCTAGTAAAACATCGTAGTATGACCAGGGCATAAAAGTCTTTCCACACGTAATTGAAAATCTATAAATATATTTAAATACGATATATTTATTTAAATTTATTTAAATATATTTATCAAGAAATACACCGCATTTTGTCTGTTTCTTCAGCATAAAAACATCATTGGTGCCAAAATCACTTGAAACTTGAATCACTTACAAGGAATGTTTTTATTACCTCAGGTAATTTACAGGTGAATAATTTACCTGTGATCATTACAGGACAGTCGCACAAATCCCTATACTCTTAGTATCTATTTGTATCAAGTAATATAGGGAAAAAATGAAACGTGGCGAGGCAAACGTGTGAAATACAAAAATAATTACCAAATATGTACTGATAGGAAAATAAGTGAGAAATAAGTAATTCCGGGTAATACAGATGTTAAAAAAAGCTCAAGCCGAATGGTACAGTACAAGAAATTCAAAAGGCGCCATCTGTGATCGAGAAACGTAACTATAAGCCAAGATCCTGCCTGAGATTAACTCCCTTCGACAGCATCGCCCCCTGGATTTCTTCTCCCTTAACTAACCTTCCGTTGACTAACTATAAATACATAAACAATGATAATATAATTGCCTACGCTCAGAACAGATTGCCGTGTCGCCATCTATGTCAACATGCCTGAACTATCGTCTAGTGTGGCAGGTTTGAAATCATCTACTGATATTTATATGTTGGCCAACGGTTATTAACAACCGTCCAAGCCGCCGCAACGAACGAAAGAGTCGCCGCTCTGGTGGTAGAAATTTGAATTAAACAATTCGGGGTAAATAGCGCCATCTACAATCGCTTGTTCAGGCGAAATCTGTGGACTGATGCGCCATCTATATTCGCTCGTTCACAGCTCGTTCAAACGGGTTTTCGCGAGATGGCGGCGCCTGGCACCTTCGATCGCTATTTTGATAGTATTTAATATTCTATAATAATGTATAAAAAATCTATACAATTTGCCTAAACAGTCGGGGTAAGTTTGCTTGCATAGCGCCATCTACATTCACCCGTTCAGGCGAATGGAGCATGTCTGCATGTGTTAAAATCAGGGTTGTTGTTTTAAAACATTTGTTTTAAAACATTGTTTTAAAAATGTTTTGAAACAAAGTTTTTAAAACATGTTAACATTCAATACATTCAATAGAATCGTTTAGAGACTACTACCTTAAGTGTTGTATGTGTTGTAAACCTTTTAAAATAAATAATAGTAAATAATTGTTTTGTATTAAATCCAACTAACTACCCGTGAGGTATTCCCCTAACCGTCAGGGAATCTCATTACAACGCCAAATCGAAAAGAGAACATACTATCATCTCAAGAGAGCCAACATTTGTAAAAAGATAGATTTTATAGTATTCTAAATAGGGAATGATATTCGAAAACAATAATTTATTTTTTTCTGACACTTTGCCTTGACAAATAAAAACACAAAAAAATCATGATTTAAAACATGTTTTTTTAGGTGTTTTAAAACATTGTTTTAACATTTTAACAAAAAAAAACTGTCGTTTTTGTTTTAAATAAAAAAACGTTTTTTATAACAACGCTGGTTAAAATGGATCGGGAATTATTAAGTTTTGTGTCAGTTTTATAATTTATAAGCATGTTATAAGCAACACCATATTTTGCTTATTTTGCTTTATATTTTGCCCCCCAAACTTTTCGACTACCTCGTTGTCATATTGAAGCATCCAAATCTTCTGCAACACTTCAATTGCTTTAAGACTGGATTCCAACCTAATGTCAGTCATAGAATAACATTAAATACAATGTCATCAAAATTTTCCAGTTTGCAACCATAGCGACTAAGACTTTGGATTCCGTCAGACAGGTTCTATAAACGTTTCGGGCGCTTATGCCGTTCATCACACCAACTATGAATGTTATGGCAACTTGATATTACCTACCCCAATTAATGCTATTAAATAAGTAACGAACATACAACATTATGCGCTCCTATACTATGGGCAAGAACCATCCATAAAAGTTAGACATATTTTTTTTTGTTTCAATCGATTTCAATGAACCTCTCTAGAAAGCCCAAAACGTACTGAGTCTATGGTAGTTATGGCAACTGGATCAAACCATAATTAAAGTACTACCTAAAAATGAAAATAAAAGTCATTTTTTCCGAATTTCCTGATCTTAAAAATTAGCTTATATTGCAGCAATTGAAAGCACAAAATTTTCTTTAATTACCATGCTTTTGGCACTTGACATTAAAACAATTAATAGCAGAAAAATAATAATAAACATTGTGCGCTTTTTACGCTCGTTGGCGTTAATTATGCTAAATCAAGTTGCCATAACTCTTACAAGTAGCGATAAACGTCTTCTCTCGTTTAGTAACTGTTATGATCAGTGAAAAAATTGACATATGCAACTTGTTTGTGCTCAGCCCTGTATTATGCTATCGAAATCGTAGACTCAATTCGCCTGAACAGGCGAACGTAGATGGCGCTATTTATCCCGAATTGTTTAATTCAAATTTCTACCACCAGAACGAAAGAGTCTCCTTCGTTCGTTGAGGCAAATACGTTATGGGTTTTCTAAAAAAGGAACATTTATTGAAATCACCTAAAAAGATGTAACTAAGAGCTAACTTAACGAACAAGGGTTAAAAATAATCGATTTTTTTTCTAGCCTTGGAAGTGTTTGGTACTATTATTTAATAGTTTGAGGCGCCATAACATCCGAATCGATCGAGATAGAGAAAATTCAATGGCATCTAATCTAATGTAATCAGCATAAAAACCAGGGTTGTTATGTTTTAAAACATTTGTTTTAAAAATGTTTTAAAACAAAGTTTTTAAAACATGTTTTTCTTTACTGTTACTGTTTATTTCCGAACTACATTCAATAGAAACATTTAGAGACTACCAGGGTTGTTTAAAAATAACAGTGCTAAAAACCTTTTAAAATAAATAATAGTAAATAATTGTTTTGTATTAAATCCAACTAACTACCCGTGAGGTATTCCCCGTCAGGGAATCCCATTACAACGCCAAATGGAACAGAGAACCTACTATCAACTCAAGAGAGCTAACATTTGTAAAAGGATAGATTTTATATCATTCTTAAATCACCATGAGCATCCCTTTATATTCGAAAACAATAATTTATTTTTTTTTCTGACACTTTGTCTTGAAAAATAAACAAAAAAAACATGATTTAAAACATGTTTTTTTTGTAGGTGTTAAAAACATTGTTTCATGTTTTAAAACACATTTTAACAAAAAAAACTGTTTTTTTTTTGTTTTAAATAAAAAAAACGGTTTTTATAACAATCCTGATAAAAACTGCATAATGGATAAGAGTTGTCCGATTTTTTCTAAGACTGTATTTTATTCTTTCTTATTTGTTCTTATTTCTATTGTCGCAAATTGCACTTTTCCTGTATTATCTGTATTTTTTATAATTTTCAGTTTCATTACACCCACAGATTTGCTATTTCAGTGATAGATTGCATAAGGAAACCCGTATGTTGAGCACGCAACAGTTTGTTTTATAAATTTGGCAGTGCGCAAGCCAGCATTTGCCCAGAATGTAGGATGCAAACCGACTTTTGATCTATTATACAACGAAACTACGATAATACTTTTCGTAATGATCTCTATTGCATCTATGGTGAACAACAAACTATACGTTACGTAGCCATAGAGAGAAATATTATGCCTTTCTTCCCCCGCTACTAAAATTTAAACGGCGCGAACGACAGAAGTTTATAAAAGAGCGTTGGGTCTGTGATTTCTTCTTAAGATTTTACTCTTACTTTATTTTGGTTACCAGTATTCATTCAAACATTGCTAAATAATATCTGACAGTGCAACAAAATCAATGAAGAGATTACAGACCGGACATTTAATTCGTCGATTTTATTCGACTGATAGATTTTATTCCACAGCGTTTGATATCGTCGATCAGGAATATCAAAATTTGCAAAGCGATGAAGTTGTGTCTGACCGATATGCAAAATCATACGAGAGCATTCCTGGACCTAAACAACTGCCCATAATTGGGAACGCTTGGCGTTTTGCTCCTATAATCGGACAATTTAGTATTCAGGAATTGGATAAAGTAATGTGGTCTTTATACAGAGATTATGGGAAGATCGTGCGAGTAAGTGGTCTGGTTGGACATCCGGATTTGTTGTTCGTTTTCGACGGTGATATAATCAAGAATATATTTAAATTGGAGGAAGAGATGCCGCATAGACCCTCAATGCCATCTCTGCACTATTACAAACAACAACTCAAGAAGAACTTCTTTGGGGATAGTCCTGGAGCTGTTGGGGTGTATGATTTCGAAACTTTATGTTTTTCTTCGAACCCAAAAAAAAACTAACAATAATAAATTTTAGGCACGGGCCTAAATGGGACAAGTTTCGAAGACAAGTGCAGCAAATTGTGCTTCAGCCGACAATTGCTAAGAAGTATTACCAGCCGTTGAATGAAATAGCAACGGATTTTATCAACAGGTGAGTTGTTTTTGGGTTCTGTCAAGCTTTTGCACATTTTTATGGTATATTTTTGGTATATCCTTGAACATTTGCGACTTTATTGATGATTAATATGATGATTAGTAATAAAAGTAAATTAGAAGCTTACCGCATTTATTATGAATAATAAAACTTCAAAATAAATAGGACAATCAAAAATAAAACTACAATCTTTAACAAAGTAAAATATTCTTTTTACATTTTTAACGTTCTCTTTGAACTCTATAACAGATGCAATGTATAGTTTTAAAATTATGATTAATAAATTATGATTAAAATAAATATAAGAGTGCATAAGATTAGCACATTATGAAGAACAAAACTTGAAAATAAATAATACATTCATCAACAAAACACCTAACTTTAATAAAAATCAAAAACGTTCTCTATATAGGTAAACTATTTTAATATTCTGCGCAAACTTTATGAACGGAATGTATAACATGTTGATAAACATTGCATTTCCACAACATGGACTCTTGTTTATAAAAACAATTTACAGTAATATGTTGCTCTAAATTGTATAAATTAAAGTTTCGCATTAATTGGATAATTTGTCTTTATAAATTGAAAAGCTTCTCTCAAAGTTATTTGTAGTAATGGGTGCAAATTTAAAATTATTAAGAGGTACGTCAGTATTAATATCTTTCTGCGACGTTCTTTGATCAAACTTGTTCCATTTTTGTTTTGAGTAATTGGCCAGCAATCCGAACTGCACAGCTTTTTACAAACATTCGACCGACAAACAGGCGGCAACAAAAACTACCCCCAGACGTTGAAAGAAAAACGTTGAAAATGAAAATATTCTCATAAAAAACATGTTAATGGCACATTTTGTCAAAAAAAAACACAAAAAAATGACAAAAACGTATCTATCTGAAAAATAAACAAAATAAAGATATTGCCATATGACATCTTTCGCTCTGTTCGTAGAGAAACAGTAACATCAATAATTGCAAAATATAATAATTATTGGGCTAACATAATTTGTCAAATTTGGCAAGGTTAACGCCATTTTAAACGACTTCTTATATTCGTTTTTATCTAAAGTACACATTGCTGCATGCAGTAAGAAATGCATAAGGACCAGCAATAAATAGTTGTTGAAATTTGATTGAACGATCTACGAAAAAAGAGAACATGGCGACACAGTGTACTTTTTAAATAATTGTGAACTGGTAACATTGTTCCGGTAATCATAATAATGTTGCGTCAGTACTCTTGGCCGCAATTTCTTTTTGTGAGGATTGTGCTAATTTGATTTCACTATTACCTATTATTACACTCCATACTACGAAATGTCATGCCATTTCATAAGAGCCACCAGAGCAAACAAAATCTAAGCATGAATGAAATGTGATTGAACTTTTCGTTGCACTCCAGCAATAATAATAATTGAGATTAAGTAACAAATGACCAGCAAGGTCTCGCACAATAGCATGACCATTCCTCATCACTATTTAATTTATGTCGCGTCCACAATGAAGGTTCATTTCGAAATGTCAGAACACTGAGATGACTACAGACCGAAAGACGAGTCTATGGCTTCTGGTTCAATGAAACTAATTTTGCGAACTCTTTATTATCATTTTGTATTGCTGTTTCAGGATAGACGAACACCTGTTGGACGATAATGACGAACTACCAGTGAATTTTATGCAAGAGCTAAATAAGTGGGCACTGGAATGTTAGTATATTGGCTTTAATGATGGTCTGTACTCCACTTAAGTTTTTATTCTGTTACAGCTGTCGCACGAGTGTCACTGGACACCAGATTGGGATGTTTAGAACCAAACTTAGCACCAAACTCCGAGCCGAGACAAATAATTAATTCAATTTTGACTTTTTTCAAAAATGTACCAGAAGTAGAACTGCGGTTTCCAGTATGGAGGGTGTATCACAACAAAGCTTTTCGAGATTACATTGGTGCTTTGGAAACATTTAGAACGTAAGGGTAATTTAAGTTTTCAGATTTTTTTTAATGTTTATGGGTGTATGTGTCTTAGACAGATGGTTATTTTCTGGTAATTTGTCTATTCTATCATGGCTGTCTGATACTATGACAGTACTTGAGTACAACCCTGATTTTCTTGATAAACAAAAAATTGTCACCCAGTGATAATTTTTTAGGGATTTAGCCAATTGAGACCAAACTCTTACCAACTCATCTACCAATGGCTTTAAATATGTACACAAATTTGCTTTTATAGATGCAGGTTGACAAAATCCACAGCCTTCGTCGCTGTGTTGCAAATTGTAAGATTTTGAGAAACGTCAGTGACAAGACATGACATTAAATGTCAGTGTGACAAATATCATTATGTCGCAAAATTGAATGATTGCAAAAGTGTTCAGAAACTTCATTGTGTCAACGGTGTAGTCGAAAAGTTTGGTGAGGGCCACCCCAGATATTTTTTTTGTCACAACCCGAAGTGGCAAATGTTACATGCATTTTCTTAGGAATTCAACCCATTTTGGACGAACTGATTCCAGTTCATCTTCCGATGGCAAATCCGTATAGCAATTTGTTGATCAGTGGGGTGAATGGTTTGGAATGTTTGGATGCTATAAGCATTTATAGAAGCATTCGAAATTTTAATTTTTTTGTCAAAGTTTTGTGCTGTTTTGTGTTCTTTTGGTTTTTGAGTTATAAGCAAGTTTAGTTAGCGGACAGTATGTTTCAATCAATTTTAGAAATTACAACAAAATCCACCCTTTTTTATGTTAATGGGGAAATCACAATTATTTTTCAAAAGGGGGGTGGTGGACCAAATAAATTTGGGAATTAGTGGTTTAGACACTTTAATGTGCCAAAAGCTTTCCATGTGTCCTTGTGTCCTGGTAAAGAAAAATTGTGTAAAAGACAGCAGTGAAATCAACCCCACAAACCAGGAAAATGACTAACATTTATATTATTATATATCTAAATACCTATATATATTAACGTAATGGTAATCCATTATATCATAAAATGTATGTATGTTTTGGAACTGTGATATAACCGTTGTTATGTGCTCACATATGCTGTGACCTGTACCGAACAACTAGGTTATTTCCTTAATATAAAATAAATGCTGTTAGATAGGATTAATACTATTGGAAATTTCTCAATTAGAATGAGACGTGTTAAACATTTCTCGGTGATGTGAAACTATGTCAACAGTGATTCGTAACAGTGTGTAACTCGTGTGTAACTGAAAAGGGATAACATAAAACCAACATAAAACAGTACAAAGTAAGAAGAAAGATTCAGCCTAGAACACATTACCGTATTGAGATGCGACCCCATTTTGTCGGCGTATCGTGTAATACTTCTCTCAACAAACCGCGGAAATCGGACAATATAGGAAGAGATCAGTGTACCCATGGGCCGTCAGGTACCTATTATGCAATATGTTATGTAACGTGTGCCATTTAAAATTGATAGTCGCCGGTGGAGTCTGTTGCTGTTGAATTGCGGCCAACTTAGGGAATGTGGGAGACCCCGTTCCTAACAACCACTTTCGATTCTTTTCACTGTCGTACACCGGTGAGAGTGAAAGTTGAACTTGACAGTGAAAATACGGTGTTATGTAAGCAAGGTTTGCCGCAGACAGCGACAGAAGTAGGCCAGGAAGCAGCACAAGAAAAGATTTGTTTATTACATCACTCGTGTGATTTTAAATTATTAGGAGATTTTACGCACACTAACTGAAATACATTGTGTAATGACTAATGACTAAAACATTACATACATTATGTTCAATGACAATCATAGAAGCTTTTTACTTTCCGACTAGTACCCTAGAAGGAAAGTATTGTAATCGACGGAACAAAAAAATCGAGATTTCAGCGGATGTACGCGTTATGTGTGTATTTAGGTATGTATGTATGTCTGTGAACACGACAGCGCCCAAACGGAGCAACGGGTCGGGCTGAAATTTGGTATACATATTTACAATTATCAGGAGCCAAATTTGCTTGTTTTTGGCCACAATCTGAGTGGAAAATGTTACATGCGTCTTCATCTGAACCATCCTTCTATTTCTTTCTTAAACTTGTTATGCTTGAGATCTGTAATTTCTGCCTTCAATTGTCAAGTATTTGCCTACTGAGGCTGTTTTTACTGGCTGTTTTTCCGACTAGTACTCTAGAAGGAAATTTGGTATACATATTTAGAATTCCCGGGGGACAAACTGAATTGTTTTTGGGGACAATCTGACAACTGGAAGTAGCAAATGTTACATGCGTTTTCTTTGGGATTCATACGATTTTGACCAAACTGACACCATCTGATCCTGCAGTGATTTAAAATAAGTATACAACTTTATACATGAATGGGATGAGCGGTTTAGGTGCTGTAAGGGTTTTTATCTATTGAATTGTGACGTAATGGAGAACTGCCTGCATCATACCGCGTTAGGCCACACGATTGTTTGAATATTATCTCACTGACATTCGTTTTTGGTGTTTTACCCTCTATGGTCTATACGTTTCGAGAGTTTACAAACGTGTAAACAGTGTGCCAATGTAGTCGGAAAGTTGGGTGGGGGCCACACCAGTTATTTTCTTTTATTTTTTTTGTGGAGTAGTGTAATACAATATTGATGGGCAAATATCAACCACTATCACAGCGTCAACTATTACAGCGATCTTATCATAATTAAATCGATTTTTTGCTTCTGCTTCTTTTGGTAACATGTTTATCGTTTCTTTCTTTATTTTAGACTGTGCGTTAAACACATAAATAAAGCCATTGAAAAAGGAAATTATGAAGCCGTGGACGACAACATGTCTATAGTGGAGAGAATTGTAAAGAAAACAGGAAATCCAACTTTGGCTACTGTTCTTGCTTTGGACTTCTTTCTAGTTGGTGTCGACACGGTAAATACACCTCCATGTAAAATAAAAACTGATTTCGCACTACTATCATAAGTCATAACTAGCATTATCTACACGCAACTGGTTCGTCTGAACCTTTTTGGGTTCTAGTACTCCTACGTCTTTAAAATTCAGATTACACGGGTCCTTCATATCGTAGCCACATCCGATCTACCGGAAGTAGACCACAACTTTGTTACTTTAAATGGAATGGTATATTTTTTATTACATATTCTTCTTCTTGTTCTTCTTCATACAAATTATGTTGGCCCCTGATCAGGGTTATTGATATCTGGTGCCTTTCGTTATCGAGTTATTTTCATTTTAAAATATTCAAGCAGTTATCACTTAGTTTCTTAAATCCGCATTTTACAGCCACCATTCATTCAAGAGAGGTAAAGATTGGTACAGTTACTCGTCAGATATATCAAATAGAATATTATCATGGCTGATCAGTTGCGTGAAATTTCCTGAATAATACATTTTTATTACATTTATTATTTCCTAGACATCAATTACAATTGCGTCAACTATGTACAACTTATCGCAGAATCAAGACAAGCAGGAACAACTATACAGGGAACTAAAACGGGTCCTGCCAAATGCAGATTCGTCTATATCGTTAAACGACAAAGTGTCATATTTAAGGGCATGTGTAAAAGAAACATTAAGGTATGCTTAACCAGAACGTCATCGTAAATTATTCATTTACTTTTTTTGGTAATTATTATTAGAGATAGATCATTGAACAACACCGCATCTTCATATTTCTATTGCGTGTGCGTATGTTTTTATTTGTAATAGGTTAAGGCCGGTTGTGTTGGGAAATGGTAGAAGTCTACAGAGCGATCGAGTTATTGATGGTTATAGAGTTCCCAAAGGAGTACGTTAAAGCATATTGGTATATTTAATTTAAATAAATAATTCTATTGTAGACACACGTAATATTTCCCCATTTGGTAGTTGGAAATTTGGACGAGTACTTCCCAAAGGCCAAACAATTCACACCTGAACGATGGCTGAAGAATGTTGAGGCATGTCCACATGCATCCTCCAACAAACTTCATCCTTTCGTCTCCTTACCATTCGGATATGGCAGGAGAGCTTGTCTCGGACGAAGGTTTGCTGAAGCCGAGTTGCATATTCTACTAGCTAAAGTAAGCACCTACTTTGAATTTAACTGATAATAACCGCATGCTTTCGTGGTGAATACTGTGTAGTATACTAGCTAGCCAAAATTCTAATAACTAACGTGTCTATATAATGTGTTGAATAATTATTAATAAAAGTCACTCCCCGAAAATTTAATTAAGTTTTAGAAAGTATGCACAAAACAAGCTTCTCTACTCAACATCACAAAATTGGAAATCTTCATTTGAAATGTTTATATTATCAAATATGGCACCAACTTTTTCCTTGGCATATGTTTAGAACCGTTATAATGCAGTTCAATTTATTTTTCAGATATTCAGGAAGTATAAAGTTGAATACAATTATGGGCCAATGGAGTATAAAGTGGTACCAACATACACACCTATAAATCCACTGAAATTCAAATTGACCAGGAGAAACAACTAATTTGACAATACCGCTCTTTGTTCACCACATAAGTATTACTATTATTGCTAGGTTTAGTCATCATATTTAAGTGTTAATGTAGGGATATTTTTATTTAAATAAATCTTCGATATATTTTGACTTGACTTATTTTTTGAAAATGTCCAAACTGACACCATTAAATACGTATACCAATTTACAGATCAATTAGATGAACGATTTACTCGCTCTAAGCTCTCATAGAAGCGGTTTAACAGTCGCCGCAACTTTAGTCGCTATGGTTAAAAATTTAGCAAATTTTCATAAGCGTCAGTGACGCTGTCGTTAGGGTGGAATCCAGAGTGATTGTGGCTTCACGAAATTGAAAAATTCCAGAAGGTTTAGACGCTTCTTATAAGATAGCAGATACAAATCTCCAAGAAGACCAAACATTTTCCATATTTGCCTCAAATAATACAAAATTGGTCATAATTATCCAAAATTGTTAAAAAAAAAACTTTTAAGAATATCAAAATATGTCCGAAATTTGTCAGAATTGTGCAAAATTGAGTTGTCCAAATTTGTCCATCACAGAGAGAACTCTATTCTTGGATATCAAGAAAAATTATTCTTGGGTATATACAGGCGTAGCATGAAAAGGATTTTTCTTCTATCCAAATAATATTTTATTCTAATATGAATTTCAATATAGTTGTGTCAACAGTTAGTTATTTTTACGATTTAAGAATTTAGTATGTTTATGTTAAGTATATTTTTCTCTGAAGTTATTCTTCAATAAAAAAGTAGACGTTCGTCATACAACAACAAAAATATTTCGTTGAACGAAAAATATATGCTTCAACAAAAGTTTCTTGACCCAAAATTCTTACTCTGAGAGATACATAGAAAGTTGTGCAATTACTTTACAGATGGTGCTAACAGTTTCTCGCGTCTTTTGCCACATATAACCGCTATATAAGTTCGACGATTTGTTTACATCTATGCATAAGTATTTTATTTTCTGAGTGACTTACAAGGATTATAAGGAAAGCGAGGATTGTAGTGGAATAGTTACACAGAAAGAACTCCTTTCTTGATAGCACATAGTGTAGCATGAAGAGGATATTTTTGCTATCCAAATACTTTATTTTAATAAGAATTTCAATATATGTAGTTATTTCAACGGCTAGTTATTCTTCCGGTTGAAAAGTTTAGTATGTTTAATTTGAGTATATTTTGCTCTGACGAAGAAAATGTTAATTCTTCTACATATAAAAAGAGTAAGGACGTTCGTTTTACATCAACAATACTTTGTTGAGTGAAAAATATACATGCTTCAACGAACAAACAATCTCTTCACCCAAAGGTATACGTACGTATCGCTTAAAACAGACGTAATTCCTTTCAAGCAGTTCCTTCATACTTAAAACAAGAAAATGGTAATACTTGGAACTTGAAGAAAATCATATTCTTACTCTGAGAATTTTATATTTTACTTGAACGAACCAAATGATCGTTCTGCGGATATAGAAACAAGTGATTTTCTTCACTCAAAAATATTCCTGTTGTACCGAATAAATTTTTCCCTCTGTGGCAAGATTGTAAAAAATTATCCAAAATTATCGCAAGTATTAATAAATGGTCCCAATTTGTGCAAATGGTTCAAGCTCATTAGGTGGTATGTCTACTTAGTGGTCTAGTATTAAATAAATGTACATATTATAGCAAATTAATGTCATGAATTTTTAAATATTTTTATTCACAGTATAATATGTTGTTTATAATTAGGAGAGTTATTTATGTATCTTAGAACTATATTTTATTCAGGAGGACAAACACCAGGGCACATCAAAGAATCCAGCTCACTGATGTGAACTTCCTTTTTAATTTGATTCCCATCAGGATCAACACATCTACAGAAACCACGTCGGCATTGCACAGGATCGTAGTTACCATTTATGCAACATGTAGGTTGGTCAACAGTTGTTATACTACGAGATCTCGCACACGCTAGAACAGAATTTATTAAAAGTTTGGCAAATTTTGATGTCCAATAACTTTTGTAAGCTTTGGTGAATTTTGATTATTCTTTCAGCAAATTGTAGAAAAATTCTTCAAAATTCTTTCTTGTTCATACAATTTTCATAATAATTATTTCTATCTAATTATTAGATGTTTTTGTGGTCTAAGTTTGAAGCACCATGTGACAATATTTAAGGATCTTGATTAAGATTATAAAAGTTATAGGGGCCGCGTATAACACAGAAGATTAAGGTTATTTTGTACTTACCACAATTCATATTAGCTGCGCCTTCATGGTACCTATCAATTATAAAGTTTTCCAACACATTTCCGTCAGGATCAGAGCAATAGATACTTGAAAAAATAAATAAGTATTACAATCATATCTATTATAATTTTATGCATAATTATTGGTCTTACTGTGTTTCATTTTTCTGCACTGGTCCGTAACGTCCATCTAATTGGCAATTTGGAAATTCTGCACCGATAACTTCAACACCATTAACTTCAATTTCCTCTATCAATTCCAATAATTCCAAATACTTTACCTCACAAGGTGTATTATATTCTCCTTCCATATGAAAGTCACTATTAACTGAAGTCAAACACAACTCTTCAACTCGTCAACAATTCTTCGAGATTTGTCATAAATTTAATAATATATAAGACTTACAGCATGGTAATGTTTCATTGGAGATTGCAGTTATGTTAACTGGTGTGGATGTAGGATAAGTTTCTACACCGTCAACGGCGTCGACGCAAATACATTCCTCATCGATACATTGTATTGTGTCATAGTCGCCATTTGGTTGACACCGCAAGAATTCTCCTACATGAAGATCTCTTCGCATAAACTCTGACATCTTTTTATGATTTTTAGAGCACTCTACAAAATGTAAAATACAAAAATATTAACGTGAGAAGATTTTAGTGGGAATATAATAATTTTAGATCTCAAATAACTTTTGTAATCTTTGACTAGCAAGAATAACGAAGAATATGTCTACATTTTGCTGGAAGAATGATGAAAATTCACCAATGTTTACAAAAGTTATTGCAGAACAAAACTGATCTAAATTTTTGTTCAACTTACCGCAGTTCAACAAATGTTCTGCCAATGTCGTAAAAGGCATTTCTCCAAATAATCTCTGCCCATCATCAGATACACAATAGCAACTGAAAGACAACTTAAAATGATTGCTTCCCATTTACAAAACACTGATACTAACATTTCACCGGGTATACATTTGTAGTGGGCATAATGTCCTCTTCTGTTACATTGCGCCCGTACTTCCATGTGGCCTATCTCGCCGTTTTCAAGTTTATCGTCGAATTCGTTTTGCTTTTGCGTACAAGCCGTCTGCACTAAAAATATGGATGAAGACTTAGTGTAAAAATCTGGAAATATCTTTATAGATCAGAATGTCGTACTTATTTCACAAGTTCCGTCAGTAAAATCAGGATTGGTTGAATCATGTGTAGTGCAGAATAGTGAATCTCCACAAACTGAATCGGATAAAGCCATACCTGGTTCGCCAATGGTACACTCATCACCATGGTCTAAAAATTAGTAATGTGTTACGTTGACTGAAAAGTGGTGCCTATTCATAACTTACTTAAGTTTTTCAAACAATAATCGCAACAGTTGCAAGGCCCCGGATAAGGTAGGTATATTCCACTATGCGTTGCATTTTGAATTGTACACTCGTTTGGTATAATGTTTGAGCATACGTATTTCTAATAATATAAATATATATATAAATTAAAACATTGAATTTTTCATTGAACATTTGAAAATTTTCGAAAGTTTGGCAGTATTTCTGGTCTGTTTTGATCATTTGCTGTTATATATGTGAGACAACCTGGGGGAAGTAAGCAATAAAAGTTAGTAATAAGTTTGTTTTTCAACCGATTTTAATAAATGATACATCATTTTAAAGCTCATAACGTCCTGATACCCCATGAGTTTTGCCCGGTCGATCAAATCATAATTAGTGCCTTAAAAATAAGAAATAAAGTTGACTTTTTCGACAATTTGGTAAAGTTTTCGGCATCATGTCTCGGCTATGACTTAACCGATCATAATGAACAAGACATTAATCGAAAGCACAAGTCTTCATGTACTTCCCACTGTTTTGCCCGATCAAAATTGTAACAATTACAGCCTGGAACAAAAAATAACAAAGTACTAGCATCGTGAGGATTTGAACAACACAGTGCATGCGGTTGCCTTGAACACTAATCAACAAAAGTGTTAAAAATAGGCACTTCCTGTCATCCGATTTTAACAAATTATTCACCAATCAATAGCTTAGGGTGGCAACTACTTATGCTAGTTTGGCCTGGTCGAGATTCAAACAATCAACCGGGCAAAACTCATGTATTAGGACATTATGAGCTTTAAAATGATGTATAGATGTTTCAAACCAAGGAGAGCACAGTTGTGTATGCAACCAAATATACGCGGGTCAATTATAAACAATACACTGGGTATAATTGGTTGCATATGTCACTGTGCTCTACTTAATTTAAAATTACTCTATCATTTATTAAAATCCGTTAAAAAATAAACTTATTGCTAACTTCCCCCGGGTTGTGAGACAAAGTATCCACAGTATTTACAGTAATACTATTACTGTAAATACTTTGTCCTATAGACTCTGATGTTACTGTACTAATTTTGGAGTTTATACTGACATTCTGTTATCCTCAGGGTATAAACTATATGGGATAGAGTGTTTTGTAAACTGGGCCTGCCGTATAATGAGTAATGTTTTACAACTGTGATAGGCGGGATCATATTTAATAAAATGATTTTTTTTGTCATTTTTCATTTTAGAATAATCCTTACTAGCACATTTATAAAAAATGATATCCTTCTGTGTGATTAAGGGCAATTACTCTAAATCCAATATAGAATTTCTTTTTTAACTAATATATGTTTAGAACTTTCGTATGGAGACTTTTTTGTACCACTGTAAATCAAATTCATGAAATGAGTAATGACAACAATGGACAATTATTATTTTGTTTGTGATCGATATGAGCATTATGTACTTACCTCACATGATTCCGTGGTGCAAAGTATGTCCTCACCATGGGTAACAACGCTAAACAAAATTAAAAATAGATACTTAAGAGGCATTTCTTTAAACAGTCAGTAATCATCACCACAATTAAAAGAAATCTATAAATTTGTGCGAATGAAACATCTTGACTTAAAAGAAATATCGAACGGATATACTCATTAGATTAGACAAGTGATTAGATAGCAGATTAATAGATAAAGTTGATAAAAGAAAACAACAGGGAATAATATTTCAGATAATTTATTTGATTTAATAACCATGTACAACACACATTGCTAAACACCTTACATAATGTATAAATGTATATATTATATATTTAATAAAAAGACGCAGAATCTTCAGAAAACAACATTCTTTGGTGTCTTTAGGATGCATACGAAGGATTTCAAAAGTCACTTCTCCCTTTAGGCAACAATGCACTGCTAGATTCAACATCAAAATGTAAGTAAACAACAAAGTTATTAAACAAAATTGTTTAGTAGTTTGCTTTATTTTTAATTTGTTGCTGGATCTATCACTTTCATTACTTGCTTCCAGTTATGAATCAATCTCTATTTAATATGGGACTTTTCGATATCCGCTTAATTTAATTTTTAGAAATTTTTTAGGAAAACATCGAAGAAAATGTGTCATACTGTCATATCAAGTTTTTTCTTTTTCATATACACGTAGCGTAGAAGAGAAACACGAACAAGGAATGTAGTTTTGGGTGCATATTTCAGAAGATAACCACTACTCCTTTCAACGTAACAATGTCATTACATGAATTGCAAGCAGAAAAGTTGATCTGCTTTGATTTTATAGATTATAATTATCAGTAATAATACTTCAAGCTTTTACATTTGTGATTTTAGTTAAAAATATCCATTGCTAGAACGTAACAAGAAGATCAATCACAAATAAACATACATCTTTACTATTATAATTGCTTATGTACTATTTGATTGCCTAGATAAACAAAATAAAACCGCAATCTTTACATGATCCGTTGAGAAACAGAGTTTGCATTCGATGACTAGATTTGTAAGTTAAAGAGGGAAATGGGAAAATCAAAAAATTAATATCAATTTACCTGAAAATTATAAGGATCACGTAAACATTAGTTTACACACTTCCTGTAAAGACAAGAAGTCTTTTAACAATTCTATGATATGTAATGAAAATAAATTAATATTAATAACAATAAAATCACAATATGAAACTATTTCCTTATTATATCTAAATAATATAACCAGGGCACAAAAATTACCATTTTAGATAAGCAAAAACATAATATAAGACTCTTTTCTACATTTAAAAATAAATATTTCCTATATACAAAATATAAAGTTACAATTTCAACTATACATAATAATATAGAATAAGCTAATAGCGATCATTTCATTTTGTAGTGTATAACATTATATAGTTATAAATTAGACGGACAAGTTAAAAATTAAATTTACATAAAGATTTAAAACTTACACTTAGATTCCATAATACTTCAAATGAAATAGGTATCATTATGTAAAAAAAATAAACATTACAATAATGAATCTAAAATAATCATATCAAAATATAACTTGTATAATATATTAAGTTAAAATTCGAATGGGATGGCTCAACAAAATTAATTGTCGCACAAAAAATTATCTTGAGATGTGTTTGAATATTATTTTACATGTGTGCATATTATACAGTTCATAAGAATTTTTCCGGTTATAATATACATAACTTCAAAGCCAGGCACCAGTCATAACATTTCTATTTCTTGTATTTCTGGTATATCTTTACTTTCGGTAAGATTATATAATATATATATTATTTTATAAACATTAAAATATCTGTATGGGTGCTACTCTCATTTCTCTGACTCTTTTCTCTATATTTTTATCGTTATTGTCTCCCGCCGATCAAGCAAATGATGACAAATTTTGCATCTGAGTGTCTGTCAATGTCTAAATCGGATCAGCCATACAATTACAGTAAAAAGTAACAGTCATAATAGTGCCGACTGTTATGGTACGTCTTAAAAATGGTATTGGATAGGTAGGTAAGTTGACAGGTTGCAAAGATACGGTAACAAACAACAACAATGGAGGAAAAAAGAAGACCACCACTTATATGTGCGTTACGGTCACGTTGTTATACATTGAACCTGGTTTCTGAACCATCTGCAAGCATCAAGGTCACCATTCTACTATGTATCCAGACCAACTTTGCCAGACGCATTGGATTTAATCTGGCAACGTCTGCGATTGGTGCAGTACTGTAGGATTTAATGCATCTAGTTTGTGCCGTTCCAAGACCAAACATCCCTGGAAACAATTTCAATATGAGGATAATAAAAAATACATTTAACAAAAAGGTTTGGTATAAAAATAGACTAGTGAGTTCACAAAATAATCTAGATATAAAAATTTTGCTCGCACAAAAAATTTAACTTTAGTCCATAACTAAGGCATATTTGATGGAAAGGCTTCAGTTTGAAACATCCTGAAGAGTAATTAGGAGTCTATCACTTAGATTTTATTAGATTTTACATTATAATAAATCCCTGTCAATTCTAAATGCTTTGCTTCTTCTACAATTCCAATTAATTTGCCTTAAAACTGAGTAGGAAAAAACTTGACCAAGATCCTTAATTGTTCCATGGGGTGTTTAAAACTTATTATAAAAGCAAATCAAGTGATAAACCCCTAACTACTCTACAGGGTGTTTGACACTTAGCCTTCTTAAGTCTTTTCTTGTTCTCGTGGTATAAGAACTTGTCAAATATTTTTTTCATAATTAGCACAGCATGTTAATTCTGACCATCTTCTTTACATGGTGTTCAAAAAATTGTTATAACTGATTGAAAAATACTTTGATTCCTAAGTTATGAAAGATGAAAGTAAAATTTACAGGGTGTTACATAAAACACTGTAATTTCTATGAAAATTAAGTAAATGTCAATACATTGCTAACCCAAGGGAACAATGGTCCTACAACCAGAACAGGGATCACATATTTTTGGTGACCTAACATCACTTTTCACAGATCAAGTCATCAAAGTGTTATGACAGGTCTAAGATCCATTTTATTAAAGTCATATATCTCGCTTGAATTAGCCTTTTGTGCATACATTCTCACAACAGATTGTTCAAAATATTACAACTCAAAAAGTTTTTTTGTGTTTTTTTTATCAAGTTAAGTTATTCAGACATTCTGTGCATTAAAATATGGGAAGTGATCAAAGAAGAGGTAAAAGCAGCTTACTGCTGCTATTTTAGATTTAGAACTGGATATTTGGAAAAGCCATGAAAACCTAATATATGCTGTATTTCCTGTTAGATCAGAGTTTTAAGGTGGATGAAAAGGAAATGCCTTTTGCAGTTCCCATGTTGCATGAGAGCCTTCCAATCTTGTAGATGATTGCTACTTTTGCACGGTAAGTGTCTGCGGATATTCGAAGAAGGATAAGCATAAAATAAAATATCCAAATTTGCCATCAGCATCGCGACCATGGAGAGAACCATTGTCTCCCAAGTCACTTCATCATCTTCAATTTTTAAAACAGAAGAAATTTCGTCTGTTATAAGAAACTTGCCTGATTTGACAAAATGTCTGAAATCACTCTGTCAAATTAGGCAAGTCGTGAAGACTGACCAAGTTCTAGGAACACCTCACCTTATAAACCAGTGCGAACTGAATAATTAGGTTAAAGACTTAGGTTTATCAAAAGAAAAAGCCGAGTTATTGGATTCTTGGTAACAGGAATGGAACCTTTTTGCACGGGGTGTGACAGTGTCTTCATTTACAAAACGTAACAAGCCCTTTAAAGCATATTCTAAAATGGAAGGGTCTTTATGTGTATGTCGCGATGTTGAGGGTCTTATGAACGAGTTTGATATTCCCCATGATGCTTCTGAATATTGGCTTTTTATCGATTTATCAAAATACAGCTTGAAAGCAGTCCTTTTGCATATTCTTTGAATTTATATAATTTGTTAACTGATTTTGTTGCAGTTTTTCCAGGTTTTTAAAGTACTGCTGTATCTGTAAATCTAGATCTGTTACAATAAATACAGTTTCAATTTCTAGTTATATAAGGCAAATATAATCTGGAACAATTATTTTTTTTTGTTGTATCAGAAAATTAGAAATTTGTTCCCTTGTGACTTGTCTTTAAGACTAAGTAAGCAAAAACTTGAGCAATTCTTTAAGTGTTCCACAAAGTGTTCCAAACTTAGACCACAAAAACATGAATTGCAGAAATAGTTACTCAAAAAATTGCATTGGGTAGGACGAATTTTGAAGTTTTTCTTCATTTTCATCAAGATCATAATGCCAAAGATCGGAATTAAATTATAAATACCAACATTTCTAAGGATTAAGCACAACCTGTGTAAACTATACCCAAAAAGAATGTAGAAAAGAAAAATAAAAATGTTGTCAAGAGATATGGCACTCACCTGTACTACTCTGCCAGAAGCAAAGTTTATTTTCTCCACAAGCGTAGCTTACCAAATACTTTCCGTCTGGACTAAAGGCACAGGCTGTAACAGCCGTGGAATGGGCAGGTATCGTAGTGCACTTTGCCTGTCGTAATTCATAGATAGTTAAGCTACCGTTAGCAGCACCCACTACAAACAAAAACCAAAAAACAATTGAATTAATGTTCAAAGACATTTGCAGACTTCTAACGTGTACTGTTTCCAAGTAGAAGCTTTTAGAGGAAGTGTAAACACTGCAGACTTACCGGCAATACGTCTTGTAGTTGCGCAATGCGATATTTGATTAAACTTGTAGATAACGGGAAACACATCCTGCAGACTTTTATTCTTCAAATGTCCCGGATCCAGGCAATGCAATATAATGTCCATCAACTGAAAACAGAGTCAATCAAGTGACGAACAATTTATTAAATGTTTAACAAGGATTACCTCGACCAATAAGTCCGTCATCTCAATGGGCAATTTATCTATCAACATTTCCACACACCTCAAAATTTCGGGTTTTGCCTTATGCAGAACTGTATTGTTCATATTCACATTGAGGGTTTGAGCATTTTGCTGCATTGCATTATACCTAGCTACCTCCCTGGCCATTGTCGTAATAAAAGCAGCAGGCCTAAAAGAAATCAAATATTATGAAACTTTGGTTATTCGTTAAAACTAAAATTGTGTTACCCAACGTTTATGCAAAATAAATTCTGCCATGGCACAAAAAGAAATTTCACAAAAAAATTTAGAAAATCAAAAATTTTGTAAACTAGGTGCAATAGTGGGTTGCGAAGTCCCAAAATGATTGAAAAAATAACACTTGCAAAAAGATTTTGGTTATAATATTGTCTATTGAATTTACTCTCCGCCTAGTGTAGTGAGAAAAAGTCTCAACTACTAACTTCTTCAGAATAACTATGGTCGTTAATACAAAAATTAACAAAATCAACACCAATAATACATACCTTGCTGTTGCAATAAGAACTAGTGCATGTCTAGCAGTTCTGCAAGAATCGACAAGCGGTGTCAGAGGCAGTCCATATGTCATATTTGGCACTAACTTATCTGCCTCAGAACACAACTCCAGTAAACCTATTAAAACCATACATATAAATAAATTTTAAATTTACCCATAGAGATAACGTATGTTCATTAAAAAAAAAAAAAAAAAAACATTAGTGTGCCTCGAAAAATATTGTAGGTTTATGTCATTCTGCAAGTTTCAGAGGTTAGAGTTGACCAGTTTTGTTGTTCTTTTTGTTACTTAAATGTTATTCTTTTTGTTACTTAAATTTTTCTTGACAACTATAAATAACATAAACAAAATGTATGGTCATCATAAACTTAAGAAAAAGATCACATTATGGCATACTAGAGGTTTTTTTTTTTTTTTTTTTTCATGAAATATAAATATTATACTAATGCACAGCACTATCTCAAATTGTGCTAAATAAAGTAATCTATTATTATTTTATTTAACACATTGACACAAACAATCTCTTAGAATAATATTTGTTTAGCTACATATGTTTTACCACTGCTTTTCTTACCTAGAAGAATTTTGCTAATATCCAAATACGGTTCCCAAACGGTAAAACCGCGACCAATGAGATCAATCGCTGCCCTCCTGAGTGGTGTGTACGCGGGTAGCTTCACTGACGGCGGGGCGAGCAATAAGTGCGACAGCGCCATCGACGTAAGCCGTGCCAGGTTGCTATTCCCATTTCCGAAACCTTCGACCACCGATCCTTTCCACTTATCCTCGTTTGACTTTTTATCGTTCGTAATGTCCTGCCCGAATTCTGCACCAATGACGCCCAGAAGTATCACAGCCGTCGTCTGTTTACGCTTTAACTCCGCTATGCTGGATGGCTTGCGGAAGTGCTCTTCTTCTTCCTCTTCATACTCCTCGTCCTAATAAGTTTTTGTTTTTTAACTAGAGGAAACGTCTTTTGATAACTAGAGGAAATATTACCACGGTATCCGGTGTCCCTGGTTGCCCGGAATTGTTGTTGCCATTATTCTGATTAGGTGCCGCTATCACCTGCTGATTGATGATCTCAGTTTGCGTGTAAAGTGGGAGAAACTGTGCCCAGGAATCTACTAATGCCTTTCGTCCTTTTGGACCAAGCCTGTAACATAATACAGTCGTTGAAAAAGAAAACTGTGACAACTCTTGTTTTTATGCGAATATATTATCTACTACAGTGTATCAGCAATGAAATATTTTATTGAATGTAATAACTCACCTTCCCAATTCAGCCAGAAGCAGCGCCTGCGCCGCTTCTCTAACCTCGACGCAATGATGCTGCCACCGTTTAGCCATCATTTCAACGTGCGGTCTCTTGAAATTCCTTGCTCCATTTGCAACAACCTAAAATACACATAAAAAAT
Source organism: Aphodius granarius (assembly GCA_963971325.1). Lineage (NCBI taxonomy): Eukaryota > Metazoa > Arthropoda > Insecta > Coleoptera > Scarabaeidae > Aphodius > Aphodius granarius. The sequence continues at coordinate 28,750,482 of OZ020222.1, read as the reverse complement.
CAATAACAAATATTGATGAAACACAAACAACTTCTGTATTACCTTATCGGGCAATAAGACGCAATGCAGTGTAGCCAGAAGCGACCATCCTTGCTTGATCTGCGCCTGCTGCTGCGTGAACATTTCTTCGTGTTCTTCGTCTTGCTTGCTCCACTTGACCCTCGAACATAACCTGTGAAGTTTTCGGTTCCTTTCCTGCTCGGGAACAAAGGTCGCGTTGCTCATCGACATCAGTGTGTGGCAAAGAGCGATAACGGCAATTAAATGATTGCTGGTTAACGTTGTGCTCAGTTCCCAGTGAGTTCGAGACGTGAAGATCCTCGTCAGGTGTTCTCGCTTCACCAATTCTTGAGGAAGACTGTTTGTCAACGAATGATCTATTATTGATTTTTCTTCGTCCATTGGTAAAGCCGTGTGCCACGTTGGAAGCAAAAGAGACATGTGATTTGACTTGGACAGAACACCAAACGATATCGGTACCTGAAACATCACATGTTGTTTCATATGTGTTGGAAGCTTGGGAAAAAATGGACAAATTTTGATCTCCAATAACTTTTGTAATTTTTAGTGGATTTTTTTAAAAAGATAATTTAATTACGTTAATTTTTAAATAAGATAAACTTCTGTTAAAACACTGTTTTAACAGAAGCATTGTAAATTTAACTGTAAAATAAATTGTCAGAATTAAAAACTGGTAAAGTATTAAATGAGCAAAGTATTGTCCTTAGATTAATTTTGGTATGTTAATTGATAAAGATACAGCAAAGATCAACTAAAGTTTACAAAAGTTACTGAAGATCAATCAAAATTACGAGACTATTAAATAAATTTACAAAAAAAGTTACCATAGGTCGCAGCAACCCTAGTTTAACTTGGCAGACGGTATCCAAGTCATTGTCAATGCCCCACGCATGAAGAAGTGACAACAGTAATTGAGCAATTTCCATACCATGACTAGTTTCGATGGACCCCAATATTTGCTTACTGTTGTTTTTAGCATTCAGATCGTTGGAATCTAAAAATTGATAAATTTATGGAACAGAAATAATGTATTTTTTGTTCTCTACATATTTAAGCATTATTTAAAACAAGTCCATTGAAATAAGATGATTTCTAAATACATTAAATTTACTTTTTGCTTATTAAAATAATACATATTGTACACTAAATACACATAGAAAATGCTGATTTGAGCAATAATAAAATAATTAAACAATGGGAAATAGTCAGTTATTTTTAATTTTTTTCACTTCTAAAATCATAAACTAACTTATATTTTAAACACAAAATGACTGATAATCATTTCTGACAAAAAACACAGCCTGGGAAAGTAAAAATAAGGCCAACCCAACCTAACCCGTTTATGATTTTGCAAGTTTATTTCCAATAAGAATACAGTTCTTATAAGAATACGGTCAGTTGTTTTTCTTGTATGTATATGCTATCTGGACATATCCACTTAACACAGTAAGTACCAAAAATACCTTCGGTTTTAACAGTTTGGGTCGTTGACATAGTATTGGTCGTTTATTTTTTTAATGTCCAGACACATGTTAAATTTCATATTATATTTTACAAAGGTATAATATTTTTGCTAATTATTTCCAAATTTCATTTATGACCAAATTTTTTATAAAAGGGACATTTCTATATATAAACTGACAATTGTTTATGTTTATGCTATTTGCTGAATAATTTAAGGCACATTTATTACTTTCATAGACTGTTTTTTTTTACTGTGCAGATATTTTTATTATTTTGTTTTTTGTACCTTTAGCATTTTCAAACTGTTGTTTAAGCACACTTTCCGCCTTGGCTTGGATTTTTGTTTGCACATTTTCAGCTCCTTCTTTCATCTTTGCCAGTATTCCTGCAAGAAAAGCAATATTAAACAAAATTCTTTTCATGGTTTTCCAAAGTTGAGTTACATATAGTTATTGTTATATATAGTTATTTCTTCCTATTTTATTTACCGTGTTTATCCTTTTCCTTTATAATCCTCTCCATGTTCTCTGCTTTATCTTTGACTTTTCCAAAGAAGTCTTTGCAAGCATTAAATTAAAGAAAACAAAAAACGTAAACATTATCAATCTTTTATCCGATTAACTTATCTTAAAAATTACCACTCCCCCAATTGACACTTAATTGCACCTTATCAGATATTTATCAGGTCCATTATTACAATATTACATCTGTATAGTTTTAATTGCTCTAATCACGCGCTAACTTAAAAAAAAAATAAGTAACTACGTTCACCTGCTATCTTTTTGTGTGCCTCCGAACTAGTGCTTTGAGTAAGTGCTGCCACCTTAAGATATTCTGCCTGCGAGATCAAACCAGCCGCCTCCAAACTTCCAGGTGACATCGTCGAGTATTCCTCACTTAATAATTCCACAATCAACGCTTCGATGTCGAAGAATAGTATGTGACTTTCTGGGTCTAAAATAAGTATAACACACGTAAGTACAATTACTAATTAAGATGCAATAAAACTACATAATATATCCTTTATTCTAAATCTAATGACAATTATTCACTATTTTATTATTATTACCACAATTTTCACTTCAAATTCAAGTTCTACACAAACTACAATTTATTTAGATAATGCATAGTAATAATGGTAACCTTTTGGGTTTGTTCTCAGCCCTTGTATCGATAGCGGAGAATTATGACTCCGCTGCATGTGTGGATCATCGTTGTTAGTGTGAGCCCCTAACTGTTGTAGCTGGTGCAGTCCTCTTTGCGTAGCGTGCCTAATAGCCGATAAATTTCGATGTCGTAACCCTCTATAAAATTAAATAAATACGCTGTTATTTTTTTATTCCTTTCTCTTTTTTATTTTATTTTGTCACAATATTAATTTCAATGGAAATAATTAATACATTTAAAACTGGCAAGATTATGTTATTTTTTTTTTTTATTTATTTTGATTTTCGATTTCATTCAAAAGCGCCAAATACATACCTAAAGAAGTGAACGGCTGGATTTGCAAGACCAACTTCCGACGATATTAAACAGCTTATTTCATTCACTTCGCAAGCGTATAGGACTTCTTCTGCAGCAATTCCTTAAATATACAAAAAAATGTATAGAAATATACATAATGCAAAAAAAACACCTGTAAATATGACAAAGTTTGATATTCGACAACTTCTGTTATCTTTGGTGAATTTTATTGATCCTTTCAGAAAATTATAAACAAATTTCCTTGATACTTAATACAATTTTTAAAATAGGTATTTCTACAGGTCATTTCATCTATGCAACCCAGATGATTGTTTTGTGTTTTAATTTACCCTTATTGAAAAAATATGTATACAGATTATAAAGGACAACCCCTTGAAGAAGAAGAAAAGTTTGCTGCAGGAAAATGTGTCTTGAGACATTTTTGCCAATTTTTAGTACCCATCGCTACGTCACTGTGTAACCTTTTCCTTTAGGAAACTTGTGAAATGACAACCCTCCCTGTGAATTCATATTCCATTGTGGAGCACAACAATAGATCTTACTTCTGCTGCTTCTTTTTTGTCGTTTTTCATCTTTTGATTTAAATACCAGCAAAATCATACTCAACGTTCTACACCACACCATATACATTTTCAACGTTATCCCGACGAAACTTACTTCATACTTTCACCACCAGAGCAGAGATTATTTCGCTCATTGAGGCGAATGGACCATCTTTCATTCTGACAATAGTTATACACAAGGTTGTATCTGTATCTTCTTTGAAAATTAACATTTCAAAATGAAACAAAAACCTGAACAAGATCCTTCTTTGAATGTTTTTTGTAGGAAAAACAGAAATATCAACTCTGTTACACAGCTCAAATAAGTTGTAGAAATAATTATTTTAAAAACTGTATTATCTAGAAAGAATTTTGACTTTATTTTTAGTTTATTGAAGGAATAATCAAAATCCAGCAAAGATTTCAAAAGTTACAATCAAAATATCTCTTCAAAACACAAATAACTACCTTGAAGTACTCTATCTAGGTGTCCAGTTTCCATTTGCCAGACGTAAACTGTACCATCCGAACAGCCGACAATCATAAAGTCATCCAGGGGCCGCCACTTTATAGTTGTAACAGGAAACAGGTGTCGTGAAGCTAGGCAAACACACTTCTTCTCCGTTAAACTTAACAACGTCACAGAATGGTCGGATGCAACAGAGCAAATACACTTCTGTATTCGTGTCTGTGGGCAAATAAAAACATCAACAAATTAATGGAGAATAAACATATAAATATCTGGTGTGGTCTCCACCCAACTTTCCGACTAAATTGACACACTGTTTACACATTTAAAACATCTCTAAGGCCCAGTATTATAAAGCAAATCATCTACAGATTTTAGATACAACGGGAGTATTTTGTTAGGTTACCATGGTTACTCCGTATTCGTTGTGTATATAATCATCGACGAATACCTATTTGGAGATGATTTTCTGTTTATAATACTGAGGTAAATGTATAGACTATAGAGGGTGATACACCAACAACAAATGTCCGTAAGTTAATAATAATACTATATCGGTATTATAACAATACAAGGCACCTCTCGATTCAAATAACTATAATATACTGTCCCGTATCCGTGTGTTTTCCTACAAGGTTTATTTCTCTACGTCTTGTTTATTTATTCTGCAATCGCGGGCCGGGCGATAATATTCAAAGAATAACTTGTGGGCTACCGCGGTATGATGCGGTCAGTTCCATTACGTCACAAACCGATCGATATAAACTCTTATAGTGTGTAAACAGCTCACCCCATTGATCTGTATATTTGTATACATATTTAAAATCACTGTAGGATGAGATGGTGTCAGTTTGGTCAAAATCGGATGAATCCCTAAAAAAACGTATGTAACATTTGCTACTTCCGCTTGTCAGTTTATCACCAAAAATAATTCAGTTGGTCCCACAGTAATTCTCAATATGTATACCAAATTTCAGGCCGATCCGTTGTTCCGTCTGAGCGCTATTGTGTTCACGGACATACACACATACATAAAGACTCACGTACATACATACATTTTCCAGAAATCATTGCAATTAATTCAGGGGACCTCAAAATGCGTATTTCTGCGAAAATCTCAAAAAAATTTTTTATAATACGTTCCTTCTAAGGCACTAGTCGGATAAGTAAAAAACAGTTTCAATTTACATAAAAACAAATCCGCAACAGAATATTTTAGAGTTTTATTCCCAATTCTTTAACATTCATAGTTTTCTTATTACTTTTTTGGAAGTAACAAATGAAGGTGACATCTTGAAGAACAAGTAAGAAAACGTTACTTACGCTACAATTATTAGGCGGAACAAGCAGTTGAGTAATTTCGCCTGCGTGAACGCAGAAGCGATGTAAAAGTAAGCCGGTTTTCAAATCCCATAGGCAAACGGCAAAGTCGACGCCGCCCGATACCAAGTGATTCTTATCATATCTGGAATGTTCTCTGTGAGGATACAGCAAGCAGTTTACGCGACCACCGTGACCACTTAATATCTGATGTTTCGGCCAATCTTAAAATAACAATAACAAACAACATATATAATGTTGGAATGGGGCATTTGTAGAAATTATTACCATCGTATTGTTGGTGATTCCCATGTAACAACTGCAACATAATGGTTTGTGTTGCGGGTACAATTATTATAGTTCCATCTTCTCTTCCAACAACCAAACGACTCTGCCCAGGAAGATATATACTTGCGGTTAGTTTGACATCTGTAAATTAAATATAAATAAGTTATCTTGCCAAATATTAATCTCCAATAACTCTTTCAGCAACCATAGTTTTTTTTTTGCATTGGTTTAAAAAGTCAACAGTTTAAAAAAAAATTATATTCTACATACTGCCATGTTCGGCTTTTTCTAGTTGATCCAAAATTCCGACAGGATTGGGTCGCATCTCATCCCAGGCTTGAGTCAGACTAATGGTAATCGTGGCCTTCATCTGGAGCGGTCCGTTGCCGGTAACGTTTGTCTGCAATTCTGGGGTTCCCAAACTTGGCGTGTTCCACACGTGGACGTACCCTTCTGAGTCGCCGCGTAACAGGTACCGAAAGGTAGAACCTTGCCGCTGGGTAACCAAAAATCTCATCGCCGGCGGACAGGATAACAGCTAAGGGAAAACGCACAGTAAATCGTAAAAATTTGGACGACTGTTAGTTCGATATGGCGATATTACCTTGCTATCCTGTTCGCTGAGAATATAATACAAGACCGGTTTGTCCGATTCAACGGTCATTGTGTGAAATTTTGCGTTATCTGGAATGCTACTGCAAAAATTAAGAAATAAATTAGAAGAAATGTTTGTGATACGATGAGACACCGAAAGAGAGAGTATTATTAAAATTATTTTATTATTCGGGCAATGAGTAGACATGCGTTTCGAAAAACAAACCAAAACAAGCAGAAAGTGTGCATGATATCACACGCAATCGTAACGTATATTAGTTATGTATTTTTACTAACATTAATGAAGAGTTTTTACTTGTCGAGTAGTATGCTATAGTGCATTTGCGTTATGAACAAAGTGTTAGAACTATGTATATAAATATACAGTGTGACCTACATGAGAGCACAACACCGCCATAAAATTTGTATTTGTAGTCCAAATTTGTTTTTCTTTTTAATGTAGAGTGTGAAAAACTGTATTTTGGGCCACATTTTCTTACAAATACCAAGACCTACTGCATAACTGTGTCAGCAAGCTTTATATACCAACAGCTTTTGAGGGCAAAATGGGAGGCACCGTTCCATCAAAATAAAGGTCCAGCAAAACCTCAGAAAAAAAGGTTGGGACCAAAAATGGCTGTGGTTTCACAAAAATGATGTACACCCCAAATATTTTACTACTCAAATTTTGGCATAGCTGATAGAAGTTAAGAATTGCAGAAAGTTATGTAAATATAAATACAATATCATGGTGAAAATTAGCAGTCAATCAACATTTCAACTGTGTGTGACATCAGTATACAAAAAAAACACAATAACGACAATTGCGTTTACCACAACTTGAAAAAAGAACAAACAACAGATAATAATGCACTGTTTGTAGAGACTACTTAAGTCATTAAAATAATGAGCTAATTCAGCAATGAATTTAACTTCTCCATAAAGATAAACAAATTAATCTAACGACGGAATTTTCCATATTTGAACTTTTTCTCCAAATAATGGTATACACAAGTTTAAAAAAAAACTAAAAAAAAAAATCCATATTACGTGTAGCAAAATTACATGTAGAATGATATTTAGCTAACCTATGTATCCTACTACGCAGCAATCTGTGGTCAGCGTTGAAAACAAATAAGAAATACGTTGAAGAAATGTTCTGTATGATATCTATAATTATTCCAGCAACATACTCAGTACAAGAAAAAAAAATTTGATGATTATTTCAGCAAATTATAGATAAATTCTTCACAATTCTTCCTAGCTAAAACCATTTTTAAAGTAATTATTTCTGCCACTTATTTGATTTGGGAAACCGACACTATGTTTTTGTGGCCTAAGAAGAAAGACTTCAGTAGAACCACTCTGTATACTAATTGGATGTCTAACCCTTGTTAAGTCGATATGCGCAAGTTACGTTTACAAGTGTTAAGTGTAAGTTAAATGAGCAAGGTTTCGCTTAAAACCCTGTATCTTCTTTGAATATTAACATATCAAAGTGAAATAAATGCCAAAACATTTCTAATTACATTGGCTTTAAAATTGAGTGAGCAAAAACCTGACAAAAGTATATTACTGACTCCACAGGTGTTCCAAACTTAGACCACAAAAACATCATGTCAGTTACACAGTTCAAATGAGTTGTGGAAATAATTATTTTTAAAATTCGGAAGGATTTCGAAGAATTTGTCTATAATTTGCACATCACAAAAGGAGATTTGCGAATTTTATAAATGGGAGTTTTTTTTGTGGTGCTGAGTATATGAACAAGTGCATAATATAAAATAAAAGGTGCGTGAATACAACATAAAGAAAACAAAATGGAATGAATGTTGCTAATGTTATTAATAGTTATTTTTAACAGAGCACCCATAACTAATTTTGAAAATTGTAAATTTAGAAACTTTTAACTTGAAAATCGTTATATATTGACAGTGTGCTTTTCAATGTACTTTAATGACATTTGAGAGTCTATAAAATAATTAATAAAATCATTTGTTTGGCGAAATAATTGTTTTATTACACACTCAAAATGGACTAATGGTTGTCATTACTAATTGTTATTAACTAATTATTTAAACTTTTATTCAAAGAGTATGATTCAAAAATTTTAAAAACTGTGGTCATCTAAATATCCTATGAATCTCTTTATTGGTGCCCTGTAGAGACATTGTTATTTAAAGTAGAGTAGTTTTAAACTAAGTAGCGCACAGTGACATATGCAACCAATTATACCCAGTGTATGGTTTATAATTGACCCGCGTATATTTGGTTGCACACACAACTGTGCTCTCCTTGGTTTGAAACATCTATACAATTTCACAGTAATGAAACCACATATAAAAGCGGGATACTTACTTTGATGGTAACTTATATAGGTAACCTTTTCCAGCATCTGTCCACACTATAATTCTGTCAATATCCAGAAAATCACCAGACATAAATCGTTCACCATCCAGCGCTGAATTAGAGCATAGTTTAACAAAATCACCTGAAACAAAATTGTATTTTCATTAAACATATAGAGCATAAAAGGAAATTTATATAAACATAAATTATATAAAAAGTTACAATCTTACTCAAAACTTCCACAAGAATGTATTAAACTGGTATAGAATCGACACTAAAGGTCATTTGATGTTTTACAGGTTAAATCTTTTTCAAAATGTCCGAGAAGGCAAATTTTTTGTAATCAAATTAAACAAACAAATTTTTAAAACATTAAATTACTTACCGGCATCGTATATTAACCATTGCTTACTGCAAACTATCAATACGATACGTTGATTTTGCATACAACAACGAAGGCACACAGCATTCAGCGGTTCTATCTGCTTACTTTCGTTCTCGTAGATCGGTTCGCAATGTTTATTCTCGTGTCCCAATAAAGTCCACACTTTTACCATTCCTGTCGTAGTTATTGCTAGAACGACGTCATCTTTGCGTCGAGCCGGCCTAATAACCTATAAAGATTGTTAATTAATTAAATTTTATTTAATTAATTTTTTTTAACGAATATTGGTTGTAATATTAGATACGTACATGTAATGCGCTAATCCAGTCCGGTTGATACCTAGACGATAATGTAAATAATATTTCTAAGCTGAACGGATCCATTACTACTATTTCAGGATAATATCCGTTGCAAAACAATCGCAGATCTTCGCAATTACTCATGTGGTAGGACTAAAATATAATGCAAAAATTTGTTCTTATGACATGCACAAAAGAGTTTATAACTGAGGTCGGTCTAGTGGTGGCCACAGCGTATTATTTAAATTTTCTGAGATATAGGATTAAAAATTGTATTTTGTAGTCAGGCAAACTGAACAATTTATCAAAATCATTGTTAGTTAATGTTAAAACAATATATGTATATGTATACATATCTCCATGTTTGTATGAATTTGAAGAAAACATTTATGTCACTGTGACATTTATTCTATGATAAAATCATTTTTTCCTTTATACTATACTCAAAAATTTGGAAACTTTTGTATCTTGGTGGATTTTTATGATTTTTTATCAACAAATTCTTCAAAATTCTTTACCATGCTTTACCACACTATGACAACAACATTTTAAAGCAGAGTTGTTATAAAAAACGTTTTTTTTTATTTAAAACAAAAACAACAGTTTTTTTTGTGAAATTGTGTTTTAAAACATGAAACAATGTTTTAAAACACCTCCAAAAAAACATGTTTTAAATCATGTTTTTTTTTATTTTTCAAGGCAAAGTGTCAGAAAAAAATAAATTATTGTTTTCGAATATAAATGGATGCTCATGGACATTTAAGAATAATATAAAATCTATCCTTTTACAAATGTTGGCTCTCGTGAGTTGATAGTAGGTTCTCTGTTCCATTTGGTGTTGTAATGGGATTCTCTGACGGTTAGGGGAATACCTCACGGGTAGTTAGTTGGATTTAATACAAAACAATTATTTACTATTATTTATTTTAAAAGGTTTTAACACTGTTATTTTTTAACAACCCTGGTAGTTTCTAAATGATTCTATTGAATGTAGTTCGGAAATAAACAGTAACAGTAGAAAAAAACATGTTTTAAAAACTTTGTTATAAAACATTTTTAAAACATAAGAACCCTGTTTTAAAGTAAAGTGTTTATTATAGACCCACAGCTGAATTTATAAGAATTTGTGTATAATTTGTTAAAAGAATCAAAATCCACCATATACAATGTACTACAGAAGTTGGAGATTAAAGTTTATTTTCATGATAACTTAAAGCCTACCTGTATATTAGTATGTACATGTTGCAATTTAACAGTTTCTTTGCATTTTCCATCAACTAAATCCCATGTACACATTTCGCCAGCTTCCGAACTTGAAACAATGTAATTATTATCAGGCTGTAGAGATGCAGTGGCTAAGCATAAAATCGGAGCCGAATGACCAACCAATAAGCATCTAGGGGTCATCTGTAATGTATCTGGATCAACTTGCCTAAAACAAAAAATTGTTAACATTGTAAACGATAAGGCACAGTTTCAATATGTATTACCAAAGACAAATCTGACCATCGTAGCAACCTGTCACAAGCGTTTTCAGGTCTTGCGTCATGTAAATACACGATATACAATGGGTCGGAGCATGTTTTCCCCACAATACAATGGGAACGACCAAACTTGTGCCTGGCATATTGGTACCCTAAAAGTAAAACAGACTGTAGAAAACATTTATCGTTTGGTTGAACTGCGCCAAAATTGAAAATTGCTTGCAGAAAATATCAATTCAATTAAAGTAAATTAGCGTCAATTAGCCAAAATACGAAATTGTATCATATGACCTGTTAAGCCCTTATACACGGCTGGATGGATTAGTTGAAATATCAGAGCGATAGGATCTGTATCAACACCATAGTTAAGACGTACAAAAGGGCCCAATTTCGAAAAAGGCAATAACTGACGTGACAGCTGAATGGTGTTTAACCAAACTTTTTGACAACGACGGCCACGAATAGCGGCCAGCGAACGCAACGCCCTGCGACCTACCTTTGACTTTAACGCAACTATATGACAAATTCGCTGTTGCACGGATTACTAAAACGATAAAGATTGCCTGTCATGACTACTTGGGGTACCGCTCGCCATCTTTCAGTCCTGATCAGCTGTTTGACACAATTGCTGTCCGACGCGCTTCTGTTTGGTACAAAAAGGTATACAAAAAATAGCGCTCAATTGAAAAGAACAACCGCAACTACGTACAACCGATAAGCGTGACTACAATGCGCATTCTTTATCAACAAGGAACATTTAGTGTAAGCAGGTTCCTATTCTCATCAGTATCTATCTGTTATCTTTCTCCAAAAGATCAAAACAAATGCGCTAGAGTCGCGCTCAATACGGAGGAGCCCAAATTTATCATGTTTTTGTTCTCTCAGTGATTATACTAATAATAATCTAAGTAAATTAATTCACGATCTTTTTGAAATAAGAAGTAAATTGTAACAATTATAATTCCAAGGACAGGTTTTGTTCGAAAAACAATGACGGTAATCCAAATAATTTTGGGCGGTCGGTGATTATTGGATGGATTAGTGCCAGTTACCGCTATCGGCCTCTGGTGTGCATAGCGAAAACTACGAAATTAAGCCGCGTTTCCACCCAGTCAACCCATTGGCAATTGTATCCGGATAACTTATATCAATTGATTTGTTATTGCTATTGATAATAGGTTTGTTAGAGCAGTAAAAAAAAAATGAAATTAATTTTACAGAGTTGTCAGATATATTTCAATGGTATCTGCATTATAAATAACAATGAGAGATTATTTGAATTTTTATCCCTAGATACTTTTATAATTTTCGTTTAGCAAATTATGGACAAATTCTTCGAAATTTTCCCTAGCTAGTAAAATTTTTAAAAATAATTTTGTTTACAACTCATTTTATCTAGGGAACCGACATGATGTCTTTGTGGTCTAAGTTTTGAATACCCTGTGGAATGTCTTTTGAGTCATTTCTTAAAACTGTTTGCTTTGGATGATTGGTCACGGCAAGGAAAACAAATACAATTTTATTCTGGTATGAGTGAAAAAAGTTGTCATAAAAGCATTAAAAGCGTTGACACAACTCCAATATGGCTCACAAAATTTGACATGTTGCTAGGTGACCTTTATAATCTAGTGATACAATTGTGCCTACTTTTTGCACTGGTTACCGCAATAGAAATATAATATAATATATAATTATTACAGTCTGGCCTGTTATTTTATTTTAACAGAGTGGGAAGCAGACTTAATAATCTTAAGACATAAGAAGTCGTCCTTGTGGGTGATTTAGCTACTGAGCTAGCAGGTGTCGCCACAATCGGTATTGGCCTCATGGCAGCAATCCAATCGGTAAGTGTTGGTACTACTTATAACACAACATTATTTTTTGTTGCTTTTCTGATGTTGCTCAGCATTGCTCAACATTGCTGATTCTTGACGAGTTCAGAAAAATTATCCGTAGGGCTCTTGACATAACCTAGTTAGCATCTGTATTGTGACAAAAATTAAAATCAAAACCCGGAATCAAAATTTCGCGTTTCTGCCTACTAGACAAATTCATTTGACATTACAAAAGTAAACCATACAAAATGAAGTGCTACTATGAAGTATTGGAAGTGGACAGAGAAGCAGACGATGGTGAAATAAAGACTGCATACAGAAAATTGGCATTGAAGTGGCACCCTGACAAAAACTTAGACGATCAAGCAAAAGCTAAGGAACAATTTCAACTCGTACAACAAGCTTACGAAGTACTTAGTGACCGTCAGGAAAGAGCATGGTACGATAAGCACAGAGAACAAATCCTACGAGGTGCAAACTCCGAATTTAAAAACGACGACCTCGATATTTATCAGTATTTCACTTCATCCTGCTACAAAGGCTACGGAGACGACGAAGAAGGCTTTTACACAGTCTACAGGGGTGTTTTCGAACAACTGGCCAAAGATGATATGGAATACATGGACGATAAAGATGAATTTTGTAATATACCAACATTCGGAATGTCACAGAGTGATTACGAAGAAACAGTTGGACCTTTCTACGATTATTGGATGTCGTACTCCACGAAAAAGAGTTACGTATGGCTAGATCCTCATGATATCAGGGAAGCCCCCAATCGTCGAATACTAAAGCTAATAGAAAAGGAGAATGACAAAGTTAGACAAAAGGCCAAGAAAGAACGGAATGAGGAAGTTAGAGGTTTGGTAGCTTTCGTACGGAAAAGAGATAAGCGTGTACAAGCTTATGTGAAACAGTTGGAAGCAAAAAAAATTGAAAATCGAGAGAAACAAGAGAGATTATCGAAACAAAAAAGGCTAGAGAGAATTGAACAACTCAATGCTTCAGGATCTCAGGCTGAATGGATGAAATTTGATAATGTAAAGTCCCAATTAGAAGAAGTGGAAAAAAACCTGGCAGAACAGTTTGGTGACTCTATGAGTGATGAAGAACAGAGTCTCAGCGAAGAAGATATAAATGACCTTTATTGCATTGCCTGTAATAAAATGTTTAAGAATCCCAAAGCCCTAGCAAACCACGAGCTCAGTAAAAAGCATAAAGAGAATGTGCAGAATCTAAAAGAGTTAATGCTAGAAGAGGAGAATGAATGTCCGGAAGATATAATTGAGGAGAATATATCATTTGAGGAAGCTATCGAAAGTCAGGAGGAACTAGATATCTTAGAAGAAGAAAGTTCACATTCATCTCTAGAAGAATTACCTATAGAAAAGACAAAGAAGAAAAATAAAAAGTCGAAAACCATATTAAAAGCATCCACTGATAGTGACCATGAATTCTGTGACAATGTAATAACAAATGACATGAGCGACAATGAATCAGAATCAGAATCCATTCCCATAAACAAAAAACAGGCAAAGAAAAAGAATAAAAAGAACAAGACAGTATTGAAAGTCCAACCAGATAGTGACCATGAAGTGCACAATGATATATTGAATTTAAGTGAGGAGGGTGGTAATTCTAATACATTTTCGAATAATAAGAAACAGAAGAAGAAGAGAAGAAAGGATAAACAAAACATTGATGAGATGTCTGTTGATTGTAAATCTGTAAATGTAGTAGATAAACCCAAAGCACAACAACAACAAGATGCTGATTTGGATAAGGATCACTGCTGTGTTAAATGCAAAGCACAATTCACCTCAAAGAATAAACTCTTTGAGCATCTGAAGAAAACAGGCCACAGTACATACCTACCATCTAATAAAGAAACTATACAGAGGGCAAACAAGAAGAATGGAAGGATTAAATAAAAACACCATGTACTGAATTTTAGATGAATGTAAATAATTGATAAGTAAATAAATATTTATTAATTAATGTATTTCTGTTTTACTTTATAAGCATTACTGGGATTATTTATTTTTTGGGTAGCTTTTGAACCGTTGGTCGTAAAGGTATGCACTCACCACCAAAAGATAGATCTCGATGAGTACATCAAAAATATATGGGCTATAATCTACCTATGTTGTACCATTATGGCGTTAAGAGTCTTAAATTCTCTAATTTTTTGGCTGTAAATAAAATCGAAATTTAGACATTACTCAAAAAATATTAGGGATAGACAATTGTTCTATGCAAATTCGTAATCAGAGCAATCGTTTTTTTGGTAAAATAGCGACGGTTTGCTGTACCACTTAAAAATTCAGTGATTTTTTGCTACTTATTTTGACTAGTTGGTAAAAACTCAACTACAACCAATCTAATTAATGTTATGATCTCTAATTATGCTTTTTTTCCAGACACTGATCATGTTACATCCCATAGTAGTTAAAATGGTACCAAAATAGTTATTTTGCGTTTTCAACATCTTTTCAAAAATTTTGTTATGGATTCGAACATTATTAATACTCGACTATGGTCATAATAATTATATATTTATTATAATTATAAAAGTACAAACATCTTTGCATGCAAGCTTCATGATACATTGTAAAGCTAAATTTGTATAATAAATATTTTGTATTACAGATAAAACTATTCTTGACGCCACTAGTGACTGGTTTTAGAACTATGAGGTTAGTATTGAAAAGCACATCACAATAGACGAAATAATATAATCAAGTCACAGCCTATATACTAATAAACATAAGTGTATATGTTAATATGAGGAACAAGCATACAATTACAATTCTTTTTGAGATGCATTATAAATCTTGTTCCTCATATAATACAGAGTATATTTGGTAACACCTAATTGTAACAGTTTCAGCAAAAAAGTAGTATACCCTGCTTGTGAAAGAAACAAGAAATTTATACTTGAAGTTCTTCAAAAATACATTGAACCAAATCTGCATGGTAAAGTCTTGGAGATATCGTCCGGCACTGGACAACACATCTCCTATTTTGCTGAATATTTTCCCAACCTAACGTTTCAACCATCTGAATTTGAAGAAAGCCTTTTCCGAAGTATTACGGCCTATATACATGACACACCTACCAAAAACATACACGACCCAATTAAGATTGACATTACAACAGACTGTGAATCCTGGAAACTGCCATCCGAAAAATTCGATTACATATTAAACGTGAATTTGATGCACATAAGTCCGTTCAACTGTACAATTGGTCTCTTCAGGAACTGCGGAAAACTCTTAAAAATCGGGGGAAAGATGTTTACCTACGGTCCTTATGCCCACAATGGTGTAATTGAGCCCCAATCCAACATAGACTTCGACAGAGGACTGCGGTCGCAAAATTCGGAATGGGGACTGCGCGATATAAACGATCTAAAACAAATAGCTATCGAAAACGGTATTGAATTATTACAAATTCACCACTTACCTTCTAATAATAAATGTTTGGTTTGGGAGAAAATAGATAGTACTAAATTGTAATCGTGTTAGAGAATAAAGAGTTAAATATATTGTTGTTCTTTTATACTAAACATATAAATGTGTCGCCGTCGTCTATTTTGTCTTGTACTGAGTTAGTGCTGGTTGATTTGTCTGCAAGTACAGCCAAAGGCCCTGCTGATAAAGTAAGTACTGTTCCTAGTACTGCTAAGTACATTCCTGATCCAATATGGCAGTCACCTGGGTAATAGGGTAGTGCTTCGACACCACAAATCTGGATGACGCGATTTGTATCCCAACCAACCGGAAATAGCATTATTCCCAGGATATAAAAGATACCTAAAATCAGACAATATTCTTGTTTAAATGCGAGTTGTACTTTTACCGTTTACTTTAATACTCTAATAAGACTTAGTGACAAATTGGGAATACGTATATTATCCTTTTGAGGAAAAGCGTACCAAAAAGAGCTACACACCGTCTTCCACTTAACTGGTTTGTTAGAACTTTTTAGGCTCTGGTACTCCCACGTCTTTGAAACTCTGTATATGGAGGTATGTAGTTCATCGCCTGGTAGACTACAATTTTAAATAGAATAGTATAAAATATGTTGATTGTTTATATCTGGTGCGCTTTTCCTTTTCAAGTTTTTAATTTTATTTATGTTAAAGTTTTTCTAACAATTATCACTATATGTTCGTTGAAACAGTATTTCTCGGCCACTGTTGACTTTAGAAAGTTAAAAATTGGTACAGTTACTCCTCAGAATATATAGTATCAAATGTATCGTAATCAGATTTATCGGTCTATCTTATGCAGGCTGTTCAAAAGCAGAGTTATCGTTTTAACATATTCAATTGCAAAAAACTGCACGATTTTAAATGGAACACGGGAATCTGCATAAGTAAAAGACATTTTTTGGTATTTTTTGGGATTTGGGAAACTTAAGGACTTTTCAAGGAAGAATTTGACCTATTATACATATGGATTTGACGCCTCCAACCCACTCCACAGTGCCCTAAACACTACCCTTAAATGAAAAAATTTACATTCTTCAGAAAATTAGAAGTAGCTGCACCAATTTTTAACTTTCTAACGTACCTAGTGAAAATTAATAGAAAAACTTTTTTAAATACATAGCTCGAAAACCAAAGCACAACATAACAACCTTGATATAAGCCAACAGATGTTTGTATAGTGAATTATAATATGCAATAAAAAATATTACATTCCATTTAAAATAACAAAGCTGTAGTCTACTTCCGGTAGACCAGAAGTGGCGATCATCTTAAAACCATTTTAGATAAAATGATGGGTATGAACAACCTCTACAATCTGAATTCCAAAATAGTAGCAGAACTAGAACCCAAAAAAGTTCTAACACACCAATTCCGTGGAAACCCCTGTATAAAATCAAACACAAACAAAACTGCTATAATTTAAGAAATACCTGCAACCACCTGTATGGTTCCACTGATGGTAAAAATGCTCTTCCTTGAAATGCTTTGGACACAACAGCTTAACAAGCTCATGAATATTGTCGCACACATAATTACAATGCCTAAAAAATACCAAATAAACAATGATATATGTACACCAGTCTCAGTCAACATCATACCAGAAGCTATGCATACAGTTGCTATTTTCCATATTGTAGGGAACAGTTCTGGTTCAGTAAGCAATCCCCGGCCAGCGAGAAGAATACAATTAGGTATCGTGAAGTTACTACTACTTGTTGGAGCCCCACATTTACTATAAACACCGATACTAGGAGTGTAACTTGAATTTATTTTCACCCCGTTTACTGTTGCAGTAATAGTCCGTTTTAAGCCAACTAACCAATAAGGACTAAGCATGGTATGTACCATCAACAGCGTTGCTATTAAACTAACTAGCATCCATAAGATACTCCTAATGGTCACTATGAAAAACCACATCTTCTTGCTTGCATCCAATGATAAGAAACTAGAAATAATCAGAGTAAGAAATTTAAAAGCCCAACCCACGTATTATAAAGATCAAGATGACTTCAATGATGAAACAATGACAAATAACTAACAAATAAACCAAAATAAACAACGCAGTGACATTTTGCAATATATGTTAACCAATCGTACCAAATCGTACAATGTCAAAGTCTCTCCAATCGTCTGTCAGCGATGCCACAAAAAGAAAAAACTCATTGAGGAAGTTGAAGAAATCTTCTTTGACCCATGGGTTAAATGATGGGTTCAAGGAGGCATTCTTCCTGACATGCCTCGAGATGGATATGAAAGTCATACCTAATGTTAGGACCCTGACCAGTGAACCACAATCATGGACGAGTCAATTGGATAACATATCGGATAAAGATAGAGACGTTAGGCCGGTAAGAAAGGATACAATTAACAATATACAATATTGGAAAG
This sequence comes from Aphodius granarius, assembly GCA_963971325.1. NCBI lineage: Eukaryota > Metazoa > Arthropoda > Insecta > Coleoptera > Scarabaeidae > Aphodius > Aphodius granarius. The sequence continues at coordinate 28,732,063 of OZ020222.1, read as the reverse complement.
TCTATATCAGCGGCGTTCTGATTAAAGTCACTAAGGCTCAGTCTTACAAAACACTTTATCTCATAGTTTATACCCAGGATAACAGAATAATAGTATAAACTCTAGAATTACTTTATTAACACTTATTCTATAGCCAAAGAAATGCGTCATACGCCTAAATATCCTGGGTATAGCTTATTCTAATTAATTAATTATTGCCAAGCTTCTAGTAAGGGTCCAATATAAACATTATTATTGCGTAAAACATGTTTTTATGTTTTACGCCAAAATGTTAATTTAGTCTTTTGCCAGAACACCAACGACATACCAAGTTCTAGATTTCCGGGAGAAAACCGCGTCAACGACGATAAAGTAGTCAACGTTCTAGTTTCGCGAAACCCCAGTGGTTCCCTCAACCACACCTTATACAGGAAACCCACCTATACTGACAGATACTTGAATGTCCATTCCCACCATCACCCAGCTCAGAATCAAGCCGTGATCAGCACACTTGTAAGACGAGCTATTTCAATAACCCACCCCAACAATCTCCACAAGGAACTTGACCATCTCACCAGAGTTCTATCCCAAAACAGGTATCCCATTTCCTCCATACTACAGCGGTACAACCGAATCAACAGCCTGACCCACCAATCGCAACGGTTTTTCTTCCCTACACCCAAGGTACGACTGATCGCATTGATCGGATCCTCCAAAAGTACAACATCAAACCCATTTTCAAACCCTTAACCAAAATTACTGATTTACTGCCATCCGTTAAAGATAAACTTTCTCCACTGATGGCCCAAGGTGTATATCGTATCCCATGTGCTTGTGGCAGTGTCTACATTGGTGAGACAAAGCGCTTTGTCAGCGTTCGGGTTTCAGAACGTTGTACAAGGCTGCGGCAGATCACCAGTTCGGCTCTTGCTGAGCACAGACACTACACGGGTCACACAATACTTTTCGACCAAACAAAAATCAACTCCCGGGAATCATATTATTATCCTTGTAGAGTCCGTGAAGCGATCGAAATCTTCAAACATCCCTCTAATCTCAATAGAGATGACGGTTGGCATTTGCATCACAGCTGGAAAGCACTTCTACGACCACCACAGCCAATCACAGCTGCCCCAGATCCCCCTCCCAACCAATAGTTGTAACCAATAAAAACCCTTGCACACACACGTCATTCTCTTCGTAACTGTCTTACTGTTACGTCCTGAAGATGCCTCCTGCAACAGAGCGCGAAACCTTGACTACTCTATCGTCGTTGACGCGGTTTTCTCCCGGAGATCTAGAACTTAGTGATTCGGCCCGCCGAAGTCTCCAATCTAAATATACCAACGATATATTATTATAGAAGGTCTTCCACTCAACTGGTTTGTTAGAACTTTTTAAGTTCATACTGATCCTTTTATCTAAAATATTTTCAAGATCGTGGCCACTTCTGGACAGCGTTGTTATTTTAAATAAAATGTACTGTGGTAAGGCAAATGTACAAATAATAACAACAATATAAATATGAAATGTTATAGTGCAAAAATCCCACAAGAAAACAAATTCTACCATTTTATGTACGATTTTGGTAATAATCAAATATGAACCGTTCCATTTAAACTTTATTGGAATTGAATATGGTAATGGATTTTTTTGAGCAGCCTGTTTAAGTTAAAAAATATCGACATTCCATTTGATAATACCTGAAGAGTAACTATACCAATTTTGAACTTTCTAGCGTGGCTGAGAAATGCGGTTTTAAGGAACATAGTGATAACTATATTAGACTCGAAAATGAAATAGGTACAGCAGTTACCAACAGTCCTTGATTAAAGTCAACATATTTTTGTATAGAGAATTAGAATAGGTATTTAATAAAAACAAACCATTTCAATTAAAATAACAACACTGTTGTCTTGAAAATATGCCAGAAATATTAGATAAACACATCGGTACAAACAATTTTTACAATCGGAATTTCAATGAAATGGGAGTAATAGAAGTCAAAAAAAGTTCTAACGAACCAGTTACGTGGAATACTCTGTAGAGTTGTTATAATATTCTAGAGTTTCGCTAAAACCCATTCGGCTCCAGTCAGAAAACTGTCAAAACAAACCAGCGAGGGGTCTGTAGCCGACCAAGAACTTTTACTATCGACCGATCACAGTAAGGAAATCATTATTGTGTATGGGACATCGCCACGTTCTACGATCAATATGGCCATATGCAAACATTTTCGAATGAGTGACCATATTCTTGGCGCGTTTCAAAGAACGTTAATCAAATTTCAAACTTTAAAAACGTTAAGGTAAGTAAAACTGAAAGGAAAAGAAAGGATAACATCAGATACACACTGTGTGGACTGCATATCACGACTGCTGTTCTTGAGACCATGCGGATCGAGACGTATACGTTTCATCAGTGCTGTGTTATGTTCAGCACGGTGTATTGCACGAAGTCCATAATAAAAAAATCTTATTAATTTTTTTTTAGATTAGAGTTCTGTCAGTTGAGCACTGAACAACTGAAAGGTGTGAAATATTTGCTGGTTCAAAACCCCAATATAATCGATCTAAGCCTGAATGGTAATACAGTATCTAAGCAACCTTATCACATCTTGCTAAAGGATACCCAGCTGTTGCACCTCTCACTGAAATTCTGCAAAATGACCGATCGTGGAATCGCAAAATTGGCGCAACCGCTCAGTTTAATCTCACCACAAACTTTGCTGTCTTTGAATCTATCCAGTAACTTGATAACGGATATTGGTGCAAAACACTTGGCGGATGCTCTAAGGACAAACAGAACTTTGACCCATTTAAGTCTGGTCGATAATTATATTACCGATAAAGGTTGTGCTGATCTAATGGCTGTACTGAAGAAATTTACACTAAAACATGAGGAAGTGGTCCTTCGTAGGCATAAGAATCTCCACTTTTTGCTCATTAAAGGGGAAATTATGAAGGACTTTATGAAAACTAAGAGGAGCGAATGCAGTCTGCAATATTACAACAACAACGTGACTGTTAAAAGATCTTCTAGTTCGGCAAGAATTAGAAGTGGCAAAGGTAAATGACAAATTGCCCATTTTCTTTACCTTGGATGACGATACGTTGAAAAATTTGTATGCGTGGAGTCATCATTCCGAACACCGCCATAACAATACTAATAGACATCGCATCCGGTGTTTACTGTTAATAATGTTTTCCCGCATACCAAAGACGTAAAATGACGGATGATGTGTAATTTTAATTTCAGATAAATCGTCGGTATCGTCCTTTGCCAGTCAACGCCGGCGGTCATCAGCAGATAGCAAAACTATAGCAAGCCTAATCGAGTCGAAATTACCAAAAGACCCACATCCGTTTATGCACGAGTGTACAGCCGAGAACCAAGAAGTATTTTGCAGGGGAAATTTTCGGTTATCGTTTCTAAATTTATCATGTAAGAGCGACTTCTAATACACACGATGTAACCAAAGAAGTCACCCGCATGTTCACCAAACAATAATCTTTGAAAGATTTTGATCATTCTTTTGGCCAATTATAGATAAATTCTTCAAAATTCTGCCTAGCAATTTTTAAAATAAATATTTCCACAACTCATTGATCTGTTTAATCAAAATGTTTAAGCTAAATTAATTAGCAATGTATTGGCATTTGTTTCATTTTGGCATTTGTTATAAAATCAGTGCTACAAACCGTTATTTGTTACCCCTAATTACATCAGTGGTTTTCTTAGCAGCGACCCTTCTTTAATTTTTAGGGACCTAAGCTAACAAACCCTAAATGAGTTGTAAAAACAATTATTTTATTAGATAGAATTAATTTCGAAGAATTTATCTATAATTTGCTGAAAGAATCACGAAAATCCAATCTTAAACAGTTTGAATTTTGTTTCTCGCAGATAATAAAATAACCGACGATGGACTGACCATAATAAAAGACACGTTGAGGGAACAACAATTTACCAAAGCAACGGATGACAGTATTACCGGATTATCCAAAATCCTTTTGGAAGGAAATGATATTAAATTTGTTGAAGGTATAAGCAGCATTACCAGTGTGAATTCAAGCGAATCGCGCCTTTCAACGAAGAACAACACGAGGGAACGAAAATCTTTGGTCAATAAAATAATTTTATAAATATTGTAATAATGTACGTTTTAATTTAACCCAACATTCAATTTCAAATAAATTTCTTCATAGAAATATCTAGTAGTTTTAAAATCGATACATATTATACATAGGAGACGGATACTAAGATAAATAAAAAGTTATCGTTACATATTTGAATGTGTCCTTACCTGATAATAACTATAAATCAACTAGTAAAGAATAAACACTAGCACTAGGGATCATCAGAATACAAGCATTGCAAATTTCATACTTGGATTACAACGGAAACTAAGCTAACAAAATAAAAGTACTGAACAGTCATCAGACCACACCCGCGTAATTTCTTTGCCTGCTCGGCTCTTGGGTGTGCAGCCGGTCATTTATAACATTTATATACAGGATCTGTCTGTGTGGTGATATCGGTAATGTAAACAGCCGCGTTGTTTATATCCACAAGTTTTAGGTTATGTTGAAATGTTTGAGGTATATAAACTGAATTGAACCAAATTTATGTCGTAATCTCGTGAAGTATAATTGACGTCAAGTTCTATTGACAAATCACATGTTTTTGAGAGGGTATTGTAGCCTAAAATGAGTAAACTTTTTAAAGTTTTTGTGTATGGCACACTCAAAACCGGCCAACCAAATCACCATTGGTTCTCCAAGGATTGTGGTTACTTCAAATTTCTCTGCCATGCCACAACTGTGAAGAAGTATCCTTTGATAATTGCTAGTGAATTCAACATTCCATTTTTGTTATACAGTCCAGGTAAAACCTTGAGTGCACAAGTTTTAAAATTAAATTTTCCTTTATTGTATTAAAAATATAAATATATTAGGTACTGGGCATCATGTAAATGGTGAAGTCTATGAAGTAGATGAAAAAGTCTTGGCCAACTTGGACGTATTGGAGGACCATCCAAATTTTTATGTTAGAGAATTAGAAGAAGTTCACCGTACTGATGAAATGGCAACCGGTCAAAAAGTTGAAAAAGTTTGGATATATTTTATCAAAAATTTCAGACCACATCTGTTGGAGCAGAAAATGTTTGATGTTTACGATACTAATGGTCCGCATGGATTATCATATGTTCCAAGGTACCAACGTACAAACAATAACTATAAAGATTATATACGTCAGTGATCGTTTGCTTACAGTGAAGATCTGACAGTAGAGGAATTTAATAAATTATAATTCATTCCAACAAATATAAAAGTATTTTATAAGTAAGTGGTGTACAAGACTTTTTCATTTAAGTTTTTTAGATTGTTTTATCCGCCTCAACGAACGAAAGAGTCTCCTCCCTGGTGGTAGAAATTTGAATCAAACAATTCGGGATAAATAGCGCCATCTACATTCGCTTGTTCAGGCGAATGTTCATTGGTTATTCGCCTCAAAGAACGAAAGAGTCCCCACTCTGGTGGTAGAAATTTGAATTAAACAATTTGGGGTAAATAGCGCCATCTACATTCGCTTGTTCAGACGAATGTTATTCCTGTATATTTTACAATTTAGACAGACTAATATGCAATTATCTGTTTGAATTATCTGTATGTATAAACTTTTAGGTATTTGAAAGCAGGCCATGTTGTTAACCTTGCGCACTTAATGCTAAACTGATGACGTTCCTACAATGCCATTCTGCCACACAAGATTTTGTAAAAATGCAAAAAAAGAAACAATAAAATGAAACTAAATACAATATTTTGAGTATTATTGACTATAATAAGCAATTTTAGGTGATAAATACATAGTTTATATTATACAAATCGTAGGTCAGGATTTCGTGTTTTATAACTAGAATGAATTTATAATTTGTTAATAATAATTTAACTGAATAATAAATTTGTCATAGATCAGGAATACTGTTTGTTAAATTGGGTCTTTCGGGTTTTGTTAATCAATACCTTTTAAAATTTTATTTATGTTTTCAACCCACATAAAAATATAAAAGTTTACGAATAACTTTGCGAAAGGTAGCCCAAAAAAAATCCGTTGGACATAAAAAACAACACATTTTTTATTAATATAGTGCTTAGTATTACAAGGTATTGTCTGTTATAACTGCACCTACAATTTCAATGAGAATTGAAGTCAATTTTTAAAAGATTTGTGTTTCAATAGCGGCAACCAATATCTTTGCCATCTAAAATAGCATAATATGGAACATTACACTATCTAAACGTTCTTTAATTGTAATCACAATAAATATAATATCTACTTATACCTCTGGAACTTTTGGAAATACTTGCATCACTTTATTTTTTCTTATAGATGTACAGTTTGGCACAGGGTATGAATTTACCATTCTTTTTTTATTGAATAATGAAAAACAATCAGTTGATATATATATTGTATGATTTTGTCAAAACTGATTTAATCATATTCTTTGTCAATTATACTGATCTAGGTCACTGCGACTACATAGTAAATGTGGGGCTGGTCAATGTTTTCCTCTCCGACTACATTGACACACTGTTTACACATTTATAAACTCTCTAAACGTATAGACTATAGAGGGTGAAACACCAAAAACGAATGTCTGTAAGATAATAATAAAAATACTATATCGGGATTATAACAATACAAGGCATCACTCAATACAAATAACTATAATATACTGTCACATATCCGTGTGTTTTCCTATAAGGTTTATTTCTCTACTTCTTGATAATATACAAACAATAGCTTGTGGGCTAACGCGGTATGATGCCGTCAATTCTCCATTACGTCACAAACCAATCGATATAAACTCTGATAGCGCCTAAACCGCTCATCTCATTGATCTGTGAATTTGTATACATATTTAAAATGACTGCAGGATGAGATGGTGTCAGTTTTGGTTTTGGATGAATCCCTAAGAAAACGTATGTAACATTTGCTACTTCCGGTTGTCAGATTGTCACCAAACACTATCCAGTTCGTCACCTGGTAATTCTAAATAGGTACACCAAATTTCAGCCCAATCCGTTGTTCCGTTTGGGCACAATCGTGTTCACGGATTTTCCAGAAATCATTGTAATGGATTCAGGAGACCTCAAAACAAATTTTTTTTTCCGTCAAATACAATACTTTCCTTCTGGAGACTAGTCGGAAAGTAAAAATTCAAATAGCAAAAACTATAAAGAATGTAATTTTGTAATTTGCAAAACCAAGAGGCAATAGCAGATAGTCAAAATAATAAATTTTGTCTTAGATCAGGAATATTGTATGTTACAAGTAGAAAAAAATTAATTTAATTTAATTAAAATATTAATTTAAATAAAACTATAGAACTTCTTAGAATTTATATTATCAAAAAAAAATATAAATTATACATAAATTGCTTTTATTAAATACAATCGGAAAAATAAAATTAACAGTACATTTGTTTTCAACCTATGAGCAAACAAACACGTCAATTTGACCATATAGAGTAGTAATAAGGCGTTTGAAACTGTAGAACCATTGTACTGTCTGCGTGAGAATGAGTCTGCTAAAATATGAAAATAATTTATGGAAATATTGTATTACACGTATCAGTTTTTATTTCGTACATATAGTATACGCATATATATTTGAAATATATATTTATATATATATATTTTATTTATAGAGCCGATGGAAGTAATCCTTTCTGTCCTATATGGCCACTAGGAGATAGTTTCATCGCGTTAGAGGTCTATCTGTTACGGTGCGTATGTACACTTAGATCACTAGCTATCGCTTAGCGTATTGTACCGATTACCAAGCGCTAGTCTTGGTCCCTGGCTGTTGGCTAATTTTGTCTGCTCTGCATGTCTTAGCGAACTCGACTTCCCGTGCGACACCACTTCAAACGATCCTTCATTGCGATTTCTGTAACAAAGAAAACAACAATTCATTTCTTACTTCCAACAAAATCACTTTCCAAATATTGTCGCCGTTCTGGCAAAATTCTATTTTTTTACAATTTTTTGTAACTATTGCTAAACATCTAGTAAGGGTCCAATATGCACATCAAAATTTAATTTTACTTTAATTTAACTGGTACTTTTTGACCAATTGTAACAACGCCACTGCAAAGCTTGCCCGTAATTATTCTATAGCGTGTTCAAAAAATGATCAAAAGGTTATATCTCCCAAATAGACGAAAAATAAGAATCTCAAAATGCTATAGAAAAAACTCTATGCTATAGAAAAATATCTGAGGTGCCCTCACTCTACTTTCCGACCACATCATTGGCACAATGAAATAACTAAACACTTTTGCAATAATTCAATTTTGTAAAATCACAACCAATCTGGACCCTACCTAACGTCAGTTTCTATGGCATAATGACATTTGTCATCCTGATGTCATGTCAGTGGCACTGATGCTTGTCAAAATCTGTCAATTCGCAACACAGCGACGAAGGCTGTGGATTCTGCCAAACCGCTTCTATAAAAGCTTATAGTGTAGGATACTAGTCAGAAAGTAAAAAGAATTGCCCAAAATGATATCAAACTGTCCAGTATTATCAAACATTCTAAAATAATTCAAAACTGATCAAAATAATCCGTCTGTCCGAATAATCCGAATGTCTAAAATTATTAATAATTGTCGACATAAATGTCCAAAATTGTTGAAACCTGTCTGGAATAGTGGAAAATTATTCCAGAATAGTCCAAAATAGTAACAAATTATCCACTATGCAGTGCCCAAAATGGTTCCAAATTGAACTAAAGTGAATTAAAATGGCCCAACCCAACAACATCATCCCCAAATTGTGTCAAGGTGATCTGAAACTGTCAAATATTACCCAAAATTGTCTAAAATAACTGAAAACCAATCAAAATGATCTAAATTTCTTCAAGATTATTCATAATTGTCCACAAATGTCCAAAATCGATTAAAACTGTCCGGAATTTGCAGAATAAAATTATCAAAACACTAACCAGAATCATATAAAATTGTCGACCCCACGCAAATACAAAGCAGCAATGCCCAAAGTGGTACAAAATTATCTTAAAATGAACCAAAATGGTCCAATTCAACCCACTGTTTCTCCAAATTGCCCCAAAATTATCCTAATACCACCAAAATTCTCCAGAATTGTTTGAAGCACCCTATAGAGTAATTTGGGGTCTATCACATACATTGCAGGTTTTTATATTACATATAATAAAGTTCCTTCAATTCTAAATGATGTTTGATTTATAGCTCTAACTGCATGTTAAATTTACACAGTTAAAAAAATGTATCTTCATCGACAATTAACATATTAAAATGAATATTAGGACATTACATTGCTAATAAATTCGGCCTTAAATCTGAGTAGGCAAAAGATTAACCAAGATCTTTAATTGTTGTAAAATGATCCAAAGTGACCCAAATTTACGCAACCCAACTCAACATCATTCCAAATGGACTAAACTTGGAATAAAAATTGACAATACTGAAAATTTACCAGAAATGCCCAAAACAACCAAAAAGCATCCCAAAATTGTCGAAGATATTCCAGAAGTGATCAATCAAAATGATTCAAATAGGTATGTCTAAAAAAATTATAATTGTCCAAATAAATGTCAAAAATTGTTGAAAATCACAATTCTGAAAAAATATCACAACACTGTCCAAAATTGTATGAAACTGTCCACGTCAAGTAATCATAAATAAGCAATGCAAAAAATATGCAAAGTTAGAGTTAAAACACAGTCTTCTTCTTGCTAATTAATTTGTCGTTGTAACTGAGTAGGCAAAAACTTGACCAAAGTTCTTAATTATTCTACAGGATATTCCCAACTTAGACCAGAAAAACATCACCGCCATGATGTACACAGACCAATGAGTTTAGAGAAATAATTATTGTAAAAATTATATTAGCTAGGAAGAATTTGTCTATAATTTACTGAAAGAATCATGTAAATCCACAAAAAAATACGTTAAAGGTTTTCGAGATTAAACATTTGCCAAATTGCCCCAAAATTATCCTAATACCACCAAAATTCTCCAGAATTGTTTGAAGCACCCTCTAGAGTAATTTGGGGTCTATCACATACATGGCTGGTTTTGATATTATAATAAAGTTCCTCCAATTCTAAACAATGTTTGATTTATAGCTCTATGTGCAAGTTAAAGTTACACCGTTTAGGTGAAAGTTAAATGGGCACAGTTTAAGTTAAAAAAATGTATCTTCTTCGACGATTAACATACCAAAATGAATATTAGGACATTACATTGCTAATAAATTCGGCCTTAAATCTGAGTAGGCAAAAGATTAACCAAGATCTTTAATTGTTGTAAAATGATCCAAAGTGACCCAAATTTACCCAACCCAACTCAACATCATTCCAAATGGACTAAACTTGGAATAAAAATTGACAATACTGAAAATTTACCAGAAATGCCCAAAACAATCAAAAAGCATCCCAAAATTGTCGAAAATATTCCAAAAGTGTTCAAGCAAAATGATTCAAATATGTCTAAAAAAATTATAATTGTCAAAAATTGTTGAAAATCACAATTCTGAAAAATTATCACAACACTGTCCAATATTGTATGAAACTGTCCACGTCAAGTAATCATAAATCAGCAATGGCAAAAATATGCAAAGTTAGAGTTAAAACACAGTATTCTTATTGCTAATTAATTTGTCGTTGTAACTGAATAGACAAAAACTTAACCAAGGGTCTTAATTAATTATTTTACGGGATATTCCCAACTTGGATCAGAAAAACATTACCGACATGATGTATGAAGATGAAATGAGTTTAAAGAAATAATCATTGTAAAAATTATATTAGCTAGGAAGAATTTGTCTATAAAATACTGAAAGAATGATGAAAATCTACACAAAAAAAATAGGTTAAAGGTTTTGGAGATTAAACATTTGCTTACTTCTTATCAGATTTTGAACCAGCCAGAGTTGGAAAGTATTCTTCATTATGGATATCAGGTGCAGCCTTGCCTCTGGTACGAGTTTGATGCACTGGTTGTTGCTGTACATTTCTTAAGCTAGGTGGTACGTAAGCACCTGAGGTTGTAATAGGGGGCTGCGGCGCTGGCTCAATCTTTTTTTCTTCCTTCTCGGGCGGAGCCTCAACGTGCGTCTCCATTCTCTTCCATGGTCCCGTTTTCTTTTCAACCTCATTGCCAGCCTCATCGTACCGCGGCTGTTGCTCGCTATTGTTTTCGGTTCCGTCAACGTTACCATCACCGTTAGGATTAATTGTTAAATTCCCTATCTTAAGTCCGGTGTAATCCTTTTTCTCCTCCTCAAAGTCCTTCCATTCATCTTGTTCCTGGAAAGTACGGATTCAGTAAACAGAGCTAAATAAGCAACTAGGAACAATATGGCGAAAATGGCTGACTTAACCCTATTCTGACACATCTTCAACTAATAGCAGAAATCGAAAAACTTACTTGTACTGGCTCCGCACCTTCTTCGCCCTCCTGGATCCTTTCCTTCTTCACTGGTTTCTCGATTTTCTTTGGGTCCTCCAATTTTTTGGCTACTTCTTCGGTGGTGGAGAATTTCTTCGCCTTCGACTTTTTCCTATCTTTTTTCGCGAAAAAATCATCTAAATCTGCCATTTCTGGTCAAATAACTGAACGAAAATTACAACTAAACCCTCGTTATACAGAAAAGAAACCAAAACGGATAAAGAACAAATTACAAGTAGACGAAGTTACCAACTGCTCCTTGTCAGCCGCAGTGCAACTAAAAACTCCACCTACCAACATGAACATATCCCAGAAAGCATGGATTGGACGACAGCGCGGGGTAACTAAGGAACGGTTTTGAATTTCAGAATGTAGCCAGAAAAAAAAGGCAGTCTAGTAGTCGACAGTCGACGGCTTCCGTGAAGTGTGCGCGTGCGTAATTTTCACTTCCTTTCTGTGAGATTTCTACAATCAGATGCGCATGTCAGGCGGAGAATTTAATTATGGACATCAATTACAAGGTAATTTAATACATATCGATAATAAACATTTGTCAAAAAATAAGTTCGACATATGTCACTTATATTATTTATAGTCCATACGCCAAATCGCCAATCATCTTTCGCTGCAAAACATGTAACACCATTTGATACGAAAGAAATGTTGCATTTTTAGCAAAACCAGATTTTCTATATAAATTTCATGATACCCCTCTAGGGCTATTTCTACTTCTTATAGTCTTCAAAAAACAATGCATATTTTTGGTTTATTTGGCCACCTTGACTATTTCGCGCCTCAAGAACTCTTGCGGATTCTTGCACCGTCGGTATGACGAGGACTGCTTTACCAACCGAGAAGCGTCGGTCTGATGCTAGTACGGTATTTTGTTTGACCGCCATATCAACTGTCACTGTCTAGTAGCACGCGCGTTTGCGGGAAATGTATTGAAATATTAATTAAAACGCTAAAGTTTTAGTGCATGTTGTCGGATTTTAAGAACAGCTCATTAATTAGCTTGTGCTGGACGCGATTTAGTGTAAATTAACCATTCGACACCCTTAAAAGTCGAATCAACGTCGGCCGTGGTATAAACAAATATCAGAAATGTGTTAAAAACAAAACAACTGTGTGTCATTTTTAACAGAAGTGTCTGCGAGTGTTACGTAAATTTCATAATTTTGCGGGTTGACATTTAAACTGTCATGATGAAGATTAAAGCGCGTAAGTATTCTATTTATTATTGGATTTGTTGACAGTAGACACCGCGAATGGTCGAGCACGTGGTGTGCGATTTTCACCAGCCTATTAACGTAACAAGTTATTCGCGTAGTTTTTAACTAGGGTCGCTCTGTTCACGTCCGAGCAATTTCGCCGCTTTCTATACTGGGCACCACGAGGTCGCCATATTCTGTCAAGTGTCAAGTCAACTGTCACCCACATTTCAAACTTAAAACGTCGGCGCGGTAGAACATTCCGCTTGTTGAAACTCCTTCAGAAATTCTGATCTAACAATGATAAATAAACAATTTCATGTTAGTTTTCTTACATTTTACGTGTGTTTATTATGTAATATTAGTGTTTATATATAGATGTGCATATGTTTGAGGTATATTTACGACTGGAATTAATTTTTGCATTTCAGATCGGGACCGTTTTCAGTCGACGAGTAGCACGGATGAAAACGAATCCGGCTCGGACCAGGAAGATCACGAACAAACGTTGCAATTGGCGAATATCACGGCCCATGGTGTGGGGCCCGTTAGGAAGCGCAGGGGAAACTTGCCCAAGCATTCCGTCAAGATTTTAAAACGATGGCTCTACGAGCATCGTTACAACGCTTATCCGAGTGACGCTGAGAAGATTACTTTATCGCAGGAGGCAAACCTCACCGTGCTCCAAGTTTGCAATTGGTTTATCAACGCCCGCAGAAGGATATTGCCCGAGATGATCAGGCGGGAGGGTCATGACCCTCTGCACTATACAATCTCCCGGAGAGGCAAGAAGTTGGCTGGAAGCGGACCCCTTGGCCCCGATCAGGCGCACGCCAGCTGGGACGGCGAGAATTCCGTCGGCGGGAAGAGGATACGGCTCGAGCATGATTATGAGGATGGGATGACGTTATTGTATAGGTCTGAAGGCGACAGCCCTAACGAGTATGAAAGTTCCAGTCCCAGCGAGGAGGAGAAGTTTGCTCCCTGGCAGACGGTGATCCGTTACGGACTTTCATCTAAGGAGACCCAACATCCCGCGAATAGAGGGTAAGAACTGTGTTATTTACTTGGTCTTTTTGTTCTATAACGGATACTAGCAACCAGAGTTGTTATGTTTTAAAACGTTTGTTTTAAAACATGTTTTTTTCTACTGTTACTGTTTATTTCCGAACTACATTCAATAGAATCATTTAGAGACTACAAGGGTTGTTTAAAAATAACAGCGTTTAAAAACCTTTTAAAATAAATAATAGTAAATAATTGTTTTGTATTAAATCCAACTAACTACCCGTGAGGTATTCCCCTAACCGTCAGGGAATCTCATTACAAAGCCAAATGGAACAGAGAACCTACGATCAATTCAAGAGAGCCAACATTTGTATATTCGAAAGTTTTTTTCTGACATTTTGCCTTGAAAAAAAACAAAAAAATGTTTTTGAGGTGTTTCAAAACATTGTTTCATGTTTTAAAAGAGATTTTAACACAAAAAAAACTGTTGTTTTTGTTTTAAATAAAAAAAAAAACGTTTTTTTATAACAACCCTGCTAGCAACTACCTCGATAGTTAAATCAAAATATACCAAGAATACCAAAGATACATTATTCCTAAAGAGGGGGTGCTATTAAGTAAATATCTTGGGTGGACTCTACTTAACTTTCTGACTGTATTGTAGAATGACATTCACTCTGGATCCCACCCTAATGTCAATACTAGGATAATAATGATGTCTTGTAAATATGTATACCAAATTTCAGACCAATTATTAGTGGCATGTGGACGCTACTGTGTTCATAGACATTTTCTGAAAAACATTGCAATGAATCCTCTTCCGTTGACTGCAATACTTTCCTCCTAGGGTACCAGTCGGGAAGTAAAAAAGAACATTAAACAACTGTCGTCACACAATCTGTTGCCTAAAAATCTTTAACCACCTAATAGGAATGCGAAATGTCATTGAAGTCCTCAATTTATTGCAAAAAATATGGCTTTACTAACAATGTCCATATTCTCCAATAATTTTTGCAATGTATTGGATTTTGATCTCGGCAAATTCTTCAAAATTCTATACAAATTATTTCTACATTTCATTTGATAATGTAACATTTTTTTCCTACAAGGAAATTGTAATCGACCGAATAATGGATAATGGATTCAGCATTGCAATGACTTCTGGCAAATGTATGTGTGTATTTATGTCCGTGAACATGATAGTCTCAACAATACCATCGATTGCACTGAAATTTGGTATACAAATTTAGAATTACCGGGGGACGCACTGTATTGTTTTTGATCACAATTTGAAAACCGTTAGTGGCAAATGTTACATGCGACTTCTTAGGGATTCATCCAGTTTTGGCCAAACTAATCACAGCTCATCCTCCAGTGACTTAAAATATGTACAGTGTCTGGCACTAACTTGGACACAAATGGAAAAAAGTTTTATCACTTTGTCAGAAAATTTTATTTCAGTAAAAAATTTCTGTATTGTCTTAAACTTAAAATGCAAGTATCAAGACATAATTACCTGCTTGCGTATACCCGGTTTTACAAAATTAATTAGATTTTTTTCGTATTTTACTACTTTGCCAACATTTTTATCAATTTTCTAAACTAAAAAAAAAAAAATAAACTGAAATTGACTAAGCAAAACATCCTAACGTTTCATTTTGATAACTGACAACAGAAAAGAAAAACGAAAAACGATCTCCAACAAGCAACAAAAAGAGAAATTAATCGTTAAAATATTAGAAAGATAACACATTCTGACATTTTGTTTTAATGAATAAACAACTGCAAAATATCTGGGGTGGCCCTCACCCAACTTTCCGACTATATTTTTTGCACAGTGAAGTGTCTGAACACACTTATTCAATTTTGTGAACCCATAGTCCTTCCCCTACCTAACGTCAGTTTCTATGACATAATGACATTTGTCGTATTGATATTTAATGTCATGTTATGTCAGTGACACTGACGTTTGTCAAAATGTGACAAATTGCAACAAAGCGATGAAGGCTGTGGTTTCTGTCAAACTGCTTTTATAAACGGTTATAGCTGTTAAACTTTTTATCCCGCTGGTCTACAAATTTGTATACATATTAAGGGTCACTGGAAGGTGAATTGGTATCAATTTGGTTAAAATCGGATAAATCCATAAGAAGACACATTTAACATTTGCTACTTCCGGTTGTCAGATTGCCACCAAAAGACAATACAGAAACTTTTTACTGAAACTAAATTTTCTGACAAAATTGATAATTGAAAAATTTTACTTTGACCTGTCAAAATTGTTTTCTTGAATGTCAATGTCAATAAACACCATGGCTGATACTCAACCTTAACTTCCGCTGACAAATGTCGAGTGATCAACAGGTAGTTATCTTCACAAACGGTTAGTAAACCTGAAATCTTAATGACCAATTATCTTCTAAACAAGCATTAACTACTCTACACCATGCTTCAAAATGTCAAAATGATATTATTTCACACCTTTTATTGATTATTAACTTGAATTTCAGGTCCCAGGAGGAGAAGATTGTATCGTCAGAATACTGGAGCGCTCCGCACCCGCAGCTGGCTCACCTGCCGCAGTTACCTCACCCGTTGAATAACCCGAAGGTGCAGGTTGTGCCGACGCATCCCGTGAGCCCACTGTTACCGACTTCGCCGCCACCCACACCGCCCGAGGGTGAGGACAAGGACAAATTCAAGTGCCTGTACTTGCTCGTTGAGACGGCTGTGGCGGTGCGACAGAGGGAAAAGGAGCAAGAGGATGTGCAAGCATAGCCTGCATAGAGGCGTACGTTTCGCCACTGTGTGCCTTTTCTGGGATATTTAGCGTTACGCTGCGTTTACTCTGCTCAACAATGGCAATGATTTTCTTTCGGTACCATGTAGGAATTTAAATGTGTTTACATTTCTGTTAAATAACCTTACTTCATTTGATTTTCTTGTTGTGGTTGTTCTACTTATTAACTAGCTCGAATTTCTTGATGTTTTGTTCTTGATTAGGTTGAAAGAGCATTATGGCTAATAGTTGTTTAACAGTTTTTCTCTCGGTCTCTTCAGTTCGATTGCGCATTCGTTTTAACAATATTTTTGTCGATTTGGCGCAATAAATTTGCTGTTGTACTAATGATAAGTGTAGATAGTTTTCTTTCTACCTGAAGAGATATTTTTCTATTTTGTAATGTAGTACTGTGTAATAAAAATTTGTCCCAACCGATTATTGAACAGTATGAGTGGCTGCTGTCCTGTATTATTGAATGCTTCCATTTCTCGTAAACGTTTGGCAAGCTCTACCTCTCTCGCTGTTGTATTCTATGTGGTTGTTTATTTAGCAATATATACGAGCTACCTCACTTTTTCTACCCACAAATTATTGTTTATGAAGTAAATATTTTAGGTACAAAATTTTAAATTGCTAAAACCACAGCCCTTGAATTAAATCAATTATTTAAACATTTTTACTTAAAATAAACTCAGATCAGAAGACATTTTTCAATTATTTACTAGTTTAGAACAAAAGATTCTTTTTAATTTAAATATTGGCTTTCTAAACAAATAACTCTTAGTAGAAAAAGTGGAGGCACCTTTATAATGTGCGGCAATATTATTGCTTTTAATTATGTTCCTGACGGGAAGTCTATTCTGACAACCAAACTATCAACAAATAGTGGTTATGCATCTTGTACAGTAATAAAGTTGAACATACCTTCACTGATATTGTTAGTTTTCTAAACTATTGATTGTCAGAATATGCCCCGAATTCGTTGTATAGATTTAGTTCCCTCTCTTGTCTTATTTTTCCTTTTATGTAACTTCCAACATATAGTACATTTCTGTCTCATAGCGGCTGAGAAATATGTTGTTAGTTAATTCTCTCTTTGGTACATATATTTCGTATTCATTTTAGTTAGTGCCATGTAAAAAAAGGGTAGTATGCCTATAAGTTTGTTATCCACGCTCATGACTTTCACCACCATCACTTAATGACAAGTTTGCGTTTAATGATCAAATTGAGAAATTGATAAGCGACTGTCGAAGATGAATTACACTGCCAAATTAAAAGTATTTAGATAAGAAATTTATGATTGTGAATGAGAGGTTGGACAAACTGTACATTATAGCGTTGAGTTGTTAATAAAATGTTTGATATGTAAATATCTTGTTTTTTTTTTCTTTGCTTTATTAATCTAATCTGAGAAAATCTGCTCCTTTCCTATTTCAAATCAAATCGTGTTTACATTGTTTTTTGTTAAGGAAAATTTAAGTAAAGAAATCAACAACACTGATCAACCCTAGCCTCTAAAGCTTGCGGAATAACAAAAAGGCATTTAAATCTTTAAGAACAAAATTCATTATTTAGTTTTTACTTTCCGATTAGTACTCTAGAAGGAAAGTATTGTAATCGCCTGAAAAATGTTTTTTGAGATTTCAGTGGAAATACCCGTTTTGATGTCCCCTGAATCCATTGCAATGATTTCTGGAAAATGTGAGTGTTTTTGGTGACAATCTGACTGCAGGAAGTGGCAGAATCTTCTTAGGTATTTATCCGATTTTGGCCAAACTGATATCAGCTCACCATCCAGTGACTTTAAATATGTATACCAATTTACAGGTCAATGGGATGAACGGTTTAGGCGCTATAAGCTTACTATAACTGCTTCTGTAACAGTTCGACAGAAACCACAGCCTCTTCGTCCCCGTGTTGCACATTCTCAGATTTTGACAAACGTCAGTGCCACCGACATGACATGGCATTAAATATCAGGATGACAAATTTCATAGAAACTGACGTTAGGTAGTATCCAGATTAGCTGTGGTTTTACAGAATTGAATAATTGCGAAAGCGTTTAGATATTTCGTTGTACCAACAATGTAGTCAGAAAGTAGGGCCAGATATTTTCTAATTTTAACTTATAAAATATTCAACTTTGCTCCAAAATATTTAACCTGTCACAATTTTGTTAAAAAAATGATTAGGTATGAAACCTTTTGCCTGAAAATTTGTATTAAACTGATTACATACATCTATTCCTGTAACCTGTAAAATACAATGGTAATATGTTGCATGAAATAAAACCACTAAACATACAGAAGAATAAACTTTATCCTTACACATAATTATAATAATACAACCAGTAATATTCAGTACTTAATACTGAGAATAATCAGCACTGCTAGTCATTCATACGTTCTTTATGATTATGTTATTATGTGTATACATACACTATTTATCCTCCACCAACTATTTATTTACCATTAATAATCATATTTCTAAAATCCTCATTAGATTTTGCAATCGGTTTTTGCTCATCGCCCGCCTTCTTTACTTGTAATGCTCGCGGGACCAACGGCATTTGCAATCTACTCCTAGGATGCTCCGTCACACCACCAACACCTCTACTTTGACCAGCAAAGCCACCCTTATTCTTGACCGGGGGTGCACTGATAGCCACCGTAATAACAAACTCTCCCAACGCCATCTGATCGGTATTTTTCATCGCCTTCTCCGCATCCTCCGCATTCCCAAAATCAACGTAGGCCAATCCCTTCGGTTGCCCGTTAAATTTCGTCACTAATCTAACATCGGTCGCACCGTACGGTTTAAAAATATTCTCAACAGCCTTCTTATCATAATTTCTCGGCAAACCTTTAACAAACAACTTATTCATCTCCAATTTATTTTCATATTTAAACACAGAGTGTCTCTCAGTTTTGTCCCGAACGCATTTCGATATAAACATGGGACGGCCGTCGAGGGGCTCACGATCTCTCGTCAAGGCTTCCGCCGCGTCGTCCTCGTTTTCAAAAATTACATAAGCGAAACACCGTGAGATTCCTTTGCGGTCAGTGGGAATCGTTACTTTCTGGGATTTTGGGAATAGTTCTTTTAGGTGATGTTCGGTGATGTTTGCGCGTAAATTGCTGACGAAGGCCGTCTTTGAGGGATCGATATCGGTCGGTGGTAAAACAACTTTGATGCAAGGAGGTTCTCTAACTGGTTTTGGCGCTTCATTATTCTTAACTTTCTGCCTCTTAATCACCTTTTGTTCTATGTTGTCTGCGTCGTCATGGAAACTTCGCTTGTTATTCGAATCTTCATTTGTTGGAATTTTGACAATCTTCTTACATCTTGCCATGCATTTCAGAACATCTGTCACACTGCCGAATTCCCTTTCATATAATAACCATTCATCGGCGAAATACGAAGACCAATCTGTGCAAGTTGTGATAGCTCTTTGGTAAACACCTCTGACATTCTGCGGTTGCCCAAATTGCTTTTCCCAAGCTATGTACTCCATCCAAATGTTTCCGGATTGTTTATTTCGCGTGTTTTGAAATATTTCCGTCCAGAGTTTTCGTGCGGAAACCAAATCTCCTTTTTTAGCTAATAAGCGTGTTTGAAGCCGTAATAATTTATTAGTGGGATCGTTGGTGTGGTTAAATTGTTCTTTGGCTTGTAAGAACAATTTTCCTAGCTTTTCCTGATCTTCTTTACGTCGTAGATATTCGATGTAAGTTAACCATAGTTCTAGAGGGTTTTGTCCGGTCACAGCTAATACTGCTTCTTCAAAACATTCTATAATGTCTTTCTCAGGTTTATTGTTGATCTCTAAGATTTTAAGGCGAAGGTTCCATAGATCTATCGACCAAGGACAATTACGAATCGCTTTTTTGCTTACTGTTAAGGAAATTTCGCCAAAATTAATCGAATAGTGGCAATAGTCCTCCCATAATGTCGCGTTTAAACATAAACTGCTTACTGCTCGTTCATAAGTGCAAACAATCAAACATGGATCTTTTATGACATTTATGTATTCTTTATAAATCTCTAACATTGTAGTTTCATCATTTGCAGATTTTACTAACCTTTCCTCAAATGGTTTATAGGTTTCTAAATTCTTAAGTGCCTTCTTGTAATTCCATTCAACCGATGCAATGTCAATACCGTGATCCTCCGGTAATTGTCCGATAAAGTCAGTCCATTCCTTAAAGGTGCTTTCCATATCCAAGAGCGATACAGATAACTGTCTACGGAAGACTTGTCCAACTCTTTGAATTTGCGTGTTGATATCTTCGGTCTCCGCCGATAACGATAAGTGGGCCAGTTCGAACTCGCGCAGTGTGTTCCAAAGTAGTGAGCCCTCGGAGACATGTAGTCCAACGCAGTTTAATCCGGTGTCAAAAATTTTTCTTGTTTCTTCAAGGCTGCAGTTACCGATAGCAAACTGGCAATATTCTTGCCATAATTTCACAGCTGCAAGCACAAATAAACATTGGTTATTGCTTGAACGGCATTTATAAAATTTACTTACAGTGATAATCAGCAACAGCAGTCTGAAACAACTCCAAAACTCGTTTCTTATCATCGGTTGAACTTGCCAAAGTGACCTCAACTTCAATCCAGTCCAACCAAAGTTTTGCAGTCAAAGGGTACACTTTAGAGAAACGTAAATACGCTTCCCGCATGGAATTTAAATCGCCAAGTTGTTTGTACAATCCGCATAATTCCACGTGTGTGTCATATAAGTAGACGTTACTGCAAACAAGCTGCTCTAATTCATTTGCTCGCTGTTCCAGTTCCTAAAATTTATGTAAAAATTTAGTTATTATTGCAGAAACATAAGTTACTAATTTACATTATCCTCGTTATCGCTTGAAGAGGAACTTGAAGGTAAATCTTCCTCCATTTCTTCCATCTTTGCACTATGATGGATATCGTAACAGAAAATATACGGATTTTTCCAAAATAGCGGATAACGCAAAAACTACGCCGATTGTTGATTGAATATTAGGTTATGTTTTTTTTTGTTATCGATCGCGTTCTATGTTATCGACTGTTCCGTGGTTTTTTAATATTTGAATTATTTTGAACACATTTTGAATTCGCTTCAACACAGAAATAGGATTGGTAAAAATACTATGTCACAACAAATCGATATTTACCATCTTTTAGTTGTAAATTTACAAATATGAAATTTACATTCATTTTTAGTAAAATTACGTTTTTAGGATGGTAAATGGTAAAGTTGATTTTTGTAAAGTAAATTTACTGTCATTTCACGAATAAAAAAATTACTTATTGTTTATAGTAAATTTACCAAATACTTCTTTCAGGGAAGAATGACGAAAACAATAAGAACGAAACTAATAAATATCTGTGGTAACTCGTAATTATCAAATAAAACATCTGCGCGGCCAGCAGTCAAAAAAGTAACCTATAAATTGAAATTTATTCGCTACTGTGTGGTTACTGTCAGTCATCAGTCAGTGCTGTCGGTTCTGTATTGTCAATTTTGAAAATGGTTGGAAACGTCAAAGTGGCTATTGTTAGTAAATTAACGAAATTTTCTTTAATCCCAAACTATTCTGAGTAATATAATTGTAGGTTACAGGTTCTAATAAAGGCATTGGATATGCCATCGTGAAAGGTCTGTGTGAAAGGTTTGATGGTGCCGTGTATCTAACTGCACGCAGTGCAGACCGAGGCAATGCTGCAGTTGACAAATTAAAAGAATTAGGCTTGAATCCTTTATTTCATCAGTTAGATGTTGACAATCAGGAAAGTGTTCATGTGTTTCGAGATTATATTAAACGGAAGTATGGCGGACTAGACTTGCTCGTCAATAACGCTGCTATTGCCTTTAACGTAAGGATGTGAAATATTTACTTATATAGTCTTAGTTAAGTGGTTTAAATATGTTGTTTGGAAAAATAACTTGGCAGATTTATTCAATAATAATTGCAGAAGATGCAATAATACCTACACAGGGGAACATTAGTCATGTTAGATAATTCTGGTCAACTAAATATGAATATAACAAAATATTTGTCAAATAGATTCCACTTTTTGAGATAAAGGCAATCCATTCATATTTTAAATAACATTAAATAAAAGTGCCCAATATATTTAAAAGCTTTTATTCAAAGATTTCAAATTAAAATAACGCTACATATTTATATATTTTGAAATTATTATAATTCTGAAATTAAAAAAAAAAAAATTTTCTGTGTGGTTTTCTATTGTACTTTTGTTCAGGACAGTCTCTTTCTAAGGTCCAGCAATAGTCTGCCATTATATGGCAATACCATCAGCCTTCATATATTTCCTCCGTTATCTTGATATACTGCTGAAACTTTTGCTCTTGTTCTTCATTATAATCACTCAGATTGCCAGAAAATGTATCTAAATAACTATGAGAAGAATGTAATTTGGTAGGTACTCATAGTAATTTTTCAAAATGTTGAAGCATTTTGTCAACGATTTCTAGTGTTAATATTGTTCAGCTTGTGATTTCAACTCATGTGATTTGTAATCCATCAAAGATACCGGCTTCTAATTTTCCTGTATTGAGGCCAGGAAATGATTAACAAATATATTTGGAACTTATATAAAGCTTTCAAAAACTGTTTAATAAGCCCAAATTTAATATGTAGTGGTGGAAGAATTATTTGTTCTCGATTTATCAATGGTTCATGAACGATGTTAGCTTTTCCTACGGTCATATTTATTCTCGACGGCCAGTTTTTTCTATCCCAATGTTCATTTTTTTGCACAATTTTTCCGACAGACAAAGAAAACAGGGATATTTACTGTATCTATTTTGCTGACCCAATAAAAAAGCAGCATCAAGTTGTAGTGTTATAATTTAAACAGTTAGTTCATTGGTTTTGGCAAAAAGAAAGATTGGACTTGCTAGCTGCACGAAAAGCAAATTTGATCGCATGGTTTATCACGAGAAAATAATTATATTAAAAATTGTATTAACAGAGAAGAATTTAGAAGAATTAGCTTATGATTTGGCGAAACAATCATCAAAGTCCACAAAACGTTACAAATGTTATTTTAATCTTACTTCAAGACACAAGTGTATGTTTGCTAATACTTGCGTACATTACCTTTTTCTGCAGCAAGATGCCAAAGAGCCGTTCTATGTGCAAGCATCCGAAACAGTAAAAACAAACTATTTCGGATTGCTTCGCGTCTGCGAATCATTCTTCCCACTGCTGAGGAAAGATGCCAGAGTTGTAAACGTTTCCAGCTCAGCTGGACACTTGGCAAGAATCCCATCAGAAGAACTAAGGTCCAAACTAAGTGACCCAGCACTCACCATTCAAAAATTGAGCGACCTTATGAATGAGTTTTTAGAGTAAGTTTTTCTTTTATAATTAACCACTTTATGTAGGGATACAGAACAGTTGTTTGATATAGATTTAGGCAAAAAGATTCTGCCATGGCCAACGGATGGAATGAATCTGCTTATGTCGTTTCGAAAGTAGGCGTTTGCGCCTTGAGCAGAATACAGCAACGTATCTTTGATATAACGCAACCAAATATGAACATATGCGTGAATTCAGTTCATCCTGGATTTGTCGACACCGATATGACTAATCACGAAGGAGTGTTGACAATTGAGCAAGGGGCTGTCTCTTCTTTATTTGTTTCTTTGGAACCACACAATCTCAAAGGGAAATACATCTGGCTGGATTGCTCAGTTGTTGATTGGCTTGGAGAAAATACTCCAGCTCCTAGATAATATATCAATTAGTTAAATTATTTCTGTGTTATATTATGTAATAAATATTTGAGAGAATTATTCAATAAAAATTGCAGATGCTAAATAAATTCTTCAAATTTTTTTCTCACTTATACATTTCAAGATCTGTGTAACCAAAGTTTGTATTGGCATTTTTTTCATTTCAATATGTATTTTCTAGAAGATTTTTGAAGAAATTGTCTACAATTTGCAAAAAGAATTTTCAAAATCACTCGGAAATTACAAAAGAAATATCTTGTATCGTTGCTTTCAGGGATGCAAAAAATAATACAAACGAGTCGAAAGGATGGGGTCAAAACTCATACGTTGTTTCGAAAGTAGGTGTCACTGCATTAACAAGAATCCAGCAGAAGAACGTCGACATGGAAAATCCGGAGAAAAATATATCGATAAACTGTGTCCATCCGGGATATGTTGATACCGACATGACAAATCACAAAGGAGTGTTGACCATCGAACAAGGAGCTACAGCACCATTATTTGTCGCTTTAGATGCGCCAAATTGGAAGGGAGAATTTGTCTGGTCAGATTCTAAAATTGTCGATTGGCTATCGCCAAATCCACCACCTAGGATTCCTCCCAATAATTAAATGTTACATTATTATTTGTGGTTATTAGGCACTGGTTTATTCACCTACACATAAAGTTCTGTATAGCTATGTGTCATATAAGTTGATTTTGTTGTCCCATTTTTGCCATTAACACACAAATATGTTAGTGGCATTGTGTAGTTAATTTTATTACCCGATTTTTTTGCGATTAACAGAGAAATATATTAGTGGCAGAACATCAATAAAAGAATCAAGTGATAAGTTTTGTACTCTGTGAATATGAATCTTATACTTGAATGAGTTGTAATGTAGAGTAGTTTCAAAGTAAGTAGAGCACAGTTGTATATGCAACCAATCATACCCAGTGTATGGTTTATAAATTGCCTGTGTATATTTGGTTGCATATACAACTGTGCTCTTCTTAGTTTGAAACATCTAGAACACACCAACAAAATTTGGCCTATCTGACATATAGATATACAGGACTTTACATGTAGGTGAATAAACCAATCCTAAGTGTTATTAATAAATTTTGTACTAGCAATATTTTTTTTTTTTTACTTATAATCTGGGTAAATCTTAAAAATAAATAAAAAAAGATAAATACAAGTTATCAGTTAATATAATATATTCTTACAATAATACATCTACAAACATGACTACGCTATTTATAAATTAAGATCAAAATGCAATAATAACATAATAAAAATCAATGCATACAAGAAAATATTCGAAATATTCGAATTGTTTATTCTTAGAGTTATTTGAGTTAATATTCGAAAGAGTCAAACTTAAATTTACGCTAAAACTGGTAGTCTCTTCAGTATGTGTTCTTCTGATTTGGTATATTCCTCAATGATGTGTTCCTTGTCCAAGTTAGCATCTAGGACAAGCACTGGAGCTGGACAGGTGTATTTAGTTTTGTGGTAGAGCCATTGCTCGTGTACACCATGCAACTGCTTCAAGTAATCCAAGGAAACAGTTTTTTCTTCTTCACGATTTCGATTAAGCATCCTTTCATACACTACCTCGGGACTTGTTCTTAAATACACTACAAGTAACTAAATTTGATTTTGTACTTTGACAAAATTTATTCTACGTAAATGTTGATTACAACGTGAATTAGAGTAATTTTAAACTAAGTAGAGCACAGTGACATATGCAACCAATTATACCCAGTGTATGGTTTATAATTGACTCGCATATATTTGGTTGCATACACAACTATGCTCTCCTTGGTTTGAAACATGTATACAACATAAATGTGTCTGGAGCTAAAAGTCATCGTTATCCTCTCAATCCAATGTTAGAAAAAAATATACCCATAAAAAAACCAAATATTCCCAATGTTTGACATAATCATTCATAGAGAAAAAAAAAAAACAAAGTGGTTACTTGAAAACATGTCCTACTTTTCTCAAGAAATGAAATAATAGAGTACCATATTTTTGTGTGCTATATGAAGGGGTAGACTTCAACCTTAAGAAGAATACAATTAAATTAATCATACTTGCCTATTAAATCAACATCAAGAGTTGTATTCTTCAGTAACCAGTTAAATTGTTCGTCTAAGACCTCGGCACTTGGCAGTGGCATAATTCCTTCTTTCCTCATGTTATCCACAAAACAATATCGAACACTGTATATTGATCGTTCCATCAATTTGATTGGTTGAGTTGTTTTAAGCGTATGTTGCTGGACCATCGTAAGCAGAACATACGACTGGAAAGTGAATGCCCAGCGTTTCGGATCGGTGTACAGTAAACCCTACAAATTGCAGTGAATTTTGTATCCTATTTTTAATTAAATCCATAATCTATTTAATTACAAAGGGAAGAAAAATAGCTTACCAAAAGATTATTCCCATTGCAATTTCTCCACATGTCCACAGGTTCCGACAAAACACAAATGTTTGGATTTTTTTGGAAATGGTTCAGAAATGTTGTTTTTCCACTTCCAATGTTTCCCTCGACGATAACAGTTAGTGGACGCTTGTTATTTTTTATTTCCGCCATGGTTTTGCCTAATAATTACAAAGAAAACTTATGTGGTCCTTACTGTGGGACTATTAAGTTACAAGAAAACACAACGTTGTAAGCTTTTCCCGCCAATATAGCAGACAGTACCGCCATCTCTATTATGTAGTATGTAAACACGTCCTACTCACCTATTTTATTAATTAATTTTACCGCCGCAATATGAGCCCTCATGGTGTTGAACTATTGGTTATATACACCGCAAAATTGGAATTTAATTAATTTTACACCACCACACTATTTCTATTGTAAATGAAACAATAACGCATTTCTAAGACGATTTTGGAAACATCTAACTTAATTGTTATCTACTAGAATAATATTTTTTGCTTATTCATTTTTTATAGAGCGAAAAAAATAGAATGCTCGAAGAATCTAACCTCAATTAACCAAGTTTGCCAGAAGGTTCGATATTCCGTGGTTGTAATCAATTATTGACATGCTCCGATTAAAATTTCAGTTACTGAAGAAGTCATTAATTAAAACGTTAATTTTGCAAAAGTTTGAACCAGTTACAGGTTCATATCTCCGGTATTGCATTTGCTTGCATTTGTTTACAAATGGTTCACAAACACACCGCACACAACTGCGCATAAATACGAGAAAAATCACGTAAACTACAATTTCGTATTGTCATATCCGTATGTCACAACAAAATCAAAGACTACACAATTAATTGTATTTGTAATGAGTTTAAGTGTTAACGATTATTAATTTCCGCAAGAAAACATTTTTATCTGCGATCGATTAGTGTTAAATGGCGATAATTTTCAATTTTCCCGCGCTATCTCTGGAGAGGAAAGGCGACGTAATCCAAATGAAGCGCCGATTCGCTCAGTCAGAAGCACATTTGACCTTGTAAGGACTACCGGTCTGTTCAGTGTTCACTATCTCCGTTGTATATTTACAATAGCGAGTGGGTATTTGACACGAGTAATTGTGAACTGAATGGGTCTGAAGAGAACTAATCAGAACACGATTTTGTCTTATACGTATGCTAGTTTATTTTGTGCGACTTGAATACTAAAAATTTGGTAAGTCTCTAGGTAATTTTTAACATATTTCTGCACGCTAGGCCCTGACATTGTTAGTTTTCGCGTAAGGTAGGTAAGTAGAAGGGTCACACGTGATAATTCCGGAC
Source organism: Aphodius granarius (assembly GCA_963971325.1). Classification (NCBI taxonomy): domain Eukaryota; kingdom Metazoa; phylum Arthropoda; class Insecta; order Coleoptera; family Scarabaeidae; genus Aphodius; species Aphodius granarius. The sequence goes on along the minus strand of OZ020222.1, from coordinate 28,704,078 downwards.
GCGTTGTTGTGATAGGGGTTATTTAGTTAAAATTTGCCCGAAATATCGAATCGTGAACACGTGCCCGGTTATATTCTTCGGCGTTTTATTAATGAATTTAGTCTACCAGGATCATCCACGTGTAAGAAAGCGTCTTGTCATTCACCTCGACGGATTGATCGCTCGCTCGGTTGTACGACAATTTAATTATAATCAGAATGCAGAGTCTTGAAAAAAAGCGAATTAATTAATTTCTCAAACCGGTTTTACCGTTGCAGATAACTGCGGTTAAGATAACCGTTTAGATGGATGCCGTACATTTACGTGTTTCTTGTATTTGGCGGTAAATGAAAGTAGTTTCATTTTTGTCATGTCTGCTGTTCATGCCTCTAAACGAAAACTTATTAAATAAATTCGCAAATCGTTTAGCTTCTTTTTTTGTTCATTTTTTTTTTTTTTTTAGAAAATTTAGTCAATTCTAGAAGATTCTTATCTTCGATTTTCTTTTTAAAGGTAAGATGAGTTCCAGTACCTGTTACAAGTGTAACAGACAGGGTCACTTTGCTCGCGAATGCAATAGTGACAGCGGCAGGGACAACTACAGCAGGGGCCGCGAGAAGTGTTACAAATGCAACCGGCTGGGTCATTTCGCGCGCGACTGCAAGGAGGAGGTCGAGCGTTGTTACCGTTGCAACGGCGAGGGTCACTTCGCCAAGGACTGCAAGCAGAGTCCAGAGGTTCCGTCCTGCTATACGTGCAATAAGCCGGGCCACATTGCCAGGAGTTGCCCGGAGGCCGGCAACAACGACAGGAGTTCGAATCAGGCGTGCCGCACGTGCAAGAAAATTGGACATATATCGCGCAATTGTCCGGAGAACACGAAATGCTTCAAGTGCCAGAAGCCTGGCCACTTCATGCGCGACTGCGACCAGGAGAATTGAGTAATGAGTTTTGCAAACCGACAGTTCCGACATGTTGAGAAAGTTTTACACTTGTTGTATTTTTAATATGTTTAAAAATTGTTTAGGTCCATGTCTATTATGCCAATAATAATAACTTTATATCCCTATTTATTCCTTTTTCCTCCTCACAGTTTTCCTTTTCTTTTTTATTAGCCTAGTTATTACGTTTCATTTATACATACCTACCTTCTTTTATTAAAATCGACATCACTGTCCAATCTTGTTTTTGTTCAGGGAATAAATATTTTCCTAATAAAATTTCGTAAAACCTAATTCTTTAAATTCAATCATTACTTTTGTCCTTCAAGTTTTTTTTTTCTTGGGCTATTACAATAGAAGGTAGAGTAGTAACAAACTGGTAAGTATCCATGCAATACCAAAGAGTAGTAATTAACATACGAGTTTCAATATTTAAAACCATTCAACATAGCGAATGGTTTCAGGATTCTTGACAACCCCATATGCTTTAAAACTGAATGAGATCCTTGCGCCATCTAGTAAAAATTAAATGAACATATGATGGATTTCCGCTCAGCAACCGGTAAAACTTCCCGACTAAATTGGTAACGGAAGTATCGAAACACTTTTACTATTATTGTACTTCGTGAAGCCACAGCCACTCTGCACCTAAACCTAACGTCAATCAGAATAACACAATGTTAGTGGCCACCATGTGGCAAAAGCTGTGGATTCTGTGAAACTGCATCTATAAAAACGATTACAGCGCCTAAACCGCTCATCCCATTGATTTGTCAATTGGTATACATGCATATTTACTGGAGGATGAGCAGGTATCAGTTTGGTAAAAATCGGATAAATCCCTAAGAAAACATATTTAAGGTTTGCCACTCCCGGTGATTCTAAATAAGTGTAGATACGAACTTTCAACCCGATTAGTTGTTCCGTTTGTGCGCTACATGGGTTCAGAGAACTTCAAAATGCGTATTTCCGCTAAAATCTCGAAAGAAATCCTTTGATTACAATACTTTTCTTCTAGGGTATTAGTTGGAAAGTAAAAAGTACGCAGATAAGTATGATGTGTCCTAATTTACATTGTTTCATAATAGCGTCAATGCAGGCGATCTTATGGACAAACAGCCTCGTCTTTTTCATTTTGTCAGCAGGTCTTTTTTTCGCGCGTTAAACAACTTATCAACTGACAGTTGCACTTTTCGAAAATGTCTGTTTAGCGAAGGCTCAAAAATAAAGCCCCAGTTGCGCAGCTCTGACGCCTGACAGAAATTTTCACATTTATTTATGGGTATTTTCTTCGCAAATCTGTTATTTAGAACTTGCTGGACCTTTTCCAAATAACTTTCTTTTTAATGTCCACTATGGGCGCATTATTTATATTACATTTTATGTAAAAATTTACAACAGATGTAAAACAAACGATTTTCCGCAGCATTTATACCAATTTCAACAATAAATTCAATAATAATAGTAATAGACTTATTAATCCGACTTGGCAGTGATAAATTAAACATGTTTGTTCATTATAAAACAGTGCGCTCCAAGATGTTATTGTAAATTGTTATTTTGTTGACGACTCGTTGCAGAAACGTAATACATTCGACCGCGCATGCGTCTAAAATATCTGATTTGTGACGCATTGTGGTAAAATTATAATTTAGAAAAAAAACATAATTAATCGGACACACTTTCTGTTGGAAGTAGAAAATAGAGCAAAACGGCTATCGTGGTACTATTTTTACTTTTCGACTAATACCCTAGGGCAAAGAAGGAAAGAAAGTATTGGAATCGACGGTAAAGATATAGATATTCGAGATTTTAGTGGAAATACGCGTATTTATAATTACCGGGAGACGAACTGGATTGTTTTTTGTCACAATCTGACAACCGGAAGTGTTAAATGTTATATGCATCTTCTGAGGGATTCATTCATCCGATTTTGAACAAACTGATAACAGCTCACCCTCCGGTGACTTGTATACCGATGACTTGTATACAGATCACTGGGATGAACGATTTTGCCTTTCTAAGCTTTTATAGAAGCGGTTTGACAGAATCCACAGCCTTCGTGGCTGTATCATAGTTGCAAATTGTCAGATTTTGATAAATGTCATTCTATGGCAGACATCCGTCTGAACGGGCGAATGTAGATGGCGCTTTTTACCCCGAATTGTTTAATTCAAATTTCTACCACCAGAGCGGAGACTCTTTCGTTCGTTGAGGCGGATTAAGTTGGGCTCTAGAGTGAATGTGGCTTCACAAAATTGAATAATTGCAAATATGTTTGGACACTCGATATGTGTCAACGATTTTAGATATCAATGAAAGTTAGATATCAATCAAATGGAAATATGGAAAATAGAATTTATCATTTCCTATAAAAAATGCATATACAAATCTGTATATTTTGTCTCAAATAAATAAGGAAATAAAACATGAAGCGTCTGTTATTAAAAAAATATTGTGGTTTTATTTTTCAATTGTCTCTATACCATGCAGTCAATAAGTAATAATATATTTTTACCATGTTCAAATTTAAAAAAAGAAAACATAACAAAACTAATTAATTTAATAACAAGTATAGGTTAAATAGCTATCGGTCCTGTCTGCAGAAGAACGCATGTTTCGATTCATTAGTATCTCTACGAAGGTATTTATCGTAGAAATTCAAGACAACATTTTCCACTTTGAATCCAAATTTCTGATACAGAAGCAAGGCTGGATTATTCATTGATACATGAAGAGTTATATCTTTTCCTAATGAGATCTAAAAACAAAATAACGATTTAATAACATAAAAATGTCAAAATAACATTCAACTTCAACATTCTTTGTTGAACACAACATTCGTCAACACAACATTCTTTGTTGAAGATCAAACTTGCCTGTGTTAAATGATACATCATAAACTTTGCAATTCCACAATTCCTCCAACCTGGTCTTGTGAAAATAAACGATAAGTAGTTCTCGTTTATTTTAACATCAGGTACCATAAAAGCAAAGCCGACTATTAACTTTTTATACATGACAACGCAGCTAAATTCTGGGTATTGAAGACATTCGGTCACTAAAAATTGAAAACTGATAACAAACTTTTCAAGAACATCAGGTTACTATAAATCATTAATAATAAATTTAATATTTATTCATTTTTTTTTTCACTCACAATCAATTCCTGGCCAAAAGTACTGATTGCATAAACTGTTTATGGCAGGTATTTGATTTGGCTGTACATAAGTGTAGTCAATAGGACCACGTGGCGGCAGTACATAATTTTGATTTGTTTTATTCGTTTTCAGCAAAATTTCTGCCATCAACTTCAACCAGTCTGGAAAACAACTGGTTTCTCTTCTTATATATGGTTTTAAGTATAAACCACTATACGGTGATAAAATCAATTCTTCTCTAATACCCCCTGTTAATTTTATACTTAACTTTATGTTCATTAGAGGAGACAAATCTAAAAGAATAAATTTTAATATATACAGTGTCAAAAAAAAAATTACAATTATATTTACTACTTAATGAAGTATTATAATGACAAAATGGATTCAAGAACTGAACTGGCTTCTCAAGATCCCTCGTCTTGCCATGAGTGTCATTGTCTTTAATTAAATATGCATTAGTATCATCTTTTCTATCAATTTTAAATAACCTAAAATTTAAAGCTTAGGAAAACAAAATTTCAATAAATAGGTGTTTACAAACTTATTTGAAGGTCCTTCACTTAATTTATCCAAGGTCGGTAATAGATGTGCTTTCCTAACATTTCTATTGGGCTTTTTTACAGAGGTCTCTGCTTCTACTGGTTCACTAAACTCATTCCTATTATCCTTTTCCAAATAAGTATCGTTCTCGCATTTGTTTTTATCTGTTTTCAATTGTCTAAAAAAAAATTTATTTAAAGAAATATCAGTATTCTATGTACATTTACTTACTTTTTAGGTGGGGTGTGATCTATCTCATCAAGCGTTGAGAAGGAATATCCTTTCTTATTATTTTTCTCGTTGATCACAGATAAACCAGGTTCCTGTAACCATTTTTCACTATTATAAAATAGGGTCCTACACTAAATTCTATACTAGAACAGCAACTACAGACTCACTTCGGTTTCTTCAGTACAAATGTTGGATTTCACCAAATTTAAGTTTTCAATTGATACTTTCTTTAACAATTCTACTGACACTCCTTTTGCGATAGCTATTTCTTCAAACATATCACTATCTGAATGCGATAACATCCTTGAATCTTTATGTTTTCGCAGTAAGAGTTCAGAATCTATGCGGGTGTAGAAAAAAAATGAAGAAAATCGGTATTAGGTAAATAACGTATGGTAAATACATACTTAAATCGATTATTACTTTTGGAAGTAACTTTGGGTACGTCAGTGTCCACCAACCTTGGCCGTTAAATAATGATGTCCCGGAGGAAAATATTAATGGACTATAATGCGACAGGGTTCCGGAAATTGTTCCCGTCCACTTTTTCTTTCGTTTGCTGAAAATATGTTGGAACAGTCAAATAAGTAGATTGTTATCATTATTTAGTGGATTCTCAGCATTTTCCTTGGACTATTTTATTCTAAGCAGCTTGAATTTCATAACGATCTGAAGAAAGTTTTTGTAATTATGAATGCTTCTTTGAAAGAAATAAATGTTTAAAAATCTGCCTTGTAATTATCATAAAAAATTAAATAAAAGAGAACCTATTTTGTAATACCAAAAATAATATAAACACAAAATTATATAAAAATGTGAATCAACACATATCAGATAGCACTTGTTTTGATAATTTTTATAAAAGTTAAAACACAAACTTACAAATCTTTGCTGAACAATACATCCCAGTGTTTATTGATGAATGTTGCAATATGTATTTTCCAATGAAAAAAACCCTTTCTAGCTAAACCCGGTGTTCGTACTTGCATGTGATGTAAAACTAAAACAATTGCTTGAAGCCTAAAATATTAAATCACAAGTATTATGTCTGCTAAGTTAACAAACTCTCATACCAAGGCATTTTCTCTCGAATAAAATTTTCAGTTTTACACGGAGAACAGTCCTCGCAAGTGTAAGCAAAGAAAACATCTCCAGTCAGCCCGCCTGGAGTTGACCCCTTACGCAGGCATTTAACATGAACTGAGGCTTTGCAACTGCTACATGTAACAAATTCGATAATAGGCTGATACATCAATTCATCACAGTATTTGCAATTTATGTGTAAATAATTAACTACATCACTGTTGTCGCCCATGTTGTTGTGTTGTTGATTTTATGAGGTTATGTTGTGTGTATTTGAGGTTATGTCGTGCATACTTTGCGCATGCGCCATCGTTTTGTCTCTGCACAACCAACAGTACCAACTACCAACTGATAAATTGTCGATTCCAAACTGCTGGAATTGGTTGGAATTTATAGAAATTATAAACATAATAATTATTGTATTATGATACGAATATAATTTATCTAAAAAATAAATATTTACTTACATTAGACATATATAAACTCGTATGACATTCTTGTTTGACTTATTTTATACCACCATCCTTGGTGCTCCTGTGTTGTGTATGCTGTTACTTCTGTCATCATGTTCCTCGCTTTGATTCGTGTTATAATTTGATATTTACATCGTAAATGATTGTTTCAAGTAAACGAATGGATAGTTTGCGATTAACTAATAATGTGCCAAGTAATTTAAAATCGACCGAAACGAATCTCTAAAGCCCCCTAAGTAATATCAATATTAAATTTCATGTTAAATGTTGTGCCATTTATTTAGTAAGTCAGGTAACTAACGGTATTATTGCGATATAATTGAGTGTTAATGAAAGCTGAACGAAAAATCGTCATACCGCAATATTGAAACTAAAGATCAGAAATAAACCACATGATAAAGTAAATAATTAATAACAACAATAATGGAAGGACAAGGACCAGATATTACATTTCTTTTCCAATTTGGTCTTATTCGTGACACTGTGACCGTTCCACAATCTTCTCTGAATTTGAAATCGATCAAAGATCTAGCATGCAACTTCATAACTAATAAGGTTGGTTTGTTTTAATTCACGGTCAATTTATTCATCGATTTATTCACTATAACACTTTTACGCAGATACCAGATCATGGAATTAACAGATTAGAAGATCGTCTCTTACTTTTCCGACATGAATACAGTTCCAACAATATATTGCAATTTATTAATTCAGCTTCGGAGATTACCGACGAAACTCTAATTGAAATTGTTCTTACTGGAAAAAGTGAGTTTCAGAGTGTTAAAAAATCACTAAATTCATTAAAATACGATTAAAGTTGTTTCAGGTATTCCCGAAATTACCATTGTTAGGCCGCATGCCCTCTCCGTTCATTCGTACAAGTCTCCAACTTTTTGCGACTTTTGTGGTGAGATGCTGTTTGGTCTTGTAAAACAAGGTCTTAAGTGTGAAGGTTAGTCTCTTCTTTAATAATTTTTTATTAAACAAGTTGAAGATATTTGCTGTGGTCAAAAACATTATATAAATATTTTATACATTTTATATTTTCCACAAGATATTTTCTAGTTAATATTGAAATAATTATTAATTTAGGTTGTGGACAAAATTACCATAAACGATGCGTTGTAAAAGTACCGAATAATTGCTCTTATGCACAACTGGATGACAAGAATAGACGACGATCTAGTACCTTGCAAGTACCACGGAGTCCTTCCGGAGGTTCTAACTCTTCGATTGCTTCCGCCCATTCTGGAAACACGGAAGATGGCAACAACTGGGTAAGGATCACCAATTTCTTTTCCGGAAGCGTTAACATTAAAGATTAGAAAGAAATGTGCTTACTATGATTATAACATAGAATATTGATTCGAATTGTGTACTTATCTTTTAAATATTCCGTCCATTTTTCTTTTGTGTTTGTAGAATTGTTTTTAACCATCTGATATTCCTATATATTTCAGTAACAAGTATTGTTAATGAAATATTGGTAGTTTTTTTTTTTTTTTAATATTCCGTCCATTTTTCTTTTGTGTTTGTAGTATTGTTTTTAAGCATCTGATATTCCTATATATTTCAGTAACAAGTATTGTTGATGAAATATTGGTAGTTTTTTTTTTTTTTAGTTATTAGGATAGGTGGAGGTATGTTTTTTTATTAGTCCTATGTTTCACTTTTTACATATCATTAATGTTGTGAAGTTTTTATACTTTTATGTTAAATATAGATATGTTTTTATTAATTTCTTTGTTTTATTTTTTTTGCTACCTTCATCTATCTTATATAGTGACTAAAAGGCAGAATATATGATTAAATTTTAATTTTTTTAATTAAGACCATTTTTAAAATTTTCGTTTGATTGTTGCTTGAAAATACAAATTGAAAGAAAAGCCGCTCCTTAAAGCTTACAATTTTTTATACCAAAGAAGAAAGAAGAGTAACTATAAGTTTAAAACACCCTGTAGAGTAATAATGGATCTATCACTTGATTGGCTTTTACTTTATCTTGCTATGGGCCAGTTAAAGTTACAAGGTTTTAATGAAAGTTAAATGTGCACACATAAAAAAACACTGTATCTTCATCAACAGATAGATAGATAGATCGACCTTCCCTCATCCTTTTTTCTAATCAAATCTATTTTTTTTACAATATAATGTATAAATGAACACAATGTCCTAGGGTTGCCACCCCATATCCTGGCAAGGCTATTTTTAATTAAATATAATTTAAGGTATTTTTTTAATAGTTCCGGCCATTCTTTTTCTTGAAAAATTTGGTACCAATCGAGAGCCAAAGACTTAAAAAAAACGCCAAACTAAGATTGGTAACTGGTAAGTACGAAGGTAACTGCTATTCTGCTTCATATCCTGTCGCAATAGTAGGCGATAGCACAGCGATAGTGTAAACACGCGCTAGGCGCTTGTCATGTGAACGTACCCTTTTACTCAACTATTCATATTTAAAATCGCGACAACCCTAAGATATGCCAACTTTTGCAAAGGCAACCCTACACCACGATGTTTGCAACAAAGCAACCTACATTTTGGTATACAATTGATTAGGAAAAACGATGAGGGTAAATTACTAGTACCAATTTACCTTAAATAATTTTTAATTAAAAATAGCCTTGCGAGGATATGGGGCGGCAACCCTAGGACATTTTGTTTATTTATACCTTACATTGTATGAAATATAGATTTGATTAGGAAAAAGAATGAGGGAAGGTCGATCTAGATCGGGATCTTAGACTATATCGAAATAAATCAAAAGATATTTCATTGCTAGTTAATTTGGATTTAAAACTGAGTAGGCAAAAACTTGACCAGGATCCTTAATTGTTCCACAGGGTGTTACAAACTTAGTTCCAAACAAAATGAGTTGAAGAAATAATTATTTTAAAAACTGTATTAACTAGAAAATTGTTTGAAGAAATTTGTCTATAATTTACTAGAAAAAAATCATCAAGAATCATGATTCATAAAAACTTAGAATTTATCACACAATTCAATACTTGAAACTGAATAATAAATAAATTACACTACAAAACATAAAACTAACAAAAAAATCAGTTTCAGAGTCGTTCTGTCGACCCAACTAATCTCCTATTGGGTGGTAGACCCGTATGGCAGGAGCGAGAGTTTGCAAACGGCGTTCGAATTCCTCATACGTTTGTGGTGCATTCGTATACAAGGCCGACGGTGTGTCAGTTCTGCAAGAAGCTACTTAAAGGTCTCTTCAAACAGGGTCTGCAATGCAAGGACTGTTACTATAACGCTCACAAGAAGTGTATCGAGAAAATTCCGAAAGATTGCATCGGAGAAAAGATCAAAGACGCCTCGGGGATGTGCGGTTATGCGGAAAGCATGACCAGCGACGACAGCCACAGCATGCTAAATCTCATCGAGGATGAGAGTGACTCGGAGAAAACTTCGTGCGTCCAGGAGAATGGTACACACGGTGAAGCGTATCCTGTTCGCGATGATGACAACGAAACTCCACCTTCCAGGTACAGTCTTGATAAAAAGTCAACATATTTTTGTATGGAGAATTGAAGTTTGTAATTCTTATAAAATATTTTAAATATTCAAATAAATATGTAAATGAGCAATTTTAAATGATATATTAACAGAAGTTGGTCCATTGCAGTTCTTCTTCCTCGCCTAGCGCAAACATTCCTCTACAAAGAATTGTACAATCTGTAAAGCATACCAAACGGAGAGGTTCAAAAGTGATCAAAGAAGGTTGGCTCGTCCACTTCACCAATAAAGATCGGGCGGTACTTATGCTATTTTTTCCTTCTGTTTTCCAATCTAAAAGTCTTTGTTATGCAAATAGGTTCGTCGACATTTCTGGCGCCTGGATGCAAAGTCAATTACCCTATTTCAGAGTGATCAGGGATCAAAATATTATCGTGAAATTCCGTTAGGTGATATTCTCACGGTAGATACTGCCAGGATAAAGCAAGGAGGTGTGTTTCGACAGCCTAAAAAGTTATTTGTAGTTAAAAATTGTGTTACGTCTGTATTGCAGAGGTGATGCATTGTTTTGAAATCAGAACAGCAAACATCGACTACTTTGTGGGTCAGGATCCTCTGGCAAATATACAGGAACAGTGTGCTGTAAATTTGCCACCGCCTGATAGCGGTATTGGAGCGTATTTGGCTAGAAGTTGGGAAACTACTATTAGGCAAGCTCTGATGCCGGTTACTACAAATAGTAGTGAGTTCCTCTAGCATTTTATTTACCGTTCTAGTGGTAAATTAAATATTTTCTTTTATTTAGAACCTGATGAAACGCATGAATCTGAAGATGATGTTACTGATATGACGCAGTTGTATCAAATATCCCCAGATGATATTCTCGGATCAGGACAATTCGGCACTGTTTTTGGAGGGATACATAAACGAACAAGTAGATCAGTTGCTATTAAGGTAAACGGAGTAATTTTAGTGCCAAAGAAAAAACCTAAGGGCTAATTTTTTAATACTGGTTTATTTATAAGTTCTACTGAACTCCTCAGTAACTGTGGTTAGCTGTCAGATTAGTGAAGATTGATTGGTTATTAGTAGGGCAACTAAAAGAATGTTAGGGCATATCTTTTTACTTTCTGACTAGTACCCTAGAAGGAAAGTATTGTAACCTCAGATATTTTCTGTTGTCCTAGCATGAAATTGGTTAGATATAAATCTATTTCATATTTTTGCATATTCTGCCAAAATTCGATATAAATGCATATTTTAATAATTTTGCATATTTTTAATGCATATTTTGATCATTGTTTACATATTTGCATAGTTTTAGCGCATATATTGGCCTTTTAATGGATATATATTCTGAAAGTTGGAGCATATTTTCAGTTTTAGAGCATATTTTCAGTTTTTAGAGCATACTTTCAGTTCTATATAGCATGTTTTAAACGCCCAAAAGTGATTTTAAAGCGTATATTTTTGGATGCCATAGTATTTACATTATTTTGAAAATCTTTGGCACTACCTAACGTCAGTTTCAGTGACAAAATTATGTTTCTCATACTGATGTTTGATGTCATGTAATGTCAGTGGCACTGACGTTAGTCAAAATCTGACAATTTGCAATACAACCACGAAGGCTGTGGATTCTGTCAAACTGCTTCTAGAAACCCTTATAGCGCCTAAACCGTTCACACCACTGATCTGCAAATTTATATACATATTTAAAGTCACTGGAGGATGAATTGGTGTTAGTTTGATCGCAATAGGATGAATCCACAAGGAAACGCATGTAACTTTTGCCACTTCCGGTTGTAAGATTGTTACCAAAAACAATCCAGTTCGTCCCCCGGTAATTCTAAATAAGTATACCAAATTTTAGGCCGATCCGTTATACCGTTTGGACGCTATCGTGTTCACAGACATACATACACACATACAGTATAACTTCGCTAATCCGGACATATATCGTTCCTGACCATGTCCGGACTATTGAGGTATCTGGATCACTGGAGGTTTTTTTCTTTTGTTGGGAAGGGTCATTTTTTATGATGAAGATGAAAACAACTGGGAATATTTGAATATATGTGAGCCCGGACGCAAAAAGGGACCTGCCGTAACGTTATCTTGCACAATATTTTCGCACGTATGGTCTCTTCCGATATGTACCGTTATGCTGCACGTTATTTTCGCACGATAGGTCCCTTTTCGCATCCGAGGTCACATATAACCAAAACATAAAATTAAAAACTAAATTCTGAACATAAATGGATAAAATGAGCAAAAGATTTCAGTTATTTTTTAAAAATGTGTCAATCTTTGTTTATATTCTTTTGGATACAGCTACATTAGTAAATTTTTCTCTGGGCCTTTTGAGAAGCAGGATTTCCATGGGAAAATTGTTTTCTGCAGACCCCCTGATGCCCAAACAAAACGCGTTGGCAGCATCGACATTAGAGCTTTTTGGGGCCTGTTAACCCCTGTTAAAAATGTCTTAACCTCAGGCTTAAAATATTTTTCGAAACATTCAGTAAGCAATGTTCTACTCATCCATCCTTTATCACACGCCTTGTACACAACTGGTATTGAGCTCATTCTGCATTTAAAAGCTTCTAGATTTGCCGCTATTGCTAATATTAAGTGGCAATTTATGTGATGCGGTTGCTTTACAGTAAGACATTAATGTTAAACAATACTTTGGTATTTTCTACCTAGTTTTAACTGCAAATTATATTTTGTGTCCGAACTAGGGAGGTAAAATTTCCAAAATGTCCGGTTGACAAGAGCGTTCGGATTACTGGAGTGTCCGTACTAGAGAGTGTCCGATCTATCGAAGTTGTACTGTACATACATACATACATACATTTTCCAGAAATCATCACAATCGATTCAGGGGACCTCAAAACGCGTATATCCGCGGAAATCTCGAAATTATTTTTTCCGTCGATTACAATACTTTCCTTCTAGGGACTAGTCGGAAAGAAAAAAATTAAAATACGTCACAAATATCAAAAACAAAAGTGTAAAAAATTTCAAAAATTTTGAAGTGTCAAAATATCAAGTTTTATAAATAATGTCCAAAATGTACAAAACATTGTCACATTGCCAAGAACAAGTGTCAGAAATATCAAAAAAAAAGTGTCCAAAAAAAGTTTAAAAAATATGAAAGTGTGTCAAAAATGTCAAAACAATCAAGTTCCTAAAATGGTCAAAAATGTTCAAGTGCCAAAAAGGTCAAGATTTAGATTTTGATGGTGAAAAACATCTAAAAATATGTGTCTAAAATAGTAAAAAACATCAAATATCAAAAACATCAAGTATCAAAAATGTCAAGTTTTAAACATAGTATCAGAACCATAAAAAATATCAAGTGTCAAAAACGTTAGAAGCGTTAAAAACATAAAAAATATCACAAAATCAAGAGTCAAAAACGCCCAAAGTGACAAAAAATGTCAAAAACATAAAAATCTCAAAATTGTCAAAAAATGTGAAGAAAGCCGGAAAATGTCTCAGAATTGTTTATGTGCTCTATATAATAGGTATACTTTTATTGCAGTAAGTAATAATGTTCCTTTGAACCTTCTAGGTAATTGACAAATTGCGTTTTCCCACAAAACAAGAAGCCCAGCTGAAGAACGAAGTGGCTATATTGCAAAACTTATCACATCCAGGTGTTGTTAATTTAGAAAGAATGTTTGAGACGCCGGAAAGAATATTTGTGGTGATGGAGAAACTAAAAGGCGACATGCTGGATATGATTTTGTCGCACGAAAAAGGCCGTTTGCCGGAACGCGTTACAAAATTTCTAATAACTCAGGTATGTACAGTTTTTCTTAAATTAAATGCCCGTTATTTATTTTGTTCTAAACAATTTCAGATTCTTATTGCCTTAAAACACTTGCACAGCAAAAACATTGTCCATTGCGACTTGAAGCCCGAGAATGTCTTGCTAAGTTCTGACGCGGATTATCCACAAGTAAAACTGTGCGATTTCGGATTTGCCAGAATTATCGGTGAGAAATCATTCCGGAGATCGGTTGTTGGAACACCTGCTTACTTGGGTAAGTAATATTATCCATGGTAAAAATCATTTTATCATTACTTATGTCAAATAATATAAACAGTTATTTTTGCGGTTTATTTCTAGTTTTTGTTCCAGCAAAAATAACAATCTTTTTGGGATCAGTTCTTTTTTGAAAAAGCTATTTAATTTTTTTTTAAGTATAAAATAGATTCTATAAATTATTTAAGAAAACTATACTTCAAAAACTGCACCACATCTTTGGTGGATTTTAGCTAATACAATGATTAAAATTATTATTTTTACAACGCAGATTTATTGGTAATGGAGTTTTGTTTTCAGTTTAGAATTTAGTACAATGTCAAATTTGGTAAGTGCGTTTGCAGTGGGATTTTTGTAGTTTGTCTATTTAACACTAAACCTTTTACAGTGTGATTTCAGACATTTGAAATATGATTTTATTATTAACAAACTGAATTAAATCATAGTTTAGTAGACAACTGTCTAAAATACTATTATTATTAGCAAAGTTGGTGGCACAGTTTTTTGTTTTTGTGTATTGTAAGCGACGGAAAAAAATTTCGAGATTTCCGCGGAAATACGCTTTTTGAGGTCCCCTGAATCCATTGCAATGATTTCTGGAAAGTGTATGTATGTATGTGTGTTTGTATGTCCGTGAACACGTTTTTTTTTTTTTTGACAGACAATAAACTGGAAGGTGGATTGGGCATCAGGGTGCAATTTTGTGGCCAGCCTAGTCTCTGGACCTAAACCCAATTGATTTTTTTACTGTTTGTTGTCACAGTAACTAAAGATGTGGCAAAGGATGTCCACTTAACCACTTAACTAAGTGATTGAGATTTTTTTTACTATTTTTGCAAGAACCTACATAAACCACCCTCTCTCCTGGTGTCCGCTTGACGTTGAGTTTCCTGTATAGTTATTATTATCTTACGTCATTTGTTTAATTGGTGTTTCATTCTCTATACATTTAGAGAGTTTATATATCTGTCAACAGTGTAGTCGGAAAGTAGGGTGGGGGCCACATCAGATATTTTCTCTTTGCCATTGTGTCTTTTATAATTTTTTGAGTTATTTATGTATATTATTGAATTATAGCGCCTGAGGTGTTGAGAAATAAAGGATACAATCGATCTTTGGACATGTGGAGTGTCGGGGTGATTGTCTACGTCAGTTTAAGTGGAACGTTTCCGTTCAACGAAGACGAGGATATCAACGAGCAAATTCAGAATGCCGGCTTCATGTATCCCGATAATCCGTGGAAAGAAATCTCGACTGACGCTATCGATCTGATCTACAATTTACTGCAAGTGAAACAGAGGAAACGATACACCGTCGACAAGTCTTTGCAGCATATTTGGTTGCAGGTTTGTATTTTTGGAATTAATTTCATATTCACTATTTGGCGTTGACTTTTCTATACTTAGATATCAATTTTTTTTCGTAGGATTACCAAACTTGGTGTGACTTGAGGGCGCTGGAAACTCAGGTTGGCGTAAGGTATCTAACTCACGAATCTGACGACGTCAGATGGGAAACTTATCGCACAAACTGCCTCTGACCAGCAAAAGGTTGGTTGCGCAATGTGAAAAAGTGCCTACGTGGTTTGAAAACATAGGCGATATCACTATATATATTCGTTAAGTTGGACATCGCTACTTCTTATCTTATCTAAAACTCGAATTTTTTATTTTTTTATTATTTATTAGCTTTTAAGTATAAAGTGCTGGAAAAAAATGGTTTTTCTGCGTATACTAATGTTGAAATCTCAATTATTTGACTTGTATATATTTTATATATTTTATGATGCTCTCTACAGTTTTTTATTTTAATATTTTATAAAGGTTTTATGTATTATTTTTATATTGTAAACTAAGTGCAATATTTTTAAACGTATTTTTAAAAATAGTATCTCCCAAGGTATTATTTATTGACATTAACATATACAATTATTATATTATTGAATTGTGGGCTTGTTGTAGAACATTTTCAAAATGAGAGCTCTAACCTCGAAAAAGCACGTTGACATTGACACAGAAAAACAAATATAACTGAGTGTTTGTAGTCTGTATACATTTTTTGTGCAATTTTTTTTATTCAGTAGAAACTTTGGGTAGAAATGATGTTTTCAATATTGATTGAGATTTTTGCGATACTTTTTATTGTATACAAGAACCCATTCATTAGATTATTCAAGCCATTTGAATACCAATAATTCAATTCTTGAAATCGTTCGATTATTCACCAATTAGTACTTAACTACTCAACTAAATTTATTTATGTTTTAATTTAAATCCATAGACAAAGAAACGGGTTTCTCTATTATGACTACATAAAGGGGGGTATTTTTCCATTTTATTATTATTTTGTATTTTCCAAATTGGGTATGGGACAGGATAATCCATGCCACAGTATGGAAATTATTACTTATTTTGTCAAAATTGTAAAGTTTACACATGCTTATCTAATATAACAGCTGCCGTCGTAATATTTGTTAATTATTAAGACATCACAAGTTCATTTTTAACATTACTTAAATGACTTTGAGAACCATTTTTTTAAAGAAAGTTTTTCACTCTTGCTTTTGAGGCCTAAAAAAGAACTTTACAATATTTGTTTTTCTATGTATGTGCCAATATCTCATACAAGTATTTTCATACATAATAATTGATTGTACTGAAAGTCTACAAACTTTTCCCATTTTCGAAAGATTGCTTGCAATGTGTCTTTTGTATATTGTTGAAATTTGATACCTGGGATAATGTATATTATTGTTATATTCCAACGTTAAGAACATACCGTTCTTCCTGCGATGTCTTCAAATAATTAATATAATTAAAAGTGAATAAAGTACTCGAATTGAAAAACCTAATAATAAGTATTAGATATTCTACTGTTAATAAAACAAATTCTCATGTTGATAATTGTTTTCCATTCTAAATGTAAGCTTCCAGTTTGTCTGTGTGTTAATACTAGTAAATGCCTTCAGATTTCTTTATTTAACTTAACGTAATTAATAATATTATATAAACGATAGATCTGAACCTTTACTTCAACAAATACTTTGATATGATTTTGTGTTATATAAATCAAATGAATACAACAGATTTCTAATTCTAAAAAAAAAAAACTAACCGCAAAAAATTGTGAATTACAGTAACGAATAACAAATGTACACTTTTTACTATTGATATATATAATTCTAGATTTCTACCAATTTATATGTAACACCTACATAATATATGTATACGTATATGCATGAACCTAAAGCATGATTTGTAATATGGTGAATGTCATGAATTACTTATGCAATGTTGAAATAGTATTTCTCTCTTTATAAAATTTACATAGGATAATTCTCCTACGTTACATGTTCAGTTAAAAAAAAAAAAAAAACCTGAAGTATGCCACAGAAAATATTGCAGATTGGCTACTCTAAAATTTGACAATTACACTTCAAGCGCTTTCTTGCATTATGTCATTCCGCAAGTTGTAGAGTCGACCAGTTTTGTTGTTTTATGAAAAATTATTTTTTCTTACTTAAAAATAACTTAATCAAAACTTTGTGGCTATCTGACCTTTTATGTCAATTTCTAAGCCATATAGTCAAGAAAAAGATTAATTCATGGTACATTTGAGGTTTTTTTTTATAGAACTTTATATGAATAATTTATTGTTAAAACATAATTGTTGTGTGGTCGTTGTTGGACATGTATATACGTATCTGTAGACATGAAAATTCTAAAGAATTTCACGATAAATACGTTGTAATTTGAATTCTTTATCTACAAAATGTGTTAAAATTCTAATAGAGAATTAGTATAGTGTGTTTGCACAAGAAGTTTTAAAGGCCTAATACACGTCTCTGGTTGTTGAATATATTCTAATTATCGATGCAAACCTAAACAAAATGTAATTGGAAAATCTACTTGTATTTAAGAATATTATTAACATTGTTTGGGTACAGGGAAAACATTTTATATATTAAAGGTATATACAAAACAAATATGTTGGTTTTATTTAATTTTTATTAATCAACAATCTTAATTAACAGTGTGTGATTTAATGGTGATATTGACAAAGTTCCTCGATCTGATCAAAAGTCTGCACTGACCAATTGATAAAGACCTCCCCCCTTCATCAATAACAAACCATTAACATTCAACGACTGTATAGTACCATAAAACTTGTCTTTTGCTATACCCGTCTGTTGCGCTACTTCTTGTAACTCTTTGATGTTGAAGAGTGACTTCAACGAAGATTCCGATTTCTGCTGCAGTTTATTCAAAAACCTGGTAATCTATAACAAATTTCAGTTAAAATTTAAACAAATGATAAGAGTAAGGTCGGAATAAAATCGCAGAATCTCTGATCAAAGATAAGTTTATTATTCAGACTACCTGCTATTTTAATGCATCTGGTATTTGTAAATTAAATTCTCGTTACCGTCTCGTTACCTTGACATGATCTTACCTGTTTTTTTCCACTAACTCCCGATCCATTTGGCGATCGTGTAAAATCCAAAGTTCCAAATTCGTCCGTAAAGATATTCACCAAACTATGGCGCATTATTTCTACAACATCAATCGCATCGTCAGCAGTGGCCTCCTCTCGTAACTCAAGTTTTGCACGCGCTTGCGTTAAACGTTGCATAGATTCCAATTGTCTAGCGGTGATTGGAGTGCAGTCTCCACTGTGGTATTTTTGTCGCAGTTCCAGGTAGAACTGTTTAAGGATTTCTTTCGCATCGTCCGTTAACTGAGGATGTACGTATTTTTGAGCGTATGCAATGTATTTTCGGAACAGCAAATGCGGCAGGTGATCAATGGTTTCTCCATTTTTTAGTAGTAAAGATTGTCTAGAAAACATATGTTTAATATTGGTATAAGTCACAATTAGTATTGATGTGACTTACTTTAACCTGCTTTTAGTGTTTGACGAAGAAGGTCCGGACTTTGCTTGTAACGTTGCTCCTTTTCTACCGGCGTGTAGAGCCAATACATGTTCCGAAAGAAGCATATCTAAATGCTAAAAAGTACTGTATTTGCAACTTGTGTAGTTCTCCTAACCACCACAAGATACCAGCACATCGTAACGCAATTATTCATTTTTTTTTTTGCAAAACACGTCATTACTAAATTTCATTTTGTGCTTTGACAGAATTTATTTCACGTAAATGTTGAATACCACGTGATTGTACATGAATGTGTCTGGGGCTAAAAGTCATTATTATCCTCTCACCCCGATGTCAGACCAAGATGTAAGCGTGCAAAAGTCTCAAATATTGTCAATGTATAACAAATTATATAACGAAAAGAAAATCAAATTGGTGACTTGAAAACAACTCTCTGCCTTTCTCTGAAATGGAATAGCAAAAACACCATGCTAATGCATCTCATACTTTTCTCAAGAATTGAAATAACAAAGTGCAATTGAAATAATTTGTTTGTGCGCTATGTGTATGCTGTTAAAATTTTATCCATGGAGAATTGATGCTTACTTCATCTGGTTGATCCAGCAGTATAAAAATAAGGTCAAACCTCGACAAAAGTGGTGAACTTATTTTCAAATTTTCACCTACGGTCTTAGACTTTGTATAATGGCCACCGGCAGGATTGGCCGCCGCTAAGACGCTTGCACGGGTTGGAAGATTCCTTGCGATACCAGCTTTGGCAATGCTTATACACTGCTGTTCCATTACTTCTAATAGACTCTGCAATCAAACAACAGTTCATAATCATTTGATAAACATACTTAGAGCAAGCCTTTACATCATGTTGAAAAAATAGTGACAATCAATCAAAAAATACCTAAGTTAGGGAAGATTAAAATATTGTATCTTCTTAGATAATTAACACATCAAAATGAAACCAATGCTAATACATTGCTAATTAGATTCTTCTTAAAACTGAAGAGGCAAAAATTTGACCAATATTATAATTTACAAATGTTATTCATTATTAAGAGTAAATTACAAGAGTTTTACTTACAGCGTGCTGTGTAGGCATTTTATCAAATTCATCTATGCAGCAGCAACCTTGATCTGCAAGAACCAGGGCTCCAGCTTCTAGTGAGAACTCGCCTTTGGATTCACGAGTAACTGTTACTGTTAATCCCGCACTGGTACTTGTGTTGCCACAAACATAGACACCTGATCACAGAAATGGAAATATTTATTTATAAATAGTTGAAGTCAAAAGTAACTATACAGTTCAAGTAACAGCAAAAAATCCAAGAGATACCAAAAAAATCTAACAAATTACCTCTTGGGGCGACATTACAACAAGCATGCAACATTTGGGACTTCCCCAAACCAGGATCTCCAACTAACAAGACATGGCAGTCTTGTCGTTTGCCTAATACATTTTGGGTGCCTCCGAATAAAGCTAGCAAGAGTCCTGCTTTAACCATTTCGTGTCCGTAAATGTTAGGACATAGGGAATGTACCAAAAGACGAAATAATTTTTCTTCGCCGTGTATTTTCTAAATGTATCAATCAATATAAATTATAAGATTACTGGAGATGCATTAAAATGAACAACAAAAGTGCTGAGACTACTTACTTGGATGGCATAGTAATCCCTAGTGTTAAAACACACTTTTGAAGTAGAAGAACTTCCTTGGCTTTTTGCTTTTTCGTTTATGATCGATACACAATCAATGTACAAGAGAAATATCGATGATTGTTTATTTCTATGAGTATCTTCGGAACTGTTTCTGACCTGAGTACAAAAATAACACAAATTCTTCAAATTTTGAGATACAATATAGATTTGTCCCCAACAGGGTTGTTATAAAAAACGTTTTTTTTTATTTAAAACAAAAACAACAGTTTTTTTGTTTGTTAAAATGTGTTTTGAAACATGAAACAATATTTTAAATCATGTTTTTTTTTGTTTTCTTTTTTAATTTTTCAAGGCAAATTGTCAGTAAAAAAATAAATTATTGTTTTTGAATATAAAGGGATGCTTATGGAGATTTAAGATTAATATAAAATCTATCCTTTTACAATTGTTGGCTCTCTTGAGTTGATAGTAGGTTCTCTGTTCCATTTGGCATTGTAATGGGATTCCCTGACGGCTAGGGGAATACCTCATTATTTACTATTATTTATTTTAAAAGGTTTTTACTGTTATTTTTAAACAACCCTGGTCAACATATAACACTTAAGGTAAGTAGTCTCTAAATGATTCTATTGAATGTATTTCGGAAATAAACAGTAACAGTAGAAGTAAACAGGTAGAAAAAAAAAACATGTTTTAAAAACTTTGTTTTAAAACATTTTTAAAACAATGTTTTAAAACAAATGTTTTAAAACATAACAACCCTGGTCACCAATGAATGAATATTATTCTTAATACATATACCTTTACTATTCCTGTTATAATGATATCATCACCAGGCATGCAACATCCGACCAAATCCTCTGTTAGTTCACATTCAACTGTACGAGGAATCCGTCCGCTTTCTCTCTACGTTTACAAATAAAATAACAGTTTATAGTTTATAACACATCATTTTGACCTATATCCAAAAATGTTACCTGATCATCCAATTCTACCTCTTGTATCCTCAATACTTGTTGATTTAAAGTTCTTGTGTTAACTGATGATAATTGTGGAGCAAAATTAGAATGTGATCGACACCCTTTGGTAGGACACTTTGTGGGTAAAGTATAATTTCCATCCACTTGTTGCACAATTTGAGTGCCACTACATGAACTGCATTTAAATTCTATGTAAGTGCATACTAGTTTTATGCCACTAGCTTTTATTACGGTTCCTTGAATTGTGACCAACTTATTGCAAGTGTTAACTCTTAAGTTTTTTAATGATAAAATTGGCTCTACATTTATTAATCTACAACGGATAATTGGTATGGTGTTAGGAAATGTGTTATTCTGTTTCTCCCTTTCAAAACTGCATATTTTCTGATGCATGGCAAGTCCCATACATTTGAGATAGTCTTCAGCATTTGAAATTAGATCATTCTCAAATTTGTTCCAAGAATCACTAAATGTAGAGTCATTCTGAAGCAGCTTATAGTCAATAACAAAATGCGATTGTTCTTTAATTTTTGGGATTGAAAATAAATTTATATTCTTTGAAATATAGGATTCAAATAGTTTGATTTTCATTAATTGTTGATCAACATCTCCATTTTCTGAAACTCACACAATAAGCAAAAATACAAACATTTACTAAGAAACGTACCTTCGGTAAAGTAAAGTTTAAACCCCTCATATCCGTATTTGGGGGAGGAATTATAATAATGAATGTCCTCAGGATCAATTTTCTCTGAGCTTTTCTTATTAGCCCATTGCTTTCTGTTTTTGTAAGGAAACGACATTGTGGCAATTAACCCCTAACCACAAGAAAAACAAGTTATTTAAGTTTAACTCAAATATGACCAGAATAAAATATTGCTATCTTTTCATCATATTTACGTTTTTTAGGCGATCTTTTTCAAATGCCACATCTCGATCTTGTGTGACCGTTCAAAGAATGCGGCCGTGTCTAAAGGAACACTTACTTCGAGAAGCGTTCGAGATAAAAGAGATATTTTCCAAAAATTGAAACTGGTTAATGTCGTTTCTTTTCTAAACGTAGTTATTTATCGTAAATTTAATGTTGGACTTTTACGATGTTAAACTAAATAAGTAGTTCTGCTTTCCGAAGTTGTTTGAAGATATTTCTTTCGCATTCCTTCGTATACTTTAACCACAAGACTAACAGCATCTGTCATACTGTGCTAGGAATTCGAACGCAATTATGCTCCCGATAATTTGTTTAAAGTGCTGAAAGTGTGAAGAAGCCAACTATCCGCCAAACCCATAGGTTTCTCTGTGAAATGTTAGTGGTTATTAACAATAGTTAATCGGAAAAACCATTTTCGTTGGTACGAAGAATGAACGGGGGTTAGGAATGCGGGCAATCGCCCAAACAAATACTTGAAGGCATGTAAGAATACAATGAAAATTATTAGTTTTTATATTATTAGTAGCCTGCATTTATTTTTTAAACATAAATAAGCACTAAAAATTGGAAAGAAAGAATTTTATTTGAAAAATAATTGTAATTTGCTTGCAGGATGTAAGGGAAGAGGAGAGATGGCAGAATTTTTGCCACTATGTGACCTGCTGTTCAACGTTGTATCACTGGCCGTTTACTTCTGCGACGTCCTCTTCGATCTACTAATGTTATACACTTTATACGAGAAAGGTGCAACCGTTATATTCTCATTATGTCTAACATCCGTCATTGTGTCAACAGTCGTCTCTCAGTCACTATCCCTTCTCTGGTTTTTATCCAGGCAAAAAACAAACATAAACAAACCATTTGTTATATTTGTCCATTTGATACAACTCGGTGTTTTGTACCGTTATGCACGCCTTTTAGCACCAGTTCAATTAACCGGAGTCAAACAAGATGTTAGGGATTTATGTATACTTAGATTGGTTCACGGTTTTGTCCAAGCTGCACCAATGTTGCTCCTACAGCTAAGCCTATTATCGAGTTCAAATGAAAACATTCCATCTACAAATTTAGTAATAGTTTCTGCCACTTTATCTTTATTATCAATATGTTGGGCTTTAGCTTCTTTTAGTAAACATGTACAGAGTGTTGAAAGATTAGTATTGACTTGGTTGGGTGTAATATCTCAGTTATTATGGCGGGCGGGAACCGTAACATCAAGAGCTCTCTCTTTGGCAGCTTATGCTGCAACTTATAACTCTTGGATTTTTTTGGTAATTGCCTTACATTGGATGTGTATGTTTCTGTGGTTAATCTCACCTCGAAGTGCCTTCCACGGTCAAAAAGGTAGCAGATTAGGTGTCTGTTTTTTAATTTCGGGGATTTACGTGTTGGCTTATATAAATCTCCAAGATAAACCACACGGTAGGACTATGACGGTTTTCTACATTGTTATGATCATGGAGAATGCTCTTTTGGTTGCGGCTTGGTTAGCTGCTGTTTGGTCGGTACGTCCCGTCAATTGGTTACTAGTTCCCATGCTTACCATCGGGTTATTTACGATGGGAATCATTTTTATGTTGATTTATTATCGATATTTCCACGTAAGGAGATTAATGGATAAACCATCGACACCTCCCGGGGTTTTTAACTGTCGTTTTGCGAATCCCTCAGCGGCAGCTTTGTACCGAAAAAAGAAAAAACCGACTAGTTTTGTCCCCCCTCCAGGGTTAAGTCCCGTTACGGTACCGTTCTGGAGGAGACCGTTACCGTCTTCGAGTGAAAACGAAGGAAGTAGCGTGGGGTCTCGTGTAAACATCCACCAAAAACTGCAAGAGAAAAAACAGAAACAACTCGCGGAGTTAAAAATAATCGAGGAGGAGATAAAACAGGGGAAATTGGTGGGGCCGGAAGGTGGGGATCCTGATGATCGACAACCAATTCCAAGAACCAAAAGACACCTGGAACCTCAATTAATCAGTCTTGCCTCATTAAATAACCTAGCCGGTTACGGGGTTCATTTGAATAGGAGGCCGCCTCCAAGGGCTCCGAGAAGTCGAACGCCTGAATTATTGTTGGCCCCGAGGTATCTTTATTGTGATTGTGTGGTGCCGCAACCGGAACCAGTCGAGTTGACGGGACCGCATACCGCGTCTGATATTGAAAGTCAAATTTCCTTGCCGAGATCTTATACCCTTCCGAGGGAGTTTAAGTATTATAGGCGGGGGAGATCGAGAAAACCGGTACGTCCGGTGCCCTCTACTAATAGTAGCGATGGCGATGTTGATTCGGCTGATGATGAGTCCGATTATAATACGCCTCCTCCGGTTTTAGTGAGACAGTTGAGGAGACCGTTTCGGCACGAGACTAAACTTTAAACTGCCATTTTTGACAATTTTTTTTGTATGTAACTAGTTGTATTATTTTTGTATACATTTATTTAATTTAATCGATATATTTTGTACAGTGAATTTTTTATTAAAAATGTATTTTTTACCTTTGTAAAAATTGTTTCATTGGCTATGAATGTTTTAGGGAAATTAGTGTCTTATTTGTTGCATGAACATTTCTTCTACTCAATTTAATTTGTTTCTGATCAAAGAACAAATATTTTATTACTTCGAAATTTACGCAACATATAACTATCACTTTGAAACATCCTGTGAAAGAACTACCTGGAAAATATTTCTACAACCACCACAACCAATCACAGATGCCGCCACCGCCCTCTCATCCAATAAAAGTTTGTTTTTTTTTTTTTATTTAAACAAAAACAGTTTTTTTTGTTAAAATGTGTTTTAAAACATGAAACAATGTTTTAACACACCTCCAAAAAAAAACATGTTTTAAATCATGTTTTTTTTTTCAAGGCAAAGTGAAAAAAATAAATTATTGTTTTTATTGAGATTTAAGAATAATATAAAATGCATCCTTTTACAAATGTTGGCTCTCTTGAATTGACAGTAGGTTCTCTGTTCCATTTGGCGTTGTAATGGGATTCCCTGACGGTTAGGGAATACCTCACGGGTAGTTAGTTGGATTTAATACAAAACAATTATTTACTATTTATTTTAAAAGGTTTTTACTGTTATTTTTAAACAACCCTGTTCAACATAGAACACTTAAGGTAAGTAGTCTCTAAATGATACTGAATGTAGTTAAAATAAACAGTAAAAGTAGAAACAAAAACCTTCACCCTTACGCACAGACGTCATTCCCTTTGTAACTCTCATACTATTACGCCTTGAAGATGCCTCTTGCAACAGAGTGCGAAACAATAACAACTTTATTATGTCTGACGCGGTTTTCTCCCGGAAATCTAGAACTTGGATGTCTCCAATCTGAATAGACTTTCGTCTTGGTTTTGCCTACTCCTTTTTAATTGGTAATGTAACCTGTAGTCTTTTGATTCATTTCGATATGTTAATTTTCAAAGTATATTAGAGATCAACATTTTTATGATATAATGAATGTAGAGTGTATACATATTTGTCTGTGATGTTCTTATATAATTAATTACCAGGTTATTATTTTTTTATGGAGAACAAGAAAAGCTACAAACTTCATCATTTTATTTAAAAATAATCACCTTTTTTATAACAATATATTCAGTCCATACATTATCTGTTGATACAATATAATAATATTTTTCTAATATAATATTTTGTCACTAATATATCCACGATTCAAATGTTGACACAATTGGGGCTACATTAGCCCAATCCGGAAACTCATTAATAAATTCTTGAAAATGACTAGTATATAAGTCCATTTTATTGTAGAATTCTTTGCCCGAAATACCAATATCTAACGTCGGTCCATTCCAGTCACTAGGAACTTCTATATCCAAGAAAAACTTCAACGGTGTCTTCACTTTACCCCAGACATAATTCATAAAGTACGCAGGATGTCCGTTCCACATAACCGGATTCTCAGGAACAACATCCGAGAGACTTGTTTTGAACAACTTTGTTCCATTTCTTGGAGAAAAATATATGTTGAGATGACTAGGTCCTGTAATCATTGTAATTGGGATATACCACAATGAAGAATAACTAGAACCAATTGTTAAATTACCTGTTGCTTCGAACGTAAAGCGTAACATATTTGGTGATAACATTTTTTTCTCTGTAAGTTGCAATTCTACTTGATTTCGTAACACCGGAGCTGCTGCCGGAATCCAGATTTGTTCTTCACTAAAAAGTGTTAACAACATGTTAGAGTGAATAAAGGATTTTTTGTTGTTTTAATTTATGTTGGCCTATTTTCTATCCCATTCATTTTTGGGACAAGTGATTACTTACACTAATGAAAGCACTCTGGGATGAGGAACTGGAAAACCACAAGCTATGTACTTCTTGCAATCACCAGCAATGGATTTTCTATTTTGAATAGACTTAACATACGGCGCAACCACCTTAGGTGCATTTCGATCAAGGTTTAGTACAAAAAATCCTGAATCCTTCTTAACAGTATTGGTTTCTTCATCGTTAATTATCCTTCTGGTGTGCTAAAATTATCAGTAGTATATTTTTGAAATTATTCTTAGTTAATACAATTCTTTAAATAATTATTTCTACAATTTATTCGATCTGTGTCATCAACACAATGCTTTTGTGGTAGGACCTAGGTCAAATTTTTGACTACTCGCTTTTAAAGTCAAATTAATTAGCAAAGTGTTGGCGTTTGTTTCATTTTAATATGTTAACTTTCGAAGAAGATAATCTTATATTATAACAATTAAAAGTATATTTACATATATCATATATCTCTGCTGTGCTGGTGATTCTGTATTTCCACTGTACGGAAACCCAAGTGGAGTAGCTATTAATGCTAGTGTGATAAATGTGATGGTCAGACAGGGTATAAAAATTATAGTTTGCTTTTTAAGTACGGTTACAAAAGGTATCTAAAAGAAACATATTTATCCTTGGTAACCATTAGAATGACAACTTACAAAAAAAGATGAAAATAAGATGGTGATGACACAAGTGATCAAACCAATGACAATCTCAGGATTTCTGTTACTCCCTATGCGTCCAGTAATAGGTATAAACAATGAGAGGATTAGAATCATTTGATAAAATGTCAACATTGTTGGTATAGTTAGTGTAACTTCATATAGAAATCTCCACACTTTCACTAGAAAAAAATAATAAGTTTTATCAAGAATTACGAGAGTAAGAATATAATTACCCGAATACTGTTGCCTAGTAATATATATCAATGCAGCACCAATAGAATGACCAAGAATTGGTATCATTATAGCATATGCAGCTCGTATTTTCAAACATATAGCAAAAAATAAAATTGCCGTCCATATTAATCTGACTACTTGGGCTTGTACTTGGCTCTGAACATTGATCCCCATGCTGGACTGTAACAAAAAGTATGCTCAGGGTTACAATGTTTGAAATAAATTATTAATTTGTCAACCTAAAAGTTGCACAAATCTCCGAAATTCTTCCTAGCTAAAGCCAGATTAATTAGCAATGTAATGTCCTTAGATTCATTCTGCTATTTAAGTCTGACCATTTTCTTTACATTGTAATAAAGAAATTGTTACAATTGATCAAAAAATACCTGACTTATGAAAGTTTTATATCAGAGTTTATACTGTGGTTATATTTACAAGGTTTCACAAAAAGCACGTTTTACCGACATATTTTCCATATATAATTCAATAATGATGAACACTGATAATAAAAGTATGTAAATAAGTTTCGCGCATTTTTTATTACGAAAAAACAAAACAAATTTGAAAATAAATAGTATACTCAACAACAAAACACCATACTTTAACAAAAAATACCTAATTATCACCAATTGAATAGCTTAAGGTTTCATTTCAATAAATGATAATACATAATACAGTACAACTTCGATAGATCGGACACTCTCTAGTACGGACACTCCAGTAATCCGAACGCTCTTGTCAACCGGACATTTTGGAAATTTTACCTCCCTAGTTCGGACACAAAATATAATTTGCAGTTAAAACTAGATACAAAATACCAAAGTATTGTTTAACATTAATGTCTTACTGTAAAGCAACCGGATCACATAAATTGCCACTTAATATTAGCAATAGCGGCAAATCTAGAAGCTTTTAAATGCAGAATGAGCTCAATACCATTTGTGTACAGGGCGTCTGATAAAGGACGGATGAGTAGAAAATTGCTTACTGAAAGTTTCGAAAAATATTTTAAGCCTGAGGTTAAGACATTTTTAACAGGGGTTAACAGGCCCCAAAAAGCTCTAATGTCGATGCTGCCAACGCGTTTTCTTTGGGCATCAGGTGGTCTGCAGGAAACTATTTTCCCATGGAAATCCTGCTTCTCAAAAGGCCCAGAGAAAAATTTACTAATGTAGCTGTATCCAAAAGAATATAAACAAAGATTGATATATTTTTAAAAAATAACTGAAATCTTTTGCTTATTTTATCCATTTATGTTCAGAATTTAGTTTTTAATTTTATGTTTTGGTTATATGTGACCTCGGATGCGAAAAGGGACCTATCGCGCGAAAATAACGTGCAGCATAACGGTACATATCGGAAGAGACCTTACGTGCGAAAATATTGTGCAAGATAACGTTACGACAGGTCCCTTTTTGCGTCCGGGCTCACATATATTCAAATATTCCCAGTTGTTTTCATCTTCATCATAAAAAATGACCCTTTCCAACAAAAGAAAAAAACCTCCAGTTATCCGGATACCTCAATAGTCCGGACATGGTCAGAAACGATATATGTCCGGATTAGCGAAGTTATACTGTATATTACAAATCTCAATCAAATGCCAACGTTTTTTTTATGCTAAATTTATAACTTACGTTTTTCTTGTATCTATTAAAAAGAAGATACGGCAAAGCACTAGCTGCTATAGTAGGTGCAACATATAAGCCAACTAGTAGCCAGGGCTGTGCATACCAACTCATTGTGCAATTAACTTTATCGACAGCATATGCCAAAAGGAGAATTACGCCCAATGCAAGAATCCAACCAGACACGATAACTGCTCCAGTTTGCAAAATGTAAACGTTGAATGATTTGTTAAAATCTGAAATAATTTAACTATTTAATAATAAATATAACTCCGACAAATATTAATGACTTACTCAATCCAAAACCTCTTGCTGTCATGTAGAAAACCAAAATGGAAAATATAACAACAATTAGATTAATTAATAAACCAACTCTTTCACTGTAGGTCACCATAAAAAAACCTAAGATATCATAATAAACTGATTTTTTCGAACTGGTTTCAGACTCATTTAATTCTGGAGCATTGGATAACTTCTTAACCAAAAATAGAACATTGTCACCGACATGTTGATACGATCCCAGCGGTATATTTTCATAGTTATCGTGATTCGTGTGATACCGGTATCCATTACGAGCAAATGCTATATCATAACCTACAAGAAAATTCCCATCTCCAATAACTTATAATAATAATAATAATAATATAATAATATCAAGAAATCTTACCAAATAAATTTCCAAAGTCCCTGAACAGTCTAAAATCAGTATCTGAAGGAATCAGATTGCTCTGGAAGATTTCCTCGCCTGCCACCTGTCCGTGGGGATGAGGAACCTGTTTATAGTAATCCAGTAGCCAGGAATGATTTGGGCCTGACTGGAACAAAATTTCTCTGCCACCCGATCCGGCAGCTTCTAAATTGATAACAACACGGGCGTCGTTTCTCCATTTGTGCTGTGTAATAAAACCATGCGCAGCTTGTAATGGAGATTCCTCAGCACCATTAAATAAAAATATTATGTCATTATCGGGACGAATGTTTGATTGGGATATTTTTCGGAGAACTTCCAACATGACAACACAATTAATACCGTCATCACTAGCACCTAAAATATGAAAATAAAAATAGTTGTAGATATCATAGATATTTTTTAAATGTTGAAGGTATTACCAGGACTTGTTGGTACTGAATCAAAGTGAGCATTTATTAAAATGCCCTTTCGGTTATCTTTAGAATGTAGCTTTACCACAACGTTTTGAACGTTACCGTAAGCATTATAACCTCCAAACGGTTTAAAATCAAGATAATAGGATCCGCTCACTGTTTGAATATCGATCTCAATATTATGAATGCTTGACGCAGCATTTTTTATTTCTTGCAGCTGACGTACTAAAAATTGAACTGCTGATATCTCATTTTCTGGACTACCGACAATTCTAGGGCCAAAGTCTGTTAGTGTCTTTAAATCAGCTTGAGCACGTTCTGCTATAAAATCATTTGGGTGTTTTTCCTACAATAATAGATATTTAAATAAGCCGAATTTGAACGTTTATGAGTAATGACGTACATACCTCGTCTTTAATTTTTAACCCTTTTGGAAGTTTGTTATCAATTATTAAGACGAGAAGAAATAGGAAAATAATGTAAATCAGAAATGTTGATGCTAAAAATGGTCCAACGGAATGAATCTCATTCTTGGTTCTAAACTTTTTTGTTCGGTAGTTGTAATCGTCTTCAGAAGCAGAGCCCAGTTCATAGCGTCTTGGCATTTTAAAAAGAATTCTGCAATGATAATCAAAGCAAAAAGTTTATCGTATTGCAATCAACACGACGTCAATTTGCTGTCCACTTCAAATTTTACATACAATAAACATGACAGGACAGCCTGACAATAAAAATATTTAAATATTGCAGGTCAACAACTACGCCACCAGGTTATCAAACGTGTGGGCAAAAAAGATACTGTCTGGAGTCTGGAGCATGTCTGGAGGGTGAAAAGTTCAGTACTTCTCGAATAGGTGGCGTCAACATCGACACCTTTTGTCGTCATGAAAATTTGTTGGATAAATTCTTTACAGGGATTGTTTATCAACAGTTATATACTGTTAAAATTCTATCTATATCTTTAGGGCATAGATTTAATTCAAATTATATATTTCCGAAAAATTATATATTTCCGATAAACGTTATCGTATTGTTGTAACATGTCAAAATACCACTAAAATAAACATTAGGATATGCTTTCATTGCTACATGACTCAAAATTATTGAAATTATCTTTACGCACTTATTATCATCGGTAATTCCGGATACTCGTAACCTTTAATTAGCCCTGAATCATTGCTTGTGTGGTATTTATGCTTATGTGACATTTGTCATGACCACTAAACAGAAAATTATTCCATATAACAAGTAGTTACAATGTTACATAAGTCGCGTTCGAATATTCTGCACCGTTGTCAATTTTTACACCCGGTCCATACCCGGTCTATGTGTTGCTTAGAGATGGTGTAAAAGTGTCAACGGTGCAGAATATTCGAACGCGTCTATAATCAAAATAAAATATCTGGGGTGGCCATCTCCCAACTTCCCGACCATGTCATGTCAGTGGCACTGATGTTTGTCAAAATCTGACAATTTGCAAAGTCGACGAAGGATGTGTATTCTGTCAAACTGCTTCTATAAACTCTTACGGCGCCTAAACCGTTCACCCCACTGATCTGCAAATTTGTATACATATTTAGGTAATCCTGCATTGAAGGTATCTTTACCGCGCATGCGCAACAACCACAGAATATACACACAGAAGCGAAACTAATACAATATTATGTGTGTGTGAACACCATAGCGCCCAAACGGTACAACCGAACCGGCTGAAATTTGGTATACGTATTTAGGATTTACAGGAGATAAGTCACTGGTGGATGAGTTGGTGTGAGTTTGGTCTCAATCGGATAAATTCCTCAGAAGACGCATGTAACAGTTGCCACTTCCGGTTGTCAGATATGATTTCTGTGACTCATATCCATAATGATACCTTTTACATAATTGGGCATTTTATGTAGTTTAATAATAGTATATTATTATACAAGTTTTATAAGACGTCAAATTGGCGCATGAGTTGTTTGGGGCACGAGGAGCGCCAGCGACGAGTGCCCCAAATGAACGAATGCGCCAATATGTCTTATAAAACGAGTGTAATATACTATTTTTTCTACTTTGCGTCATTAATTTTATAAAAATTTAGAAGTATATTAGGTAAAATTCCAATCTAGAGTATTTATGGGTGCAACCGTTGGTAACACTGTCATCTGTCACTTAAATTCAAATATCTGTGAAAAAGTAATTATTGATAATTATTATATACCATCATATACTAGTAGTACGAAACCTAGGATGCAACACGCATGTTTAAATATGTATAAAAATATACATACTACGCAGTTTTTCTATATATTCCGGTGATAACTTATTTCTCTTATGGCTCATAGTTCCTCCAGCCTTTGAAAAGAAACATCCGCAGTGCACACACGTTGCAACTATGATGAGATATTGTTGCAGGTATTTGAATAAACACGGATAGTGCCTTCATGACATCCCAGTCTGCAAATGGATCGCCTTTTAAAGATATAACTGAGTTTGATTCGATACAAGTACGGGTAGTGGTGACCGTTGATCACTTTTCACTGCAAGAAGACGTCTATCCCAATCTACCAAATTTACCCGGACATTAATAACAGCGTCAACCTGAACAAATGGACTCATGTATAAATAAATGTATAAATATAAAGCGACTATTGATAAAAAATGACGATATATTGATCCTTACAGAAGTTATTGGAGACCAAAACTACCTTCTTAAATATCATGCATTTGATAGCTGAGCTTTGTAACAAGATACGTAAGAAGTTAAGCCAACAAAACATTTTCTAGTTATATGGATTATTGCCATGTGTATTGCAGGACACATGCGCAAAGTTTTAAACGCATACATGTGCGCAACTCGTGTTCGTGTTGATTAATGGCGCTTTTACATAGCACTTTACGCCGAACTTTACGCCATACGCCAATTTGAGATTTCCCCCTCTCTAGACAGTGGGTGGGTCCGAATCGCCCGGTAATTTGACGATCGTGCCGGCACGCGCGCTAGCGCGATATGTAAACGCGCGTACTGTCAAAGTGACAAGATGACCGATATGAAATAATAAGCTTACAACCCATTATTTCTTTTGCGCAACAGAATACGTGAATTTATGGATAGGTATGTACATTGCAATAATATACAGTATTTTTCAGGCCAATGTTATTAAAGTCGGATAATGTAGTGCACATATATATTACAGAATGTAAAGGTTGAGGAGCACACAATGCAAGCGATGATATACTTAATGGCAAGAGGAATATGGCTGATTCACAGTTTTCAGATCAGACAACCAACTGATATATATGGTAATTATAAACATTTATAAAATGAAGCACTCTCTTATAATGATGACGTGATTGTAGGTATAATACTATAGGAACTGAAAACGACACCCAGTATATGATTGTATCAGAGATGAATTTTTGGAACAAAGGTCTTTTGTATGTGGTTCTACAGTGTCAAACAGTTCTTGCGTAACATATAGTACATAAGGAGTAGTG
The DNA here is from genome assembly GCA_963971325.1 of Aphodius granarius. Classification (NCBI taxonomy): domain Eukaryota; kingdom Metazoa; phylum Arthropoda; class Insecta; order Coleoptera; family Scarabaeidae; genus Aphodius; species Aphodius granarius. The sequence goes on along the minus strand of OZ020222.1, from coordinate 28,670,280 downwards.
ATACCAGAGCAATTCTAGTACTTTACGCAACTACATGCAGATATCCTGTTTTCTAGCAGCATTGAAGGTGGAGACACAACATATACAAGTCGATGTACCTCGATAACTCTTTGCCCTCCCAGCAACTGATGGTGGTAGGATGAAAGAGAAACATCCATTTTCATTTAAGTGCTGGAAAACATTTGATTTTGTTGACAAGAGATACAATACAACCATAATTTGAAGCATTTTTAGTCAACGGCAACATATGTGTCGACCAAACTATAATTGTAAATATATGGATAACTGCTTTTATCGGTTCAGGCCACATATGTACTTTGTATAGTGTTTTCTTATATGAATTTTATATTGTTATATGATATTTGTGTTATTTGTTATATGATTTAAATACCCGACCTTTTTATGTATTATATATTGCAAATTTATGTCAAATAAAGTAAACCATTCAATTACAAATCTTTAATGTTATACATATACATATATCTATATCCTATATGGGTTGTACCGAAGGATAAACAAAATTATATATTAAGTGCATGTGGATGAGGTAAAGGTAAGTAATATTTATTGCTAAAACAAAAAGCAAGTAGTAAATACAATATCATAGTTGTCTGTTTTTCCTTAATATTGCCCATTTGTTACCTAGTTAACTGTTAACATAAGATGGGAAGCGTAATAGCATATAATATACATACCTTTATAAATTTCTCTATAACTCCTTAAAAAACAATAAGCTATTGCCTTAAGTAATTTAATATGTAAACTTGAAATAATATACATGAACGACAAAATGTTGAGAGAGTATGTAATTTGTCATAATAACAATACAATAAAATAAGTAATATACATATATCACAAATTTGCACCTGCATTAATGAATAATTATTGTAGTATCATTGTTGTGGACTAGTGATGGACGGGTATTGGTGTAATCCTTACTTTGTAATACCCGAAGTAACGATTACCCGTACTGGTATCGGTATTGATTACCAGTACCAAATACTGTAACTGGTTCTTGCTACGATTACTGTACCATACGTAACGATTACATACGAGTATTGAAAAGTAACGAAACTGCCCAACACTATTGTGGAAACATGCTCAGTTGCCAATACAACCGCATATTTTTGGGCTATGGGCATTGACGTTTTATACCTTCTGCTCTTTCACGGTGTTTCTTCATTCTTAGTTCACATTTTTCCATGTTATTTGCTTTTGTAGAATATAAGGCAGAATCTGATGCGTTCATCTTCCTAAAACATACAACAAGATTTTGCACGTAATAAAATATGGTATTAACAGACAAAATATACTCAACTTATTCTAATCGAAAACACTGAAGGCCACAGATCCCACAATAGATCCATTTTCTATTTTAGCACTGCAAATATTGAAAATAAATACAAACGAAGAGCAGATATCTGTTTTGTAGTAAAAATTAAACTGACTTTAAATACTTATTAACGTATGTCTTGCGTACAACATTTACAAATCTTGAACAGTTAATCGATATAGTTGTACCTTTGAAGAACTGCAATAGTTAAGACTGCTAGCTAAACTCTTGATGTACATTGTTCACCTAAAACAGTATCGGTACAGAAGTCATGTAATCGGTTTATATTTTACAGTGTCTTACCTGAACAACTGTTCCAGATTCCATACATATACCTAATATCTGTATTATAAACATTCGTTTATCCATTTAGGGTTTATATTATTTCAATTCAAACGTTTTGTAGGACGTTATTGCTTGCTTGAACATTGAACATAACCTCAAATATTTGACAACGAATGCGCATAGCGATCACCAAGTACCAACATAACCAATCTAGAAATATTTGCCACTTCAATTAATTTAATACCAAAAGTATTAAATAGTAACAAATTTATTAAATAAGAACGAAATAATTGCAAAATCCACACGCATATAACAAACACCACTCGGCTTTATTTTGACATTTGTAGATAACAGCCGGCCTTTTCGTTCCAATCGTTCCTCTCCACACAATCCTCGCGCTGATTGGTCGCCCAAAGAGAGGAGAATTTGGTGGGGACTGGTGGGGACCAAAGTGCAAATTGGCGTACAAATTGAAAGTGCTATGTAAAAGCTACTTAAAGTGTCAGGTGTTTCGTTTAAGAAATCAAATTTTGCTAGTAATAAAATTGTTTGCGCATTGTTTGATTGACCAAGTCAAGTAAGTTCTTAAAGCAAATGGAAGGAAACAATTTATTTTAAGTTATGACATTATGTTAACCATTAACAATATAACTTTACCATCAATTCTTAATAATATAACTTTTACCTAACTAGTGATTTAGAGACAACAAACTAACAAAAACTATAAAATCTTGATGAAATACTTTTAATATGTTATTGTGTAACTTTTTTTTCAAACCTGTTACGCTCTGTATAGGTACAGAGTGATGATAAAGTTTGGAACATACATAATTCATAATTTCGTTATTTAATGTTTTGAAGGAAACGCTCGAACACGTCAATTTTATCTTTTAATTAGCCAAGTCACCTATTTTGACGAAATCCTTAATTTGTTTGAAAGTACCATTTTTTTGACATCGTCTTTCAAGTAGTCAAGAAATCTATAGAAAACCAGCAAAAAAATGGGGTTGCCATTAAAAAAGAAATGGATGACGTCATCGCTCCGAAGTGATGTCATAGATGATTTTTTAATGTTGCAGGACATTTTATTCAGCTTTACCTTTTGTACTTATATACCTACCTCGTTATAGTGCATATTTAACAATAGGATAACAGTTTTATATACATACACATTTACATATTTTATACGTTTAGTGGAAGGTAGTGTAAAGTGCCAATAATAGGATGGGTGTATGCTGACCACTAGATCTTTGAACATATCCATTTTATTAAGAATAAAAATTCTGGGTGAGGGCCACCCAAACTTTCCGACTACATTGTTGACACATTTATAAACTCACATTTTAAACCTCTCATTAGGGTTACCAGATCTCCGTCATTGGGCCGGAGTCTGCGGCATTTGAGGTCCATCTCAGGCCTCCGGCAGGCATTTGAACATCTCCGGCAAAATCAATCTTCGAGCGTGAATAAAGAGAGCAGATGCAAAACTATACACTGATATCGACATTTATGTTTGGAACCTACCTCTGCCATATTTTGCACAACTGCGCTCACCATGCCAATACATTACTAAAATATGATTTAGAAGTATTAATATTGGTTTAAGCAGAGTTTTCAATTTCTTAAAAAAAGATTGACCTATGAAAATCCTTTTTTGATGAATTTGTGGCATTTAAATAAATGCTACGCCTTGACCGAACTAGGTGGCTGTCTTTACACAGTTATTATGGCCGTGTAGTTCTTTGTTTAGCTCCAATTAAAGCTTTATTGCAAACCAAGCAGACGAGGCCAGTAATGTTGATTCCAACATCACTGCACAAGTTTTTTTTAATGTTATATTTTATATGATTGTAGTATGTATTTATGTATATGCTTTGTTGTTTTTTGTCCTTAAACGCGATTAAGAAGAAAAATGTTTATTTGGAATTGTTTTATGAATGATAAAACCCAACCCAACCCCTGCCTCCAGCCAGATCTCCGGCATTTCGGTCGAAGGTATCTGGTAACCCTACCTCTCATCCAATTGATCTGTAAATTTGTATACATATTTAAAATCATTGCAGAATAAGACGGTGTCAGTTTGGTCAAAATCGGACGAATCCGTAAGAAAACGCATGTAACATTTACCACTTCCAGTTGTCAGATTGTGGCCAAAAACAATCCAGTTCGTCCCCCAGTAATTCTTTGGACGCAATCATGTTCACAGACACACATACACACATACATACATACATTCATACACATATACATAAAAAGTAAAAAGGTATGTTAATAGAATTCCAACAAGGTCTAAGGGTACCATTGTACAAATAACAGTATCGTTTGCCCTAGGTCCTAAATGATTAAAACAATAATCAAAATAAGATTACCGGTTTCTGAGAAAAAAATAATTTAAATTGTTGATAACTATTTTTCAGAGATCCTCTAATGTTTTGAGCAGTGTTACGTCTGAGTCATCCAAACCTATCAGACATCAAGTACCTCACTGTTTGTTTAATTTGTAGATAGAAAAATTTCACGGGCCCATTTTTTCATACATAGAGTACCTATAGAGACAAAAATAATACTTGTGTTTGTCGAATATTACGCATTAGATAAGGTTCGGAACAATACGAGCAATAAACTTATCAGCCACAATTTTATAATCCACACATAATAATTACCTCATTTATGGGCAAACAATAGCGAGCATCACCATAAAATGGTGACAAAAATGATTTAGGGTCCTTAAGTAATATCTTTTTTGCATTTTGGTATGAATCATACATACCTCCTCCTGTGCAAAATAAAGGTAGGAGGACCAATTACTTTCATCCACAGTTTGAGTCTTGCTTAGACTACGAGTGACTATAGGCAAGCTCCGCGAAGAAATACAAAAAGTGTGTCAATTGAAACTCATAACGACAATCAAAGAATTGCTCATAAGTGTTCAGCTAACCGTCTGCAGGCCGAGGCATAGCTCAAGAAATTCCTGTGTTTCTCCGTCGGGTTATCCGAAGAACCAGGTAAAAACTACACTTGGTATTGTGAATCACCTGAGCAAGGAAGGTCACCTGCATTTACCTGGGACGGAAGCACGGTCCGGTCGAGGTATTTGATCAGTCGAAACGCCAGAAGAACGCCAGCCTGCAAACATAACCTGTACGCAGCTAAAATATTGACTTTTAAACAAGTGATATTTGTTGTGTAATTAATGAGAGTTTGACTATACAAGACCAAGCAAAATGTACAACAATCAAGGAAGAATTTTCTCGATATCCGAAGATATGTGCTATGTAAGTATTTTATTACAATACTAAAATATGATTAAATATTTCCGCTTTTACTATGTTCTTTTATTTAAACAGAAGCGTTAGTCAATTTGCTTTGATAGTTTGTCCAAACATATGTGTATATTAACAAAATATACAGTAGTACAATAGTACATACAACACTCTTCAAATTTTTCCTTGCCAAGAACATGTTTAACTATTTCAATCAATTTATGTCTATAACTCATTTGATCTGTGCAAAAGGCAATATGAGTTTGTGACACACAAGTTTGGTACACCTTTGGAACAAATGAGAACTTTTCGAACTTTTTTGAGAACTTTTAACTATGTATGATCTATAAAGATCATCAAAATAGTGTTGAAAAGCTTCGGTAAAAAAAAATCCGAATTATGGAAATTAAATTTACAAGGTTTCATTTAAAACCTTGTATTTTCTTTGCGAATTAACATATCGAAGTAAAACAAATGGCAATACAATGCTAATTATTCTGGTTTTTGAACTGCACAGATAAGAACTTGAACAAGGGTCTTAATCTGACCACAGGATATTCCAAACTGAAACCACGAAACATCATGCCAGTTGCACAGATGAAATATGTCATAGAAATAATTGTTATAATTAGAAATAATTAAATAAAATGTGTTAGGAAGGAAGTATTTTAATGAATTTGTCTATAATTTGCTCAAAGAATAATCAAAACCCACAAAGATTACACAAGTTATTGGATATAAAATATTGTCAATTTATTAAGTGGTCGTTCTCTTTTTTGCACTGGGTATAGTTTGCTATTAGTTGCCATTGTTGCAACAGCAGCTTGTTTCTATGCATATAATTAACAAAAACACTTAAATCGTTACTCAATGCGTACAGTCTGTGTTTTCACTGCCCTCAATACATATCAATGCGAAAAAGTATATTATAGTGATATTATAATATAGTTTTTGGCAGAATTCCTCAAAGTTTTGGTTATAGCCACAATTGTCGGAATTCTCAAAATATATACCTAGTAATTGGTGCACTAAGTTTTTGAGTTAAGCAATTAACTTCTCTACTTATCTTATTTTATTACATATTACATGTGAACTATTTAATGTATTACATCAAAACTGTATGAACGATAACCGGACAGAAGATAGCGATAAAAGATATCCATAACTTTTTTTGTTCCAATTTCTTAATGAAACATATGTCAATCGATAGAGCTATTCAAGTAGTATATCCCAGAGTTTTGCCCACAAAAAATATCGAACGGTTTAGTAACAAAATTGATTTATTTACCAGCGCGTCATCTAAAACAGCTCATAGTGTCTTCAAATAGAATTGCAAATAACGCCATCCGCCGATACCGTAGAACATCGGGGATAACAAATTCGGAATCTACATGAAATTCTGCATCTAGTAATGGTATCTATACGACACTACCCTTATGGTTACAACCCCTCTTACATAAGTAAAGCTGTAAATTGGTGTGCGGCTTATCAAGTGGTCTATATAAATGTTTATAACTATTGCGAAAGTTGATGCATAACTTGATTAGCACGTCAAAATTTAGGTTATTAATAGGGGTAACTACCCTGAAAAGGTCGGAGTTTTGCCTATTCAATAACAACCCTAAAATGACAATAATGTTGACCTACCCCATAACAAGGAATACGACGGCAGACAGATAAAATGTTTAATAACTTTTGTAAAGATTCTTGCTTAACTTTGCTTTATACGTCAAATTGTAGGTAATTTATAGGGGTAGCTACCCTGAAAAGGTCGGAGTTTTGCCCACTCAATAACACCCCTAAAATGACAATAATGTTGACCTACCCTATAACAAGGAATACGACGGTAGACAGATAAAATGTTTAATAACTTTTGTAAATATTCTTACATAACTTTGCTTTATACGTCAAATTGTAGGTAATTCATAGAGGTAACTACCCTGAAAAGGTCGGAGTTTTGCCCACCCAATAACACCCCTTAAATGATAATAATGTTGACCTACCCCATAACAAGGCTTACGACGGCAGACAGATAAAATGTTTAATAACTTTTGTAAATATTCTTGCTTAACTTTGCTTTATACGTCAAATTGTAGGTAATTCATAGGGGTAGCTACCCTGAAAAGGTCGGAGTTTTGCCCACTCAATAACACCCCTAAAATGACAATAATGTTGACCTACCCCATATTTGCAATTCTATTTGAGGACACCATGAGCTGATTTAGATGACGCGCTGGTAATTAAATCAATTTTTTTGCTAAACCGTTCGATATTTTTTGTGGGCAAAACTCAGGGGTATACTACTTGCATAGCTCTATCGATTGACATATGTTTCATTAAGGAATTCGAACAAAAAAAATTATGGATATATTTTATGTCTATCTTCTCCCCGGTTGAACGATACTGAACTATCTTGGCAATGATATTTTTGTTGTTATCGTTAGAGAATCATTTAAACAAATCTGTTTTGTTACGATACAGAACACTGACAGTTCATTATTAAACACTACATGCATTACATACTATAATAGATATGACTATGCATTCTATGCAATCAGCCCATTATAATACAATGCAAAGATCCTGTGATCATATTTATGACTTCGAATGACATGATTTAGGTATTAGATACTTTCTTGAAATTTTGTACATTTGAACAGGTGATTATACCTGACGCCAAATAGGGAAGAATTGCAGACAGATGTCGCGACTAACGACTTGTCTCAGCTGTGTGAAGTTAGCAACAAAAGCCAGCAACAAAATTTTTTTTCATCCGATTGCAATGAACTATACACCGTTGGAAAGCCCATGACGAGCTGAGTCTACCATAGTTATTGCAACGAGATCAATTAATAACTACTACCTAAAAAATTAAAAAGAAAGTCAAAATTTCAATGAATTTCCATATCTTTAGAACCGCATATCTTCGCCAATACTTCATTATACTTATTAAGTGTAACACCAATCGAAAGCGCAATCTTCGGTTATACTACCATAGTTATTGCAACCCAAAATTTTGCTGATTAGTGCCTCAAATAAATTAATCAAATATGAGTATTTTTAACATCCGGGTACCATATGTAGTCCCACCTAAATTAAGTTAAACAAACGTATTCGCTTTGTGTGATCATATCGATAAATACATCAAAAGACAGCTGAGACCTGCCTTTACCCATCATAGTTAGTGCAGAACAAAATTATGACAATTAGCGGGTGAAATAAATTAGTGAATTCCAGACACTTTTGCCATCGGCAGTTGGTCGACGGCGAACAGCGCTATGTAAATCCTTTTGTGCAAACTTTTTGCAAGATTAAATCTTATCGATATATACATCAAAAGATAGTTGAGACTTCCACCTACCTACCATAGTTATTGCAACGCAAATTTTTAACAATTAGCGGGTGAAATAAATTAGTGAATTCCAGACACTTTTTCCATCGGCTATTGGTCGACGGCGAACAGCGCTATGTAAATCCTTTTGTGCAAACTTTTTGCAAGATTAAATCTTATCGTTATATACATCAAAAGATAGCTGAAACTTCCACCTACCTACCATAGTTATTGCAACGCAAATTTTTAATAATTAGTGGGTGAAATAAATTAATGAATTCAAGGCACTTTTTCCATCGGCTATTGGTCGACGGCGAACAGTACTATGTAAATCCTTTTGTGCAAACTTTTTGCAAGATTAAATCTTATCGATATATACATCAAAAGATAGCTGAGACTTCCACCTACCTACCATAGTTATTGCAACGCAAATGTTTAACAATTAGTGGATGAAATGAATTAATGAATTCCGGTCAGTTTTTCCATCGGCTATTGGTCGACGGCGAACAGCGCTATGTAAATCCTTTTGTGCAAACTTTTTGCAAAATCAAATCTTATCGATATATACATCAAAAGATAGCTGAAACTTCCACCTACCTACCATAGTTATTGCAACGCAAATTTTTAATAATTAGTGGGTGAAATAAATTAATGAATTCAAGACACTTTTTCCATCGGCTATTGGTCGACGGCGAACAGCGCTATGTAAATCCTTTTGTGCAAACTTTTTGCAAGATTAAATCTTATCGTTATATACATCAAAAGATAGCTGAAACTTCCACCTACCTACCATAGTTATTGCAACGCAAATTTTTAATAATTAGTGGGTGAAATAAATTAATGAATTCAAGGCACTTTTTCCATCGGCTATTGGTCGACGGCGAACAGTACTATGTAAATCCTTTTGTGCAAACTTTTTGCAAGATTAAATCTTATCGATATATACATCAAAAGATAGCTGAGACTTCCACCTACCTACCATAGTTATTGCAACGCAAATTTTTAACAATTAGTGGATGAAATGAATTAATGAATTCCGGTCAGTTTTTCCATCGGCTATTGGTCGACGGCGAACAGCGCTATGTAAATCCTTTTGTGCAAACTTTTTGCAAAATCAAATCTTATCGATATATACATCAAGAGATAGCTGAGACTTCCACCTACCTGCCATAGTTATTGCAACGCAAATTTTTAACAATTAGTGGATGAAATGAATTAATGCATTCCGGTCAGTTTTTCCATCGGCTATTGGTCGACGGCGAACAGTGCTATGTAAATCCTTTTGTGCAAACTTTTTGCAAAATCAAATCGTATCGATATATACATCAAAAGATAGCTGAGACTTCCATCTACCCACCATAGTTATTGCAACGCAAATTTTTAACAATTAGTGGATGAAATGAATTAATGAATTCCGGTCAGTTTTTCCATCGGCAATTGGTCGACGGCGAACAGCGCTATGTAAATCCTTTTGTGCAAGCTTTTTGCAAAATCAAATCTTATCGATATATACATCAAAAGATAGCTGAGACTTCCATCTACCTACCGTAGTTATTGCAGGGCAAATTTATAACAATTAGTGGGTGAAATAAATTAATGAATTCCTATAGCCAATTCGGCTATATGGCGACGGCCAACGGTGCTATCTAAATCACGAGATAGCTGAAAGTTTCATCTACCTACGGTAGTTATGGCAGGGCAATTTTTTAACAATTTAGTGGGTGAAATAAATTGATGAATTCCAGGCACTTTTTTGATCAGCTATTGGACGACAGTAAACAGTACTATAAATCGACAAATTTTATATTTTTATATATACGGCAGCAGGAGAACTTAAAAAAATGTTTACATAAATTTATCTACAACAAGATATGAAAGAGGAGACGTGTATATAACAAAAAAGTGTATCAATAATATCAATATGTCATCCAAGATTTCGATAACAAAAGCTTAAGGCGAAATTTAGAAATGCGATTTTCATTTTAATAATTGAAACAAAAAAAAAAACATTGTCACGACTCGAACCGACTCTGCCGTGACGGGAATCACGCATTAGCCAGCGCATCCTGAGAAAATTGATATTTTTCGTCCCCGTCGACCAATTACCGATAAAAAAAGTGCCTGGAATTCATTAATTTATTTCACCCACCAATTGTTAAAAATGTGCGTTGCAATAACTATGGTAGGTAGGTGGAAGTTTCAGCTATCTTTTGATGTATATATCGATAAGATTTAATCTTGCAAAAAGTTTGCACAAAAGGATTTACATAGCGCTGTTCGCCGTCGACCAATAGCCGATGGAAAAAGTGTCTGGAATTCATTAATTTATTTCACCCGCTAATTGTTAAAAATTTGCGTTGCAATAACTATGGTAGGTAGGTGGAAGTTTCAGCTATCTTTTGATGTATATACCGATAAGATTTAATCTTGCAAAAAGTTTGCACAAAAGGATTTACATAGTACTGTTCGCCGTCGACCAATACCCGATGGAAAAAGTGCCTTGAATTCATTAATTTATTTCACCCACTAATTATTAAAAATTTGCGTTGCAATAACTATGGTAGGTAGGTGGAAGTTTCAGCTATCTTTTGATGTATATATCGATAAGATTTAATCTTGCAAAAAGTTTGCACAAAAGGATTTACATAGTACTGTTCGCCGTCGACCAATACCCGATGGAAAAAGTGCCTTGAAGTCATTAATTTATTTCACCCACTAATTATTAAAAATTTGCGTTGCAATAACTATGGTAGGTAGGTGGAAGTTTCAGCTATCTTTTGATGTATATATCGATAAGATTTAATCTTGCAAAAAGTTTGCACAAAAGGATTTACATAGTACTGTTCGCCGTCGACCAATACCCGATGGAAAAAGTGCCTTGAATTCATTAATTTATTTCACCCACTAATTATTAAAAATTTGCGTTGCAATAACTATGGTAGGTAGGTGGAAGTCTCAGCTATCTTTTGATGTATATATCGATAAGATTTAATCTTGCAAAAAGTTTGCACAAAAGGATTTACATAGTACTGCTCGCCGTCGACCAATAGCCGATGGAAAAAGTGCCTTGAATTCATTAATTTATTTCACCCACTAATTATTAAAAATTTGCGTTGCAATAACTATGGTAGGTAGGTGGAAGTTTCAGCTATCTTTTGATGTATATGTCGATAAGATTTAATCTTGCAAAAAGTTTGCACAAAAGGATTTACATAGCGCTGTTCGCCGTCGACCAATAGCCGATGGAAAAAGTGTCTGGAATTCACTAATTTATTTCACCCGCTAATTGTTAAAAATTTGCGTTGCAATAACTATGGTAGGTAGGTGGAAGTTTCAGCTATCTTTTGATGTATATATCGATAAGATTTAATCTTGCAAAAGGTTTGCACAAAAGGATTTACATAGTACTGTTCGCCGTCGACCAATACCCGATGGAAAAAGTGCCTTGAATTCATTAATTTATTTCACCCACTAATTATTAAAAATTTGCGTTGTAATAACTACGGTAGGTAGGTGGAAGTTTCAGCTATCTTTTGATGTATATATCGATAAGATTTAATCTTGCAAAAAGTTTGCACAAAAGGATTTACATAGCGCTGTTCGCCGTCGACCAACAGCCGATGGAAAAAGTGTCTGGAATTCACTAATTTATTTCACCCGCTAATTGTCATAATTTTGTTCTGCACTAACTATGATGGGTAAAGGCAGGTCTCAGCTGTCTTTTGATGTATTGATCGATATGATCACACAAAGCGAATACGTTTGTTTAACTTAATTTAGGTGGGACTACATATGGTACCCGGACGTTAAAAATACTCATATTTGATTAATTTATTTGAGGCACTAATCGGCAAAATTTTGGGTTGCAATAACTATGGTAGTATAACCGAAGATTGCGCTTTCGATTGGTGTTACACTTAATAAGTATAATGAAGTATTGGCGAAGATATGCGGTTCTAAAGATATGGAAATTCATTGAAATTTTGACTTTCTTTTTAATTTTTTAGGTAGTAGTTATTAATTGATCTCGTTGCAATAACTATGGTAGACTCAGCTCGTCATGGGCTTTCCAACGGTGTATAGTTCATTGCAATCGGATGAAAAAAAATTTTGTTGCTGGCTTTTGTTGCTAACTTCACACAGCTACTTGTCTCTACATTCCTCTAACTCTAACCGGTCTAACACTTATCTGGAAGGTGATTCAGTCGGAAGTAACGGACAATGGTCTTATCTTCAAAAGACATTTTGTAGTCGCACGACTTATATATTTTTTCTGTTTGTTGACATTTAGCTAATTCATAGATGTATAATACAGAATGTAGAGGTTGTTCATACCGGTTCTTTTATCTAAAATATTATCGTTTTATCAAATAAGGGGGACTCCACTTAAAATTGTTAACTTTTTTGCAATTAAAAACCTAGGTAGTTCATTTTTTTTAGCAGTCCGTATAAGATAGACTGATAAATCAAAAAGACGTTCCATTTGATAATACATATCTGAGGAGAAATTTGTATCTTTCTAGCGCTAACGGTGTTAACAGTGAACATTATTAGAAGAACTTTAAAATTAACTCGAAAATGACAGGCACCATGTAGGTATCAACAAGTGAACATATTTTTGTATGGAGAATTATCATTTGTATGTAAATATCTAGGTTGGCCCTCACCCTACTTTCCGACTACATCGTTGGCACCAGGAAGTGTCTGAACACTTTAGCAATTGTTCAATTTTGTGAACCCAGAGCCATTCTGTACTCTACCTAACGTAAGTCTCTGTGACACTCTACCGACAGTTTCTACGACATATAACATTTGTCAAACTGACATAAAACGCCATGTCATGTCAGTGGCACTGACATTTGTCAAAGTCAAAGGCAGAAATCATTGCAATGTATTCAGACTCCAAAACGCGTATTTCCGCTGAAATCTCGATTTTTTTACGTCTTAAGTTGTATTGGTACTAGACGTAGGGGTACTAGTAACTAGTAATCACTGTCATATTTTGAGTAAGGTTCAGCTTTGGTTATAATGGCCAGTTGTGCCAGCTAAAAGACAAACATATTGATAAATTTGTTACATTTTACAAATTAATAATATTTTTTTCTTATAGTTGACAGAAAACCCAATACTTTACGTCAGTGACAAACCGGAACCATTTTGGCAGTTATATTGATACTTGCTTTGGTTTTGAGTTTGTCTTGTTGTACTACCTTCTCTTGTCCTGATACTTATAAACTCTTCCATTAGCACTTATATTTATATTATTACTATTTATATTACTATATAGGTGTAAGCAAATTACGTCATGTGACTGTTTTTAATTGTTCCAAGAATAATTACCATATTCACGAACTAACTAATGACACACAACAACCGTAGTAATGACATATTTGTTGTATAGATGTTTCAAACCAAGGACAGCACAGTTGTGTATGCAACCAAATATACGTGGGTGAATTATAAACCATACACTGGGTATAATTGGTTGCGTATGTCACTGTGCTCTACTTAGTTTAAAACTACTCTAAATATGTATGCACAGGAATTTCCATACCACCAAAACTTTTAATTTGTCAATTACGGTATCTAAAACACTGAAACATCCGATTCTCTCCGTGAATTAAGTTTTAAATTATGGTATATTCACATACATTCACAATGGTAATTCGTACATCTTTATGAATGAACACTTAAGAAAGGTTATCCGGATAGAGACAGGAATGTGGTGACAAAAGAGCAGTGCACTACACACGAAACATCTGCACGTATCACAATTGCCAATTAGTGTCAATGTGAATCATTTTATTTATACGATCGTAAAAGGGTTCAGCATTAACTTGGTTTGTTGCATGCACACGGTTGTCCTAAACAGAATGTACATGCAAAAAATAAATATTGTTTGACTGTACACTTCAAGCTTTTTGTCCAGTATCACTTCGCAAAAGATAAAAATTATTTTTTTTTTATTCAAAGACAAAAGGAATTTTGTTGCAATAGGTGACAGACGCACCCAGTCTGGAGATAAGACAAGAGATAAACTGACAATTACCGATTAACGTTTCAATTTTTTAACTTGAAAGAAAGTACATTGTGATGTAGTAAAAACATTCTATGTTTGTATGTATGTAGATGACAGTGTGTAATATGTAGTGATCTTTTAGTTTGTTTAAAGATAGGTGAGTTAGACCAATTTAAACATTCAATATAAGTGATATTTTACCTTCATTTATGAAATAATAATAATAGTAGGTAGTGAGTGTTTAGTAAATAATAAACAATATGAAATTGCTGTTTTACAATTGAAAAACGTGGACATAAAAATTGTAAAACGTGATAGAATATGTACATGTATGCTATAACTATTGAAATGTTTATACTGAATGTCATAAACTGATACAAAAAATGTGTTTTGGTGAGTGTATACGGAAATCTGTTGCTATAGTTCTGTGAAGGACGTTGGTGTTGGCGGTGATTCAAGATTTCACCTGAACAAATTATTAGAAATCTGATTTAATAATCATGAGTTGGGCCTTGTAAAAGAGTCAACTCTGACTCACCTGCCATTGCCAATGTAAAAGAATGCAAAACGGAATAATAAAGTATCGTCTCCAAGAAAAATAAGCATACATTTCCCTTTTGTGCTTTTCGACTACATCCCAAAACTGGACAACCGATCAAGGCTGAAATTTGGTATACATATTTCAAATTACCAGAGGACGACTGGATTGTTTTTGGTGACAATCTGACAGCAAAAAATGCCAAATGTTGCAAGGATTTTCTTAGAGATTCAACCAATTTTAACCAATGTGATACCAATTTATCCTCCAGTGACTTTAAGAATATGTATACCAATTGACAGATCAATGGGGTGAACGGTTTAGGCGCTCTGAGCGTTCTTGCAGTAGCAGTTTTACAATACCCGCAGCCTTGGTCGGTATGGTTGCGAATTTGCATATTTAGTTTGATCAACAGCAATAGCTAGGTTTAGGTATAGAATACACTGAGAAAAAACAAAATTGAATGAAACGAATTTGCTACTAGTTATAGAAAAATCGATGTTAAATAATGGTAAACAATACTTTGGTCTTTGGAAAGTGTTATTAAATTCAAAGTTATCTTATTTATATCAGCAGTTAATCAATTTAAATTTAATAACATAAAATTTTCAGAAAAAATAAATATAAAATAAATAAATAAAATCGAAAGTTGAAAAATTACAAATTTTGTCAACACATAATCTTTTGCTGATATCTGTTTCCATTTCTTTCAAATGATTTCAAATAAAATATTTATTTGCCTTAAGGCTGATATTTATTTCCAATAAAACCAGATTATTTTATTCAATAAAATTTTATTCTGCAATAAAACCCAAACAATTCCTCCTTTACAGAAATTATGGACAACTAACT
Organism: Aphodius granarius; assembly: GCA_963971325.1. Lineage (NCBI taxonomy): Eukaryota > Metazoa > Arthropoda > Insecta > Coleoptera > Scarabaeidae > Aphodius > Aphodius granarius. The sequence goes on along the minus strand of OZ020222.1, from coordinate 28,654,659 downwards.
GTTTGGTGTAAAAGAATGTAACTAAGAACTATATGAAATAAAATATTTCTTTCAGCTAATGCAGCTCGTATTTTGTTAATTAAAAAGCTTATTTGTTTTAATCATATATCAAAGAAAAGAAGAATATACCATCAAAGAATATTTTTTTCTCATAGCGTTGCTGTTGCTTCACGAAACTGAAGAATTGCAGAACGTTCAGACGCTTTAATATGTGCGGGTTGTTATTACCCGTATGTATGATTGACCATTTTCTGTAGTCAGCAAATGTTGTTAAATTGGGTACTGATAGGGGATAGGTGAAGGACCCGCAAAAAGAACTTATATCCTGAATAATGATAATTTACGTAAACGGTAAAATTTTGGTTTACGCAGTTGTAAACCGCGATTTTCCGGTGGTTGGTGGCGTTATCATCGCCTTAGTGCAAGAGTTGTGATTAATATGCGATATATAGTTTTCAATGTCTCATTATTTGTTTAGTTTATGTGCTACTTTGATGCTGTGTAAATCAACCTTAACCAGGTCTTGTTTGTGTTTTGGATAATGTTCTATATACGAAGATTTTTGGAATGCTTTGGCATTGAAAAAGTGAGTTTGGCCATTAAGGAGTAATTTATTATTTGTTAATTGTTAATTAATTAATTGTACAAATTGCTTAGGTATACTAAAAAGTATTTCAGTTATTATGAACGATTCATATAAATATTTTAATCAAATCCCATTACATGCTATGCTTCTGCGTTCAAGTTTTTTTTTATTGCTGACAATAAAATTGACATTTTATCTAGAAACGCGAGCCCTTTCATCGACTAAAACACTTGGCAAGTGGCACTTAAACTAAAAGGATTGTCCCACTTTTTACACACTACTTATACCTCGACAGGGTTAAATTTTCTTAGTGTTGTCTTTCTTCGTGACTAAAATATGTATTAGCAGTGAACAAAATCATGTCTAGCTCACACATTATTGAAGTATTCAGTGACGCTCAAGTAATCATATTATATTCTTATTAATTAATTGGTTATGTTAATTTAATTGCTTTTTTTAGGTCGTGTCTGCATTAACTTTGGTAATATTTGGTGATGTTTCTGTCAGATAATTCAGATTCTTTGAACAAATTATATTCTTCCAAATTTTATCTATCTAATACAATTTTTATTTTCCGACTAGTAAAGAAATAATAAAATAAATAATTCGGAATTTCAGAGGAAATACCCGTTTTGAGGTCCCCTGAATCGATTACGATGATTTCTGAAAAATGTATGTATGTATGTGTGTATATCTGTGAACATGATAGTGTCCAAACGGAACAGATCGGGCTGAAATATGGTATACATATTCAGGATTGCCGGGGGACGAACTGGATTGTTTTTGGTGACAATCTGAAAACCGGAAGTGGCGAATGTTAAATGCGTATTCTGAGAAATTCATCCGATTTTTACCAAACTGATACCTGTTCATCCTACAGTGACGTTAAATATGTTTTTCTACTTTGCATTCACAATGCACACATTGTAACACTGTTTTCGGTGTTACAATTAGCAAATTGTAACACCGTTTTTAGTAACTTTTTTCTAAGATTGGTGACATTGATATCAAATGCATGTCAAACGAAAATACACATAACCACAAAAGTAAGCACAAACTGATTTTTTAGAATCGCACAAACTGCGAAGTATGTATATTTTTATACATATTTAAACATGCGTGTTGCATCCTAGGTTTCGTACTACTAGTATATGATGGTATATAATAATTATCAATTACTTTTTCACTGATATTTGAATTTAAGTGACAGATGACAGTGTTGCCAACGGTTGCACCCATAAATACTCTAGATTGAAATTTTACCTAATATACTTCTAAATTTTTATAAAATTAATGACGCAAAGTAGAAAAATAGTATATTACACTCGTTTTATAAGACATATTGGCGCATTCGTTCATTTGGGGCACTCGTCGCTGGCGCTCCTCGTGCCCCAAACAACTCATGCACCAATTTGACGTCTTATAAAACTTGTATAATAATATACTATTACCAAATTACAAATAGTGGGATGAACTGTTTAGGCGCTATAAGAGTTTATGGAACCAGTTTGACAGTTTATGGAACCTGACATGACATGACATTAAATGTCATTATGTCATAGAAACTGACGTTAGATAGGGACCAGAGTGCCGTTGAGTGCCGTCAACAAAAGTGAATAATTGCTAAAGTATTCAGACACTTCATTGTGCCAACAATATAGTCGGAAAGTTGGGTGATTTACAATTTATTTGGTATGTTTAACATACTGTTTTGTTGGTCTAAATTTGGAACACCCCGTCGAGTTGTTAAAAACTTTGGGCAATTAGTTTTAAAATCAAATTGAATAGCAGTATATTGGAGTTCCAGTTCTATATGTGATTTTTCAAAGGAGGTACCGTCTTTTAACTAAGGACTTGCAAATTGAACTTTCAAGTTCCATAACTCGAGTATTTTTTGACCGATTGTCACGATTTTTTCAAGAAGATGCAAAGAAGATTATCAGAATTAGCACGCGCAAGAGAACAGACGTCAGTTGTCTAAGTTTGAAGCACCCTGAAGAGTAATCAGGAGTCCAATCACTTGATTGGTTTTTACATTATAATAAAGCCGTGTCATTTCTAAGCGCACTCCCCATTGATTTGATCTTATTCGGCATTGGAACATCGGAATGAATTAACAGAAATTTTTAGATGGGCGTTTTTTCTGTTGCCGAGTATAACTAGGTATAGGATAAAATTTGTATACAATAGGGCCTTGATCTAAGTCACCTAAAATATCCTCCACATTTGAATATGGTACGTGGACACCAATTGTTTATTTTACCCTCTGCACCCGTGAAAGGGAGATCAGATGTTCGGCATCGCGCGTTTCGATTGCATGGTGCATCATACATAGTGTTTATAATAGTCATTTAGACCCTTCCAAAGTGGAAGCAGCGTATTTGGGGGGCCCTCGGATCCCTGGTCTCTCAGTCCCGCGTTTCCAGTCTGTTCAGTGCTCACCCTCTTCATCATCTGAAGAGTTAATTTGCTCTTCCGCAAGCAAGCCGACCTACTGCCTAATTGACCCCAGAGTGTTCGTTAGTCCCTTTAGTGTCGCCGCTTATATGTGTTTCTCTCAACATTTTTTATTGCCATCTACCACTAGAAGACTGTTCTTTTGCACCTTCCTGTTTGCTCAGTACGCAGATTTTGTTCTGAATTCAAGTGCAAGGGATTTGATTCCATGAAATATATTGGTCATGAAGGTAATTATTTTTTATTTCTTGTAGTAGATGTTATCTTTTGTAGTAATTCAATTATCAATAAGCCGTTATTCAAAGTCTTATTGCCATTGGGAGAGCATTAGATTACAAATCAGCATCAATTGACGAAATAGATGTAAACGAATTATATTGCTTATGAATGGTATGAATCACTCACAAGCAGTTGTATATTAATTTATTGATTGCAATCGTGTTTCTTTTGCCGTTTACTGTTTTATCAGCTAATATTATATTATTTGCAACTTGGCATGACTATTTGTTCGGAAAGTTCAGATTATTAATGAATTTATTTGTTTGTTTATTTACTTACTTAGTTTTGTTAATCACACAAACTTGGTTAGTTAATCACACAAACAACCTACTAAACTCTTTGATCAACAGTAACAGAAATTTGAATAGTAAATATGAACGATATTTCCTCCCCTATTGACTTCACAATAGTGACAATAGTTGCACCCCTCCGGACGTGGCTAGAAATCCTAATCATGGCTCAAATATCCTGTGGCTGTCATATGCACAATATAAAAGTTATACCAATCTGTTGATGTATACGTTTGGCTCTGTGGTCGTTTTGACAATCAATTCTAGGGCGTAATAATTCGCATTACCTTAATATTTGGTTTCATACAATAAAAGTCATTGCTAATATTAATATTTTAAACAACTTAAGATATTTTATAGATTAAATATTGTATGTGGTCGGTTTGTGCTGTCAATGTACGTTATTAAATTGATCAAATATTACATCGAACATTTACAGAAGTTATACTGTTATGTTACTGCAATAAATTGCTTATAAGGTAGGTAGTAGGAATTATTTGTGTACCAGCTAGGTGGTAACTAAATATTAAATGCTAAATGCTCCTATTTAATATACGGAGTGTTCCAAACTTAGACTACATAGCGCGTTTTAATTTTGAAATCTTCTTTACACCGTATTGTAAAAATTGTTACAATCTGTCAAAAAAATACCCGAGTTATGGAAGATAAAAGTTCAGTGTACAATGTTTAAGTTAGAACACAGGTTTTATGGCACAACAAATATTGTTATTTCCCTTTTTTTAACACATTTAAACAACAAACGAGCACTATTATTTGATAACATTTTAAGCGACTGTAAACATAAAGATAAAATATTTTCTATTAATTTTTCAGCATATCCCAATATTGGACTTGTTTATTTATATCTCGTAGATTATTGGGAATCACACTTACTGCACATTTTTTTTTAATGAAAGTGAATTATAAACATAGAGATACACGTGTTGCTAAAGTTCTCATCTAATTTAGTGTAATCATTTAGCTTGAACTAAACAAATCGTGCTAATTTTGGTATTGGTTTCTAAGTCACATGTGGATGTAAAAAGTTTATAGTTGAAATAACTGTCTGTTGCAATATCAGCGTTACGGAGCATCTGTTCCTAAATGTCTATCGTAAACGGGCCTCTTGTAAATTAAAAGCGGTTCCGGACCCAATTGACATAGAACACCAACCCCCGCATATGGGGAGTGCGGGCTATGTTGTGTAATGTATCTAATTATATACCTTTTACCCTACCAGCAACTAGTATCTCTGTTTTTTTTTTTTACTTTATCATACGTAGTATGACAAAGTATTGTAATCGTGTCGAAAGAAAAATAGAGATTTTAGCGGAAATAGGTCTTTTTAGGCCCCCTGAACATTTTTGACCAAGGTACAAAAAAATGTCTGTGTGTGTGTGTGTGTGTGCCCGTTTTTTGTGGCGACAATTCCGGAGAAACTACTGAAGGTATCGAGACGAAACTTCATATTTAGAAGTTTCGTGACTAAACTTAGAGCTGAAAGAAGTTTTGTCCAAAAGGGCCCAAAGGAACTCGAGGTTTACTCTTATCATTTTTCAACGATTTTGCAAATTAGCCGCCATACCTGTAATTTCGTCAAAATAGTTAAATAATAAACTATAGTAGAGAAAATTTTGTATAATTTATGTCCATTCCATTTTTTGGAAAAAAAAAATTAAATCATAGTAAGCGGATGCCCCTTGAACTTCCAAATTGCCCCCCTGAACACGGCTGTATCGTATGATAAAGTCATGTGCCTGGCCACATCAGATTTTTTATAATTGGTTCTGGTACGGTTCTTATCCCAAATGTTGATATCTGTCAGTTTTTATTGTGTATATTAAGTAATGATATATCCCTTTTTAATGCAATTGATACCCAACGAAAGAAATAGCTTTTAAGAGACATTATTAACTACTTTTGCACGCAACCGCCTTATTTTTAAAATAAAACACAATAGTTCTTAATCTACTGTACTTTATATATGTTATCTCATATCAGAAAACTCATTCAGAGAATTAAAGTAGCTTACAATTTATTATACCTACCTATAAAAATTAATCCTATTGTAGTTTGGGGTTTAGATGTACTGTTCCTTTAAGACCATAGAGATTACTCATATTTGTTGATGCAGTTTTGCTTGTGCTATAATTTGTACCTCCATGGTAGCTAGCATGATAAAATTATTCTAAATAGCAACAATATCGCACGTAATACGCGGTGAATTCGGAGAAACTGTGAATTGAATTGTACAGGAACTAATTAGTGTTGCTGAAACATTGACGGATTGAAACATTCATACATGAATCAGAACCACGACAATGGAAAAAAATAAAAAAACACACATGTGCGATATGCGGTATTTGAAATGATTAATTGTTTTGCAATTTAATGACTATTGCATTGTGTTGATCAGTACTCAGACAACAGAATGTACATAAAATCTGGTCAATGACATATATGTTTTTCTCTATTGAAATACCAAATACGATATTCAATACGATATGCAGCTGAGGTGTGAGAGAACTAGTTTCTGTTTATTAAAGATAATAATTTTTTCAATTCTAACCACGAGATAAAGTATTTCTTGTCTCTGAATAGAAGTCAAACTGATATGATCATTTCAAATAAGCTCCTCCAGTATATATTGTGTTTAAGTGCTTGGTGCAATGGATAAGAAGGTATATCTTAAGGATTTGCATAGTCATTAGCGAGCACAATGGTTTAAGACCTGGTGAGATTTTTAAATATTATTTTTTTCATTCGAAAAAGACCGTAAAGTCCAATTACTGAGCTTTCAACACGTTCGGACTGTGTTTTTTCCATACTGTTCGGAATATTCGAATCTCCCGCCTAAAGTGCTCTAAGAATTGCAATTGTATCAAATTTGAAAGTACACTTTACTGAAAGAAACTAAACTACTACATTTATATTTTTTAAGTCAACTTTCGATTTGATTTGGTCAAGTACTAAATTGTCAAATAGTATAGGAAGATTTTTTATTTAAAATGAACAGAGTTCCTGAAACAAAAAAAAAGTTTATTCAAATTTAACGTTTTTAGGGCTAGTTTTTCAATACTGGTTTAAACCATGACCGAAATTCAGTACTATTTTTGCTGTATAAAACCAATCAATCTTCACGAATCTTACAGTTAACACGGTTACCGAGGAGTTCAGTAGAACTTAAGAAATAAACCAGTATTGAAAAACTGGTTTTCAAAAAGATATTGGCGCTGCCATCGGGATATATGCGCTCTGATTCGCTCGTTCACGCATAGACCAATCGATAGGCAATTTTTATGTGTCATCACTCATCATATGGTTAGATTAGATTGAGAAATTCCAAAATACGATTGTTGATTCATAAATACCAATAAAAATGAAACAGTTCCTTTAGGTTACTTATTTTGGTACAAATATCGAAAGATACTCCCACAATAGCTGGCAAAAAATAACAATATCGCGCCAAAACTGTAAACTAACGTACATGTTTCTCGCATTACAGGATAACAAGATAATGACGAATTCGGCGACATCTATTGGCCCACCTTCCGAAGCAGTTCGACTTACGTTGCCAACAGAACGACAGCAACCTGCCAGTGACGAGAAGCGGTCACCGTACAAACCAACCTTAGCAGGCGTTATAAACGTGTTGGTGATTATTGTAGGTGAGTCGAGTACGGTGTTATTTTGTATACGTCAACATGTTTACATATTTTGTCGGGTTATGCAATTTTGAAACAGATATTTGGAACGGGCAGATTGTGTAAATAATAGGTTAGTTTGTTATTTGACGTGTAATGTTTTAATTGTAACTAGAGGGAATTTTTAACGGTATAGTAATTAACAACGTGATTTGTTTTTGATTATGTAGGTTTTTTAATGGACTGCTTCAATTGGGTTGGGTTGAGCATGTGATTTGATTATTATATGTTGTATTAGTTTTGTGGTATTCATCTGTTATATGTGTAACAATTAATTTGTAATGTAAAATCAAATTGTAGGTACTCAAAACTTGACATTTTGATAGATTAGTGGCTAATCTATTGATTTCAGTTTTAATTATGCACGACACTAGCGCTGCTAGGTTATATCGTCATCATGAGAAACTGCTATATTATTATGTACACAGTATAATCACAGTATAATTTCCGAGATAGTACAACCTTGAGTTTAGTTTTTGTTTGTTACACAATGACGAATTAACACGAGTAAATCACAATCATGTTGTACTGCGCTAGTAATTTGCCCATGCTCTTTTTATTACACAATTTGTGGTCAGTTTGTGTAATACGGTTTTTTTTTCACGTAGTATATTTTTAATTTGCTTTTATTCGTCGACTGAGGGTACGGCAAGACGAGCGACTTTTGTGGTTTGACAGTCACGACTCAAAAAATTAACGCAGTTTTCAATACTTCCCACAGACTTGCTGCTTTCTATGTAGCCTCGTTCTATTTTCTGCAACCGTCACGTCGGCATCGCCAACGATTTTTGTCGTTGGCGATTGTCGCCCGCTCTCTAGCATGTGTTCGTGCAGACGAGCGCGAGCGTTAGTTCTGTCGCTCCAGGTAATAGTGAAGATGTTAGTTCATATAGTCCATTAGTTCTTAATCGTCGTCGGACAATGTTATTGAGCATTCGTACAATGTATCGTCAAGGCGTAGACATGGTGTCGACTAACTTGGGCATAATTATGTAAAACGTAATAGGTTTATGTTATTAATTCGGCAAAGACTGCACATACTTCCATGGGTTTATGAAAAATTCACCCTCTGTAAGCTAATACACCAAAGGCACATCTTACCATTCTTCTAGCTCTGCTCAGTCTATAAGCTTTTTATTACCAAGGTTTTGACTTGGATATGGCCTCATAATGTTATTGGATAATATCATTCGCCTCAACGAACGAAAGAGTCTCCGCTCTGGTGGTAGAAATTTAAATTAAACAATTCGGGATAAATAGCGCCAGCTACATACATTCGCTTGTTCAAGCGAATTTGGTAACTCCACCGAAGTGAGCCCACTATTCCTAAAATCCGTAGAATCACATTACTGGTACTAAAACAGAGCCAAGATACGTATGTACTGGAATGAGAGTTCTTGTAGTTAAAAAAGTGTCATTCTAAGTGAGCAATTCAGAAAATTATTAGTTTGGTACGTTGGTTTCGCTATTTCTGCCCATCAACTTCTCGTTATTATCTGCTTTCTTTGGCTTTTCTGTAGCATGAAGCGAGTTTCATATACTTTCATAAGTATGTAGCCAGCAGTCCAATTCGCCAATAAGAATTCGAGGAAACGATGGAAGTTGCTGCGGAACAAAAAAACAGTTTTTAGTTCTGACTATGAAAAAAAAACACTACGCCATGTCGCGCATATTGTGGTCCAGTTTCTGGCTGTCGCGCTACAAAATGTCGCTCGTCTGACCGGACCCTGGAAGTCTGGCCGTAACGTGGTGGTCTACCGTCACTTATTACTTATTACCTTCCCTGGTGTCGCTAGTTTGGCGTCACAAGATGCTAGCAGCCACAGCAACTAGCGGCTAGTAAAACAGCGTACTGTACCTCACGATTGTATGCACGTGAATGTGTCTGAGGCTAAAAGTCATTGTTGTCCTCTTATCCCGGTGTCGGACAGTAATATAGACGTGCAAAAAGTCCCAACAATTGCCAATTTTTCACGTATTTGCTTATAGCGAAAAACTTAAATTGGTTATTTGAAAATTTCTTTTGTACGAATTCAGAAAATGGTAATCTGCCCATTATCCTAATCAAGAATAAACATTCTAACAGAAATTTTTGTTACACTGTTAGGGTCAAAATGCAAGCGTACAAACGGAATGAAAAATAAAACGTTCCTGGGCGGTCTGCTACATAAGTTGCGGTATCAGAAACAAAAAACATGTCGAACAGACGTATTATTTTATGTTTCAGTAAGTCTGCACAATCTCTCGATAAAAGTCGCCTAATTTATGTCTCCTCTTCGTTTTTTCAGTGGGAATCACACTCGGTTTCATCGAATTCGACATAATACCGACGAATCAGTTGGGATACTATTGTAAGGACCCGACCATATCGCACCCTTTCAAAGGGGACACCATCACAGCAACATGGCTTATTTTGGGCTCATTCTTGGGCCCGTTGGTCATCCTCTTTTTGGTAGAATACCGAAAATCCAACACCAAGCATACAGTGAGAATTGTCTGGTGGTGGTACAGAGAGATGCTGATTGGCCTTACGGCAACTCTGATGGTCACCGAAGTTATGAAGGCCATTGTTGGCGAACCTAGGCCACACTTTTTAACTACGTGTAGACCAAACACCGAGGAAAGCTGTGAAAATGGCACGTTTGTTAAAACATTCCATTGTACGAGTAGCGGGTATGGGATGTATCTGGTAGGAGATTCTTCAAGATCTTTTCCATCGGGCCATACATCTATATCAGTCTTTGTCTCCGTCTTTTGCGTGGTAAGTACTTTAGAGTATCAAAATTACGCGCGAAAAGTAGATATGATTCAAACTTAATTGAATACTGTGAAGTTGCATTCTGTTATGTTGCTCAGTAGATCCGGTTTTGATTGACCCGATAATAATTATTTCTGTGTGTGTTCGATCCAACTTTGGCTCTGTATAATCTTGTTTCTTTGTTTTTGCAGGCATTCATTCATTATAGACTGAAGACAAGGAAAGTAGGTCAATTATTGAAACCATTCCTAATAGTATTATTTCTATCATGGGGAGCAGTATGTGGTTTGACAAGGATAACAGATAGAAGACATCACTGGTGGGATGTCCTGGCTGGAACAGTTCTGGGATTGATTGGTGTTAGTTATACTATCATAGGTCAGGTGAAAAGATTTCGGTTGCCAGAGAAAACTTCAAAGTCGCCGATCTCGTCCAGGTCGACGCTTGTTGAATCCAGAATGGTGTGCGTGATATAGAGATAGACTGACTTTGGTGTGCTAATTTTGTTTAATTTATTTTTAGACCCTATTAGTGTGAACGCGGACTGATTGTTATTAATGACAATAGTGCGCGGTGATTGTGTATTTCCGTTTTGGGAATGTATAGTAGTAACTGGTGAGATTGTAATTTAGGGCGCAGCAGATTTGTGTGGATGATAATGTAAGACCTGTACATATAGATGTGACGTAATAGATTAATTTATTTTAATGTTAAATAAAATATATATTTTCTAATCTACGTTTTTCTTATATTAATCTTCTCTTAGCAAAGAACCTTACTAACAGAAAACTTTAACAAATTATATACATTCAAAGAATATGCAAAAGTACTACTTTCAAGCTGTATTTTGATGAATCGATAAAAAGCCACCATTCAGAAGGATTGTGGGGAATATCAAACTCGTTCAAAAGACCTTCAACATACACGTAACATACATACACGTAGAGATCCTTCAACTTTAAAATATGCTTTAAAAGGTTCGTTACGTTTTGTAACTGAAGTCACTGACACTGACCTTGTGCGAAAAGACTCCATTACTGTAGCCTAGAGCCTAGAGTGATTTCAGACACTCTGTCAAATCAGGTAAGTTTCTTCAAACATGCAAAATTTCTTCTCTGTCAAAAATCGATGATGATGATGAGTGGATGGCGCACTTGGGAGAAGAGGGTCCATGTCGCAACTCTGATGCCAAATTTGGATATTTTATTTTATGCTTATCCTTCCTCGAATATCTGGAGACGCTTATCGTGCAAAAAAAGCAATCATCTACATCTACATTTTCTTTTGCTTCTCTTTCATCGTTTCATCCACTTTATAAGTGTGATCTAACAGGAAATACAGCATATATTAGGTGTTCATGGCTTTTCCAGATCTTCAATTCTAAATCCAAAATAGCAACAGTAAGCTACAAATTTAAGCCCGATCCGTTGTTCCGTCTGGACGCTATCGTGTTCACGGTCATACATACACACATACACACACACACATACATACATACATTTTCAGAAATCAATGCAATCGATTCAGGGCTTCCAAAACGCGTATTTTCTCGGAAATCACATTTTTTCAGTCGATTACAATACTTTCCTTCGAGGGTACTAGTCGGAAAGTAAAAAAAAGATATTAGTAAAAAAATAAACAATGAAAATGAACTGGAATTCATTACTTTATTTCACCCACTAATTGTTATAATTTTGCTGTGCAATAACTATAATAAGTGTGGTGGGTCCGAGCAGGTCTCAGCTATCTTTCGATTTATTTATCAACATAGTCATACAAAGGGAATGCGTTTGGTTAACGTATTTTAGATAGGACTGCATATTGTAGCCGGATGTTGAAAATATACTTCAGGCTGCAATAACTATGGTAGTATAACCGAAGTTTGTGTTTTCAGTTGGTGGCAGTTAAATATAATAAAATATTAGCGAAGATATGCGGTTCTAGATATGTATATGAAAATTTATTACAATTTTGACTTTCTTTTTAATGTTTAAGCAGTAATTATTAATAGAGATAGTCTGCAATAAATATGGCAGACTCCTCTCGCTATGACCAGTGAAGCTATGGCCAGGGGCGGCGCTACCTGCTCTAGCGCCCCCCTGCAAATTTGAAAATATCGCCCCCGAAGCCAAGGTCAAAAATTAAAACTATGCACATTACTGGAACTAACTTTTAATTTTTGAAATACTACTTTAAATATCTGGGGTGGCCCTCACCCAACTTTTCGACTACGCCGTTGGCACAATGAAGTGTCTGAACATTTTTGCAATTATTAAATTTTGTGAAGCCAGAGCCATCTCTGGGCGATACCTAACGTCAGTCTCTGTGACATAATAACATTTGTCACACTTAATGTGATGTCATGTCAGTGGCACTGACGTTAGTCAAAATCTGATTCTATCAAGCCGCTTCTATAAAAAATAATAGCGCCTAAACCGTTCATCCCATTGATCTGTAAATTAGTATACTTATCTAAAATCACTGGAGGGTGAGCTGATATTTTTTTTTGGCCAAAATCGAATAAATCCTGAAGAAGATGCCTGTAACATTTGCCACTTCTGGTTGTCATATTGTGGCCAAAAACAATCCAGTTCGTCCTCCGACAATTCTAAATAAGAATGCAAAATTTCAGCCCGATCCGTTGTACCGCTTGGACGCTATCGTGTTCACAGACATACATACATACATACATACACACACATACATTCATACATACATACACATACATAGATACATTTTCCAGAAACCATTGCAATCGATTCAGGGGACCTCAAAACGCGTATTTCCACTGAAATCCCGAATTTTGTTCCGTCGATTACAATACTTTCCTTCTAGGGTACTAGTCGGAAAGTAAAAACACATGACATAATAACAAAACATAATAACATAACATAAATAGTTACATAATAACATAAATAGTTTTATAAAAAATAAATCATTTTTATTACCGGAACGTCCACAATAAATATGTATATTAAAACATTACTTTTCTTGCTTTAATACTAGCAAAGTCGTTTACTAGTTTTTGTGTATTAATGTCATCGCAAATGTCACTCTCCATTGCAATCACAGATAACCCAATGAGCCGTTCTTGGGATAATTTTTATTTTACCAATTTCAAACGTGAAAAAGACCTTTCTCCGCTAGCTACTGTTACAGGATGAACAAATAATATTCTTAACGCTGTAAATAAGTTAACGTATGTAGAATCCAAACTGTTTGAATAAATATACCGCAAGGAGTTTAATGGGGTTGAAAAGTTATTTAGTTCGCAAAGAAATACATCTTTATTTAGTTCATATATAGAATTTTTTGGGTGATAAGGGCAATAAAAGAAGTGTTGACAACGACCTTTTTATTTCTTCCAATATTTCGCCACTATTTGTGGCTTCTTCAGGGATTAAAAGTTATTAGAAAATAGAAAACATTGAAACAAAAGCACTACATAATAAATAGTTACTAAAAGAATATATTTTTTTTGTTTTTTTTTTTCTCTATTTATTTATTTAATTATTTACTTATTCATTTTTTCTGAGTCTATTGAGTCAGATACCTCTTTTAGTCGTTTTAATTAATTATTAATTCAGTTTTATAGGTTTTCTTCTCTTTTGCATCTGTTTGTTGGTTAATTTATTGAGTGATGTATTTTACACAATTAATGTATATTTTTTCTAAATTGTTGGTTTTGTGTTATATAGATATACATTTGATTTACTTTTGTAATAGAAAGTCATGGTTTCGTCTTAAAGATTGTAAAAATTTTTTTGTTGTTCTGTACGTTACCAGTCGTCTGGGTTAAAAAGAAAAGAAAAAAGCATTGTGATAGCTTGCATGAGGATTCTAGTTCAAGGCGTTTCGTTCTTGATGTTATATACTATATAGTGTGTGATGTGTGGAAATTTTATCATTTTGACTATGTGTTAAGACTATTATTCGGTATGTACAAGCTTATTTAATTGTAGTGCTTTTGTTTCAATGTTTTCTTATAACTTTTAGTCCCTGAAGAAGCCACAAATAGTGGCGAAATATTGGAAGAAATAAAAAGGTCATTGCCAACACGTCTTTTATTGCCCTTATCACCAAAAAAATTCTATATATTAATTATATCGGGCGAAAAATCAAATCTATTACAAATTTATTTAGTTCATTGAGCAATTCACAAGACAGTAGATCTCTATCTTCTCCATCTTTGAGGTATATTTCTAAATCATCACACTTTTCTTAAGTATTTTATTATGGGTTGGCGGCGCCCCTGAGGTGTTGCGCCCCCCTGCGGTGCTTACCTCGCTTACCGCCTAGCGCCGCCCCTGGCTATGGCCTTTCCATCAATGTATCATCATTGCACTCGGATAAACAAATAAAGTTCTTTGTTGCTGGATTTTGTTGCTAACATTTAAAGTATATATTCTTCGCAATCAGTTATCATTCATGTTTATTTTATTCTGCAGTTCCAATTTTATGGTTCCAGGGCGGATTTGTAAATCGACCAGGTGCACGTCCTTCCTGGCAAGGTCATATACCCTAGACCGGCACTTCGAATAATAATGCTTCTAAAATACACGCACACAGTCTCATACCAATACATATTGCTTGGGACTGTACCATGCAATATCATTTTACTCCCATTGGCCCAAGACTGCCGACTGGTTGCATACCTAGTCCGAACCAACGGCGCAGAAAATATGTCCTTTTTACGTGTTTTATCATTACAGTTTTGAGTGAAAAAAGCATGTCAGATATTGATATTTTCACGTGAAATTTTGTACACTTACAGAGGAAGGTGTAACTTAAATCTATTATGTGGTACTTTTTTCAATTTTAGCCTGTGTTATACGTAAAAAAATTGCAAAATCCGTCAATTTTAGGTCACATTCAGCAATAAATTTGCCCAAACCAAACAAAAATATAAAAAATCTACCACTAGACGGAAAATTATATAACTTTTATTTATGATATGGTGAATTGCTTTTACGATTCTGTGAACTAATAGCCGAGAAAACCCCTCGGAACTTTTACGTGTTTTGCGAGTAGAAAGTAAGGGGTACTGATTCCTCTTCACTTGATAATATAACACAAAAAACTTGTTTACCTATTCGTAATATTTTAAACAATAAGTTATGAGAACGTATGCACGGAAGACTAATCCAAGCGAAATGTGTGACTTCAAATAAAGTGGATATTAGACCTGTTACAACACTTGGATTACTTGATCTATGAAAAGTGATCTTAGGTCAACAAAAATATGTGATCAATGTTCTGGTTGTAGAACCCCTGTTCACTTGTGTTATTGTTTGTGGCTTTGAAATTTTGCAGTGTGACTCGTTATGAGTGACTTGTAAAATTTATTGTCACTCGACTTATTTATTCAAAATAATTTTTCCTAAAATTATTGTAGGTTTCTTTGAAATTTTGCAGACTGACTTGTTATGAAAGCTAGTAAGGATATTATATCATGAGTGACATGTTAAGTCATATCAATCCAATTTCGGTCACCTGTTACAAGTTATTGTTACACGATAATTTCTAACTAACTAACCGAAGGTCTTTTGTGTGTGGTTTTTTATTGTATTTTTGTTCAGGACAGTCCCTTTCTAAAGTCCAGCAGTAGTTTGCCATTATATGCCAGTACCATCGGCCTGCATATCTTTCCTCCATTATCTTGATATACTGCTGATGAAACCGTTGCTCTTGTTCTTCATTATAATCACTCAGATTGTCAGAAAATTTATCTAAATGGCGAAATTATGATGGAAATAATGTAACTTGGTACTCATATTAGTTTTTCAAAATTTTTAATCATTTTGTCAACGATTTGTATTGTTAATATTGTTCAGCTTGGTGATTTCCCTAAAATTTTTCGATAACTGATACAAAGCTTGTCTATGCTTCCAGTTCAAGTGAAGTCATGTGATTTGTGGTCCATCAAAGATACCGACTTCTAATTTTCCTGTATTGAGGTCAGGAAACGATTAACAAATGTATTTGAAACAAACACCATTCTTATATAAAGCTTTCACAAACTGTTTAATAAGCCCAAATTTAATATGTAGTGGTGGAAGAATTATTTGTTCTCGACTTATCAATGCTTTATGAACGATGTTAGCTTTTTCTATGGCCATATTTATTCTCGACGGCAAGTTTTTCCTATCCCAATGTTCATTTTGTGCACGACTGTTCCACAGAAAAAGTAAACAGAGATATTTAGAGTATCCATTTTGCTGACCCAATAAAAAAGCAGCAGCAAGTTGTAGAGTACATAACATGTTAGTTATATTTTAAAAAGTTAGTTCAAAGATTGGTTTTGATAAATAAAGACTTGTTAGCTGCACGAAAAGCAAAAATATCTTTTTCTACTTTGCATTCACAATGCACACATTGTAACACTGTTTTCAGTTTTTAGTAACTTTTTTCTAAGATTGGTGACATTGATATCAAATGCATGTCAAACGAAAATACACATAACCACAAAAGTAAGCACAAACTGATTTTTTAGAATCGCACAAACTGCGAAGTATGTATATTTTTATACATATTTAAACATGCGTGTTGCATCCTAGGTTTCGTACTACTAGTATATGATGGTATATAATAATTATCAATAATTACTTTTTCACAGATATTTGAATTTAAGTAACAGATGACAGTGTTACCAACGGTTGCACCCATAAATACTCTAGATTGGAATTTTACCTAATATACTTCTAAATTTTTATAAAATTAATGACGCAAAGTAGAAAAAATAGTATTTTACACTCGTTTTATAAGACATATTGGCGCATTCATCAACAACTCATGCGCCAATTTGACGTCTTATAAAACTTGTATAATAATATACTATTGCATGGTTTATCACGATAACTGGAGTCAATTCAAACAAACTAATGATATAACGAGTACTTATAGCTATCGATTCCCATGTTATATTACAATAAATTATTTAACATTAACGTTTATTTCTATTGTGATATAATTGAAATTGAAAAATCGATATCATTCTAATCTCGGTCACTTGCTCGACTATTTATCCAAACACAGTGTCTTACTATCAGTAAGGCCAGTAAGGCCCATAAAGTTATTGTAGATCTTTATGATCTTGTCAGGTATACTTTTATAACTGCTTCATGGGTCTGCTTTGAAAACAATTTGATTATACACCAAAATAATACCTCCCCAAGCATCTCGGCTTCACACTCACAAAGAATCATTCCGATGTCATAAACACTGTATACTTTGGCACGTCACATGAGACAATACTCAAAGCACCGCGATTGAAATAATGAGTGAAAAAATGGGTGCAGTTTTAGTCAACCCATTAGGTACCGGAAATGTACCCTAACGGTGCAGTAATAGAAATCTACTATTACTGTATGGGTGGGTTTATGACCGCTTTCCGAATAAATTGAATGGTTGTTTCCACCGTTGGATTATTTCATACAAAACAATAAACAGCCCATTCATCCTTTGTTAACTTTGATATATCTTTTAAGATACTTGTCCATCACTTTTAACTCAGTTAACGCAGTTAACTGTAATTTTTGTTCGCATACGTTCTAGGCTTTGAACTTGGTTACATGATAAATGGTTACTATAACAAATTTTGTGTGACATATTTTGAAAGCTTGGTAACAATATTACATCATGTGTTTTTTTTCAGAGCTAGTATATTATGACAGCTAGTAACAATATTATATCATGAGTGACTTGAAAAATCATACTATTCTAATCTCGGTCACTTCGTCACTTGCTATCATTTATAGTCTAAGATTCCGATGTAGATCGACCTTCCCTCATCCTTTTTCCTAATCAAATCTATATTTCAAACAATGTAAGGTATAAATGAACACAATGTCCTAGGGTTGCCGCCCCATATCCTGGCAAGGCTATTTTTAATTAAAAATTATTTAAGGTAAATTGGTACTAGTAATTTACCCTCATCGTTTTTCCTAATCAATTGAATACCAAAATGTAGGTTGCTTTGTTGCAAACATCGTGGTGTAGAGATGCCTTTGCAAAAGTTGGCATATCTTAGGGTTGTCGCGATTTTAAATATGAATAATTGAGTAATAGGGTTCGTTCACATGACAAGCGCCTAGCGCGCGTTTACACTATCGCTGTGCTATCGCCTACTATTGCGACAGACATTGAAGCAGAATAGCAGTTACCTTCGTACTTACCAGTTACCAATCTTACTTTGGAGTTTTACGTAAGTCTTTGGCTCTCGATTGGTACCAAATTTTTCAAGAAAAAGAGTGACCGGAACTATTAAAAAAATACCTTAAATAATATTTAATAAAAAATAATCTTGCCAGGATATTGGGCGGCAACCCTAGGACATTGTGTTCATTTACACATTGTATTGTATAAAAAATAGATTTGATCAGAAAAAAGGATGAGGGAAGGTCGATCTAGGTCCGGATCTTGTACTATTAGTGTGACTTCACTATTCTTCCAAGAGCGTCTTACTAACAGAAAATCACCTAAAATTATTGTAGGTTGCTTTGAAATTTTGGACGGTTAGAATTCAGTATTTTCGATAAAGTGCCATTCTTTTTTCAATCATTCTTAACAGCACCCAAGATATTTCCAAAATCAATCAATTAACAATCCTTATTAGAGAAGAGACAAGAGAGAATGGCAAGGTCTCAAAATTTCATGGAGATATAGATAATCCAAAATCAGAAACGCTAAAAAATATTGTCACACCTTTAAGTAAAAATTTCAGTTCACAGGGAAGATTTCATACTATCTCTTTCTGAAAACCAATCGTCACTTCAGAGCAGAAGTAAACTAACTCTAAAAATTGAACTTACAGGAAACGGTGTTTTTAAATTTGTTTTATTTATTAATGATATCAATATATAAATACATTTTTTGACATATTTGGAGATATACACAAACAAAACGATTAAACCCCAATTGTTGGAGACACAATTAAAACATTATCACATATTATGTTAACCAATGTATTTATGAACATGTCCACGAGCAAAGGTTTTCCGCATGCATCACACGGAAATTTTAACGACAATAAACGGAGCTTTAAAAGTATCGCAAACAAAGAATTACAATTTTCAAATGGCGTCGCATAGAAACCTTTAGAAGTTTTGATAAACTAACCGCCAAATTGTCAAGACCGGGGAGAAGATAGCCATAAAAGATATTAACCTTTTTTGTTCGAATTTCTTAATGAAACATGTGTCAATCGATAGAGCTATTCAAGTAGTATACCCCAGAGTTTTGCCCACAAAAAATATCGTACGGTTTAGCAAAAAATTGATTTAATTACCAGCGTGTCATCTAAAACAGCTTATGGTGTCCTCAAATAGAATTGCAAATAACGTCATCCGCCGATACCGTAGAACATGGGGAATAACAAATTCGGAATCTGCATGAAATTCTACATCTAGTAGTAGTCTCAATATGACACTACCCTTATCCTTACGACCCCTCATACATAACTAAAACTGTAAATTGGTGTGCGGCTTGTCAAGTGGGTAATATAAATGTTTACAACAATTGCGAAAGTTGATGCATAACTATGATTAGTACGTCAAATTGTAGGTAATTAATAGGGGCAACTACCCTGAAAAGGTCGGAGTTTTACTCACTCAATAACACCTCTTAAATGATAATAATGTTGACATACCCCATAACAAGGAATACGACGGCAGACGGATAAAATAATCAATAACTTTTGTAAATATTCTTGCATAGCTTTGATTTATACGTCAAATTGTAGATAATTAATAGGGGTAACTACCCTGAAAAGGTCCGAGTTTTACCCACTCGATAACACCTCTTAAATGATAATAATGTTGACCTACCCCATAACAAGGAATACGACGGCAGACAGATAAAATAATCAATAACTTTTGTAAATATTCTTGCATAACTTTGATTTATACGTCAAATTGTAGATAATTAATAGGGGTAACTACCCTGAAAAGGTCGGAGTTTTACCCACTCAATAACACCTCTTAAATGATAATAATGTTGACCTACCCTATAACAAGGAATACGACGGCAGACAGATAAAATAATCAATAACTATTCTTGCATAACTTTGATTTATACGTCAAATTGTAGGTAATTAGTAGAGGTAACTACCGTCGAAAGCTCGAGGTTATGCTCACTCGATAACACACCTTAAATGATCATAATGTGGATCTACTGGATAACAAAGAAGCCACCGCCACATTGATAAAAACATTAATAACTTTTGTAAATGTTCTTGCATAACTTTGAGTCATACGTCAAATTGTAGGTAATTAATAGAGCTAGCCATCCTGGTATGCTCAGAGTTATGCTCACTCGATAACACCCTTTAAATGACCCTGATGTGCACCTAATATGCCATATGCAATGGACCGGTCGGGAGACGACCATAAAAGATATCCATAACTTTTTTTGTTCGAATTTCTTAATGAAACATATGTCAAGGGGTTGTAATCATAAGAGTAGTGTCGTATTGATACCATCACTAGAAGCAGAATTTCATGTAGATTCCGAATTTGTTATCCTCAATGTTCTACGGTATCGGCGGATGGCGTTATTTGCAATTCTATTTGAGGACACCATGAGCTGTTTTAGATGACGCGCCAGTAATTAAATCAATTTTTTTGCTTAACCGTTCGATATTTTTTGTGGTCGAAACTTTGAGGTATATTACTTGAATAGCTCTATCGATTGATATTAAGACAATTCATTAAGAAATTCGAATAAAACAGTTATGGATATCTTTTCTGGTCGTCTTCCTACTGGCCCATTGCATATGGTATATTACGTGTACATGATGGTTATTTAAGGGGTGATTATCGAGTGAGCATAATTCTGAGCAATCCAGGATAGCCCTATTTATTACCTACAATTTGGCGTAATAATCAAAGTTATGCAAGAATATTTACAGAATATTTAGATTGGAGACCTCCGCGGTCCGAATCATTAAGTTCTAGATTTCCGGGAGAAAACCGCGTCAACGACGATAAAGTAGTCAACGTTTCGCACTCTATTGCAAGAGGCATGTTCAGGACGTAACAGTAAGACGTTGACTGCTTTAGACGTTGACTACTTTATCGTCGTTGACGCGGTTTTCTCCCGGAAATCTAGAACTTAATATTTACAGATGTTATTAATGGTTTTATTTCACTGCCCGTGCTCCTTCTTATGGGATAGGTCAACATTATTAACATTTAAGGGATGTTATTGAGTTGGCAAAACTCCGACCTCTTCAGGGTATTTACCCCTATTCATTACCTACAATTTGATGTACTAATCAAAGTTATGCAAGAATATTTACAAATGTTATTAATTATTTTATCTGTCTGCCGTGGTATTTCTTGTTATGGGGTAGGTCAACATTATTATCATCATAAGGGGTGTTATTGGGTGGGCAAAACTCCGACCTTTTCAGGGTAGCTACCCCTATTAATTACCTATAATTTGACGTACGAATCAAAGTTATGCAAGAATATTTACAGAAGATATCAATCGTTTTATTTCTCTGTCCCTGCATTCCTTCTTATGGGATAGATCCACATTATGATCATTTAAGGTGTGTTATCGAGTGAGCATAACTCCGAGCTTTCTAGGGTAGCTACCCCTATTAATTACCTACAATTTGACGTATGAATCAAAGTTATGCAAGAATATTTACAAAAGTTATTAATTATTTTATCTGTCTGTCGTCGTATTCCTTGTTATGGGGTAGGTCAACATTATTATCATTTAAGGGGTTTATTGAGTGGGCAAAACTTCGAACTTTTCAGAGTAATTAACCGTATTAATTACTTGCAATTTTACGTACTAATCGAAGTTATGCATCATCTTTCGCAATTGTTATAAACATTTATATAACCCACTTGATAACCGCATACCAATTTACCGCTTTATTTATGTAAGAGGGATTGTAACTATAAGGGTAGTGTCGTATTGATACCATTTCAAGATGCAGAATTACATGTAGATTCCGAATTTGTTATCGCTGATGTATCTGCGGATGGCGTTATTTGCGATTCTATTTGAGGACACCATGGACTGTTTTAGATGACGCGCTGGTAATTAAATAAATTTTTTTGCTAAACCGTTCGATATTTTTTGTGGGCAAAACTCTGGGGTATACTGCTTGAATAGCTTTATCGATTGACATATGTTTTATTAAGAAATTCCATGGGCTATCTTCTCCCCGGTATTGTCAACATGTCCTGAAGATTTCTGTAAATTTCCACACACAATTACTTTCTTTTAGAAAAACATTCAAGATCGACATGAATAGTTAAGCAATCGATACGATTTAGCACAGTTATTATTTATTAAATATTCCATACAATGTAAGACATTCTCCGAACAAAGTTTTTCGAAATTAAAATGAGTGAAAACGTACCTGAGAAACACAATGGGAATGACACTTTTATCAAAGTTAGCTCTGTTATGTGTGGAGAGCAAAAGAGTTTATAAATTAAATTTAGAAGAGTTAATTAACAAAGTTGTCCTTACAAGTGAGGAACGTAAACGTATCTTGGTTTTTGTTTATTTTATTCGAAATACATTTTTATATTACTTTCCTTGATTATAACAGCAACATTTTGTTTCTCCAGAAAGTTACCTGACATTATTTTAAGTCGCTTTACGAAACTTTACAAAGGGACATAAAACTGGAGAACAAGTTTTTGTATTTGTTCTACTTATGCGGTATAAGTTTATAGGAATGAGCATATTATGTGTAGTTGTTATATTGCTCCAAACGTTGCGGTATTAGAAGGAAAAACAACTGGCCAACAACCTTTACCATTAGCCTACCTTAGTTCTATATCATATAAATACTTTGAGTGTCACTGTTGCTTAAGAACAGCTTATACTATGTTATTATGTAATATGTAACTACTATGTACCTAATATGTTACCAAAACAACATTACTAGAACCAAACATCACATACCAAAACAATCAAAACAAAGGGCTTGACTCGGGGTGCAAACAGGTAAGAAGACAACAAAACAACATTGTTTTCAACCCCCACCTGTACACACCCCTCCTAAATTGTACTTCGGCATTGATCTTCAATCAGTAGTGGAAGATTAGTGTAAGTAAAAACACCAGTTCAGTCACAATAACAAGATGTCACGTGGAAACCAACGTACACATGCGGAAAAAGTAGCTGTTGTCTCGCGAGTTTTGGCAGGAGAAGCCAAAGCTTCAGTCTCCAGAAGTACCGGCGTTCCAGAGTCCACACTACGGGGGTGGGTCAAAGATGAAAGAATCGTGGCAGATGCTCTTAGGCGTCAGAGTCAGATTCAATCAACATCGGTCATAGAATCAGCATTTTCGACAAGTGATCGACCACTGTCAGCGTCATCAGCTTCGACCAGCAAAGTTGATAGAACCCGGGGCGTTGTTATCAAGCGTTTTGTGAAGCCAGTTGGAGTGAACAGGCGATTTTCAAAGACACCAAAGAAGATTGTTGTTTGTGGCAATGGCAAGAAGTTATATAGAGTCATAGAAGTTATCAAAGAAGAAACGGTAAGTCAACTATACTTTAAAGTTTTCTATATGAAATAGTATCAAATATTTGGTAGATATTAATACTAAGAATACTTTATTTCAGGTTGTGCAGAGTAACAGCAAGTCTGCTAGCCAAAATTTCGATATGGATTGCTACAGACTTTTGCAGACGCATCCTTCTCTTCTCAACAACTGGTGCTCCGCTGGTCCATCCCAACTGGTCTTATCTACTGGATGAGAGATGATTTTGTCAGTAAATTATTGTTGTTTAATGATTACCAGTGCTTCAGTCGGTTACAATGATTCAGTGAATATTTTTTAGAGATTTTATGTAATATAAATTCATGTGAATAAAAAGGTGTACTTTAATGTCATCTTAAAAAAAAATCTAAAAAAAAAATAAACAAATAAATATTATGAAATTGCAATTTTCTCTGACTGTTTATTACTGTTTTTTTTTGTAACAATCTGGCAATTGGAAGTGGCATAAGTTACCTGTATTTTGTTAGGGATAAAAACTGATTTTGATCCTCTAGAGTCTAGTGACTTGAAATGTGTACACCAATTTACACATCAATAGATATGATAAACGGTTTAGGCGCTATAGGCATTCATTGAAGTAGTCTTAGCAGCAGCTGATAATCGACAGTGACCACTGAATTGCAGAAGTCATAGAGTTTTTATATATACTTTTTACTTTTCGACTAGTACCCTAGAAGGAAAGCATCACCAAACTCATACCAACTCATCCTCCAGTGACTTTAAATATGTACACAAATTTGCAGATCAGTAGCATGGAAGGTTTAGGAGCTATTAGCTTTGATAGAAGCAGTTTGATAGAATCCACACCCTTCGTCGTTGTATTGTGAATAGGCAGATTTTGGCAAACGTCAGTGCCACTGACATGACATGGCATGACGTGTTATTCTATGACTTATGTTAGGTTGGAGTCAGAGTGGCTGTAACTTCACGAAATTGAATAATAGTAAAAGTGTTTACACACGTAATTTTAGAAATAATATTATAATATGGGTACATTTGTTGATATAAATAAAGTTACCACAAAAAATGCTTTAAAAAATTATTTATTAAAAAATGCAATACAAATATTAAAATATTAAATTATCTAACACTCTAGATTAATGGCCGCCATCATCAGGTCGCATAAGTCCTCGTCCCAGCTTTCATAAGGAATTTCCTTCGTGTGGTTTCGTAGCATGTAGTCCAGATACCAGAAAATCTTAGCCAGAAGATGGGACCTATAAAGAAATAAAATTTTAATACATTACATTATACAACCTAAAATTTTGACAAATATTGAACTCCAACAACTTTCGAAATTTTTGGTAGATTTTGATGATTCTTTTAGCAAATTATACACTAATTCTTCTTCATTCTTTCTAGCTAATACAACTTTTAAAATAATTATTTCTACAGCTCATTTGATCAAGTTACCGACATGATGATTTTATGGTGTAAGTTTGGAACACCCACCCTCAGTTTCCAAGCCAAATTAATTAACAACAGTGACAAAAAGACTGTAAGTAAGTAAAAGTGGGCGAGCGAAGGGTTTAATTGTTCCATAGGGTGTTAACCTTAGACCACAAAAATGTAAAAAAATGTATTAGCCAGAAATAATTTTGAAGAATTTGTCTGTACCCTGCAGTACTTACCGAATGCCTCTCAGTCTAATTTCATACATTCCGTTGTCCACAAATTGTCCTGGAGTTTGCAGCATCCTTTCAATTTTTCCTGACATACGAGCTTGCTCCCTTGTAATGATAAACTCCTCTCCATCTGACGATATGACTTTCACATACTTCTTGTTTGTGTCTCCGCATTCTTCGTCACTATCTTCGGGAGTTGGCGGTAGTTCTGAAGGATCGTCGATGTTGAATTGTACTTCGTCAAGAGTTTCCGTTAAAAAAGATATATCAGAGTCCTCCCATAGTATGGAAGGTGATTGGTTGTTGTTTGTTGTTGATTGGTTGTTATTCCGTTCTTCAGAGATGTCTTGCAACTTCTCCACGATTTCTTTTTCGGGACCGTCATGTTCTTCAGGGACAGGCTTTTTAGTAGGTTCCACTTCACCTACTGATGTGAACATGTTGAAGATGGGATAGATAAATTTGTACATCTTAGAAAACGAGGAAAGCAATCGTTAGTGAATTAATGCTGTTCAAATCTAGAAGGATGTCAAAGACGGAATGACCAGGTTTGTGGCATTATTTATATTTGCACCTATTTCTCCCCCACCTATTTCTTGTGCCCTTTTAGACAGTACCAACCCCACTCATTGATCCGTTTCTTTCATGAACAATACTCCTTTTGTAATAGTAATTACGCCATTGTCAAAACGTAAGATATGGTTAAACAAAATTATAACCCATCTTGTCTAGTTAGGCGATAGGTTTGTTTAATAGGGTTTTTCCAGAATTAACAGAACTGTTTGTATGTAGCGTATTGAGGAAACGTTCTCAAACAATATGTTCCTTTTATTAAACTTGTATTAAGATATTTCAGGTACTGCCCTTACTTCGATTCTTGACATAAAAGGTCGACAGGTACATTTCTATAATTCAATTTACAACTTAAGCTGCATTACGAATTATGCAGCGTTTGTCTAAGCTTCTTTGAATTTTACCGAAGAGGACAGTAATAAAATAATACAATGAAAGAAATGTCATGTTTATCGGTCTTAAAAGATATGATGCTTTGTAGTAATAGTAAAACGAGTAGGATTAATACGAAGAGGGCTTTTCTCTGTAACTTTAAGGGTATTATGGTTATTATTTGAGTATCTACAACTTGATATTTGACGTATGCGATGTACCGTTATGATAATCCTAACCGTACAAATTTGGCACGTCCTGTTCAATACGAAGAAGCGCTAATACTATTGATATTACAACAAAATGGAATACGCATTTTCTTCGGGATCTATTTCCTAAGGGATTCAACCCTTCGGAAACTTATTTGGTCCATCGCCTCTCGATATTTCTAATTTATCTTCATTAACATCACTTATATTCGATATAAAAATGACACACTTCCTTATAGCTTTACATTAAAAACACAATAATCTGTGTAAATAATTTCAGATATGCTTACCAGAATCAGAGACCAAGAGTTGCCACGCGTTCTTTTCTTCGACTCGCATTCTCTTTTGTTTCTTCTGTATTGAAGCGCTTCTATTTTTTATCGACGCACATCTTAGATTCCGGACGACCATTCTTTTGTTAACATAATAAACACTGGCGATCTTACTTACCTGGTATAGTTTCCAAGACGATTCTGAGGTGCAATGGCAAATAAATCGTTGAATGTATCGGCAAAATCAGCATCGCGCTGTTAATGCAAAACATGGCATAACTATTGATAAATAAGTCTAAAGACTCCACCAATGCTAGAAGGAAAGTATTGTAATCGACAAAAAGAAATTCGAGGTTTCCGCTGAAATACGCGTTTTAAGGTTCCCTGAATCGATTGCGATGATTTCTGGAAAATGTATGTATGTATGTATGTGTGTATGTGTTACGGTTAAAGTGATAAATGTGGTTTGTATTAATAATTACCGGCTATTCTTAATAATAACCGCATCATTTGGTCAATGTGATTAGAAACACTTAAATAATCACATGGACCGGCTATTATTAATAATTTCCTAACGGGCACGGTAAAAGTGATAAAAATGTTACTTTTTACAAAAGATCTTTTGTATACAGTCTTCAAAGAAGTTAGCTTAGTTATTTTGATTACTATGTAAGCTATTATATTTATTTACTCGACACAAATCATCAGTACGGCTACCCCAATGACCAAAATTACGAATAATACAAAACATTGATAATACAGAATGCTTTTTTTGTCTCCCTTGTACTTTAGAAACTACTGGATATAATTGATACTGATATTTGGTATACACCCAAGGACAACTCAATGACGAAAACATAAAAAAGAACAGTTTATACAGAGTGTTCAAAAAAGTTAACCATTTTATTATCAATAACACCCATTTTTATATTTAATGCATGTGGGTAGTTTGTTGTAAATGTACAATTACAATTAAGTAATTCTCAAATCCTAATTATCTCGAAATGTTGCGCATTTAATAATATTTTTTTCAATATTGTATTTTCATGCAAATATGTACATGCAAGAACTAGACTAGTTTACATAGATGTTTTTACATAAATTTCACCGCACAAATGATGCAAACATTTTTGTATGGTTCTGTTCCTAACACGGTATTTTTACTTTTGGTGTTTGACAATAATTTTATAAACAAAAGATTAAACATGGTAACAACTTGCCTCAATCTTCCCTACATTAGTATGTTCATTACCTATACCTACCCTAAGTATATCTAATATCTCACAGATATATTTATTATAAAAGTGTTTATCACCAACAAAAAATACAAAAAAACAAAAGAAGATGACGTCCTATTGTTACAAACTTTATTTCGTTTTATTTTTACAATATAAATGGTGTCATTGTTGTACTACCACAAAAAATAAAGGTCTAGAAGGACTTTTGTATTCAAAATTAAATATAAAACATTTTTTAAAGTTTTGTATTAAAAAGATAATAAAGTTACAAATAAAAATATTTTTTTTGCCACGAGTCGCAAAATGCAGAAGCACTACGTACGTTTGCACTGGTAAAATAATACAAACCGAGTTTCTAATTTATTACTTATTTTGCTTTTAAGAATTGCGCAAATAGGCATGACCCAAAGAGTTACACACTCGTGCATGCAATTAGTGTGGATTGGCATTTTTTAGTCTCGTTTTGATAATCTTCCTTATTTTAGTCATGAGTAGTAACTAAATAAGTTAGTCAGGATTAACATCACTAAAGGCCCAACACTGAGAACCCAGTGAATAGATTCGTTGTGTGGCGATTATGTAGATACTAACAGAATTTCAAATCTGAGGCTCTATTATATTGTAGCATCACCTTAATGCAATATCGAACTGAAATATATCACATTGACCACAGCATGCTGGAAATTATTAATAATAGTCGGTTCATGTGATAAATTCTTCACTTTAACCTCGCCACTTGGCTATTATTAATAATAACCGGTAATTATTAATAATAACCTATTTATCACTATGACCGTAACATATGCATGTATGTGTGAACACGATTGCGCCCAAACGGAACAACGGATCGGGCTGAAATTTGGTATGCGTATTTAGGATTACCGGGGACGAACTGGAGTGTTTTTGGTGACAATCTGACAGCCGGAAGTGGCAGATGTTACAAGCGTCTTCTTAAGGATTTATCCGATTTTGGCCAACCTGATATCAACTCACCATTCGGTGACTTTAAATATATATACAAATTTGCAGATCAGTGGGATGAACGGTTTAGGTGCTATAAGGGTTTCTAGAAGCTTGATAGAAGTTTGATAGAATGAGCCTTCGTGGTTGTATTGCAAATTGTCAGATTTTGACAAACGCCAGTGCCACTGACATTACATGACATTAAAATGTCCTCTGGCTTTACTAAATTAAGTAATTGCAAAAGTGTTTAGGCACTCCATTGTGCCAACGATTTAGTCGGAAAGTAGGGTGAGGGCCACCCCAGATATTTCATTTTATTGCAGTGGAGACATTTGGTTTTGAAATTTTTTTTTTTTATTGAAAAGATAAATAATCGCTTTCAATTTGTACATTTCTAAATTTATGTAATCAGAACTAATCTAACTTTCTCTAGCTTGATCTAAGCTCTAAGCTAATCTAAGATGACATAAAGAACGCGTTTAACTAGCCAATGGCGAGGGGAGGGGTAAGTATGCAGAGTTTGCCTAACTTTATGACAGCAGAAGGAAATTAAGCTAATGTTTCAAGCGTGTTATTGACAGACACATTGACAGAACTCGTCATTAAATACTTGGTTGCTAAGGATAATGTTGAATCAATAATTTAATGTCAGTACAACGGGAATCTTTTGGCCGACTGCGTACTGCTGAATGTGTAATCGTTCTATTGTGAAACGTGTGAAAATTAAATAAGTAAAGTCATAATGGAGACAGTTGCTGAAGAAGAAGTTCAGTATGAGAATGAACCAAGTTTAGGTACGATAGAGTTCGGAGAGGTGATTGCTGAAGGATACTCGTGGAGTAAACTGAACGAACAAGTTGAGGAGGAAGAAGATGAGTTTGTATCAATTTTTGATATACTAGACGCTCCTAGGGAATTGCCGGAACCTGTAGAATTAACTGTCGATCATCTCGATCAAATAAATAAAGAGCTGGGACTTATTAAATTGTGTTGGCCTGTTATTGAAGATCCCTACTTCGAAAACAGAGTACATTTTCCCGATAGTTACCTACAAAATTCGGACAAGGAAAAGCTAGTGTTATTTTACGCTGAGAACTTTAGGCAACAGTTTCACCACAAGTATCCAAACAGGAAACCACTCTTCTTGGCGGTGGAAAACGAATGCGGTCAAATGGTAGGTGTATCAATAGAATAGAACCGACACTCAGTGTTCTAAATGCGAAAATTTTGAATTCTAACTTTTTTCATGAACATTTCATGACTTACGACATCCTTCTTTAAAATTTGTTGTATTTTAAGATAATAAATTGATGAATTAATAATGGACAGTTCATGTGTGTGTGAATGTAGAGGTTTTCTGACTAACCGAGAACAGAAGTCCTTCTATTTGCAATATAGGCCGACTGGTAAACGTAGCTGTTGAGGGGTAGATGGCGCCATATGTTGTGTTGAAATAACATTACAATTGTAATAGTTTCTTCATTATACATCGAAAAAGATACCATATTCGAAGTAATTTTATGTAATTTTATGAATAATTTTACTGGTTAACCGGTTTTGCTTAAAATATTTATCGCTTAACGTATAAAACATACGTACTGTAATGTAACATACAGTTGTATAGTTGCCCATACTATGTATGTACCTACCACTAAAGTAGATAAAACTATGAAATGAAAACTGACCAATTCGTATTACTTATACAATATTTGATTTTAGAAAATGGTCTGTACGACTTTGAGACCGACGAAGCTACCCCATACAGAAATTGAGCAATGGAAGGACTGTGCTTCGTTTGTCGGGGACCATCTCATCTACGAGCCATTGGAAACGCCTACCCTAATCGTGAGTAATGCATTCCGTTCGCTTTTAAATAATTCAGCCGACTCAAATAGCGCTTTCGGGTTCACCGAGTTTGCCATTTAACGTTGGACAGGTGTCCGCAGATGTGACAAACACATCTACCGAGGAAAAGCGTTCCTACTTCTATTTTAAAGTCAGAAATTTGATGCCACTGCAATAAATATACATGGATTGAACTGCTGATCATAAAATTCTTATAAAACAAAATTATGGACAGCACTACGTGTCAAATAAATGTTCTTAAGAAGTTTCTTTAAGCAGTACATAGTAAGAAATTAAAAGATAAAGGAATAAATTCTTTGCTCAAAATGGTTTTGCTTTATATAAGCGGTGTTTTTTATTTCAGTTTGTCATACTTTCCACCTTTTACTAAGGATGGTAGTAATTTGTCAATGAAAACGCGGGGAAATCACGTTTTTGCAATGACTGTTATCAATTATACGGTGTTTGGTTTTGATTACGCGGACTTAAGTAATTATTCACATTGTAGGAAATGATTTATAACCTTATTTAGCCCGTATGATAACTTTAGCGCGTAAGCTATACTGAGGGCTAGTTTTTCAATACTGGTTTATTTCTAAGTTCTACTGAACTCCTCAGTAACCATGATACCTGTCAGATTAGTGAAGATTGATTAGTTATTTGACAGTAAGGGCTAGTTTTTGAATACTGTAATCGACGGTAAAGAAATCGAGATTTCAGCGGAAATCTGCGTTTTAAGGTCCCCTGCATCTATTGCAATGCTTTCTGAAAAATGTATGTATGTGTGTGTGTACATATTATGTGTGTATGTGTGTAGGTATGGCCGTGAACACGATTGCGCTCAAACGGAACAACGGATCGGGCTGAAATTTCGTATACATATTTAGAATTACCGGGGACGAACTGGATTATTTTTGGTGACAATCAGCCGACAGCCGGGCAAATGTTGGAAAATGTTGCAAGCGTCCTCTTAGTGATTCATCCGATTTTAGCCAGACTGATATCAGCTTACCATCCAGTGACTTTAGATATGTATACCAATTTACAGATCAATGGGATCAACGGTTTCGGCGCTATAAGCTTTTATAGAAGCAGTTTGACAGAATCCACCGCCTTCGTCGTAGGGTTACCAGATCTCCGGCATTGGGCCGGAGTCTGCGGGATTTGAGGTCCATCTCAGGCCTCCGGCAGGCATTTGAACAACTCCGGCAAAATCAATCTTCGAGCGTCAATAAAGAGAGCAGATGCAAAACAATACACTGATATCGACATTTATGTTTGGAACCTACCTCTGCCATATTTTGCACAACTGCGCTCACCATACCAATACATTACTAAAATATGATTTAGAAGTATTAATATTGGTTTAAGCAGAGTTTTCAATTTCTTAAAAAAAGATTGACCTATGAAAATCCTTTTTTGATGAATTTGTGGCATTTAAATAAATGCTACGCCTTGACCGAACTAGGTGGCTGTCTTTACACAGTTATTATGGCCGTGTAGTTCTTTGTTTAGCTCCAATTAAAGCTTTATTGCAAACCAAGCAGACGAGGCCAGTAATGTTGCACAAGTTTCACTGCACAAGTTTTTTTAATGTTATATTTTATATGATTGTAGTATGTATTTATGTATATACTTTGTTGTTTTTTATCCTTAAACGCGATTAAGAAGAAAATGTTTATTTGGAATTGTTTTATGAATGATAAAACCCAACCCAACCCAACCCCTGCCTCCGGCCAGATCTCCGGCATTTCGGTCGAAGGCATCTGGTAATCCAGTGCCATTGACATGACATTAAATGTCAGCATGACAAAAATCATTGTGTCCTAAAAACTGACGTTAGGTAGGGTCCAGAGTGGCTGTGGCTTTACAAAATTGAATAAATGCAAAAGTGTTTAGTTTAGATACTTCATTGTGTCAACAATGTATTTGGAAAGTCGGGTGCGGGCCACCCCAAATATTTTATGTAACGTAATAACCTGGGCATTTAGACAACAATAGAATTTAATAAATGCAATCTATTAAAAGAGTTTTATGAAAAAGAACGATGATTCTCTAGTCTCTAGTCTTTATAGTCGCTACAATATGAAAACAATGACTTGTAGGTAATGACAAAAAGTCTACCAAATGTCTTCTGGACGGACAAAACTAACAATTAAAAAAACTGTTGAAAGGTGTAGAAATGAAGAAAAGATATATAAAAAGGGGATGGGCTGCAACACCCTTTGTTAAAAGTAGAGTCGAGGTGTTATTGGTGTGTACTTTTACATTGGCTTCTCAAACTAAAGAATGGAATTCAAAGATTTTGTAAATTTAGTGATATATACGAAATTTTGTAATAACCCCTTCTAAGTGAATAAATATTCTGGTAAGAAAACACTTTACTAGAAATTTATTCGAAACTTATTTACAATAATGTTTAAATTGACTATACTTCCGGTCGCTGTCAAAGGTAACCTAGATACATCCAAAAACTTGTCAGTGTTGCCGCATTAAAACTACCTTAGTTGCGTAACTATGCGTACCACACCCTTAATTGTATTTTTTCTACTTTGCATTCACAATGCACACATTGTAACACTGTTTTCGGTGTTACAATTAACAAATTGTAACACCGTTTTTAGTAACTTTTTTCTAAGATTGGTGACATTGATTTCAAATGCATGTCAAACGAAAATACACATAACCACAAAAGTAAGCACAAACTGATTTTTTAGAATCGCACAAACTGCGAAGTATGTATATTTTTATACATATTTAAACATTCGTGTTGCATCCTAGGTTTCGTACTACTAGTATATGAGGGTATATAATAATTATCAATAATTACTTTTTCACAGATATTTGAATTTAAATGACAGATGACAGTGTTACCAACGGTTGCACCCATAAATACTCTAGATTGGAATTTTACCTAATATACTTCTAAATTTTTATAAAATTAATGACGCAAAGTAGAAAAAATAGTATATTACACTCGTTTTATACGATATATTGGCGCATTCGTTCATTTGGGGCAACTCATACGCCAATTTGACGTCTTATAAAACTTGTATAATAATATACTATTAAGCCACTAGTTAGTAGGCTACTAGAACCGTTTTAATGTTGCATCTATCCAATACGTATACCAGTTCGGACTGCGGAAGTCTCCAATCTAAACAAACAGACAAAACTTTAGTTGCCGCAAAGAAATTGTAAAATTTATTAAATTCAAAGCTATCGTTTGTATGAACGTTAGTTAACTTAAATTCAATAACATAATATTTTCAAACGAAACAAACATTTTGTTTCAAGAACTCTACGTTCTTTTTAAGTAAAAGAAACTTCCTTTACTGTTTGACAGTTTAGTACTTGACTTAATAAAATCGGATGTTGTTTTAAAAAGTACAAATTTTGATATAATCAAATACAGTAGAACGTCGATAATCCGAACTAATTGGGACCGAAGGTGGTTCGGATTATCAAATTGTTCGGATTTTCGAAAATAATGTAGAAAATGACACTTAAGTAGGCCTAAAAAATGCAATTAAAAAAAAAATAAAATAAAATCGATTAAATATACATATATTAAAAAACTATTGCATAATTATATTATGTATTTAAACTCTTTTTTTAGTTTTTTTTCTTTTCGAAAGTTTTTCACATTTGGTATGAACACATTTTTATACCAGTCTGTAAAAATGTTACTATTCATCCAGACACTTTTCTGTGCTCTATAAGTCACTGGAAGATGGGTTACGTTTTTGAAACACCTTGGATTCTTACTTTTTCCAATGACTAATAGATAGAGGTAGTGCATGGTCACCACTAGCGTTTGCACAAACCATTGCTGTAATTCGCTCCTTACTAACTTTAAATCCTGGAGCAGCTTTTTCTCGGCGGCTAGCTAAGGATTTTCGGGGCAGAGCTTTCCAATTTATCCCGGATTCGTCACAGTTGTAAACATCTTCTCTAGCAAAGCCGCTATTACATACAAAATTCAAAAACTTTACCTTGAAAGATTCTGCGGCAGAACGGTCCGAAGATAAACCTTCTCCTTGAATAATCAGTTCCCTTATCCCATGTCTTAACTTGAAATTTTTTAACCATCCGGTGCTGGCTTTAAACTCAGTAGGACCGCCTAATTGTTCGTTAAAATGAAGAGCTTTTTCACATATCAAGGGTCCTGACACGGGTTCGCCTAAACTACGCCTCTGGGTAAACCACAAATAAACAGCATCTTCTAGCGACTTGTCATTTGCAGTTCTTGTTGTTTTCCTTCGTTTAGATCCATCATCTGAATCCAGCTTGGATGCAAAATTCAAAATGTCGTCTTTCTTCTTTTTGATGTCCGATATTGTAGCCTTTCCCACTTCGTACACTTTTGCAAGGTGCGATCCGCTTTCACCCTTCTCGAGTCTACTTAAAATCTCCACTTTACTTTCAATGGTAAGAAATGTATGTTTCCTTTTTAACGTCTTTCTTGAGGACGATGCCATAATTCACATTCAATTGTATAAACGTTAAAACACTGAACTGCATACAGAAGATCACAAAGAAGACAGTGTGCGTACAAACTAACGCGATACAGACTGACTTAAGATGGTAATTCCCCGACTGTTGTTTAACGCTAGGGTGCGTTCAGAATCAACACCGGGCTACGTCGAGCTTTTGAAACTCATTGAAAACCCCAATTGCCTGAATGAACGTACTTTTTGCATTTTCGCAAAAGTCGCGTTCGGATTTTTGACGTTTCGGATTTTTGACGTTCGGATTTTTGACGTTCTACTGTAGTACTTTAGTTTCAGTAAAATGTACTCTCAAATTAGAATTATTAATTCATATTTTATTTACATAATTTTTATGAAACCACTTTTTTTATTCAAACACATAATCTTTTCACTCGAATCTATTATCTTCCTCTTCCAAATAATTTCAAATATAATATTTGCTTACCTCAAGGCCGATCTTTATTTCAAATAAAACCAGATTTATTTCATTCAAACGTATTTCTGCAATTAAACCCAAACAGTTTCTACATTACGGAAAACCATTTGGTGTAAAAGAATCGTTTTTTCAGTGAAAACTATTTCTTTTTACTTCAAATAAAAGATTTCTTTCAGCCCATGCAGCCCATTTTTTTTTTAAATTTAAAAATGCTTATTTGTTCCAAACATATATTCTTTTCTTGAACGAAATATGTTCAAAGAAATACATTTATTTGAATTTACATTTCTTTTCTCTCAGTGTGGTTTAGGCACTAAAAGCTTTCACAGACGAAGCCTGACAGTAGCCCCAGCTATAATCGTTATGGTTGTCAAATTGACATGGCTTGAATTGGCTATGGCTTCATGAAATTGAAGAATTGCAAAGTAGAGCGATAACATACTGTGGTCCAAGACAAATAGATGCTACTCGAATAGCTGGCAATAAAAGTCGCACATAAGCACTGATTTATTAATTCCACGATTCATTTAATAACGCGTCCCTAACTGTGCTCTAGTGCCCTGCATTAGTGAATAATATCAGTAGGGTGAAATGAGGGGAGCATCCCTACATTTCTATTTCACTCTCGCCTTCACGTTTATCACGTTGTTGGGTTGCTGAATGGGGATGTTATCAATAACCACCGGGCGCTTCGATGTCAATTATTAGTCAGGACAGTAAACATGGTCATTATCCACTTTGTGAGAATTTCAATAACTACTCTTTATGTTCTCGGCGTGCCCCAGTTTATAGCATTATTTCCTACCCTAATCGGTGGTTATTAGTCTAACTTTATGATTGGTGCGATTGTCAGTGGCCAACCCAGTGTCAGTGGCGACCGTCGTTTATCAAAATTTACTAATTCGTAAGCATCGCATGTAACTTACCACAGGTTGTCAAAT
This sequence comes from Aphodius granarius, assembly GCA_963971325.1. Classification (NCBI taxonomy): domain Eukaryota; kingdom Metazoa; phylum Arthropoda; class Insecta; order Coleoptera; family Scarabaeidae; genus Aphodius; species Aphodius granarius. The sequence goes on along the minus strand of OZ020222.1, from coordinate 28,618,080 downwards.
TGTCACCAGAAATAATTGGTCTCTCTGGTAATTATAAATACGTATACCAAATTTCAGTGTATTTTCTTTTTCAACAGGTGAACTAAGTAATTGTGTGATAAATAGACGTATGAAACGTTTTGCTTGTCTAATAAGTATTGCCAGCCGCTGCCTAGCGAACGGTGGTCGCAAGAAACGCGGGTAATTGCAAGATGTTCGCGATTACTTTTGTTCGTTTTATTTGGTGCTGTCGTTGTCGGTCGCCAAGTGCGGGACTCAGAAATAAAACACCCACATCCTGTGCGATTTTTTTTACCCCGCGAACGACGCCAGCTATAAAATTTCTCCAGCGTGCACGGACAGTTGCGATTGACCTGCGATGTTAGGTACTTGTAGCGTAACCTGCATCACATAGTTACAAGCGAACACCTTGCCTATGGGTCAGTCACACAACAATTTCATATCCACTGAGGTAACAGCACAAACCAAACATATCTGGGGTGGCATTCACCCAACATTCCGACTACATTATTTTTGCAATTATTCAATTTTGTTAAAACAGAGCCACTCTGGATCCTATCTAACGTCAGTTTCTATGACATAATGACATTTATCATTTAGCACTGACTATATAATAATAAATTTAAGCGTAGGTATCAATAAATTTCGAACATGATCAGTTCAAGTAGCGAAAATATCAATTCAATACATAAAAGTATCGATTCTGCACATTCCTGGTAGACGGTGTAGTAGTATATCAAATATCTTATAGTATAGTACAGTAATCAAGTACAGTATAACTTCGCTAATCCGGACATATATCGTTCCTGACCATGTCCGGACTATTGAGGTATCCGGATCACTGGAGGTTTTTTCTTTTGTTGGGAAGGGTCATTTTTTATGATGAAGATGAAAACAACTGGGAATATTTGAATATATGTGAGCCCGGACGCAAAAAGGGACCTGTCGTAACGTTATCTTGCACAATATTTTCGCACGTAAGGTGTCTTCCGATATGTACCGTTATGCTGCACGTTATTTTCGCACGATAGGTCCCTTTTCGCATCCGAGGTCACATATAACCAAAACATAAAATTAAAAACTAAATTCTGAACATAAATGGATAAAATAAGCAAAAGATTTCAGTTATTTTTTAAAAATGTGTCAATCTTTGTTTATATTCTTTTGGATACAGCTACATTAGTAAATTTTTCTCTGGGCCTTTTGAGAAGCAGGATTTCCATGGAAAAATTGTTTTCTGCAGACCACCTGATGCCCAAACAAAACGCGTTGGCAGCATCGACATTAGAGCTTTTTGGGGCCTGTTAACCCCTGTTAAAAATGTCTTAACTTCAGGCTTAAAATATTTTTCGAAACATTCAGTAAGCAATGTTCTACTCATCCGTCCTTTATCAGACGCCTTGTACACAACTAGTATTGAGCCCATTCTGCATTTAAAAGCTTCTAGATTTGCCGCTATTGCTAATATTAAGTGGCAATTTATGTGATCCGGTTGCTTTACAGTAAGACATTAATGTTAAACAATACTTTGGTATTTTCTACCTAGTTTTAACTGCAAATTATATTTTGTGTCCGAACTAGGGAGGTAAAATTTCCAAAATGTCCGGTTGACAAGAGCGTTCGGATTACTGGAGTGTCCGTACTAGAGAGTGTCCGATCTATCGAAGTTGTACTGTATCTTTATCAGTTCGTAAGTGTAATCATAATCACCACCGCCCGTTTAGTTAGAGCGTACTTGAGGTTTATTTGCCATTATGAATTTATAGCGTTCACCATTAAAAACAGCTTTAACCAGGCAGCAAGCGGTAGTATACGTGTGCACAATGTAAAACGGTGGATACTTCGCAGATCAACAGGTCGCCACTCAAATATATGTGCTTTATAAATATATCCCTACAAATATCACATTTCCGGCTCGTATATTTTACTCGTTCTGTGCTCTCGTAAGCTTTATGAACCCACCGTCGTGCGGTTGGGACGCTTAAAGAGGGGTCACGTTATGGCAATTACACCCCAAATTAAATCTTGCATTTTCAACGTGGTTAGTCATTGTAATTTGCTTGGACGGAAGAAACCGCAATTGATGCCTTTAATCAGCAAATTAGTATTTAGCAATGTTAAAATTACTAACTCGATTGCCTTTTGTGACAATCTGGCAACAGGAAGTGGCAAATGTTACATGCATTTTTTCAAGGATTGAACCAATTTTGACTAAACTCATCCTCCGGCGACTTTAAATATCCACACAATTTAGTTGCCATTTAGCCATTTAGTTGTGTTCATAGAAGCAGTCTGACAGTGACAGCGGCCTTAGTAGCTCTGGTAGCGAACTGGCAAATTTTGATGTTAGGTTGGGATCCAGAGTGGTTGTGGCTTCATGGGACGCTTTGTCGAATGTCAACGAGGAAAGAAATAGCGGAAAATGTACCAAAATACTAGCTGTGTGAAGTTAGCAACAAAAGCCAGCAACAAATTTTTTTTCATCCGATTGCAATGAACTATACACCGTTGGAAAGCCCATGACGAGCTGAGTCTACCATAGTTATTGCAACGGGATCAATTAATAACTACTACATAAAAAATTAAAAAGAAAGTCAAAATTTCAATGAATTTCCATATCTTTAGAACCGCATATCTTCGCCAATACTTCATTATACTTATTAAGTGTAACACCAATCGAAAGCGCAAGCTTCGCTTATACTACCATAGTTATTGCAACCCAAAATTTTGCTAATTAGTGCCTCAAATAAATTAATCAAATATGAGTATTTTTAACATCCGGGTACCATATGTAGTCTCACCTAAATTAAGTTAAACAAACGTATTTGCTTTGTGTGATCATATCGATAAATACATCAAAAGATAGCTAAGACCTGCCTCTACCCATCATAGTTAGTGCAGAACAAAATTATAACAATTAGCGGGTGAAATAAATTAGTGAATTCCAGACACTTTTTCCATCGGCTATTTGGACACAGCTCATAAACTAATTTTCCGAATTGTACCATTGTACCATGTCATCAGCAAAGGTTGCCTCGAAGTTGTCTTCTAGTTGAGAGAGGTCGCTTGTGTAGAGTAGGTAAATTACTTGTCCTACGTGACTCTAAAGTATCTAACATAGGATTCCAATATTTCTGCAAACTGTTTTGAAAGGATACTTTTTAATTTGAGTTTCAGTCCGTCATGCCGAACTTTATCAAAGGCCTGTGCCACATCTAGAACTGTTGCAAACAGACCTTCTTTTCTTCTAATGTGTTTTCGATAGTGTTTGTTATACGGTGTACTTGGTCGATTGTCGAGTGCTTGTTCCGAATTCCAAACTGGTGGTCAGGATAAGGCCTTTGCTCTCAATTATCTGGTTTAGTCTATTCAATTTTATTTTTTCAAAGTTTTTTGACATTACGGGTCTGTAAGATGTAGCTTCGTGCGGTGGTTTTTCGGGTTTTGGTATCATGATCAAATCATGTCTTGCATTCGCTGCTACTGTCGCGTCGCGCGCCAGTAGGTGCTTTCACGTCCTTCGTATTACATACGGATACCACAAGAGAAGTAGGTTTTCGGCGGCGACACGGCCGCCGCCATCGTGACGTGGTCGGCGGCCAGCCTGCGACGTTTTTAACGAATTCCCATAATCCATCTCTCGTGAGTCTAACAAACGACCGGGATAACATCTCCAAGTGGAAATAGAACAAAGCGTCTATCAAACGTTGACGTAACAAAGAGGAGGGGTACGCCTGCAGCAGCGGCAACGGCCGAGGCAAAACGGCAGGAGGATGAGGTGGCGGCGGCGGCGGCGGCTGCGGAGGCGTCGTTGGGTGGCGGGATGGTGTGGGTGTGGGGGTGTGGGAGGTCCACGAAAAGGGAGACCGTAACGGCGGCACGGTGGGTCGGTAGGGGAAGTAGCACGGAGTTTGGGTATGGTGTGGGGGAGCCGCGGACCGCCGCTCGAAGTGGGTTCAAACCCTCCACGTTGGGCGGGTGGTGTTCGGGGGTGGGTGTTCGGGTGTTGTCATCCGTGGAGAGTGTACGTGCCGGGCGATCGGAGAGAGAACCGCGCCAGCAGGCCGGTCGGTGCTGCTGTCACCGTTCATCCGAATACCGAGGGTAGGCTAATGGCCCTCCCGATATGCGGGGCCGGTAATTTCACACGGACCCGGCTGTTTACGTGCGACGCGGGTAGGTAGTTCGCGAACCCGACCGACCGGCCGCCCGCTCTGCCGCGCGCTTCCCCGCATCGCCCCGAGGAATCGGGGGTCCGCGGACCACCGCGACCTACAGCCCTGCCGCGCTCTCCCGCTTGCCAGCCTGTCCACCCTCGAACCAAACCCGACGACGACCGTTCGCCCGATTCACGCAGCCGAAACTATCGACGAACTCCTCTCAATTTTACACGTTTTATTCTCCCATGACTCATTATCTGCCACCGACTTCATTCAACTTTCGAAATTTTATAATTTATCAAAATCTTACATTCCTGCTTCTTGCCTTGACCTGGAGCTCAATTCTTGACCCTTTATTCTTGACCATTTAGTATTATTTATAACATTAACATTTGAAAATAAGTATGATAGAAAACGATCAAATAAGAAGATGAACTAGAGCAAAGGGTGTTGTCAAAAACACAAAATCAATTCTGAAACAAAAGAATTTCTCAAAAGAATTTCAGCGAAACTAAATAGCAACAAATACAGCTTCCACGTGATCGTGAATTGACGCGTAAAATGATATCACAGTAATAGCTCTATGGGCAATGGGCAGCCGTAATAAAACAGATCAGTTCTACAATAATGGAACCGCGATTATCTATTATGTTCGACGACGATGTTATTATTAGTGAGCAATTCAATCCGAAGGGGATGTCGGTTGAAGCAAACGGCACAACTCGTCCCTGCGGTATGTTTACACCGATTCCTAGATGGCGCTTTTTCAAAAGTTACTGAAACTTCCCGACTGGAACACGCTGCTCCGTCGGTTCGTGCCAATTGTGTCATCGCTCTACCGGATTATGACCTTAATTGTTTGGAAGTTGGGTTATTTCTCAAAACAACCTGTTGCACATCCATATTACGCTCTCTCTATAGCTTTAATTCACATTATACTGTTAGTATTTGCATTTATTATAGGCGTTTATGAATTCTATAAGCACACACTTGTTTTATGCAAATATGTAATCCAACGCATTCGTTTTATTAAAACAGAGAAGGTTTCTTGTAGTTTCGAGTCAATCCGTGTCCTAGTTTTCTAGATTGGTATGCTACTTAAGAACTTCAAAGTCTTGCTTTCATTAGAAAAATGTTTTTGCCACCACATCATCTGTGCTCGAGATTCGATCGACGTCGATGATGTGTATTCAGAAAATGACACGGTTTTGGGTATCATAAAGCAATCTACTGAGAAAATTAATATCTAATTTGTTGAATAAGCGTTTCAACCGGAAACTAATAGATGGCACTATTAGCAATATAATATAAAGTATTATTATTTTATAATAGTATATTACAGTAGAACTCCAATTATCCGGACTAATTGGGACCAGACCCGATCCGGATAATCAAAAATCCGGATAATTGGATTTTTCAATGTAATCGAGTAGAGATGATGTCAAACTTTTCCTATCATAAGCAGTGGAAGTTTGTGAGTTCCTGTTGAATTTCCGCAAGTCAAAATAGTAACACGGTCTTTGCTCATTTTATAGCCAGGTGCAGTAAGTTCTTTTTTTGAAACCAGAGTTCTCCTAGGCAGTGCTTTCCAATACAAACCAGTTTCATCGGCATTGTATATAAAATCTTTATCGAATTGTCCTGAAAACTTTATTGTGAATTCAGAAACAAATTTATCTGCGGCATGCTTGTCGGCAGACATTTTATCGCCGTGAATTTCAAGCTCACGAATTCCGTGTCTTTCTTTAAAGTTTCTAAGCCAACCTTGACTTGCCTGGAATTGCGGATTCCCTCCTAATTTTTCATTGAACATTAATGCTTTTTCTGAAAGTACAGGTCCAGATATAGGCTGACCTTGAGAACGTTTCTGTAAAAACCAAGTGAAACCCGCATCCTCAACTTTATCATTTATAGGCCCTTTCATAGATTTCCTAGATGAACGTCCTTCTTTAGATTCAATTTTGGAAACAAATTTTTTTAATGAATCCGCATTTCTTTTTATATCGGAAATCGTTGAAGTTCCGACACCATACTCATCCGCCAGCTTTTTCCCAGATTCACCTTTTGCTAAACGATCAACGATTATCATTTTATCCTTCACAGTTACAACACGTTTTCTTTTTGGCGCCATCACTCAGCACAATTTAACAATCAAACAATTTTACAACTGCACCAGAGATCACAACGAAAGCAAGGTATGGAGTTCCCCTAAGTACCTATGTGTTGGAACTGCGTTAATGCGCACGTATATTATTGCGGGATTTCCCGAATTCATCGTTCCAATTCAGCTACATATGTAGTTGCTTTTATCTGGATAAACTGAACTAAGATTTTTTCGCTGTTAATATCGTTGCTATTCTAACCTTCAATCTATTAAATAAAATAATTTTTTAGCTATGAACATGAACAATTTTCGAATCCGGATAATCGGATATCCGGATAATCGAGGTCCGGATAATTGGAGTTCTACTGTATTATACAAGTCTTATAAGACGTCAAATTGGCGCATGAGCGCAAATGAACGAATGCGCCACTATGTCTTATAAAACGAGTGTAAAATACTATTTTTTTTACTTTGCGTCATTAATTTTATAAAAATTTAGAAGTATATTAGGTAAAATTCCAATCTAGAGTATTTATGGGTGCAACCGTTGGTAACACTGTCATCTGTCACTTAAATTCAAAGATCTGTGAAAAAGTAATTATTGATAATTATTATATACCATCATATACTAGTACTACGAACCCTAGGATGCAACACGCTTGTTTAAATATGTATAAAAATATACATACTTCGCAGTTTGTGCGATTCTAAAAAATCAATTTGTGCTTACTTTTGTGGTTATGTGTATTTTCGTTTGACATGCATTTGATATCAATGTCACCAATCTTAGAAAAAAGTTACTAAGAACGGTGTTATAATTTGCTAATTGTAACACCGAAAACAGTGTTACAATGTGTGCATTGTGCAAAGTAGAAAAACTTAAATATGTAAATATGAAATATGTGATGTTTGTACCAACAGGTATCATTTCTTCACGTGGTAGAATTAAGCTAGATGGTTAGGCCTCTCGTTATCTCGACGAATAGGAACGTTCGCGCTCGCTGGTACCGCGTGAACCGGTCTTCGCGCAAGTATTCCCGCTTCCCCCTACGCGGGGGCGGGAGGTTGTCACGTCAAGTCATCACACGGGGATCGGATACCCCTATCCACCCCTCTCCGACCCGCGCCAACCCTCCGTTTCGTATTGATCGGCCGGACAAAGGAAACTGACCATCACTTCAGAAGACACCAGCAACTTTCTCCAGCTTACAGACCTTATGGTTTCTAGGTAAATTTACCTGTGGACCACCGCCGAAACGCTTATTATTATGAATATTATTAGGGGATACTCGTACCCAACTTTCCGACTACCTCGTTGACGCTATAAAGCGACTAAATCTTTCTCTAATTTCTTGAAGCCACAACCGTTCTAGATCTCAGTTTAGATGTCAGTGACAACTGACGTTTATTCAAATTTAGTTAATAATTAAAGTCACCGGAGGATGAGCTGGATATCAGTTTGGTCAAAATCGGTTAAATTCCTCTGGTAATAGCAAATTTCAAGACATACATACATACATACAGATTCTGGGTGGGTTTGATACAACCGTAAACAATATTGGGGACCCGTGGATATTTCTACAACAGACTCCTATAACATTATGGGCGGGAGATTTGAATATTGCGGACAGAATAAGAATTCTCTTCTTATTCATGATTTTGAAAATCAAATTTAACAAAAAAGTGGGTTAGACATGCTAATTTATGAAGAAGAGACTGTGTCCGGCAATAACAACCGTGTTTCCACGGCACAACAAGAAGTGCTCGATAAAAATAAACATTACATTCAAATTAATCCCATTACAACGAGTTGAATGAAAAAGCAATTTAAACCTACCTCGTTCGGACTATCATGGCGTCGCGTATTTTAATATTCATCGTCGGCAGTGAAAATTCCTGTTTGTTCGTAATTTTATTTCGCGGCAGAGTCGAAAGGTATCCGCGTCACGTTGCCAGTGGAAAAAGCGAGGTCCAGAAGAAGAGATAAGATAAAAATGGAAATGCCGTGAGGGGAATAACCGAGCGGAGCGACGCGCGCGCCCTCGACGAATGAATTATGAACCGAACAGAAATGAGAGACGGAACAGTCAATAGAGATGGAATGCGGTCGGGCTTTTTATTTGTTTTGTAGTTTTACTACGTTTACTACGAGCCATTCATATCTCCCATTCATGTGAGAGTTATTGTTTTTCCCTTTTGCTCACTTTATCCTTTTCCCGTTGCGGAGTTGAACTTTATTATCGGTTTAAAGGGAGTTTAAAATGTTTGTTCCCGTAATCGCAGTTGGAATCGTGTTCCAGAAGTATTGTCCAGGGCCGTCTTAGTGAATTTAAACGTATTTCTTCAAATTATAAACAAATTCCTTCAAATTATTTCCGGCTAATATAATTTTAAATTCATTTCATCTGTTTAACCAACTGTTTTTGTGAGTTTGGAACACCTTCTGGACCAATTAGGGAACTTGGTCAAGTGGTTGTCAGCTCAGTTTTAAAGCCAAATTGATGATTAGCTATGTAATATTTTAGTTCTAGATTTCCGGGAGAAAACCGCGTCAACGACGATAAAGTAGTCAACGTTTTGCACTCTGTTGCAAGAGGTATCTTCAGGACGTAACAGTAAGACAGCTACGAAGAGAATGGAAATCTAGAACGAATGCGCCAATATGTCTTATAAAACGAGTATAATATACTATTTTTTCTACTTTGCGTCATTAATTTTATAAAAATTTAGAAGTATATTAGGTAAAATTCCAATCTAGAGTATTTATGGGTGCAACCGTTGGTAACACTGTCATCTGTCACTTAAATTCAAATATCTGTGAAAAAGTAATTATTGATAATTATTATATACCATCATATACTAGTAGTACGAAACCTAGGATGCAACACGCATGTTTAAATATGTATAAAAATATACATACTTCGCAGTTTGTGCTATTCTAAAAAATCAGTTTGTGCTTACTTTTGTGGTTATGTGTGTTTTCGTTTGACATGCATTTGATATCAATGTCACCAATCTTAGAAGAAAGTTACTAAAAACGGTGTTACAATTTGCTAATTGTAACACCGAAAACAGTGTTACAATGTGTGCATTGTGAATGCAAAGTAGAAAAACACTTTTTCTAGTTAGTCCACTGGTAATTCTAATACGTATACCAAATTTTCGCTCGATCTGCTGCATCATTTGGGTGCTATCGTGCTCACGTCCATACACACATACATACATACATACATGTCCCAAAAATCATGGCAAATGATTCAGGGAACCTCAAAAAACGAGTATTTCTGCAGAAATCCCAAAAAATCGGTTGATTAAAATTAATTGATTAAAGTTGACACGGCTTTATTATAATGTATAAGCCTTCAAGTGATAACCTCATATCTCCACATGGGGTTTCAAACTTATACTGCTGAAGCCTCTTGTATTTTTGATAGGTATAAAATCGTGTTTAAAGAATTGTTACAATCTGTTAAGAAATATCCGAGTTATGGAAGGTAAAACTTAAATTTACAAGATTTTAGTTAAAACATCTTATCTTCTTTGAAAATTAACATAACGAAATGAAACAAATGTCAATACATTGTTAACCAATTTGGCTTTTGAAATGAGTAAGCGAAAACTTGGCTAAGGTCCTTAATTGCTCCACAGGTTGTGCCAAACTTAGACCACAAGGCATCATGTCGGATACACTGATCAAATGAGTTATACAGTTATTTTAGAAATTGTAAAATGTAAAGAATCCGTGTAATGTGTAAAGAAACAAGTAAGTCGACATGGACTTTGATCAGAGATTGGGTGCTTTGTTTGCACGCCACCGCGTCGCCAGGATATTTGTGTATATACCTGGCAATTTTTCAATAGGATTACATCCCAGCCCCATCCCAAAAAATCCTACTTTCACCTACCCCTAAAGTCTACAAAGAAAACAGGTAAATGGACTAATTGTCTATGCCTTGATCCTGAATCGCCAACATCACGGCACTACAAAACCGCTTCAAAATGTATGTTATTATTTAGAATTTAGAGTATTTACTATACAGTGTGAGAGAAAACAGTCTAAACAGCTGAAATATTTTCACTTAGTTTCCATAAGAAAGATAAGGGTAATTATTTATTGAGAAATAATTGAGTTGGAAAAGTTACAAATGTGCGCTGGAAAGAACTTAAAAAACCTTAGAAATGTCTCTTTCCGAAAAAGTCTGCGGTCTTTTTTAGAAGTATAGTCAGCGCAACCCAAATATGAACGCCAAAATTTATGCCCGTTTGCACCGTTTGTGTTAAGAAAGGCTTAAGTATGAGATCGTACTTATGTCATCGATTTTGTTTGCACCGCCACATATCCATTACCTAACTACAGTTAAGAACAACCTAACTTAAGCCTAGAAAATCGACGGCTTAAAGCCAGCGTAAATATAAGCTTAGTTGTAAATATAAGCCAGCGTAAATATAAGCTTAGTTGTGCTTGGTCGATTGTGGTATAGACACACATTGCACATGAAATGTCAATTTATCATGTTATCAAGCGATTTTAGGAGTTTGTAATGTAAAATTACAGTTTTATTGTGTATTAGAAATAATGGTTTCATTTTGATCATAAATTCTTTTTTTTGTGCCTTTATTTTTGTAGTTATGAAAGTAATTCAAATTTGCCGCCACATTAACCTATAGAAAGTTTTGACAAGTGACGCAATACTGTTGATTTTAGAACCAAGTATTTCCAAATATAACTAGAACTTTACAGTGTTGCCAACGTCAGAAACCCTTAAGTAATGCTTAAGTTAGGAAAGGCTGACATGCGAACGGTGCAAATGATGCCTGACTTAAGTTAGGCATAAAGATAAGCTGTTCTTAAATTTAAGTCGTTCTTAATAAATACGGTGCAAACGGGCATAAGTGGTGTAATTTGGCTTTGCATCATAGTCGTTCGGGGGAGTAAAACTTGACAGATGTTACAATTACTGTCAAATAATTCTTAAAAAATGCCGCCACTGTCCAAAGCTGGACTGTTCTAAGGCCTGGGTTATTCACCTACCCATAAAGTCCAGAATATAATATGTATCTGTCAGATAAGATGATTTTGTTGCCCCATTTTTAGAGTTAATAGATATGGGTGGGTTGCAGAAACACAGTTGAAGGATCCTCTAGCTATTGGTTCTCTAACTTTAAGCTCACTTGGCAACGTCGCGCAATTTGTCAAATGTCACATTGGCAGGGCGCTTGAAAGCTAACCTCACTTTTCGCGCGTATGTCGGGCAAAGAAATGGAAAAAAAGAAAAAGGGCATCAAATTACCCCTTATTCCAGAAGCAAACGTCTCTGTAAAAGTGAATAACATAATTAAACCACTAATAACATTGTGTGTACATAAACTAAACAATACACGCGAAAAGTGAGGTTAACTTTAAAGCGCTCTCTACCAATATGACATTTAACGCATTTCGCGACGTTGCCAAGTGAGTTTAAACTTAGAGGACCAATAGCTAGAGGATCCTTCAACGGCGTTTGTGCAACCCACCCATGATGTAGTGATGGCAGTGTGCAAACCTGAAAGAAGAGTATGAGGTGTTGTACAAGTTGTAATAAGGCATCAAATTTGACATATTTGACAGATTGCAATACAGAACTTTATGGGTAGGTGAATAAACAACCAAATCACGATCGTGCACATTGGTAAAATTGTTTACTGTCTATTAGTAAAATTATATTGCCAGTCATAGGCATGTGCACATTTTAAGAGCTGATCATCCAACAATCGATACAATTGACATTTTTTAGGTAGGTACTGCTAAAATCCGTACGCATAGGATATTTTGTAAGCTTTTATCGTTAGTAGGCTACTAAATATGAAAAAATTAATGCCGATTTCAGTCATATCTTGCTCTCTTTTAACCGCACTTTCAATTTCGTAAAATTATTATTAGCTGGTATAGCTGGTAGTTGCTGAGGTCTGGGATTCAAATCCAGGCGTCAGCCGAAGATCCTCGTTCTGTCGCCTTTCGGAAGAGACGTAAAAAATAAAGGGATTAATAAAATAACATATTAGGTAAAATAATAAGTCAGTTTGAAATATTCTGAACTCAATGGTGTGTCCAGTTTGATAATCTGCTGACTGCTGAGCAACTAAACAATTTAATGAAAATAATAATAATAATAAAACGAGAAAGAACAAACAATTTCAAAGTCTTTGTCACTGGTTTCAGCTCTCATAAAACAAACATGACTTGAAGGCAATGGAAAAAATATTTTGTTAACTAATCTTTTCATCATCATACAGCCCTGTACATTTTACTTTAAAAAGGGCATTGGTAATTGATCCCACGTCAAAACATAGAATTTCAAGAATTTGCCCACAATCCGCTGAAAAATCATCAAAATCCACAAAGGATTACAAGTTATCGGCAATCAAAGCTTGTTCGTAGATGCGTATCAATTACGTTCTGTAAGAAGAGAGATATGTAGGTACCTATGTAGACTATTTGATAAATATTTTTCTTGGACGCGCATCAACTCCAGCAAATTTGCGGGGTCCGTACTGGTCACCACTACCTGTCGGGATTTCGTCGGGACAGAAGCGACCCACCCCCCACTCCACACAAGCGCCCTCTTCAATGCCAACCCTAATATAAGTAGCGCGTAGTTCTCTCGCGACTTCATTCGCCACGCAGCAGTCGTTGGAGTACGTGTTCGCAGCCAAGAGTCCCGGAGTTTCTCGCGTTTTGAAATAAATACTAAAATAGTGGATGTTTTTCTGGGACACCAACAGATTTCTTCGCTAAAATAGTGTATTATACAAACTGTAGTGTTGCTGTGTTGTCGACTTTGCCAGAAAACTTTGTGAATAGTGCTAATAAACAGTACCACGTGCGTGGAGTGTTTTTATGAACTTGGATACGATGGCTGGAAAAACTACAAAACGGAGCCAACCGGTGTCCATGGAGGAGAAAATTGCTGCTATTGCTAGGGTGCAAGCTGGTGAAAGTAAGGCTTCGGTGGCCAGGGACTTGGTTATCCCAGAGAGCACCCTAAGAGGCTGGTGCAAGAACGAGAAAAAAATCAGCTTCCTCAGTACCAAACGCTTGAGTAGCCCTGATAGTGATGATTCGGGTTCGAATAGTGCAAAGGTTGCAAAAAGGGTGCGAAAGAGTTCACCAATTGGTAGCAGGGACCGCTGGTCTGATCTTATCACCCAGGCTGAGCAATTCTCCTATAACTCATCAACGTTTACTCAATCTGGAGCTGGTTTGGACTACAGCACGGTTATGAAGCACTGGACCAGCGCTATCTTCCAGCAATTGCAAGGTATGCCTACGAGTACCACCACACCATCATGGCCAATATCCGGTATTACTTCTGTACCGACAACCAGCGTTCAACCATCGACCACAGTCTCAACACCAACAACATCTTTAAGTGCAGAAGATCAGTTACCATGGCTCTCGCATCAAGCATTGCTTCAGAATATCCTAACTCCCTCTACCACTCCAACAACACAAGCTGGGACTTCGGTCAACAGCATGGCGCTAGCATACGCGGTCAATGCGTACAAACTAAACTTATTATCAACTGTTGGAGGACCATCATCTTTACCGACAGCTAGGATCAGTCCAAATCCTGCTATAAGTCGATCGACGAGCACAAGCCCACTCAGTTCTATCTATGGGTGCAAATCAGAACCGATAAACTTATCAGAACCTAGATACAGTGGTTCTGAAAATGATGCCGACGATGCACCATTGAATATGACGGTGAACAACGGCACCTTCAGAGAAAAATCGACACCGTCAACATCTCCTGTACCGTCACCATTACCAACACCAAGTGAAGACAAAGGAGATAAAAAGGATAACGCTGAAAACAAGATCAGCATTGCTGCAACTGCTGAACAAAGACAAGAAGTGGAGAAACCCAGGAATATGAAGAACCGTACAGTTTTGGATTCGCTGTACCACAACAATAACAATAATATCAACGAGAACGATCGGGATAAACCGAAACAGACGCGAGAAGAAGGTGTAAACCATGGAGATATGTTTCTGGAGTTTTTGAAAGATTGCGGGGAGCCTTTTGTTACGCAGGTGCAAGTGTCGCTAGTTGCAAGTCTTATGCGCAATTTTCATAATAGTGATACGCGTAAATTTAAAAGGAGCAAAAGGAAGTAGATTTTGTGACTGACTGTGAAACCTAACCAAATTTTTGTTTATCTAAGGAATATATGCAATTTGTATAATAGTATTAAAGTTGGTTCTTTCTGAAATGTAAATAATTATGTTGTAAATTGAGGAGGAGATGTTTAAACATTTTGTATGATGTATGTAAATACTTTATTTCTAAGATCTAATATAATAATAAATTTGTAAATTTTGCCAAAGTTATTCGACAGTACGTTTTAATTTTAATATTGTTTATTGAATGTTTAAGCTATTTTCATGTTCCTTCATCACTACATCTTAGTGTGTGTACTTATTTTGACTATTTACCAACTATCTATGTGAAAATACTAGTTTTACCATGTTGTAGGAAGAATGTTTGTTTCATTTTCATTTCGTATATCGCTGCCTACGTATTATGAGATGTGTATATACTTAGCCGGTAAATGTGTATAGTAATGACATTTGTTTTAAATTTCGTGCATTGTAAATAATTACAGTTGTATGCCAAAGTCTGTACACATTGAGCCTCTTTTTCTATTCGATATTGTCTATTGAATGTCTGAAACATGGTAGTTATGTAGATGTGCCATCATCTTCTTTTTTAAATTCTAAAATATTTTTTATACCAAAGAGTGTAAAATAAAAGTTTTCAAACATGTATCTGTGGTATTTTTTTATTTTGGGTTATGACACTTATTTCAGTCATTTTTCAACTCTAATGTGATTTAAATAAGCTAGTTACGGTAAGTATTGTTTCTGATACATAGTTGTCTATATTGGTATATTAGTACAAGATCCGGACCTAGGTCGACCTTCCCTCACCCTTTTTCCTAATCAAATCTATTATTTATACAATATAATGTATAAATGAACACAATGTCCTAGGGTTGCCGCCCCATATCCTGGCAAGGCTATTTTTAATTAAATATTTAGGTAAGGTATTTTTTTAATAGTTCCGGTCATTCTTTTTCTTGAAAAATTTGGTACCAATCGAGAGCCAAAGACTTACAAAAAACGACAAACTAAGATTGGTAACTGGGAAGTACGAAGGTAACTGCTATTCTGCTTCATTGTCTGTCGCAATAGTAGGCGATAGCACAGCGATAGTGTAAATGCGTGCTAGGCGCTTGTCATGTGAACGTACCCTTTTTCGCAACTATTCATATTTAAAATCGCGACAACCCTAAGATATGCCAACTTTTGCAAAGGCAACCCTACACCACGATGTTTGCAACAAAACAACCTTCATTTTGGTATACAATTGATTAGGAAAAACGATGAGGGTAAATTACTAGTACCAATTTACCGTAAATAATTTTTAATTAAAAATAGCCTTGCCAGGATATGGGGCGGCAACCCTAGTACATTGTGTTCATTTATACCTTACATTGTATGAAATATAGATTTGATTAGGAAAAAGGATGAGGGAAGGTCGATCTAGATCGGGATCTGAGACTATATGTATCTCTTTTTCTTTTGTTATTCTTTGGTGTAAGTTTGGAACACCCTCTGGGAGAATTAATGCCCTGGGTCAACTTTCTATTTCTATATCACTGGTAAGTTTTCACTCACTTTGCAAAATGTTTGAATACCGTTCTTTAATTTGAGAAGTCAATGTAAATATACATAGCAATAACACCACTCCTAAAAACTACATAATATGTATCATTTATACCTATTTTTTGTGAAAGCTGTTACATATTTGGATTCGTTCAAAATATTTTGGCATATTTGGATTCATGTAAAAGCTTTATATAATTAATAATTTTTTATTTGATATATTTTGTCATTAACTTCATCAGCTTTCGTATTGTAGGGCTTTAGAATCAGGCTGGAACAACTAGGTGGAAAACCTGACGGGCTATAAAATCGCGCAGATAATACAAAACTTTTACGGTACTGAAAGTGGTGTGAAACACTAAAACGACTGAAGTTGAGTTTAGTAGCTTACTAGCTCTGTGTATATGTCAAAATTTTCGATTTTAGTTATTGGGCATTCTAGAAATATGTGGTTAAGGCTTCCCACCTGTCCACATTCGCAATATGGACATTTTAGGATACATTTTAGGTTATCTGCTATCTGTTACTGTTGTTACGAATGTCCGGCAGGGGGCGTTTCGGGTTTGACGTTACTGTGTAATACCAGCAAAACACGGGTCGACAAAAATCGATTTTTTGGATCGAAAATTGTTTTTAAGGCCGTTTTTTTGCTCAAAACTCTTTGCGAAGGGTATTTAGAGGGATCTTATCGTAAGACATGAGAGCGAGCGGTTTTATAAGGTCGGCAGGAACGGATAAAAAATGTAAATTTTTGACGTTCATCGATCCGCTTGTCGGAATTTCTAGACGTCACGTGACATTTTCTCGAGGTTCGCCTTCACCCGAAGAGGTGCAAAAACGTGATTTTTTTTCAAAATTGACGCATTTAATTTACAAAATATCGCGCAGTCCACGCGGAATTGTGTCCTTTTTTCAATTCGAGAGTCAAAAGTAATATCGAAAAGCCCAATTTGCCAAAATCGCCAAAATGGGCGATTCCGCTGAACGCGCCCTACACTTGAAAGTTCGTAATTAGTATAGGTAGACTAATAATAAAGTTTACTAAATTATTCTAATCAAAAGCCAACCTAATCATAGGACATTACATTGCTAAGTAATTTGGCATAACACTGTATGTGACTGTGAAAAACCTTTTTCTTCGACGATGGGTAACTAATGCGATTATATTGTGATTTATCTTAAGTTGTAAGTCGGACATTATTTTAACTGATACTTTGAAAAAGCTGTGTATTCTAGGTGCCGAAGACGAGCGCTTACATAATTTACAAAGGCAATTGAATCGCCAGTTTTCCCCTTGATCGAGCATGGCATCCCGTATAATTTTTCCTACACGTTCCGCAACGAACGTACACGCCAGGCACAAACTGGTCTGACTCTGGTCGCGTCCGTCGTGCTCAATAAAATATAACATGTGACGATGTATCGACAGGTTGTTTGAACTTGACATTTTTACCGTTACGCAGTTTTGACCAGCAGCGTCACTGGAACTGTATAAATTGTTTGCGCATTACCGTTCTCCGGCGGTTATCATTATTTCATCCACCGTTATCCACCGTAGGGTGCAAAATTACCTGCGGGATCTATTTTACAAGGTAGTAAACAATTTATTGTATAACAAATTTGATTATTATGGTGTGTCCAGACACTTCCAGACTATGGCGAACGTGCGGGCGAACATTTGGACCGAAAATCTCGCCCTAATATTTTTGCTGGTGCGCGTTGGTGAGTTTTGCTACCATTAATTGTTCGCGCGAACGTTTGCCGTACTCTGGACACACCATTATATATCATAGTATACATCACTGACATGATTTTGTGATCAAATGGCGTAGACAAAAAATCTCTAAAATGATTTGGAGACATAGTGAAATTAACCGGGGAGAAGATAGCCATAAAAGACATCCGTAACTATTTTTGTTCGAATTTATTAATGAAACATATGGCAATCGATAGAGCTATTCAAGTAGTATACCCCAGAGTTTTGCCCACAAAAAATATCGCACGGTTTAGCAAAAAAAAGAATGATTTAATTACCAGCGCGTCATCGCTCATGGTGTCCTCAAATAGAATTGCAAATAACACCATCCGCCGATACCGTAGAATATCGTAATCAAAGTTTGAAACACCCTATCCTATAGCTCTGGACTATAGACTGTAATTAGGGCTCTATCATTTGACTGACGTTTACATTATAATAAAGCCCTGTCAATTATAAATGCACTGCTGTTTTAAGTGAAAGTTATATGTGCATGTTTTATGTTTAAACACAGTATCTTTTTCGACAATTAACATATTGAAGTAAATCATAGGATATTATATTGCTAATTAATTTGGGTTGGCAACTGAGTGTGCAAAAACTTGATCAAGGTCCTTAATTGTGCCATAGGGTGTTCCAAATCTAGACCACAAAAACGTCATGTCGGTTACACGATCAAGTGAGTTCTTATAGTAAATTCTAGAGCGTAACTCCTTTTCACGTATGTAGACAGTTACTCGCTATCCCGTATGGGAAAACCAGTTCGTAGGGCTTTAGATGAAGTCAAGGGGTGTTCTAATCTAGGGGGTGTCAACGGATCTTACGCGTTTTTTTTTGTGCAACTACCGGCCCGGCCCGTTCACGTTATTTTCAACGATGTGTCCTTAATGTCGATACCATACGCACGAACTGGTTAAACCACCAGCAGCGGTCCCGCGTCCGTTGGATGCATTTTTTTCGTTGGTTTTTCCCGGACTGGACTTGCCGTGCTCATAACAGGACAGTCGTTGTAATATGTACAGTACAACTTCGATAGATCGGACACTCTCTAGTACGGACACTCCAGTAATCCGAACGCTCTTGTCAACCGGACATTTTAGAAATTTTACCTCCCTAGTTCGGACACAAAATATAATTTGCAGTTAAAACTAGGTAGAAAATACCAAAGTATTGTTTAACATTAATGTCTTACTGTAAAGCAACCGGATCACATAAATTGCCACTTAATATTAGCAATAGCGGCAAATCTAGAAGCTTTTCAATGCAGAATGAGCTCAATACCAGTTGTGTACAAGTCTAATAAAGGACGGATGAGTAGAACATTGCTTACTGAATGTTTCGAAAAATATTTTAAGCCTGAGGTTAAGACATTTTTAACAGGGGTTAATAGGCTCCAAAAAGCTCTAATGTCGATGCTGCCAACGCGTTTTCTTTGGGCATCAGGTGGTCTGCAGAAAACAATTTTCCCATGGAAATCCTGCTTCTCAAAAGGCCCAGAGAAAAATTACTAATGTAGCTGTATCCAAAAGAATATAAACAAAGATTGACACATTTTTAAAAAATAACTGAAATCTTTTGCTTATTTTATCCATTTATGTTCAGAATTAAGTTTTTAATTTTAAGTTTTGGTTATATGTGACCTCGGATGAGAAAAGGGACCTATCGTGCGCAGCATAACGGTACATATTGGAAGAGACCTTACGTGCGAAAATATTGTGCAAGATAACGTAACGACAGGTCCCCTTTTGCGTCCGGGCTCACATATATTCAAATATTCCCAGTTGTTTTCATCTTCATCATAAAAAATGGCCCTTCCCAACAAAAGAAAAAAACCTCCAGTGATCCGGCTACCTCAATAGTCCGGACATGGTCAGGAACGATATATGTCCGGATTAGCGAAGTTATACTGTATATGTATATTATTCTGTACGAATTAATTTACCTTATGGTATAAGAATCGTTGAAATATCGAAGCGTCTATCTAAACCTTCTTCGATTTCGTGAAGCCACAGCCATTTTGGATCCCAATCTAATGTCACTGGCCATGGAAACGCGACCGTTAATCATTCTGACGTTACGACAAAGTGTTACGGTTACGGCACTATAAATTTGACTACTGTCAGATTGCTTCTGCGTACGCTTACAGCGCCTAAACCGTTCATCCCATTGATCTTAAAATTGCTATTTTAATTTAATGTCACCCGAGGATGAGCTGGATTAATTTGGTTAAAATCGTTTGAATCCGTAAGAAAACATTTACCACTTCCGGTTGTCAGATTGACATCCATTCCCATCGACAGTTGTGTTGATTTTAGCTCTTGCAAAAATGTCTGCTATTTGCGCGGAACAATATCTCGAAATTCGCGTATCGTTCCGGCGAGCTGTTTGCATTACAAAAAGTATACCTACAAAAAAAAAACGGTTGCCATCCGCCCGGTCGCTAATATTTTCAGTTACCGCGCAGTAAATTATTAAGCGCGAGCGAGCGAACGCGAACGACCCCGGTTCGCGTTCGCAGGACAACAACGGACCGACAGACAGACGCGCCGTACTCGCAGATTGAATTCACGTGGGGAGATATCGCGAAAAAAAATGGACCATTCAAAAAACGGATGGAACTGGCACACATACAGATCGGGATAAAGCAAACAACAGCCGGCCCGGGGACTCATTTCATTTATCTTTATCTGTCAGGGAGTCAGCGGTTCTATTCTTGACCCTTCGCTAAATTCAAGGTCACTCATATTCGTGTTGTTGCGAACGATTAGTATTCTTCAACACTCGCTGTCGAAACGTATACGCTTAAGCGCTAAATGGGTCGTTGTCAGATAAACTGTTCGACAAGCATGGCAAAGGGCTGTCAGGATACCAAATTCTAAAAGTATTGCTGTTCACAATAAAACGAATACGTCTCAAAGCGAACGGCCTCAAGGATAGCAGTCCAGAGAGTGAAAAGTCCATGGGTACAGATAGGCACAAACCGTGCTACCACCCCTGTGTTGGTACCACTGGACTTGCTTCGCTTTTTTGGCTACACGTATCGGCACACCATGACCTAACCTTTTAGCTACCTGAATAAGCTAGGGGTGCTCAACAATAATCAATCACTCCCTCTAATCGTTATTGATGCATCCTTAAGAATCGCCTAATTCGGAGTTGATTGCTTGATGTTTTGCATGCTTAGATAGTACATACTCTACTCCACTCACTGCTGTACCAGGGTGGTTGTGGCTTCACGAATTTGAATAATGGCATAAGTGTTTAGACACAATGTGCCAATGTTGTTAAATAGCAATTTGAGAGTGGTCCCCTCGGATTTTTACTTCTTTGGGGCGTCATAACTTTTAAACCGTTCGAGATAGAAAAAATTCACTAGCACCATTGTGTAATAATAGAGCATAATATATTTCAAAATATGGGATTTCAGTATAAGTTTGGAAAGTACATATTATATGTTGGACGAGTTGGATAGTGCCTATGGCTAATACAAAGAAAACACATAGGAGGAAATACATGGGAGAGATCGCGAGGTTACGCTCTCGCGAAACTATCCTTTTATTGCTTCATCGTGCCGCCGTCGCCAACCGGCAGCAACGGTGGCCCCTGCGCTGCGAAAAGAACGAAATTCCCGTTTATAGAGCCGACCTCGTCGCGACAGAGAGGCAGCCGAACGCCCCGGTGCCGGTGTCGCTAATATTAATTTAAGTCGCCCAGTACGCGAGGTATCCGCGTGTCGTTTAAATGTATACAGCGCCAGACCAAGATGAATCAACAGACAAGCAGGTATTAACATTACATAACATTCGTACGGACGTTTAGTCTAAGATCCCGATCTAGATCGACCTTCCCTCATCCTTTTTCCTAATCAAATCTATATTTCATACAATATAAGGTATAAATGAACACAATGTGCTAGGGTTGCCGCCCCATATCCTGGCAAGGCTATTTTTAATTACAAATTATTTAAGGTAAATTGGTACTAGTAATTTACCCTCATCGTTTTTTCTCATCAATTGTATGCCAAAATGTAGGTTGCTTTGTTGCGAACATCGTAGTGTAGGGTTGCCTTTGCAAAAGTTGGCATATCTTAGGGTTGTCGCGATTTTAAATATGAATAGTTGCGAAAAAGGGTACGTTCACATGACAAGCGCCTAGCGCGCGTTTACACTATCGCTGTGCTATCGCCTACTATTACGACAGACAATGAAGCAGAATAGCAGTTACCTTCGTACTTACCAGTTACCAATCTTAGTTTGGCGTTTTTTGGAAGTCTTTGGCTCTCGATTGGTACCAAATTTTTCAAGAAAAAGAATGACCGGAACTATTTAAAAAAATACCTTAAACAATATTAATTTAAAAATAGCCTTGCCAGGATATGGGGCGGCAACCCTAGGACATTGTGTTCATTTATACATTTTATTGTATAAAAAATAGATTTGATTAGAAAAAAGGATGAGGGAAGGTCGATCTAGGTCCGGATCTTGTACTAGTTGATATGATGTAGTTTCTGGTATATGTATTAGAAACGATTACTTTTGTCTTACTATCATTATTCTCATATCGGAGAGACATTAGATCGACTCACAGTGGTCATTTTGTGAATTCTATGGTCCAAATTCGCACTACCGGTGTCCGGTACTAATGACGTCGTCACTTTTGGGTTTTTGGAAAGCTAACAGTCTGAGTAGTGTACAACACACATGATTTAACTCTTACTGAGACATTCCTGCAAACTACCATGTTAGCGGTATTTTATTATGACAGAAATATTACACATAGCCATAACGACGGAATCATGTTGATCACGTTTCAGTAGGGTTACCAGATCTCCGGCATTGGGCCGGAGTCTGCGGCATTTGAGGGCCATCTCAGGCCGCCGGCAGGCATTTGAACATCACCGGCAAAATCAATCTTCGAACGTCAATAAAGAGAGCAGATGCAAAACAATACACCGATATCGACATTTATGTTTGGGACCTACCTCTGCCACATTTTGCACAACTGCGCTCACCATGCCAATAAATTACTAAAATATGATTTAGAAGTATTAATATTGGTTTAAGCAGTGATTTCTATTTCTTAAAAAGATAGACCTATGAAATTTTTTTTGATAAATTTGTGGCATTTAAAGAAATGCTACGCCTTAGCCGAACTAGGTGGCTGTCTTTACACAGTTATTTGGGCCGTGTAGTGCTTTGTTTAGCTCCAATTAAAGCTTTATTGCAAACCAAGCAGATGAGGCCAGTAATGTTGATTCCAACATCACTGCACAAGTTTTTTTAATGTTATATTTTATATTATTGTAGTATGTATTTATGTATATGCTTTGTTGTTTTTTATCCTTAAACGCGATTAAGAAGAAAATGTTTATTTGGAATTGTTTTATGAATGATAAAACCCAACCCGACCCAACCCCTGCCTCCGGCCAAATCTCCGGCATTTCGGTCGAAGGCATCTGGTAACCCTACGTTTCAGAGCCAATTGACTCTTCTTGTCTCTTCTAAGGACTGGTTTCTTCATCTACACGTAAAGCTCTGTATGTCATTGTGTCAGATAGGTCATAATTTTTTGGTGTGTTACAACTCATTCAAGTGATAGACTACTAATCATGGTGTACAGTATTCGTCACTTTATTCTTAATTACGTTCTACACACTGCCGCTAACATATTTCTCTGTTAATGGCACAAAAATGGGGCAACAAAATCAACTTGTTTGACACATAACTATACAGGATTTTACGTATAGGTGAATAAATCAGCCCTTTGTGTCGTATTTTTCAAACCACATTGTAAAAGGCAATCGGTAATATCGTACAATGTGCAACGCGTTCTTTAAAATGTTGTTATTACTATTTTCCATTTTCTTTGGTAGCGGTTTGAAACATACGACTGCTTGAAACGTCCGTTGGCTCTGAAAGGTCATCAATTCCGCTGTTATGGTGTCACTTTTTTGGCCATGATTTCATTGATCAAAATATTATACAGAAAATTTTCAAAAGACTTGATGATTGTAAATCAATTTATTTTTCGTTAGGACGTGTATAAGATAGACATCCAAAGTCGGGATTCGCTCGGATTCTCAGAGTTGTATTGTTGCATTATTGTAGTCAATTTTTATGTCAGTAAGTCAGTTATGTTATTTCAGCTGCTATAACGAAAACTAATGCTTAAAGTAGCTGGTAACCTATACAGAGTAACCAGTTTCTGTATTGTGACATGCAGGGTATATATTTCTAATTTTTTACCCTCAAGTATATTTAATGCACAAATAATGTTATAATCCTGAGAGCAAAACATGTTTAATATTTTGGGAATTAAGTATGCTTGGTCGTCAAAACTGAAAACAAAGAAAGAAAACAACGAAAATATTAGATAAATGTCTTGAGCAGGGGCTAGCTCACCTTTCCGACTACCTCGTTGACATACTGAAGAGTCAGAAACGACAGAAACGTCAGAAAATGTAACGAAAGCAATACCAAAATTGGTAAACTCTAACTTCTAAAATCTGGATAATGAATGTTTTTTATTGAACGTACAATATTAACTCTTATAGCGCCTAAGGTGGAGTCTTACAATAGTATATTATTATACAAGTTTTATAAGACGTCAAATTGGCGCATGAGTTGTTTGGAGCACAAGGAGCGCCAGCGACGAGTGCCCCAAATGAACGAATGCGCCAATATGTCTTATAAAACGAGTGTAATATACTATTTTTTCTACTTTGCGTCATTAATTTTATAAAAATTTAGAAGTATATTAGGTAAAATTCCAATCTAGAGTATTTATGGGTGCAACCGTTGGTAACACTGTCATCTGTTACTTAAATTCAAATATCTGTGAAAAAGTAATTATTTATAATTATTATATACCATCATATACTAGTAGTACAAAACCTAGGATGCAACACGCATGTTTAAATATGTATAAAAATATACATACTTCGCAGTTTGTGCGATTCTAAAAAATCAGTTTGTGCTTACTTTTTTGGTTATGTGCATTTTCGTTTGACATGCATTTGATATCAATGTCACCAATCTTAGAAAAAAGTTACTAAAAACGGTGTTACAATTTGCTAATTGTAACACCGAAAACAGTGTTACAATGTGTGCATTATGAATGTAAAGTAGAAAAAGCACTTTATCGCATAGTTTCTACCCTGTATAACAGAATATCAGTATAAACTCTAAACCTACTATATAACACCTATTTAACACTTAACACATAGCTAGAAATACGCAATTTGAGGTCTCCTGAATCCATTGCAATGATTTCTGGAATATGTATGTATGTATGAAAAAATGAGTAACTTATTAGAGATGACGGGGGCATGTATGTCTGTGAACACCGTAGTGCTCAAACGAAACAACGGATCGGACTGTAAGTTAGTATAATTGCCTGAGGACGAACTGGCTTGTTTTTGGTGACTATCTGACAACTCGAATGGCAGATGTTACATGCGTTTTCTTAAGGATTCGTCCGATTTTGTCAAACTGATACCAGCTCATCCTTCAGTGATTTTAAACATGCGTACCAATTTACAGATACAATGCTATTATCAGTTTAGGTGCTATAAGCATTTATAGAAATAGTCTGACTTAATCCACAACCTCCGTCGCGTTGCTGTGGTTGCGAATTGACAGATTTTGATAATCGTCAGTGTCCACTGACATGACATGACATTAAATATCATTCTATGACTGACGTTAAGATTGGGCACAGAGGGGCTGTGGCTTCACAAAATTGAATAATTGCAAATGAGTTTAACACTTCAAAGTATCAACAATGTAGTCGGGATGTTGGGTGGGGCATATCGCACTTCTCCATCGTTTACAATACTTTTCTTCTAGTTAGTACCCTAGAAAGGCGGAAAGTAACAATAGGAAAATAAACGAAGAAACGGGGGAAAATGGAAGAACTAGAGAAAAATAAAGAAAGAAAAGAGGAATAAAAACGAAAAGTATTACAGAAAAAGAGGGTAATGTTAGAGGGAATGCAGATGAATCCAGTTGGTCCATTATTATCTCTAAATAATTATACCAAATTCTCTTCTTTTGCCTAGAAGGAAAACGTCCTCTGCTGACCGTGGTGTCTGGTCTTAGCTGGCCTACCACTATGTTTTTGGCATAACAGAGGCCTTCCACCGGATCAATACTTGCCGCGGATAGCACAAGAGCAGCGCGGCGAGAACGCGGCCGTTTATTACAGCGCTGTCCGCGGCATCTGCTCGCGTTCAAATCGCGGACCAGCGACCGACCGTCGCCAAGCAGGCAGGCAGCAGCATCGGCCACGCGGAGACGGGTCTAGCGCGGGGGGTCGCCGCCACCGCTGCCTGCCTACTCAACCCACGGACCCACCACCACCCGCCTGCCCGTCCGTCCGCTCGACTATATTCCCAAACGCTCCTCCGCCCGCCCGCGCCCTCCCTTCGCCGCCGCACCGTTCCATAAAGCCCGCGTCCGCTCTGTTTTTTTTTATCGGATCCGCGAGGGACGACCCGTCAGGCCAAGCGCGGACAAACGGCGGCCGCGGCCGACGGACCCGCGAGGATGGCGGCGGGGAGCGGAGCGACGCGGGGAGCATTGTTATTGCCAAAAGTGCGGATTACCATCGCATCGGCCGAGTTCGCGTCATTACCCCGTCGTCTGTGCGCGAGGTCTTTAAAATTCCTTCGCGCCACTTTTGCTAATATACATACACTACGCACGAAAAGTTGCAGACGAAATTTCGTTACAACGGATCGGGATTGTTGTTGGTGACCATCTGACAACCGTAATTGGTAAATGTTACACTGATTTTGAAAGATAATTATTCTAACCCAGATTTTTGCGCTGATTACGACGGCGCAATTGAATTTTCTCTGTTTCTAATCGTGTTCACATACATACATACATACATACATACATACATACATACATACATACATACATTTTCCAGAAATGATCGTAATCGATTCAGGGGACCTCAAAACGCGTATTTCCGCGGAAATCTTCTAGGCCCTAGCCCTAGGGTACTAGTCGGTAAGTAAAAATAGACGTTTTTACTTTCCGACTAGTAGTAAAGTAAAGGATGAGCTGGTATCAGTTTGACAAAATCGGATGAATCCTTAAGAAAACGCATGTAACATTTGCCATTCGAGTTGTCAGATAGTCACCAAAAACAATCCAGTTCGTTCTCTGGCAATTATACTAACTTACAGTCCGATCCGTTGTTTCGTTTGAGCACTACGGTGTTCACAGACATACATGCCCCCGTCATCTCTAATAAGTTACTCATTTCTTCATACATACATACATATTCCAGAAATCATTGCAATGGATTCAGGAGACCTCAAATTGCGTATTTCCTCAAAAATCTCGATTTTGCAGCCCTCTGAATCCATTGCAATCATTTCTGGATACTATCTGCACATAACGTGACAAATGTTACATGCATTTTTTAATAATCCATCCTACAGTGACGTTAAATATGTATACAAATTTACAGATCAACAGTATAAACGGTTTAGGGTCGGTCTTACAAGTAATGATATAAGTAGTAGGATACGTTATACCCATGATAAACACGTCTAGGCCTTATTTTGGCGATAGGATAAATGTTACATTTGAGCTATGTGTTAAGTGTTAAGTAGGTGTTATAGAGTAGGTTTAGAGTTTATACTGATATTCTGTTATACAGGGTAGAAACTATGCGATAAAGTGTTTTGTAAGACTCCACATCCACCAGATATCTTAAAAAGATTATGGTTCGTAATGCGTTTTTTTTGCGCTACATCCAACAGTGCTATTAGCTTTGTTTGCGGTAACAGTATCCAACGGTTGGGAATCAGATTTGTATTGGACCAGACGTGGTAGTGTGAGGTGAGTAGGGGAATAGTATAGCAAGGTGTCGCATTGGCCGAGCCTGCAAACCGTTTGAAACTGTTCCCGCAAACAGACCTATTATATTTTCTCTATCTCAACTTTTCAAGTGGACGTTGAAGTTACACCTTGTCATTGAGCTTTTCAATAAGCAAGATTTTTGGTACATACGTTTACTATGTTTGAAGTTACAGAGTATCTAAATAATTATTTTCCTAATTTGCTCTAAATAAATATTTCTTTTTCAAAGGAAAATACTATAAGAAGAACGAGTATTTCTAAAATGATATGGGGTATAGATGTTTTTTTTTTCTTCAAATGAAAAATACTATATGGGGTTTACAAGAAATAGCACTAATCTTTGTAGGATTCGGGTAAATTTTGCCTTTAACTGTTCATTCGGAGTGGTCCACTACTAACTCGGTGATTCACCCAGCATTCTTGGGTATATTTTCCGCGACTCTTCGTGTGTCGTGGGTTGATTACACAGTGCGTCGCCGGTCGGGGTGATTCTGGCATGAGAATACGCCCGAACGAGGTTATCGCCTCGCCGTCTGATGTCTGCCGACGGTTATTACGTCTCTGGATCTGTCCGCGAGGGACCCGCGACCGTGTTCGCCCGCCACCCCGCGCGCCCTTCGCGTTTCCATCCGCGCGTCCGTCACGCACACGGGGCGCGAACGTTCAAGGCCGCCGAAAGTCCTACCGCGTCCCACGTCGCGGACACCCGCGACGACCCACGTCGCAACCGTTCGTTCGTCCGTCCGCCGTTCATCTGCTGGCCCCCCCTCGCACTTTGAACCCCCGTGTACCCGCCCAGTGCCCCAAGTCCCTCGCTAGGCCCGCTAGGATCCGTTATTCGTATCCGTCGAGTAGAGGAGAGTATAGGAGAGGAGAGCGGACCCGCATCCCTCCGTAAATTTTCGAATTTACTGCACGACCATTTCGCCCCGTCAATGAATATTTATTTATCCGCCGCGCGAGCGAGCGAGCGAGCGGGCGCTAGCGCTATATAGCGCGCTGGGTAAAACGCAAACGGACGGCTACGGGTTTGTTAGCGAGGGGCGTGGAGGGAGGGAAATGCGGGGACCGCGACTGTACTGTCGCGACATCAACATTTCTTTACCTGAAGTCGACCATACAAAGTTACCTACCTGGAATCTACCGGTAACTGAACTACATCCGGTACTATATAGGCTCGGTTGGTATTTATTTCCCGTTTGAATGTTCGAATTCTCTCTCTCTCTCTCATCGATTAAGGGTTGAGAGTATTGTATAGTACACTGTTTTTCGTTTTGCCAAGAATGCGTTGATATTGTCGAAGATATTTTTATTTCTACTTTTCGACTAATCCCTAGAAGGAAAGTATTGTAATCGACGGAAATTTTTTTTTGAGGTTTTGAGGTTCCCTGAATCCATAGCAATGATTTCTGAAAAATGTATGTATCTATGCATGTGTGTATGTAAGTATGTATGTCCGTGAACCGCGAACACGATTGCGCCTAAACGGAATAACGGATTGGGCTGAAATTTGGTATACGTATTTAGAATTACCGGGGGACGAACTGCATTATTTTTGGTGACAATCTGACATCCTGCAGTAATTTTATATATGTATAAAAATTTACAGATCAATGGAATGAGCTGTTTATGTGCTATAGGGTCTCATACCCATCGGTTTGTGACGTACTGGAGGATTGACCTTATACGCATCAGCTCAATATGGTCGACTCGCGATTAAAGAGTAAATAAACAACGTAGAATAATAAACTTCGCAGGAAAACACACGTATACGTGACAATAGTTATTTGTATCGAGATGTGTCTTGTTTTGTTATAATCCCAATATAGTTATTATTATCTTACGCCATTTATTTAATTGGTGTTTCATTCTCTATACGTTTAGAGAGTTTATAATATGTATGTAAATGTGTCAACAGTGTAGTCGGAAAGTAGGGTTGGGGCCACACCAGATATTTTACTTTCCGACTAGTACCCTAGAAGTATTGTAATCGACGTATGTATTTGTTCAGGAATTTCATCAAAAATACGCGTTTTGAGGTACCCTGAATCCATTGCGATGATTTCTGGAGAATTTCTGGAATTTATGCGTGTATGTGTGTATGTACACTGTGGGCCAAAAAAAAACGGTACAAATTTTTAATTACCTGTATTTCCAGTAATTTTTAGTAAATTCAAATATTTCTTTAAAAAACGAATTGCTTATAGTTTGAATAATGAAAACATACCATATTCACGATAATCGAACGTTTGAAACCAAAGTTATGCTACTTTATGTGTGACTATGCAGGATTTTCTAATAATATGGGATCACTTTAATGTGAAATGTGGTGTATTGAAGATAGTGGGCAATGACATTGGTGTTATTTGTGTGGTTTTAACAAAAGGGTCAGTACAGATTTTATAGACTCGTATACAGGATGTTTTTTACCGGCCTCATGGAATCTCAATTATGTTATGAGATACGAAGTGGGTTAATTTGGGGTAATTTTCACTTGTTCGATGATACTTTTCTTATGATTATCTAAATGTTGAGTTTCTAATAAGATATGGTCACTTTATTGTTAAATAAGTTCTGTGTAAAGTTTTTTAAGCAATGTGATTTCTTTATTTGTTTGGTTGCTTAGGCAACGTTTATTAATAACGTTTGTTAGTAACTGGAATCAGTTGCCTCAAAATCAAATAGCTTTAGCGATTAGACAATGGCAAATGATTGTCGAAAAAAATGGTGGTCACATTGAGCCCTATTTGTAAAAGTAGTTGATAATTGTTATTAACTTCAGTTAAGCACCAAATTAAAAAAATCTGATGTGGCCAGGCATATGACTTTATCATACGATACAGCCGTGTTCAGGGGGGCAATTTGGAAGTTCAAGAGGCATCCGCTTACTATGATTTAATTTTTTTTCCAAAAAATGGAATGGACATAAATTATACAAAATTTTCTCTACTATAGTTTATTATTTAACTATTTTGACGAAATTACAGAAATGGCGGCTAATTTGCAAAATCGTTGAAAAATGATAAGAGTAAACCTCGAGTTCCTTTGGGCCCTTTTGGACAAAACTTCTTTCAGCTCTAAGTTTAGTCACGAAACTTCTAAATATGAAGTTTCGTCTCGATACCTTCAGTAGTTTCTCCGGAATCGTCGCCACAAAAAACGGGTACACACACATACACACACACACACACACACACACACATTTTTTGTACCTTGGTCAAAAATGTTCAGGGGGCCCAAAAAGACCTATTTCCGCTAAAATCTCAATTTTTTTTTTCACGATTACAATACTTTGTCATACTACGTATGATAAAGTAAAAATGAACCCATGAATTTACTAAAAATTACTGGAAATACGGCTAATTCAAAATGTTTACCGTTTTTTTTTTGGCCCACAGTGTATATGTCTATTTATATAAACAGCAAACGGTACAACGGAATGGGCTGAAATTTTATATACATAAGATCTGTTTCTTATTCTCCACTAGTACAACTTAGAACTGGTTTATTCACCTACACGTAGTTCTGTGTAGCTATGGGTCAGATAGGTCAAATTTTGACCGGTGAGAAGTTAGCCACAACAGTTATCCACAACTTTTTTTTCTGAACCGATTTTAATGAGTTATACATCATTGGAAAGCGCATGACGCCCTAGTTTCCTCCCCTAGTTTTGCCCGATCGAAAAAAAGAATTAGGGCCCAAAAAATTAAAATTAAAGTTGAATTTCTCGCAATTTTGCCGAAATTCCGGGTATCATATCTCAGTTATTACGCAACCGATCTCATCGAGCTTTGCATTACTGGAAAGTACAGGTCTTCAACTATACCCCATAGTTTTGGCCGATCAAAATTATGACAACTTCTGTCCAAAAAAAATTATTGAAATATTAGTGTTCTGAATGACCACCATATGCCAGCCACAACATTTATCCACAACTCTTATTTCTCAATCGATTTTAATGAGTTATACATCATTGGAAAGCTCATGACGCCCTGAATCTCCCCTAGTTTTGCCCGATCGAAAAAATCAGAATTAGGGCCCAAAAAATTAAATTGAAAGTTGAATTCCTCGCAATTTTGCCGAAATTCCGAGTATCATATCTCAGTTATTACAGAACTTATCTCAACAATCTTTGCACCACTGGAAAAGGTAGGTCTTCAAGTACACCTCATAGTTTTGCCCGATCAAAATTATGACAACTTGTGTCAAAAAAAATTTATTGAAACATTAGTGTTCTGAATGACCACCTATCTCCCCTAGTTTTGACCGATCACTAGCATTAAGTATTAACCCTTTTTCCTAAAGCCAATATGCTCTTATACAATGTGTGAAGTATGTAAAAAGTGTTTTTAAGACTAAACCTTACGCTCTAAAAAATAATTAACTTTAAGATAATTAAATTTAATAAATGATGTAATGAATTACTTTGTTGCGATTATATACTGTTTGTTGTTATTTGCACGAATAGTTTCTCCTACATATCCTACACAATTCACAGTTATAAAACTGATTAGTAGGGACCTGTGCGCACGTGATATGGAAAAAAATACTATTGCATCTTAAATCAAGATTGTAGCATTCTGCGCAAAATAAACACTTGTCTTCTAAACTTTCTTAATTCTGTAATAAAACGTCTATTATTGATTGTTCAAATGAGATTGGGTTTAGGTTATTCATTTTACAGTTTTGTATCAGGCACTTCGCATAATAGCACGTACAACCCCCACTATTTTATCCGTCCTTTATAAACTATAAATCTTTTAGTTTATAATTAATGAAAGGTTGTGGTTTAGAAACTTGTTTTAAAATACCTTCAAATTTTCTTAAATAAAAAGCTGCATTAAATGCGTTATTTTCCAGTAGACCTAAATAGATAAATGTATGATTGTAAATATTTTCAATTGCAAGAGTCCATTGGCATGTATTGTGGTAGAGCGGCATTAAAATCGATGATTTACTTAGTAACATTTTGCTATTAATATTTATCAATGAAGTGGTATTGGTAATGCCAACATATCCCTCTTATGTATTGCACAAAGAACAGATAAGTATTGGTCCAAACTGATACCAGCTCATACTCCAGGGACTTTAAACATGTATGACAATTTTTAAATCAATGACGTAAACGGTTTGGGCGCTATAAACTTTTTTAGAGGCTATCTGACACAATCCAAAGCCTTCGTCCCTGTGGTTGCGAATTGTCACATTTTAGTAAACGTGAGCTTTTTCTCTTGTTCCACGTCTAGGATAGTAATTGCCATAATGTTGATCTGGCACAAGGGGAAGCAGATGACAACTTATATTTTCTATTAAAGTAAGAATTAATGGCATTAGGATATATTCCCGAGAAATGGGGTAAATTAGCAAGAAAATTAACGTTCAATTCCATTTTGCTGGCTCTAATTAATATTTTGATCGGCCAAAGCTATGGGGTGTACTTGAAGAAAAGATCGTTGAGATAGGTTGTGAGATATTCAGGGCGTTATGCGCTTTGATGTATAACTCATTAAAATCGGTTGAGAAATAAGAGTTGTGGATAACTGTTGTGGCTGGCATATGGTGGTCATTCAGAACACTAATATTTCAATAATTTTTTTTTGACAGAAGTTGTTATAATTTTGTTCGGGCAAAACTATGGGGTATAGTTGAAGACCTGTACTTTCCAGTAATGCAAAGCTCGATGAGATCGGTTGCGTAATAACTGAGATATGATACCCGGAATTTCGGCAAAATTGCGAGAAATTCAACTTTCATTTTATTTTTTTGGGCCCTAATTCTGATTTTTTCGATCAGGCAAAACTAGGGGAGATTCAGGGCGCCATGCGCTTTCCAATGATGTATAACTCATTAAAATCGGTTCAGAAAAAAAAGTTGTGGCTAACTTCTCACCGGTTAAATTTTGTTGGTGTGTTACAACTCATTCAACTCCCATAAGTTTACAGTTTTGTAACGGAACACGTAAAACAAGGATACACTCTTTAATTCTTTAAACGAAGTTTTCTCGAAAACTACTGTTTACTCACCAACCTATTTTAATATGCAGGGCCCCATAGTATTTAGTTAATTGGATGTTAAATGGTATATTGCAGAATAAGCACCCTCTATTAATTATTCATTACTGAATAATTTAATTCGCATCACGCATTTTTGGGGCTATGAACTACACCTGACTGTTGCAATTTCTGCTCTGCACCAGAACAACAAACATACATATTTCGAATTACCGAGGGAGGAACTGGATTGTTTTTGGTGACAATCTAACAACCGAAAGTGGCAAGTATTACTACGCATTTTCTTTGGGAGTCAACCCATTTTGACCAAACTGATACCAGCTCATCTTTCAGTGACTTTAAATATCTTTACCAATTTACAGATCAATGGCACTGGCGGTTTTGGTGCTATAAGCTTTCATAAAAGCAGTCCAACAAAATCCACACCCTTAGTTACGAAATGCCAAAACGTCAGCAGCCACTGACATGACGTGCCATCTAATGTTCTACAATTGGCATTGGGTTAGGACTCACAATGGCTGTGGCTTCACGAAATTCAACTATTGCAGAATTTTGTGTATCTAACTATCTAGGGTGGGTCCACCCCTTTGAGGTAACGAACTGCTTTGTAAGTGGTTTTAAAACGGTTTTCTAAAATCGAGATATCATCACTTTACGCCTGCGTCTAATTTATTTGTCTAAGATTCTGTGTTATAAAAGACGATTATAAAAAAATATATTGTAATTTGCAATTATTAAAAATATATGGCAATTTGTAGTAAATAAGAAGTCAACATGCAAACGCCGAAACAATTATATATCTAAATAGTTGTGTACACTATTTGACTGGTATCATAAGGCATATTAAATGATGCAGATAAATGTAATGTTTCTCAATGCAGACCGAGATCGTATTTCGTTTGAAATGCGCACTTCGCAGAAAACAGCGATAGAGGAACCTCGCGGCATCGCGGTTTGTATAGCAGTATAGCTGTTGTACACGATGTTTTCATTCCTCAAATTCTCAATTAAGACAATACATGAGGATTCACGTTTCTACCCTACGATTACCTCACGTTTTCTGCTCAGTCGCACCTTTAATATGAAACGTTCTTCTGATAAACAATACGGTATGTTTTCACATTTAATTACCGTGATTCTGTAAAGATATGCTTAGATATCACATATGGACATTCCAAAAATATCTTTAACTAAACTGTAATATAAATATTCGCGATGAAATATTGTTTGTCTCATAGCTTCACGACTGAAGGATGTTTTTAGTTTGAGGCAGCTTAAAGATTGCTATAAGAAAGGAGGTGCATTACGGCCGGGATATTTGAATATTCCGGACGGTATGTTGTAATAGAGTCTGTCGAGTGGATCTTGGACTCTTGGCTCTTAAGACGGGGTTTAGCAGGCCTCATGTGAAAGTTATCCTGACGCTGCTGAAACGATAGATAGTGGCAGGACTGGACGTCTTTGGGTGGTGTGAGTAAGGCTCGTATACGCGGATCCGTCGACGTCGCAGCGTTTTCTCTTCCTCTTCAATGCTTCCTCGCCCACCGCCCTCCGGGCCGCCCGTTGCCCGCCGCCTTCCTTTTTTGCTGCTCTTCTTTTCGTTCCGTTCGCGACTAATTCGAATTCTAGGTCGGTGGCGGCCGCGGAACAGCGAGGCATCGGGGGGAAGCCAGTTCGATCTGCACACGACCGGCCTAAGGGGTTTATCTGGAACAAAGGATGTGAAACATTGATTTTGGGCCGATCTTCGTCAGTATAACAAATCCAAAACCATACAATTTGAGTTACCGTTTTTGTTAAAGTTAAAGCAGGACTTTTGCGTAGTCGGTGATATAACAAAATCAATCAAAGGTATTTTATCAGCAGTGGAAATTATGTAGAAATGCAATAATATACCGCGCAAAAAATAACCTAAAAATTTAACAAATTGGCGGTGTTATCGCATCAAAACTACTCCTTTAATTCCTCCTTACTTCTTCCACAGCGTGTTCCAAACTTCCAAACACAGAAAGATAATCGCCTGCGTGCCACGTTTCCTTGGAATGTTATTCTTTTGATACAGCATTCTGGGTCCGTCTCTGGACGCGCGTCGCGACGCCAATCTTCCCAGGCGTCGGACGGCTGTAATGCGGGGGCCTCGTTCTCGCGGCCCTTCGGGCGTAACGCGTCGCGTTTCTAATAACCGCCGGTGAGTCATTCCGCGTATCCAGCGTACGTGCGCTCGCTATTGTGTGCGTTCTTCTGTGTGTATGTGTGTGTGAGAGAGGCCGCGGTCCCAGTCGGTCCCTTTGTGTCTTCTCTGTGGGGCCCCGGTGGCTCTGGCCGCTAGATATCGACCCCGGTCTCGGCGTTTCCGGTTCAGAGTACGACCCTGCGCTTGCCTCTGTCCGCGAGAGACCCCCGCGACAGCTGCGGGTAGATCACACACATACACGTGCACACAGCAGCCAACCTCCATATACAAGGTGTTCCGCAACCTAAAAACATTAGCACTTTAGCTCCTATAAAAAATCGTCCAAAAGCGTTATGATTGATACACACTAAGTTTTGTATCAAATTCATCTCGAGAGGTCTTAATGTTGATGTTTGACTGGCAGCCACAACCATATATACAAAAATCAAATATATGTGTGTCAGTAAACATGATAGCGCCCAAAGGGATCAACAGATCGGGCTGATATTGGGTATACTTATTTCGAATTACCAGGGGACGAACTAGATTGTTTTTCGTCACAAATTGATAACCGGAAGTGACAAATATTACATGCGGTTTCTTAGGAATTCATCCGATTTTGACCAAACTGATACCTACTCATCATCCAATGACTTTAAATATGTATAGTAATATATAGATCATTCAGATGAGCAGTTTATGCGCTATAAGCGTTTATAGAAGAGTTTGACATAATCCATAGCCTTTGTCGAATTGTCAGATTTGAACAAACGTCAGTGCCACTGACATGACATGAGATTGTGTTATTCTTATGGCTTACGTTAGGTTGAGGTTCACGAAACTGAATAATAGTAAAAGTGTTTAGAAGTTGTGTCAACAATTTAGACGGAAAGTTGGGTGGGGGCATCCCGGATATTTATATAAATTCTTTTAAATATATACCTCTAAAACTTGTAATATAAATGACACTAATAACATTATAGATATATCTCAATCAAACATGATATTTGTCATTATAAAACTTGTTTTACTCTACGTAATTTTCTTCTGCAAGAAATTGTCTCAGATGTTCTGTAGAAATCTTTCATTCTAGACAGTTTTGACACCACACGCCTATGTTGTTCCATAAAATTCAATTCAATCAATTCTTTTTCAAACTTCTTGCACAAAAACAACAAAATTGGAAAACGTAAGACGGTTATAAGTATTTAAGACAGTCAATATTGAAACGCTTCATGATGATATCACCCTGTAGATATCTACGTTCGTGCAAACTCTGGCACACACACACACATAAGCTTCATCTACTACCACATCTGCGTTGCCGATGGGAGAGGAGTTTGGGTCGCGGACCAGCAACAGCGAGCGATAGCCGCGGCAGCCAGCGGCGTTGGTCGCCTTGGTGTGCGTGGATCCCTCGTAGGTGAACGGTTGATTGCGTGCGTATGTGTGCCCCGCTAACACGGAACGAGCGACCGACCGTCGGTCCATCCAAGCCCAATTCCCCCCAACACCCCTCGGGCACCCACCCTTCTCTCTTATCTACCTACACGTGATGTGTGTCAGCCTGATTTGCAGATGCCTACCACTATTATAAGCCGTCAGCTAGGCAGGCGCTTGTAAGAGCCGTTTACATCACATGAGGTAGAGTTAGCACTTAAGAGCCGTTAGCATTGGTAAAGTGCAGGCGGTAGAGTTAGTATTCTATCGTCAACTCGACTAATGTAAACAAATAGTGACTATTATTCTACTAACATAAGCGGCACTTAATTGTATTAAATTTTTTTCGAAAGTTTGTGTTTGGTTGGCAACCACAACCAGTTCTTTTAGTTGTTGAACTTCTCTCTTTAACGCGGAAAAGTAGGAATCAAACAGTACTGACCATCTTGGTGGCATGGCAACTTTAAAAATCTATAATGTGTCACTCATGTATCTTACTGGCTGCCTCGTTGTAGTTCGCCCCATCCTAGTGCTGAAAAAAGCCATGCTGTGACATCCCCGAGGTGTGGAAAACTGTTTATCGTTAAAAGTGGAAAGGGAGAGATTTTTACTTACCGACTAGTACCCTAGCTTCCTTCTAGGGTACTAGTCGGAAAGTATTGTAATCGTCGAAAAAAAAAAAAGATTTCCGTGGAAATACACGTTTTGGGCCCCCCTGAATCGATTGCGATGATTTCTGGAAATTCTTTCATTCAGTTTTAAACAGCAATGTTACACAAAATTCAATGAAAATAAATATTTGATTTACTTAATTGTTATAATTAACTGGTTTATCTTTGATTGATTAATTTGATTTGTTAACGTGTGCTTTGAAGTTAAGCAACCGTTCGACAAGCATTAGACAGGTATAACAAAGGATTTTGAGCAATACCAAATTCTGAAACCATTCGTCATGTTGGTGTTCGCAATGAAACGTATACGTCTCAAAGCGAATGGTCTTAAGGATAGCAGCCCTGTTCGTTGGAAGCCACGTCCGTCGTCCGGTCATTTCGAAAATTTCGGACCGGTCTCCGTGTTTTCCCCGGAGGCGTGATCGATATCGTCCGTCCGGACGCGAAATAAAAAAGAAGCGACGGTCGACCGTTCAGGCGGGAGGATGAAAAAGGTCCTTCGGGCGTAACGGAGGACCGCGACGTCACTACGTCCTTCTATACTTCGGACGCGCTAAATGGCAATTATGTTCTCGAGGGCCGCGTGCACGTAATACGCGTTAATCTCCGTCTTTCTTTCCCTCCTCACCCTCTCTTCCATCCGCGCGGCGGCGGCGCTCGCATTCGTACAGTTATCTGGTTAGCTGGTTACCGTATGACGCCGATCCTATAACTGTGCTGAGACGTAAATCGAGAGAAATGCGATGAATCAGACTGCGTGTGTGAGATTTTAGTGGGATTAAGGATTATACCAGTGGTTTCCAAACTTACTAGCTCTCGCGGTCCCTTTTTAAGAAATATTTAATCTTGGTGATCCTTCTGAAGAAAAAATCCGGGGTGTCCCCCACCCAAGTTTCCGACTAAATCGTTGACACATTGAGTGTCTAAACACATTTGCAATTATTCAATTTTGTGAAGCCACATCCACTCTGGACCCCAGGCTAACGTCTGTCATAAAATAACGTTTAATGTCATGTCATGTCCACTGACGTTTGGTAAAATTTGACAGTTTGCAACCACAGCGACGAACGCTATAGATTCTGTCAAACCGCAAAAAAAATTGGTTTAAACATTAATGCCCGTTTGCACCGTTTTTGTTAAGAAAGGCTTAAGTATGAAGT
This sequence comes from Aphodius granarius, assembly GCA_963971325.1. Classification (NCBI taxonomy): domain Eukaryota; kingdom Metazoa; phylum Arthropoda; class Insecta; order Coleoptera; family Scarabaeidae; genus Aphodius; species Aphodius granarius. The sequence continues at coordinate 28,579,018 of OZ020222.1, read as the reverse complement.
CGTACTTATGTCATCGATTTTGTTTCCGTTACATATCCATTGCCTAACTACAGTTAAGAACAACCTAACTTAAGCCTAGAAAATCGACGGCTTAAAGCCAGCGTAAATATAAACTTAGTTGTGATTGGTTGATTGTGGTATAGACACACATTGCACATGAAATGTCGTTTTAAGAAATGTCAGGACAGTACCTATAAGTGTCAATTTATCATGTTATCAAGCGATTTTAGGAGTTTGTAATGTAAAATTACAGTTTAGAAATAATGGGTTAATTTTGATCATAAATTCTTTTTTGTGCCGTAATTATTGTAGTTATGAAAGTTGGGCTTAGTAATTCAAATTTGCCGCCACATTATCCTAGTGAAAGTTTTGACAAGTGACGCAATACTGTTGATTTTAGAACCAAGTATTTCCAAATATAACTAGAACTTTACAGTGTTGCCAACGTCATAAACCCTTAAGTAATGCTCAAGTTAGGAAAAGCTGACATGCGAACGGTGCAAATGATGCCTGACTTAAGTTAGGCATAAAGATAAGCTGTTCTTAAATTTAAGTCGGTCTTAATAAATACGGCGCAAACGGGCATTAAAGGCATTGGAGGGTGAGCTGTTATTGGCAAATGATATTGACTTCGATCTAAATACATATTGAATAATTGCCTGCTCGGTGTGATTGTCCTATATATTTACTTGAAATAAAAAAAAATATATCTGGGGTGGCCCTCACCCATCTTTCAGACTAACTCTTATACAGTTCTTATAGAGCCTAAACCGTTTATCCCACTGATGTGCAAATTTGTATACATATCACCTCAAGTCACCGGAGGATGAGCTGTCACACGAGGATGAGCTAGCTGTTAAGTAAATTTTTATTATTTTTTATAAATTAAATAAAATATTTTTCCCTATTCTATTTTTTTGACAAAAATTTGAAAACTGGCTAAAACCAGTTTTTTGGAAATCTGGAATTCGTGTTTTTGTATAAACCCTAGTTGTGATCATGTTGAGAAACATATGCGATTTTGACAACTGGATCGACATAACTAGCGTAACTCCATCTTCCGCATACGAAGAAAACTAGCGACGTTTACCCGAAAAATTGCCATTACAATTTACGACCAGCAATTTTTTAGGATAAATGACGTTTTGAATTACGATTAACAAAATTTCGACGTGGTATACAGTATAGACTATAGAGTGTGTGCCGAGTATTAAAAAGATGAATATTCTGAACTAATTCTTTGTTGGTAAAATACTGCTGGACATTCTACTATGTATATTTGGATACTGCTGGTGACCGGACGCAGCATCTGTAAAAAAAAGGGACTGAAGAAGAAGAGGAGGAGGAGGGAAACGCGCGGAGAAGAAACGTTGGGCGCCGGATCGATTTGGCGCGCGGTTCGCGTCGTGATCGATTAACGGCGTCGTCGTCGCGAATCGCGAGGCCGGTTTTGCCGCACCCACGTGTTATGGTGGACCCGACGCGCCGGCTGCTGCCTCTGCTGCTGCTGACCGACCGATCGTCGTCCGGTTCTTTGTTTCGAAAGTTCGCGGAGCGAGGCGAGGGTCCGCGACCCAAAGACCGACGCGACCGACCGCTCGCTCGATAATTATCAATCTAGGCTCCGGCTAAACGCGGCGGCGACGTCGTCGGCGGCGGAATTCTCGGAAACTCGGTGACTAATAAAAATTCGTTTTTCAATCAGATCCGATTTGCATGTCTAAGTATGCGAGTTACAACCGGGCTCTTTATGACCGCGCGTTGTGACGATGAATAGAAAATTACGTCGTATGTCTCGGCAATCAATTATATTACACGCGAATGAAGTCGCAAGTCGATCTAGATTAATTCTGTGGTTATCGTGCTTTATTAGGTACCCTGTTTACGACTTTTGTGACCGAAAGGTCACTCCATTGTTTATGTACATAGCGCCCAAACGGTACGACGGATCGGGGTGAAATTTATACGAAATGAATTATTTTTTAGAAATATTTTTCTTAGGGAACACGTTTTTTTTAAGATTAAACCGATTTTAACAAAACTGCTTTAGTTCATCCTCCAGTGACTATAAGCGTTATAAAGTTTACATAATATTATTTCACTGCTGAAAGATATTTTACTTAATAATTTCTAAAAAACAAAAATGTGGACATTATATTACAAATGATATTAACTTCGATCTAAATTATTAAATAGTTACCTAATTATTGTCCTATACAGGGTGTCTCGCGGTACTGGCGTGTTAGAAGTTTCTGACGTTTCACTTACCCGTTTTTACTTTATCATACTTGGTAGTATGACAAAGTATTGTAATCGTGTCGAAAAAAAAAAAAATGAGATTTTAGCGGAAATGGGTCTTTTTGGCCCCCCTGAACATTTTTGACCAAGGTACAAAAAAATGTCTATGTGTGTGTGTGTATGTGTGTGTGTACCCGTTTTTTTGTGGCGACGATTCCGGAGAAACTACTGGATGTATAGAGACGAAACTTCATATTTAGAAGTTTCGTGACTAAACTTAGAGCTGAAAGAAGTTTTGTCCAAAAGGGCCCAAAAGAACTCGAGGTTTACTCTTATCATTTTTCAACGATTTTGCAAATTAGCCGCCATTTCTGTAATTTCGTCAAAATAGTTAAATAATAAACTATAGTAGAGAAAATTTTGTATAATTTATGTCCATTCCATTTTTTGGAAAAAAAAATTAAATCATAGTAAGCGGATGCCCCTTGAACTTCCAAATTGCCCCCCTGAACACGGCTGTATCGTATGATAAAGTCATGTGCCTGGCCACATCAGATTTTTTAAACGTTGTAACGGTATTATATTCCATCTGAACAATCCAAAATATTTTCAGCTCCACTACCACTTCCAGTCATCTGAAGTCGATAATATATTATTTATATCAAACTTGAATTCTGCGAATGAAAATGCATCGATTTTTTATTAGGGTTTCCTAAACTCAAAGTTCACCGGTTTTTAGTTATGTTGATTTGAATATCTGTGTTAATAAAGATAGCACTTTCATATTTAGTATGCAGATACTCTAAGGTATAAAGTACATGAAAGAGGATTGTTTTCTCTATAAATCGATATTAGAGGAAATCTATTAAAAGTTATATACATTATCATTTATGACAGCATGCGTCACGCATGCTGACACGCAAGTAACTAACCAAGGACAACGGTAAGGTATCAAAGTTGTGTGTTAGATGCTTTAATGTGAAATATTTTCCAGATTTTCAAGACATAATCATCTAGTGTTTGTGTTTATACTCCAAATATGTGACAGTCACGTCGACAAATACGTTTACTATTGAAATGGTGCACCTCGTAATTAATAGTTGTATAAACAGTGGTAATTACTCGTAACTGAAAGTGACGTAGATCATGTTACGATAGCACGGCTGGCATTCATTCTGACTCGACTAGCCAGCAAACAATTTATACGTTACCGCTCTGCCATTGATAAAATTATCACTACCAGTGTGTTCCTTCCTTGTTTACGTACCGTATTATGTTGTATTGGTGATGTCCATAAACGATACTGTTATGTACAGAATTGATTGATGCTTCAAAAGAGTATTCGCTACTTTATATTCGTTACTTCAAGTGATACTTCTCTAAACTTATTGACACCTACCTTTAAGTTAAACTTGAAATTGTATACCGTGAGTTCTCCTGTAGCTTCTGTTTGAGTTTTCCTTGTTGTCATCAGAACGAATTGTATTCATAACACATACGTAAGGTCGCTAAACAAGAAGTGTTAATCGTAAATTGGCTCGTATTTAACAACAGTGTTTCTTTTATGACGGACGAAGGAGGGTGAAATGGAGAATGTTGACGGTCCATTCATATTTATTGAGTGCTTTAAAATAGGTAGTTAAGCCAGTCAGTGCTACTACCGAGTAGGCTTTTTATGTCCCCCTAATTCTTCGACTGAATGCCGAGGAGGAATAAATATCTGTAAGTGGTAAAGGTCGTTCCTCAGAGTGGATGTCGTAATTGGAAAAACCTGTTACTGGTAACACGAGCCGCTCTGGAAGTTTATCTTTTACAAATTTGACAAAGTGGTCAATTTAATTTAATCACATTCTTGAATTTAATGCCCATTTATTAAAGATATCAATGTACACGATAAATTTATGCTGTCTGCAATGTCGTAACCAGTAAGATACACAAAGTGACATGTTCTACCTTCTTGACATTGCTAGAACACCAAGATATAAGTATTGCTTGATTGCTCCTTTTTCGCTTTCAATCAAAGACCTTTTGAGAAGAATTTAAGACAATGTGTATGTATATCACTTCTAACATTCTTGAGCCATTTGATTCCACATTATATATGTTTGCATTTGTCCCCAACTGTAACATATTAATATGAACAGACCACAACCCTCTCAAGTGGGTATCTTCCGTATTAAAATTACCGAAACGGCATCTGTGTATAGCGTAAATTGATGACCTCCAGTAATACGTTTTCGTTTTTCCATTATTACACGTTGAATTACTGACCGACATGTGTCTACTCGTCACAATTACTTATTAGAGTACTTAATATCTCATTTCCTTCGTATACCAAATGTTCCTTCTACCTATACGTTGCTCATCTTGTTAATCTAGTCGTTAAAACGATTGACCTCCAGGTAAGACTGTCATGACGGGTATATGAACATTATACACGCCACTTATGTATGCGATACATAGTAAATTGACCATTATGTATGTTAGCTTGCTACTTTCCGACTAGCATCATAGAAGGAAGTACATATTGGAAAAAAACAAGATTTTATTGGAAATATGAGGTCTCCCGAAGACAGTAGCAACTGTTAAATGTGTCTTCTTAGTTACAGATTTATCCGATTTTGGTAAAACTTATTTGTGTATACAAATTTGCAGATCAAAGAATTTATCACATGACATGACATTAATGTTATACTATGACTCACGTTATGTTAAGGTCCAGAGTGGCTGTGGCTTCACGAAGTTGAATAATTGAAAAAGTGTTTAGACACTGCCAATGATATAGTCGGAAAGTTGGGTGGAAACCAGCCCATTTTTTTAAATTTTAAATAAAAGCAAACTTATATATGATACATAATATACTATGACATATAATTGGAATAACAGTAAACTCAGGTATTTTGATTAGATAGATGGCAGGGAGTATCTAACGTTAAAATACGATTAATTAGAATATTGGTACTTTAAATTTAGATACTTCAAACATACATGACATACATACACTACATGAAATATTCTGGATAATGGCATAAAGCAAAGAGGGGTTTAAAGTTTAATTATCAAATTTTAGAGTAGCCAACCTGTAATATTTTCCATGCCACATTAGAGCCTTTTTTTTATTGAACATGCGATATCATTGCCACATGTGGTCATGAATTTAGGCCGAGAGAAACCATACATGTTCGCAATTTCTGATGAGGTATGTCGGGTAAATTTTTGAAAGCGCTTGAGGCATTGTGTTTGGAAGGCTCACGAGGAGGCAAGTAATTCTAGAAAACGGTCCGCATCTGCAACGCCAACCGACCAACAACCCTCGCGTACAGATGCCTCTCTATCTGGCAAATTCGGACCCTCGCACCGCGAAATCACGTCCTATCGCGTCCTCTTTGTTCATCAGGTACCTACACGGAGAAGGACGAACAGGATGCTTGAAACTAGCGCGCGCGAGCGAGAGGGAGTAAGTTCGGTGATGGTCCGTACCGATCGCGCGGAATATTCCGAAACTGGTCCTCCCGTCGACCAAATGAGCAATACGTGCCGCTGGGCATTGACAGCGTGTAAAAGGAAACCGTGTATCCTGTAGTTTGGGGATGCATTTCAAATAAGGCACGTCACGCTCACTGACGGCCTACTTCGGCCGGCCAACCATCCGCTCCGCTGGACAGCACCAAACCCGCTATGCCAGGAACCCGCTAGGAAACTGTCAAAGAGAAAAGGAGACGGTCAATAATACCACCACCTAATACTGAAGACCGCGTCCGCCGCCGTCCAGACGTTGCCTTTGTCCTTTGGGGGTACTGCGGAGTTCACGGCTTTTGGGACATACGACTCGAACACACACATACACAGGTCCAAGAAGCAGCCTAAACGCGCAAATTACCTTCTACGGTAAAGCTCCATCCTCCACCCAAGTTCTCCTCTATCGATTGCCGGAGGGAAAGGGGCCGCGATGGCGTCGTCTCTCGCGATGTGTGTAAATGAAAACCCGTAAAAAATACGGACGCGGCCGGCTTTATCCGCTCTTGCGGGTATATTGCCTCTACCCAGACGGTTCGGCCTTATTGACGCCGAACCGCGACATTCCTCCGCACGCAAGTAAACAAGTTCATCGTCTACTTCATAAGCGAACATAAGTATACACGCTCCGGCTTCTTGGATTTTATTTAGTCTTATGTCTAACTATGAAGTTACCTATTTTTAGGAAGGAAATTATTGTAATCGAAGGGAAAAAAATCGAGATTTTAGCGGAAATATGCATTTTGGAGTCACCTGAATCGATTGCAATGATTTCTGGCTGTGTCTGCCTGTCAAACACCTTTCCATAAGCTCCAATGAGATTTCAAATTTGGTGTACATATTTAGAATTACCAATGGACGAACTGAATTGATTTTGTTAACAATCGTTTACGTCACTTAACATATTGTCCGTTCTTTTGCTTCCTTAAATATATGACTCAGAAACGGTTACAAACGCGAAGGGATTGTTTGTGTCAACTGTTTTTAGACGCGACTGTACAAGTTGTTTCCTATAAGCTATATCCAGGAAAAAAGTCTATGGCGCATTCTATTATCCTGGATATAAATCATGTGATAAAGTGTATTGTAAGACTGAACCTTAGTTGAAATAACTTGAATCATCTATACTGAACGGACAATATATTATAATCCCATTTGGCGAATAAACAGTTAAAGTGGTTCCATATGTAAGTTATACAATTGGTTATTGTTGTCCATCGCTTTGTTAATGATTGTCTGTCCTGTCCATTGTACAAATTACCATCAACTTTAGCAAAAACGGATATTTGAAGTATTTACTGGGTACGTGACTTATGCTTGTCGCGTCTTTTGTTCCGTACTGGTGCCTTATGAATCAGGTAAGCCATTGTGAACGCGAAGGGCTTGAAACCTTCTGCGGCGTTTTTGTTAGCCGTCGCTGTTCCTCTGTCATCTTATCTCTCTAGCCAGACGTGGTGGTTGTAAAACCAGATGGTGCATCTTTTATGCCAACTAATTATCAAACAAAACACCGCCAGAACGGCTCTCCTCAGTTATTATGTTGTAATTGATTTGAAACCGTTGGAAACTTTCAATTATGAACAATTGTAATAAAATTCTTTTGGAAAAACTTCTTCGAACTGCAAGTTTTTGAACGTCTTTCCCAAACATACAGGATACAGAAAAGAAGAATCTGTGTAGCGGGAATCTTAACCAATAGAAGCAAATGGAAAAGCAATGGCTATATTGCTGACGTGAATACGTTGCTGAGGCGCAAGCTTTAGCTGATCCAATGTCGCGACGTCGGCGGATGTTGCCGATTCCCATTTCGAAAAGGTTTGTCACGTCCGAGCGCCGTCGTCATTACGGCTCGGGCTATTAGAGCCAGCGGAATCATTAAGCGCGCCCGCCCCTCAGGCCTCTGCCAGCACAATTTAAACAGATTACTACCATGTGGGACCGACCGCTTGTGTGCACCAACCGCCAATTTAATTGTTTTGGCCGAAAGAAGCCCAGGCATTCGGATACCCCTCTCTGTTACATATATTCATTTCTAATCATTGCATTACTTTGTATTGATTATGTTTTAAGCTTGAATACTTTTTTTTTCAGGATCTATGCTATCATAGACATAAACTCAAACACAACACATAGCAGCGTAATAAGCAAATCTGGATTATTGTGTTTTTCTTTTAAATCAGAAACCCAATTAGATTTTTTTCAATCGGTTAAAACCTGCTTTCGTTGGGCTCTACTTCTCGGCTACTATTTTCAGTAGTATACTTTACTTGTTTACATTAGTCTTGCTGGGGGTAGGGTAGAGTACTAACTCTACCTACTAACTCTTCCTCCTACTCTACTAATGTAAACGGCTCTTTGTAGTAACACTGCGCAAAAGAGACACGGTCTGGCAACACCGCCGTCCGCGAGGACTTCTCTATAGTTTAACGCGAGTGTTTCGCCAATTTTGGCGCAACTGTACCAACACCACTTAACCGCGCGTCCCAACAACCCTCCCGGGTTGACGTGACGCGTCGTCCTTGGGCCCACCGCCGGGTGTAAGAGACGCGGCTGTCGCGCCAGGACTACCTGCGACCCCGCCGACCCTCCGGGGGGTCGCGAACCAATTGCTCTCTCCTCCTTCGTGGAAAAGACCGTCCGTCGGCCGCCGCGCCTTTACACGCAGGCAGCGCCATTTGGTCCTTCGTGCGCCTTATCCTTTGTGCGCGGCAGGCTCCCGTTTTACCGTCGCCGCTGCTGCGAAACGTGGGTTCCGAATACCGTAGTTCCCAAGAGGGAAAGCATTTTTAATAAGAGGACGACGGACCGAAACGAAAATATTTGTGTTCGGACCACGCGGCCTCCCATAAAGGACAAGTGTGCTTTGTTTCGCAGAACTAATACTGTGCAATATCTCGGGACACTATCCGACGGTCCTTGGAATTTGTTAACACAAATTATTACTTTTTGTTGTATTTTCAAGATATAAGTCTTCAAACACATACGTCCTCAATACTTTTGAAATTGATAGTTACTCTTACAGACAAACTACTAAAAGCTGTTATTGATTTTAACAGTAACTCAAGGACTAAAGCAGATATTGCTTAAATCTCAAGTGTTGAACTGGATTTAACGGCATTTACACCTCAAAGCTTTCGTTGCTTTTTATTCAATGAAACATCAGAAATCTCAATGAATGCAAGCGGCATTAGCCACGAACAGATGCACAGTGCATCTGTTCATGGAAAGCAATAGAAATTGACCAGTTTCGGGTAAAAAGCATAAGGTATGAGAAGTAAAAATATTTTTTTTAATTATTCTGAAATAATTAATTTAATATTTAAGTCAAGTTGAACTTAAATTCTCTTTAAATGTCTTATATCGTTTGTCATTGTAATGTTATTATGAATATAATCGCTGGAAGGATTGGGGTTATAAATCTGAAATCCCATAAAAGGATGAAGTGGAACGTTTTGCGAGTTTGCGAACTTGAAAGGATTGTTGCACAAATATTATTCATCTCAAATCTGGCAGGAGCGCAACAAGTTTGCCCCACTTTTTGAGACTGGCACAATTTGCCCGACGTACCTCGGAACTTCTGCGCTCTCTCTGACATTAATATCAATTCAATTGAACTGTTGCGGGGTAAAAGCTCCGTATGATATACATTTGCTGAAAACTTTTACTATCACTTGATAATCAAAATCATGAATGTTGATCTCCAATCATTGGTGCATTTTTCTTTCAGAAAATCGTAGGCAAATATTTACTAATACAATTTTTAAAATATTTATGTTTAGGTACTTTTGGTAAAGCTGTGTTTTAGCTCGGTATTTATTATATAGCGATGGGTAGTGTCGATCTTATGCTAATCGCCATGTTACTGAAAACTGCAATCTCACCACTTCTCACCCCTACACAATTGCACGCGTAATTGCGACGTGAATCAGGCCCCTGATGTTTTTGTTGTCCAAATTTGGAACACCTTATGGAACAATTAAGGGCATTGGTCATGATTTATCCTACTTAGTTTTAAAAAGCCGAATTATGAACTAGAACTTTATAGATGCGTTTAGAATTTACATAACGTTTTATAATGTAACGGCCAATTAAGTGATACTGCCCTAATTGCTCTAGAGAGTCTAGAGCAGTGTTTCCCAACCTTTTTTGAGCTATGCCCCACCGAAGCTGGTCTAAAAATCTCATGCCCACTTCATATTGTCTTTTTTTATACCTATAACAGAGTTGGAAATGAACCTTACTCGGAACGGTGTACGTTTCTCATTTCGTCATTGGTACACATTCTGTCCAACAAACTTTGACTAATTTTCTCTCTGTGACGTAATGAAAAACTTGAGCCATTGGGCCAATAACATAAAACAATAATTTATTTGATTATTGAAATAAATACTAAGCATTTTAGCAGAAACAAAATTTGTTACATATTCTATTATAACAAAATAGAAATAAACATTCACTTAAAAACTAATACAACACAAATCTGCCATATTTTATTATAACAACACAAAGTTAAACATTTACTCTAAAACTGAAATTGTCACTGCAAGTGTTAATCGTACCCTTGAGTCTAGTTATCAAATATTCGTGCTCATTGCTAAATCTGGAAAAAGCACAAAATATGGGAACATTTAATTAAACTGTCAATATCAACATTTGTAAAAACGGTTTTAGAAAAAGATGACAAAGATGTGATTGCTGTGCCCCTTAGTAACAATACTGTCAGAAAAAGAATGGTTAAAATGAGCAAGAGTGAGAGGCACTGAAGCCTTGTTGATAACTTATGTAAGGTACATTAATAAGGAACATTTTTTTGAGGAAATGTTATTCTGCAAATCATAAGAAAGCACCACGACCTCCAGAGATATTTTTTCTAAGCTACATCTTGTGCTGCCAATCGTGCTCCTAACATGATGGGCAAGAAAAGTGGCTGTTTAAAGATGAAAATCCAGAAATGCTTCTTGTGAATTGTGTAATCCACAGGGAAAACTTGGTAGCCAAAAATATTTGTTCAATGAAGTATTAAATTTAGTTATAAAAAGTATGAATTATTTTGTACTTCACAAATTAACTTGAAATGTCACATTCGGTATTAGCTTTGATACAATTGACATATTTTATAACCGAATTTAATCTTCATTGAGAACTGGACAAACATTTTTGGTTACCAAGTTTTCCCTATAGAGCTATATTAGACAATGCACCAGAAGCATTTCTGGATTCTTATCTATAAACAGCCGCTTTTCTTGTCCATCATGTTAGGAGCACAGTCTGCTGTACAGGATGTTATGTTCTGTATTGGAATATTAAAGACATTGAAGTAATTATTTTGCTTATGAAGAATATCTCCGGAGGTTGTGATGCTTTCTAATTTACAGAATAACATACCTTCAACAAAATGTTCCTCAACAATGTATCTTAAGTGGCATAGCTATCACATCTTTGACATATTTTTCTAAAAACGTTTTTACAAATATTGATGGCTTAATTAAATTTTTCCCTATTGTGTGTTTTTTTTTTCAGATTTAGAATTGTGTAGGGATATTTAATAATTAGCCTCAAGGATATGATTAACGGTTGCAGTATGAATGGTACAAAGAGACTTTAAGGTAGGTTTTTTTTTCAAAATTTTTCTATATTCCAATTGCCCCCCTCAACAATCATATTGTCCCCCAGTGGGGCGTACGCCCCACGTTGGAAAACACTGGTCTAGAGGATGAATCTTAGACTACTGAACTCTTTTTCTTCTAGCGATATAAGAAGTTGAGATAGCGATATAAGAAACAACTGAGACCACAAAATCATCATGTTGGTTCCACAGATCAAATGAGTTGTAGAAATAATTATTTCAAAATTTTACTAGCTAGGAAAAATTTTGAGAAATAAAGCAAGCTAGGACAACGTTAACACATTGTTGCTCGGTTGGCATGAAGCTTCCCAAACGTGCAGACGGGTCAATCAACAGCACCATCCATAAAACAGTGGCACATTTCGTAGGGTCGTGTGGACGGAGCGGCGCCGTTTGTGCGGCGCAACTTCTTCAAAATTTAATTAATCCAGGCCAGCTATAATATTAATTATTATCGACTGGCCGTTCCTGGGACCCCAATATATACAGCCGCCATTCTCACACACGCACGAATACAGTAGCGCTCGAACGTGCACGCACTTGGTTAGCCATTGTCCCTCGGCAAGCATGGTCTTTACAGATATTTTGCTATAAAGCAGATTCTGGAAATCTAGGGTGGGTCACCCTAGATTGGGGTCCAACCAACTATCCGACTACCTCGTTGAAACGTTGAAGCTTCCAAACCTTCTACAATTCCTCTATTTCCTGAAGCCGCAGTCATTATGTATGTATACCAGCGACTAAGGACTGGTTTATTCACCCATAATTAAAGTCTTATATAGCTATGTGTCACAGTTGATTTTGTTTCCTCAGATTTTGCCATTAACGAAGAAGTATGTTAGTGGCAGTGTGTAGCACGTGAATAAAAGAATCAAGTGACGAGTTCTGTACCCCATGATTAGTAATCTATTGCTGGAATGAACCTGAATATAATAATTTGTATAATAAACCAGCCCTAAGACACATTCAAAGTCGGTGGAGGACGAGCTGGTATCAGTTTGGTCAAAATCGATTGAATTCTTAAGAAAAATGTATCTGTTTGGCCAAAATCGGTTGATTTCCTAAAAGAATTCACATTTGTCACTTCCGGTTATCAGATTGTCACCAATAGCAATCCGGTTCTTCCACAGAAAAAAAAATACATATCAGTAGACAAAGCTCAGGTTGTTTGTTTTAAGAAGTACATATATATTTTTCCCCCAAATAAGTTCATGCAAAGAAATAATATTTTTTTTTTATTTTATGTTTCTTTTCTCTCTGTGTTCTCTGGTAATTCTAGGTATGTATACAAAATTTCAGCCAGATATGTTGTACCGTTTGTGCGCTATCGTGCTCTGATTGCTACAGACGTATAGACATTTTCCAAAAATTATTGCACACGTTAAATTGACCCATCCATATTTTGACCGGTGAAAATTATTAACAGCCCTTTTAAACAGGGGAAGTCTGAATTTATACTTAATTACCCAATAAACTGGGTCGCCGGCTGAAGTAGGGGAGTTTGTGACCGTACTAAAAGGGTTGTTACCATTATTGTCCGTCCGGACATGATGTAGTAACTCAAAAAATAACAATACAGCGGCAATCAGCAGCAAATTAAATCATTTCCTGCTTGATACCTACTCAAAGTGAAATATATAATAAACACTACGTTAAAGCAATGAAATTATTTCATATAAATTACTGCTTTCGTTGTGATAAGCGGTACAGTATTGTTTTAATTAGGTATCTTTTGTTAGAAGGCACTTTTAATGATTGTATATATAGATATAGAGAGTGTAGAAAAAATATCATTAAGATTGAGAAACATTACTTTCCTCGATCGGCAGAAAAAAACATTTGAGATTTCATCGGAAATACGCGTTTGAGGTCCCCTGAATCCATTGCAATGTTTTTTTGGAAAATTTCAGTGTGTATGTGCTGAACTTCGGTATCCACCTTTAAAATTACCAGAGAACGAACAGGAGTGTTTTATGTTTTATGTTATGTGCATTTTCTTAGGGATTCAACAGATTTTGACCAAACTGACACAAGCCATCCTCCACACAGACAAAAATTTTTTTTTAACGAAACGAATTTGCTTCAAGTGAAAGAAAGATCGATATTAAATAGTGGCAGACAAAGCTTTATTTGCCGCAAAGAAATTATTTCTTTGGTAAAATTGATTAGATTCAACGCTATCATATTTGTTTGAACTTTAGATCACTTAAATTCAATAACATAATATTTTCAAACGAAATGAACATTTTATTTCAAGAACTCTACGTCCTTTTTAAGTAAAAAAAACTTTTCATTAGATTATTTTACTCCACGGTAATCTTTAGTAAAAACTACAGACTTATTCCCAAATGAAGAGTAACCAGAATACCGCTCGCATTCTGTAGCTCAGCGTATATAAATCCCAAGAAAAGGCCACGTAGAGACTATCAGCGCCATCTCCCCGCCAGTAGACATGGCAATAAATTTTTAATGAAACCACTTTTTTTACTTACCTCAAGGCCGATATTTATTTCAAATAAAAGCAGTTTTATTCCATTCAGACGCATTTCTCCAATTAAACCCAAACAATGTCTTCAATTACTGAAATTACGGATAACCATTTGGTGTAAAAGAATCGTTTTTTCAGTAAAAACTATTTCTTTTTACTTCAAATAAAATATTTCATTAGGTTAGAATGCAGAGTGACTAAGACTTTACAAAATTGAAGAATTACAGAATATTTAAGTTTAGATGGATACTCTCGCCGTTTGCTTATGCGTGTGTGTGAATTATCCTGGAACAGAAAGCGTGTGCATGAGAACCGCGTTAAAATTGTATAGGTAGGGACGGATTGGCACTGATGCGAATATCCATTTGGGTCGATGAGACTCCAATAAAGGGTGCGGACCAATATAGGGCGATACGGGTCCGTTCTCACAGGGTGGGCCGCGGATCAAGGGCGAGAGGACCGGGTGTACGGGGAAAAGCCGCGAGACCATTACGCGATTAGAATGTCGAAGGGCCTATGCCAGCGGCTGCTTGCCGGAACGAACGGACAGAGTTCGTATGGCCTGTTGCGAATCACAATAATTAACGAGACTTCGATGTGTGCATGTACATGTACGTGACGTTAGTGACGGTTCTGGGAACCACTCACATAGGAAATGGTCCGCGATGGTCCCATCTTTTTTTCTGTTCCGCTCGCAACGGTTAAAGTTCGCATAAACGTTCTAGTACTCATATTTGATCTGTGTAACCGATATTATGTTTGTGTGATCTAAGTTTAGTAGATCACCCTGTGGAGCAATTAAGAATCTTAGTCAAGTTTTTGCATCACTCTGTCAAATCAGGCAAGTCGTGAAGATTCACCATGTGCGAACTGAATGATTTGGTCAAAGACTTAAGGAAGGATCTTGACGTGTGTGTCACGATGTTGAGGGTCTTATGAACGAGTTTGATATTCCCCACGATCCTTCTGAATGGTGGCTTTCTATCGATTCATCAAAATACAGGTTGAAAGCAGTACTTTTGCATATTTTTTGAATTTATATACATAATTTGTTAACTGATTTTGTTGCAGTTTTATCAGTTTTTAAAGTATCCCTGTATCTGTAAATCTAGACCTGTTACAATAAATCCACTTCAGTTTCTAGTTATGTAAGGCAAATATAATGTGGAAAAAAATTTGTTTGTTGTCAGAAAGTTGGAAATTTGCTCCCTTGTGCAATTAACAAAAGATTCCGATAATTAATGAACCCGAGAACATTACATTGCTAATTAACTTGGCTTTAAAACAGATTAGGCAAAAACTTTACCAAGGTTAACAACTGTTCGACATGGTGTTCCAAAACTTATACCACAAAAACATGTTGATTACATAAATCAAATTGGTAATAGAGTTATAGATGAGTCATAGAATTATTTTAGAAAATGCATTAGCTAAGAGGAACGTATACTGTGCCTGTAATACTGCGCTTACAATGTGGAAAATAAAAACCGAACATCAAAATACGGACAGCTGTGTCACCGTCTCGTCACCTGAAAAGCAAAATACGAGTTTTTTTCTGTGTGAGTCGTTAAAATTATATATCACTTCGTGATAGAGTAATGCGAAACCTACCCCAACAATTCGGGGAGGATATGAAATCGATCGACCGGTAACCCTCTCGGCATCAAATCTTTATAAGTTTACCCTTCTGCGGATCACCCTCTCACTCCCGCTCGCTTTCCCATATATATATACCTAGTATGTCACGCTACCAACTCAATAGGGGTTATGTTGAGTTTTATTTAGGTATCTCTCGTTCACAGTATGCGTAAGGCCCCTTTGTTCGTATGTTTATTAGGAGTAGGTACACCAATTTTAGCTAATGCAATTTTGAAAATAATTATTTCTATAACTTATTTCATCTGAACTAACTTGATGTTTTTTGTGGTCTAAGTCTGGAGATCCCTTTGGAACTATTCAGGATGTCCTTTGATTCATTTCAAGATATTAATTGTCGAAAAAGATACAGTTGTTTCAATTTAAACCTTGCACATCTAACTTCCAGCCAACGTTGTAAATTTAACTTGCCACGATATGGTAAATCAAACATTTAAAATTCACAGGACTTTATTATAATGTAAATTGATTTAAGTGATCAGTCGATCAATCTGACAACAGGAACTGGCAAATGATACATACATTTTCTTAGGATTTTCATAGAAACTGACGTTAGGTAGGGTCCACTGAGGCTGTGGCTTTACAGAATTGAATAATTGCAAAAGTGTTTAGACACTTCATTGTGCAGAAGATGTAGTCGAAATGTTGGGTGAGGACCACCCCAGATATTTTCTTCTTGTGGTATAAGAAGTTGAAAGATGCCTTTCTTCATAATCATCATAGCGTGTGTTAATTCTGACAGCCTTTTTCACATCGTGTTGAACTTAAAATTGAAATTTTACAATCGGTATAAAAATTACCGAGTTAGGAAAGATGAAAGTTAAATTTACAAGGTTTTAGTTAAAGTATCTTCTTTTAAAATGAAGATCTTGTAATGAAAAAAATGCCAATGCATTGCTAATTAATTTTGCTCTAAAACTAGTAGACCAAGGTTCTTAATTGTTCTACAGGTGTTCCAAACTTACACCATAAAACATCACATGGGTTACATCTAGAAAGAATTTCGAAGAATTTGCTTATAATTTACATATCTTTTTTATCCCGTCGTTGATCTCAGTCCCTTAAATCTGAATCAGCAAACAAAGTTGCCCTTGCGATTCACTAACTGATACGAAACTCAACAAGTGCTTTTAAATGCTCGCTGAAATTGAATGAACTTTTTCCATGCTTGCGCAGTTGAGCACTGCCATTTGCGGAATTAGCTTTATCCCCGTTAAACTGTAAGTTGTGAACATTTACGTAGATGTTTACACATTGAATTTAATTGGAATATTGGCATTGTTCATTCGGTTCTATTCATAATGAACATTATATTATAATACTTAATGAAAAGGTAAGTAATATTCAGTGTGGAACACCTAAACAACTGTAAGAAGTTATTTAGAAGATATTTCAGAAAGACACATTTTTTTAGGAGAATCTTTGAAGTTAGATAGAAGAATTGAATATCTAGAAAGTATCTGTGATTTAAATAACATCAATGAAGATAAATAATGATTTAGTGGACATTTGAAATGCATTTTTTTTTTCGGAGAAAATGATGTAAACGTATGTACTGGATATGTCTCAATCGTCAAGGCTTTGCTGGTGCCGTGTCGGAGGTTGAATGTTGTTTTGTAAAGTTTAATTACCGACGAAGAAGGGTGGATGTTGGGGATTAGTTTAAACCCTAATTCTTCTAAAGAGCCCAACACAATAAACCTCTACCTACCACGGTCGGTTTCACATAACAAATCGTCTACATCTATACAATGTGCCGCCAAAGGTTGCAGACAATTGCTGCGTCGCTAATTGTTTTCGTAGAATAAGTCGCATAAGATTCATAGGAAAGAAATCGATTTGGACTTTCCGAAGTATGTCTGTGAAAACGAAAAGATTTAGCATGGTAAGGATTCAACCGATTTTGACCAAACTGATACAGCTCATCCTCAGTGATTTTAAATATTTACACTAATTGATAAGCCAATGAGATAAAGGGTTTGTGCGCTATACTCGTTCCTAGTAGGTGTCTGACTGTAGCCGCAGCCTTAGTCGCTATTGGCAACTTTTGATAAACGTCAGTAGCCACTAACATTAGGTTGGGATCAAAAGTGACGAAGCTTACGAAACCTTTTAGTGAATGATTTTTATGGCTTCGGCACAAAAACGTACAACAAGAAGAGTTGCGGCACCAGGGATGGTCCCTAACCGGAAATACCGACGACCTGCGAGTTGCGTCATACATTTGTTCCTTCGATATACCCAATATCGATTCTTGACATTCAAGCAATTGTAAAAATATATGTAGAAGACAGTTAAGCAACTGTTTAAGTCAAAATATGTAAGATAGATAGTTAAAAAAATGTTTTTATTGGACACTCACATGATGTCTCTCTGGATTACAACCTAACGTCAATAACATAGAGTAACAGTTTGGTTAAAATCGGTTAGAAAAGAGAATGCATGTAAGATTTGCCACTTCCGGTTATCAGATTGTCACCAAAAATAATTTAGTTCGTCCCTTGAAAATTCTAAACAAGTATACCAAATTCCAGGCAGATCTGTTGTACAGTTCTGGCGCTATCGTGTTCACAGAAATATGTACATACATAGATATTTTCAAAAAATATTTGCCATGGATTCGATGGACCTCAAAAGGCATATTTCCGCTGTAAAACTTTTCTTCCGTCGATTATAATACTCATTCTAGAATACCGTCGTACAGTAAAAATGGACTTAAACTACAAGTGTTTTTACATTAGGTACTTCTTTATAAACGTTCTCAACTGCCAGCAATAGAAATGAGATCTGCTGAGAAGAATCAGTGACCAATCGATAGTAGATGTCTATCTTCGCGACACCCTACCACCCTTGGACATAGAAATAACCGTGGGGTCAACGAGAGGGTGCCATCCCCAACTCACCCCACGTCGATTTGCATGAACGGACCTCGCGAACTCTGGACTAGATAAGACGAAGGCTGCGTCCACAGCACACGCCTCTAGGAAAGTAATTACACATGGCAAAAGGGCTTCAGTCGCCGATTGTTCATCTCTTACCAGTACACCCCATCTTGCTTCCACCCAGACACTACAGGGTGATCTAGATCAGAAAATATCTGGAGCGATTCCCACCCAACATTCTATCTACTTCAATTCTTCATTATCATGAAGCCACAGATGCTCTGGATCCCACTTAATGTCAATGTCAGTCAGAGTGCTTCTGTGAACGCTTATGGCGGCTTAACCGTTCTATCCATTGAACTGTAAACATATTTAAAGTCACTGGAGGATGAGTTGGTATCAGGTCGAACAAAATCCGGTCAATCTAACCTGAGAAAATGCGTGTACAATTTGCCACTTTCGGTGATCACCAGAAGCAATAAAAAATACATTTTCATCAACTAATTGCTTGTAAAAATATTATTTACTGCATTTTTAACAAAATAGCAATTAAGTTTTTAAAGTGTCTACAAACTACAACTACATTTATCTAAGATTAAAAGGTACTGTACCAAACTGATGCTCATAACTTTGATCTCTGGTGACAAATAGTGATTTGTAATCAGTTTGTTGTACAATAATGGAAACTTATTTTCTATTTTAATACAACATTCAGTATAATATGTTCTGTTATTTAGGGATGGTTTATTCATCTACATGTAAAGTCCTGTATATTTATGTGTCAGATAGATCAAATATTATTGGTGTGTGTGTAACACTCTTTCAAGTAATAGATTACTAATCACGGTGTACAGAACTCGTCAGCTGATTATTTTATTCGCGTTCTGCACACTGCCACTAACATATTTCTGTGTTAATGGCAAAAATGGGGTACCAAAGCAACTTATCTGATACATAGTTATACAGAACTTTATGTGTAGGTGAGTAAACCAGCCCTTAATATAATTGATATATGAATCATAATTGTATTTTTATGTCAATTTTTTTCTGAAGTTCCAATTTTTATTCTGGTCGATTACCATACTTTCTCTTTAGGGAACCTAGTCGGACTAAAGCTTGTTCTTCATCGATCGCCCTGTATAGTGCTTGCACGTGTATCCCTCCGCTAATCGATCTGTATGCGGGTGAGCCGCGGGTGCTTCGAGAATGGCGTCCGCGAACCTACGAACCGTTGATGCCCGCCAACCGCCACCCACCCCCACCCTCGCCTTGCGACCCCCCGCGACTAGACTTAGCAAGGGTAGGCTGGAGCCATCGGGCATCCGGCTTTTGGGAATTTCGAAAATTCTCCGTGGCGCTAAAGGTCGGAGAGAAGGAGAAGGAGAGAAGGCGAGAAAGGACCGCGCGTAAGGGGGTGAGGGCGGACAGGGTGTAGGGTGGTCACCAGAGGAAATACCGCACTATCGCATAGGCGCACGTACTATTTTAGTTTCCTAGAGCGTGGGTTATTTGGCATAAGGAGATTTTTTCGCGATCATATCTCATTGTTATGATAATGTTGTGGCCAAGAACTCTAGATAGTATTAGCCTTAGGGTGGATGTATGAATGCAATAAACTCCTTTATCAGTAAAAATACTTTAGACTTTAAACATTTACCTACATATTAGAGAAATATATACTATATTGAAATTCTTATTAGAATAAAATATTATTTGGATAGAAAAAAAAATCCTCTTCAAGCTACACTATGATGCCTCACTATGTCAACGTGGTAGCGGATATTTAAAAAGCTGACCCAAGGAGAACTGAGCGGAGACGTGAAGAAGCATTTTTATTGCTACCGACCCTAAACTCGGTTGGTACATGTGCCGCGGGTGAACAGTGAATAGGGCGCGACGAAGGGTGCGCGGTGGGGTACGGGGAGGGTTATTGGACACCCGCCGTCGTAACTAAGCTCACGCACGTTGCGATCCCATTTGCCCGTGTTGATTTATACGGGCACTGGGCGGTGGTAGTTTCTAACCGTTACCCAACGCGGTGCTTCTGCGATCTCTCTCCCGATTCCAGTTGATCGGCGTAGTGGCAGCCTAAAGAGACCTTTCAGACGGCACGGATGTTCGTGCGGTTTCCACCGCGCGGAAATCGCACGGTAACCGTCCGGTTCAATGAACAATGCAAACAAGTTTGGCTACTCAAACAATACAGATGGAAACGCACGGTAGTCAATGAGAAAGATACTAGTGATGCCCAAAGTTTTGACACATATGTAGAGCTAGTCAGTACTCATTACCCAACTTCATTATGCCAACCGAGTTTTCCGAGGTTTACGATTGAATGCGTTGTCGATTTATCATGCTGCGTTAACACTACGGTTCTACACCTAGTTTGAACAGAATCCGGATGGTAGAACCCGTAAGTACGGTTATTTCCGTACGGATGAATCCGCACTGTATGAACGGGGCCAAAGGGTTGCCCACGGCCCCGATGGTAGAACCGCCAACACATGGTTCCACTGTCGCCGTCGACATCCTTCAGGCGCAGAGATCCATCCCATCGTACGTCAAGCTAGGGGTCAGCAAAGGCCTGTCGACCGCGGTAACTATACAGGGTATTTCCTGAAAGTTGTGCGGTATTGGCAGATCGATTACTTAACGCGTTTCACCTCGGCTGCCGCCAGCCTTATGTTCCAGTTTAAATTTTCTTAGTATATGAAGTTATATGGAGTTTGCAGTAAAAAATCATATGGACCTTCATTAACAGTTTGGAACACCTAAAATATCTTCAAAATGAGTTATTTCTGACAAAAACCTCTGAATCAGTCAAACTATTACAATTTGCAATTCTTACATTAGCCTAAATCGATTGCAATAATTTCTGGAAAATGTATGTATGTATGGCCGTGAACACGATTGCGCCCAAACGGAACAACGGATCGGGCTGAAATTTGGTATACATATTTAGAATTCCCGGGGGACGAACTGGAGTGTTTTTGGTGACAATCTGATAGCCGGAAGTGGCAGATCTTACAAGCGTCTTCTTAGGGATTTATTCGATTTTGGCCAAACTGATATCATGTATGTATTGTACATATGTATAAGTATATAACAACTTATGCCCGTTTGCACCGTATTTATTAAGAACGACTTAAATTTAAGAACAGCTTATCTTTATGCCTAACTTAAGTCAGGCATCATTTGCACCGTTCGCATGTCAGCCTTTCCTAACGTGAGCACTACTTAAGGGTTTCTGACGTTGGCAACACTGTAAAGTTCTAGTTATATTTGGAAATACTTAGTTCTAAAATCAACAGTATTGCGTCACTTGTCAAAACTTTCAATAGGTTAATGTGGCGGCAAATTTGAATTACTTTCATAACTACAAAAATTACGGCACAAAAAAAGAATTTATGATCAAAATTAAACCATTATTTCTAATACACAATAAAACTGTAATTTTACATTACAAACTCCTAAAATCGCTTGATAACATGATAAATTGACACTTATAGGTACTGTCTTGACATTTCTTAAAACGACATTTCATGTGCAATGTGTGTCTACACCAAAATCAACCAATCACAACTAAGCTTATATTTACGCTGGCTTTAAGCCGTCGATTTTCTAGGCTTAAGTTAGGTCGTTCTTAACTGTAGTTAGGTAATGGATATGTGACGGTGCAAACAAAATCGATGACATAAGTACGACTTCATACTTAAGCCTTTCTTAACAAAAACGGTGCAAACGGGCATTAGAGATCAATGGGATGAACTACTTAGGCACTATAACCTTTTATAGAAAGTTTGGCAGAATCCACAACCTTCGTCGCCGTGCTGCTAATTGTCAGATTTTGACAAACGTCAGTGCCACTGACATGACATGACTTTAAATGTCAGGATGATAAATGTCATTATGTCATAGAAAGTGACGTTAGGTAGTATCCAGATTAGCTGTGGTTTTACAAAATTGAATAGGTAATTGCAAAAGTGTTTAGATATTTCATTGTACCAGCGATGTAGTCGGAAAGTTGGCTAAGGGCCACCCCACATATTTTTTACAGTGGTGTGCCTTTGCAGGGAGCACACTTCTTGCAATGGTAATCCCTATCTTTTACGAAAGACCATATTTTGCAAATTTTGCAGTTTTATGTTTCATAAGAAAATTTTGTTGAAAGGGTCAATTATGTATTGATCACTATATGAGTGAAAGTGTTACTAGTAGCCACTGTAACAAATAGTTTATCTGTTTTTGTCGTCAGTTAAATTAAATTTACTGTCAAAACATTTAATATGCCACCTGACTTCAAAAAATCTCCTCAAAATATATCGGTGCAAATCTCAAAATGTCTAGATGGGCTTGAAATCCGTATGAAGTTTGATTACGGAGATATGAGAAGAACAGCTCTGTAAATCTGTGATCTTTTTAATGCTTACTAAAATTATTGACAATCATGGGCCTTTGCACATTTTACCAAGCAGCTGATCGATCGCCCAATAAATCAATAAACTTGAAACTTTTATTAGAATTGGTCATAATCCTATTGATGTTTTTTCGGACAAACCTACCTTTAAATGGGCCAGTAAACCGATAAAACTGTAGATATTGGCCCTTACAGAATACCATAAAGATACAATAATCTTACACACAGTTTCCAACAGAATCGACGTTTGGGCTGAGAAATTCAGAATTTCAGAAGACGAGCAATTGTTCGTGGGTCTCCTTGTAGCTTACTCAACAAAATTTGTTCTAAAATGCTCGATTGCCATTAAAAAAAGAAAAAAAAAAACGTGGCACGTTTGACCTTTCAAACTCACGCCAATTAAAAAAGTATAGGCTAAAGAAAAGACAGCAAATTTAATTTTTTTCTGTTCGTTGGTGTACGTAGTGAAATCGAGATTTTCCTCTTTATCTTTACTTAACTCCTGCGTAATTTCATGTTTAAATTTAAAATTGTTTCTGACCCTTCAAAAGTTTTTCCCAGAAATAGCTTCTTCTGTAGATGTTTTAGGTGTTCCAGACTTCTTTCCACAGTGTATAAAAACGTTGGAATGACTTAGATCAGTTAATTAACAGCAATAGTATTTGTCATTCATTATATTCTCCATACACCTCTATACAGGGAGAAAACCGCGTCAACGACGATAACGTTGTCAACGTTTCGCACTCTGTTGCAAGAGGCATCTTCAGGACGTAACAGTAAGACAGCTACGAAGAGAATTTCTCCTGGAAATCTAGAACTTTGTAGTTATGTTTGGTGCTAACTTAAGCAACCTCTGTTCTTACCTAAATTGTGAGTTCAAAGTCATGTGTAAAAAATGCCAGTATCACTTCGATTACTGTACCGAAAATGTCGCAGTAGGTAGTGTGTTCAACTCATTTGTATTGTGGTAGCGTTTACACAGTAACGTAAGTTAGTGGTGGGTAAAAATCAATTCTCTTTAAGTACTTCTTGAGTTAAGGATACCAAGAAATTTACTAAAACGTGCTATTGGGTGATGTAAATAGGTACTCCAACAGTTGTTGGAAAACCCCGCATTTCGGACTTTGAGGATTCTTTGTTCCTCACGAAGTGCGGTCTAATCCTTAGCTCTATTGTTAGTTCTATTTCTTAACATTCTATGGATATGTATAGGAGTATACACATCATATGTTCTACCTTGCAAAACAGTAATTAGTAATTATTTACCAAATTTGACATACAATCTTGATGTGATATAAAACACACTTTCAAATAAAAAATAAGAACTAAAACTAAAAATCTACACAGCGTAAAATAAAACAACAATTTAATTATTTGGCAAAAAATAAAGTAGAATTATTTTATTTATTAACTTGTATATACTTGTGTATAAATAAAACCAGGTACAGTAAGTTTTTTTATGTTTTTCTATCAGTCCACAGTCTCAAATTGTCTACTTTGAGTTTAATTACATACTTCATTTCTTAATAATGTCTCATAGTTCATCTGCTATTTTATTGAAAGGGTTGAACATAAATGTTATGCAGGATAATGTAATAATAATTGTTATGTATTATGTTAAGCAATCTCAACACTATATAGCGTCAGGGGTTCCAAAACAACTACTTCCCGTCAACAGGTTGTTCGATAAATACGATGTAACTTATAATGGAGTAATCGAAATAAATGCTTTAGTGGTTAACTACAGTATACATTCAACGGATTATCTACATATTTCTTTAAGTGGTATTAAATCAGATTATTGGAGTTTAAATTGTCATTTAAACAGGAATAAACAAGACAACAAATTTGTCGACACAGATGTAAACACGTCAAGTTTTATAATAGTTTCAACCCACAAATTTAACTGGCTGCCAACTAACTTCAGTCCATCTGTTTCTCTATCGCTTTACGACCGAAGTTAAAGCACATTTTTAAGCGCCGCTTTTCTGTGAGGCGCTCACACTTGTAATTGTTTTAATAATTGCTGTTTAAAGTACATAAGTGGTAATCAGTCATGTCAATAAAACTCTAAGGGGATTTATTATGTCACCTAATTTGTAACTGAGTTTTAATTTATTTAATATAACGGTTATACGGCCGATTAAAAGGTTGTATTTTGTTCGAACGTATCAGGCGAACAGAATACGCGCCAGATGTCGCTCAAACACAATACCGACCGACCCACCTATCTTTATATTGCTGTTTCGCTAAAGCCTGAGCTTTGCAGTGTTATGTTTAGCTACAAGTGGCAGTTTAACTAGAACATATGACATCGTCGAAAGTTCGTACAACTTTGTTAACTACCGGAGTGAAATTGTTTTGTCATAGTTTTCCCTTGTTTGTTTGATATAGTATAACTTGAACTATTTATTGACGAGGTTATAATTAGCCAATTCTTGACGTAAAATATGTACTATAATCCATTTCAACGTAACAATGGACCATATGCAGACTTTTGCGCCGACTACAACACAGCTTTTATATTTTTCTTATCTCAAACGGATCGGAAGTTATGACGCTCCAAAGGAAAAACGCGAATAAATATTACTTGGTTATAATTTTTTTTATATTACTCGAAAATTTCTGAGACTTGAGATTGATACTTGTTCTACACAGTGGGAAAAATTTATTCGATACAACACGAATATCTTTGAGTGAAGAATATCGCTTGTTTCTATATCGGCTGAAAGATCATTTGGTTGGTTCAAGTAAAATACAACTCTCAGAGTAAGAATATCATTTTCTTAATGTTCCAAGTATTATATTTTCTTGTTTTAAGTATGAAGGAACTGCTTGAAAGAAATTACGTCTGTTTTAAGCGATACGTACGTATACTTTTGGGTCAAGAAACTGTTTGTTCGTTGAAGAATGTATATTTTTCACCACACAAAATATTGTTGTTGTTGTAAAACGAACGTCTTACTCTTTTTATATGTAAAAGAATAACATTTTCTTCGTCAGAACAAAATATACTCAACATAAACATACTAAACTCTTAAACCGGAAGAATAACTAGCTGTTGAATTACCTATAACATATGCTGAAATTCTTGTTACAATAAAATATTATTTGGATAGCAAAAATATCCTTTTCATGCTACACTATATATGCAAGAACAATTTTTTCTTGACATCCAAGAATAGAGTTCTTTCTGTGTAGGCTATTCCACTACAATCCTGGTTTTCCTCATAATCCTTGTAAGTCACCCATGAAATAAAACACTTATGCATAGATGTAAACAAACAATATACGAACACTCAATATCGTCAAGCTTATATAGCGAAAATATGTGGTAAAAGACGCGAGAATATGTTAGCGAAATCTGTAAAGTGATTGCACAACTTTCTATGTATCTCTCAGAGTAAGAATCTTGGGTCAAGAAACTATTTTTTGGTTGAAGCATATATATTTTTCGCCCAACGAAATATTTTTGTTGTTGTAAAACGAACTTCTAGTTTTTTTATAGAAGGATAACTTTTTCTTCGTCAGAGAAAAATATACTTAACATAAACATACTAAATTCCAACGGTATCACTAGATCAAAAATTGTTTCAGGAATCAACTTCTGTCAACATTTTTGCTATTGGTATACTTTTAGTGAGGAACAGCCGGTTAGTATTTTCCTGGCTGGCCGAATGTCGGTCACAAGCCTCTCAAAAAATTGATTCGTTTCGTATCGGACCAGGCGACCGAAGCGCCACCAACCATTCGGCGACCAATTAAGGAAATTTATAACGGTACAGGGTAGAAACCCGGCCTCCCCCGTACCCCTCGTTTCCTATCTAATTAAATGCTGTTAATTATACTCGAACTGTCCGGCGCAAAGCAGCGCGTCGTTCTCCAACATACGCGCGACGATAAAACGGAACGCGAACAAAGAAAAAAATAACTGCCCGTTGCGTTCTACGAGCGAGAGAAGGGAAGGCGCTGATTCTCCTACTTGCCTCGGGAACGCTCGATGTTTTAATTATTTCGCGGGGAAATTTATAGGTCTTGCCGACTGAAATCAGGGAGATTTGCGATTGAATATGAACGTTTCTTGTAGAAGGTTTATAATTATTTAGTATACTTCGTGGCACTTCGTGGAAGAGCTCGATGCTCCGTAATTGTAGTTTATTAATATTATTTATGCTAGCAGTAGTAAACAAACAATTAAAAATGAAAAATTACCATAACGCGTGTTAATTGTTAAATAATCTTCTGGACAGACAGACAAACATAACATATAAAAAATATCTGGGGTGGCCCTCACCCAACTTTCTGACTACACCGTTGCCACAATGAAGTGTCTAAACACTTGCAATTATTCAATTTTGTGAAACCAGAGCCTAACCTAACGTCATTTTCTATGACATAATGATTTTTGTCATACTTAAGGTCATATCATGTCAGTGGCACTGACGTTTGTCAAAATCTGACAATTTGCAACCACAACGACGTAAACCGTGGATTCGGCCAAACTGCTTCTATAAAAGCTTATAGTGCCTAAATGGTACAAGATCCGGACCTAAGTCGACCTTCCCTCATCCTTTTTTCTAATCAAATTAATTTTTTATACAATATAATGTATAAATGAACACAATGTCCTAGGGTTGCCGCCCCATATCCTGGCAAGGCTATTTTTAATTAAATATTATTTAAGATATTTTTTTAAATAGTTTCGGTCATTCTTTTTCTTGAAAAATTTGGTACCAATCGAGAGCCAAAGACTTACAAAAAAGCCAAACTAAGATTGGTAACTGATAAGTACGAAGGTAACTGCCATTCTACTTCATTGTCTGTCGCAATAGTAGGCGATAGCACAGCGATGGTGTAAACGCGCGCTAGGCGCTTGTCATGTGAACGTACCCTTTTACTCAACTATTCATATTTAAAATCGCGACAACGCTAAGATATGCCAATGTTTGCAAAGGCAACCCTACACCACGATGTCCGCAACAAAGCAACCTACATTTTAGTATACAATTGATCAGGAAAAACGATGAGGGTACATTACTAGTACCAATTTACCTTAAATAATTTGTAATTAAAAATAGCCTTGCCAGGATATGGAGCGGCAACCCTAGGATGTTGTGTTCATTTATACATTATATTGGACAAAAACTAGACTTGATTAGGAAAAAGGATGAGGGAAGGTCGATCTAGATCGGGATCTTAGACTAAAACCTTATAGTGCCTTATATCAGTTTGACCAAAATCGGATTAATCCCTAAGAAGATGCATGTAACAGTTGCCACTTCCGGTTGTGAAATTGTTACCAAAAACAATCCAGTTCGCCCCCCCCGGTAATTCTAAATGCGTATGCAAAATTTCGGCGCCATCCGTTGTTCCGTTTGGGCGCTATCGTGTTCACAGACATACATCCAACACATACATACCCACAAACACACACATACATACAGACATTTTCCAGAAATCATTGCAATCAATTCAGGGGACCTCAAAACCCGTATTTCCGCGAAAATCTCGAAATATCATTTCCCGTCGATTACAATAATTTCCTTCTAGGATACTAGTCGGAAAGTAAAAATTTCCAAGGTTTTCTAAATCAAGCGAAAGATGTAAAATTATTATTACATCATTAACACATTGAAGCGTCGAAATCTTATGCAGTGCCTCAATTTTGTGAAGAGCCAGCCACTCTGGATCCCAACTTAATGTTAGTCATAGAATATTAACGTCATGTCATGTCAATGGCCACTGACGTTTATCAAAATTAGTCAGTTCACAACCATGGTGACAAAGGTTGTCGATTCTGTCAGACTACTACGCTTATATCGCCCGTTCATCCCATTGAGCTGTAAATCCCGATTTCTCTTTTAGTAGATTACAATGCTGTCCCTGTCTATACGTTCCGCTCGCTGTCAAAAGGATCCTACATACATGCACAAATTTGGCGGTGTTGCCGTATTAAAACTACTTGAGTTGTGTGCTTCTTAGTGGTAACTAGTTATGCCCATTTGCACCGTATTTATTAAGAACGACTTAAATTTGAGAACAGCTTATCTTTATGCTTAACTTACGTCAGGCATCATTTGCACCGTTCGCATGTCAGCCTTTCCTAACTTAAGCATTACTTAAGGGTTTCTGACGTTGGCAACACTGTAACGTTCTAGTTATATTTGGAAATACTTGGTTCTAAAATCAACAGTATTGCGTCACTTGTCAAAACTTTCAATAGGTTAATGTGGCGGCAAATTTGAATTACTTTCATAACTACAAAAATTACGGCACAAAAAAAAGAATTTATGATCAAAATGAAACCATTATTTCTAATACACAATAAAACTGTAATTTTACATTACAAACTCCTAAAATCGCTTGATAACATGATAAATTGACACATATAGGTACTGTCTTGACATTTCTTAAAACGACATTTCATGTGCAATATGTGTCTACACCACAATTAACCAATCACAACTAAGCTTATATTTACGCTGGCTTTAAGTCGTCGATTTTCTAGGCTTAAGTTAGGTCGTTCTTAACTGTAGTTAGGTAATGGATATGTGACGGTGCACACAAAATCGATGACATAAGTACGATCTCATACTTAAGCCTTTCTTAACACAAACGGTGCAAACGGACATTAGTGGTAACTAGTTAGTAAGTTACTAGAACCATTTTAATGTTGTATTATGCATACGGCTCTTGAACTTTTGTACAAGGTTAGTCCATGTCTACACCATTACCGAAATGTACAATTTTATTATTTCGAACATAATAGATTTTATGGTTTAACACTTTACTTCATTCTTGCCGACGCTAATTTGAAGTTTGAATGAGGAAATGAAAGAAATGAAAGGATACAAAGCTAAGATCTTAAATAGGCATTATATTTATGGCATGTGACTGCTTATATGTAATGCGCATGGTAGTGAGGAAAAAAAACAACGGAGTAGTATTGTTAGGTACATTCCAAAGTTAGCGACCGGCGTGACGTGACGTGAAGCCATCGAAATGAGACGTGCAGGGTAACGATCGCGGCTTTGCCCGTATCGATTAATTTTTAATCGAGCCGGGAGCCATCGCTTATTCACGTCCCTCCGCCGTCCTTGTGCCACGGCGAACGAGCGGATCGCGTCCGTGCGACAGTTACAAAGGCGTGGGTCCATTCCCGCAGTATCCGAGGGACCGGAGCCAGCGGCCGAACGCTCGGCTAATTCTCGCTAATGGTCTCGGGGTACGAGGCGCACAGCAACGTTCACTATGATTTAGGGTTGACGAGGGGCGGTGCGGGGGTAAGGGGCGAGATGTTCGCAACGGCAGGGTTCCCGGAATCGCGGGTTCAATAGCCCGCGACTGACCCCTCAACATGTCTCTTTCTAGCTAACACGCCAGACCATCACGCCATCTCACGTTCCACCCAAACCACCCCTAAGCCCTCCCGCACCACCCCCTAGGACTGCGACCCCCGAGGACATGCATCAGCCGTACGTACGGTCTCGCCCGTTGGGCCTTTTCGCCGTTGCCGCTGTTGCTGCTGCAGCACTGCTGCCAAAGATTTCGTTATCGCGAAGGCCTTAGCGGATGCACCCCAACCCTCCCCGCAGCTGGCCGCGGGTCGCACCGTGAATAATGCCTAGGGATGAGGCGTCCGAGCATCCTCCGCCACCCCCCGCGCTACTTCTGACCCTACCGACGCGCGATTTCGCCCGGAAACCTGGCCTAGCCGATGCTGTGCCGAAAACTATATTTATTTTAGTTGCCTGAAGACTATCCCGTCGTCTATACCCAGGCGTTAATTTATTGAGCTTGAAGATAAGGGCGTCCCTTTGGGGTATAAGACTCATCCTAAACTCTGCTTTTTTTGCGACGGAGACAGTATTCACAAAGATGTTCTTTCTTATGGCAAAATTTAGTCAATGAATATGACGATTCCTTCCATTCGTAACATTTCAATACTGTACATAATCAAACTTATGGAGATTATTGACTGAAGCCTAATAATCACAAATATAAAATGGAGAGAAGCGTTGGAGAAATATTCCAAGAAGAGGAAAAGGATAGCCTCACTCAGGATTCGAACCTGGAACTTCACGTGTCAACCATAACATCCTGTGTACTGAAATGGCAAAATATTCTATCCGTGTCCAGTTCTTGTTTATTTATTGTTCAATAGCCCGATCGTTGAGTCAAATCTCGCTGGTCGAAACTGGGTGTTCATGATTACACATTGAAGTATCTAAACACTTTTATAATTATTCAATTTCAAGCCAATCTGTACCCTAATCTAACGTCAATCATATAATTACATTTAATATCATGTCATGTCAGTTGCTACGGACGTTTCTCAAAATCAATTTGCAACCAGAGCGACGAAGGCTGTGGATTCTGTCAAATTGCTTCTATAAAGGCTTATAGCTAAGAAAACGCATTTAACATTTGCCATTTTCAGTTTCAGTACTATCTAACAAAGTTGTATTTAGTTGAGCCTTATATTTGAGCGAATGCCATGTTGGCGTGTACATTGTTTTTATTTGGCAGTTCACTTCTGTTCATTCTTTTTGCGTTCTGTAATGCTTTTTGTATTTTCTTAGATACTGTGTGACAGTTTGTATTCTCTGTATACTGTATGATATTTTGTGTTGTCTGAATTATATTTTGGTGTGGTGGAAGAGCAGCTTAGCTGAACCTCACCTTTTGTTTTCTCTCAATTATATATATTGTGTGGTTGTTTGTTTGTTTGTAACAATATTTCTGGAGGAAACAATAAATGATATTATTATTATTATTATTATTATTATTATTATTATTTTGTTTCGATACATAATAAAAAGTATTTAGTGGTTATTATATATTCTCTTCAAACATTTCAGTACAGAATATATAATCCAAACAGGTTAATAAGGCTGATGCTTTATACATAATGGTGACATAATGGTGACATAATGGTGTTCCATTATGTCACAAACCGAAGGCACCCGATCGCTACCGATTTCTGACGAGACAACTTTCCATATACTACTATACTAGCTTACTAGCTTTGGAGTATTCTGTCACATTGCTTGTATAAACCCTTATAGCGTCTAAACCGCTCATCCCATTGATCTATAAATTTGTATAAATATTTAAAGTCACTGCAGGATGAGATGGTATCACTTTGATCAAAATCACTTTGGGAATAAATCCCTAAGAAAACGCATGTAACATTTTCCCATTTGTGTCCGTGTTACTGCCGGACCCCTGTATACATTTTCAATCTCAAATCTCGAATTTTCTTTCCGTTGATACAATATTGTTATCGGTAGATGGTGCAAAGAAATATTTCCTTGATAAAAATAATTTTTGCTGGATCGACTAGAAACATTTTTAAGAAACAAGGAAACATTTTTAGATTGTAGCGTAATCGTCGTACTGAAAAAAAAAAACACTGGATACTTTTCCAAAACATCTAAAACTTCGTTGTTTTTCTGAAGATTTTTAATAAGAATATATATTCAAGTTTTTATTTCCAGACAAATTGGTAGGTACTACAATGTATATGACATGTTTTGTGATATGTTGTACAACTTCTTCGCCTGGAACGGAAACGGAAATACAAATTTGCGGATCAGTGAGATGCAAGGTTTAGGCGCTATAAGTAGTCTGTGGCTATAAGAGTATATAGAGCAGTTTTACAGAATCCACATCCTTCGTCGCTAGGTTGCAAATTTTCAGATTTTGACAAACGTTAGTGCCACTGACATGACGTGACGTAATAATATGTATTAATATAAATTATCTGATGGTAGGATTAATCATGAACTCAAGAGAAGTAGAGCAAGTTGTGGCGGTTGCAATTAATTCACTAATTTAAGCCATTCCAACATTTTTAGATAACTTAGATAACTTAAAAGTCGAGCGAAAGTGAAATTATATGTTATTTGCAGCATAGAAAATCTCTTATGCCCGTTTGCACCGTTTGTGTTAAGAAAGGCTTAAGTATGAGATCGTACTTATGTCATCGATTTTGTTTGCACCGTCACATATGCATTACCTAACTACAGTCAAGAACGACCTAACTTAAGCCTAGAAAATCGACGGCTTAAAGCCAGCGTAAATATAAGCTTAGTTGTGATTGGTTGATTGTGGTGTAGACACACATTGCACATGAAATGTCGTTTTAAGACATGTCAGGACAGTACTTATATGTGTTAATTTATCATGTTATCAAGCGATTTTAGGAGTTTGTAATGTAAAATTACAGTTTTATTGTGTATTAGAAATAATGGTTTCATTTTTATCATAAATTTTTTTTTGTGCCGTAAATTTTTGTAGTTATGAAATTAATTCAAATTTGCCGCCACATTAACCTATTGAAAGTTTTGACAAGTGACGCAATACTGTTGATTTTAGAACCAAGTATTTCCAAATATAACTAGAAGTTTACAGTGTTGCCAACGTCAGAAACCCTTAAGTAATGCTTAAGTTAGGAAAGGCTGACATGCGAACGGTGCAAATGATGCCTGACTTAAGTTAGGCATAAAGATAAGCTGTTCTTAAATTTAAGTCGGTCTTAATAAATACGGTGCAAACGGGCATTAAATTACCTAGAAATAGATCAAAAATCGTTTATTTATATAAATTTCATCTAGTTATTTTTTATATTTAACAAAAAATTAGTAATATTGTAACAGCTTTCATTAATTCTTGATTTCTAGGAGGAAACCTCGTTGTTGTGACGTTACAATTGTAGACGTTTTGCACTCTGCTGCAAGAGGCATCTTCAGGACTTCTTCACACCACGAGAGTTACGAAGAGACTAAATTAGTCTGTCGGTTTTCTCCTGAAAATCAGAAATTAAAACAGTTTTCGTGCACAGACGGCCGAGTAGGTCGCTGATTTAGAAATGACACAGAAATAAAATCACGGATGTAAAATGTTAACATACATCTTCCAGAGTGCCTACAAAACCCTATTGAATCACTGTACAAATTAGAGTACGGCGAACGGATATAAAACAAAACAACATGAAACAAAAACTTCGTAGTAGTAGGAACGAGAGAGAAGAGAAACAAACGAATCGCGGACGAACAAAACACTTTGGTATACAGTAGCAGTATTACATCGACGACAAAACACGTTGGATTTATGGCCGTAACAATACGAGAACACGGGTCGAGATGTCGGCATGAATGAAGTTATCTGAGCGATATACGTTTAAAGGGATTTGTTAGTTCATTCATACATCATATTTATATATCTATATATACGGCGTGGGAGTGGGAGAGAGAACGAGAGTGCCATTGTCGACGGGTTGCGAGCGCCACGCCGGTAGTGGTGGTGGCTCTTTAAAGTGCATCAAACGGGTGGCAGTAAAAAGCAACAAGTGTCCATAAAAATCAGATATGGGCCGGGAATTTCTAAAGAATGCTCTCTCTCACCCCTGTGTGTTTGTTTTATTACTTTTATTGCGTCGGGGCAAACTGTTGGGCGGCGTAACAGGTGGCGCAAAATAAAATAGAAAGTTGCCAATCTGAAAACTGTAAAGTGCTCTGAGGAGCTCGTTTCGTAACTTGCTTGTTTCTTTTCTATATAGGGTGTATTTTATTGCATAAATATGCAGAGAAGATAGAATTTGGGCTGCTGATCATAAAATTCGTATTACGAAATATTCCATTCCTCCTAGGGTCATCAATGTCATCATAGAGGCCTAGGTGCTCTGCTGCAATAATAACTCCTCCACACATAAGTCATACTCAATATGTAGCTGTCCTTAAACGTTATTTTAATGCCCGTTATTAAAACCCGCTATTAATAGCTGCTTTCCATTTGCACATTTCTGAGTTGATATTAGCTGAGCTGAGCTAATCTAACTTATGCGTAGCGTTCCTTTTGTTTTGGTGAAGTAAGACAAGCTCAGACAAATTACCTTTCCCTTGCCCTTGGCTAGTCATGCGAAAAGGTAACTTAGATCGTCTGAGCTGTCTGAGCTAACCTAATAGAAGAAGAAGAAGAAGGAGAATCTAACCTAAATCCGCCATCGTGCGTGCGTGCAATTTGGCTTTTGTTTATTTTATAAACTATAAGAAGTTTCGGCAAGATGGATGAAGTTAACATATTTGATGTGTGTGACCTAATTACACATCTTCGCTACGAAGTGGAATTAAGTCACGAGGACGGTATACGCGTGCAAAGAAGCGGTTCTGATACCTATGTTTCTTATTTGTACCTATAGATGATAACATTGATAACACTTGTTGTCAGGCATGTGGCGCCGCCACTCGCTGACATCAAGTTCCACGACCTTAGTTAGATAGAATGGCACCGAATGCGTTCCTTTTGCCAACATAGCTTAGCTTAGTTGAACTTGGACCAAGCCAGACGGTGTTAGATTAGCTCAGCTAAGATTAATTCAGAAGTGTGCAAATGGAAAGCAGCTAATATTGAAAGCTTTCAATATATTTGCTTAATAGTTGGTGATATAAGGAACAACCGATAAAAAATGACCCGACCAAACTGTCTCCAAGTAGGTTTCCAAGCCAAACATTGCAGCTAAACCGCCGTTGGAAATTATTTTCGATGGATGACGAATCTAGAGTTTCTTGGAGCTGCTCCATTGGTGATAAATTTTGCGATTAAAAATTCCATTGTTAGTGAAAGTATATCTGTCCAAATAATTTTGCGATAACATAATGGGCCTTGTTGCAAAGTTGTTAAATTAATATCTGGGGTGGCCCTCAGCCAACTGTCCGACTATATCATTGGCACAATGAATTCTCTAAACACGTTTGTACTTATTCAAAGTTGTGAAGCCAGAGCCACTCTGTACAATACCTAATGTCAGTTCCTATGACATTTGTCATACTGATATTTAACGTCATGGCATGTCAGTGGCACTGACGTCTGTCAAAATCTGACAATTTGCAACACAGCGACGAAGGCTGTAGATTCTGTCAAACTGCTTCTATAAAAGATAATAGCTCCTAAACCGTTCATGCTGCTGATCTGCAAATTCGTATACATATTTAAAGTCACTGGAGGATGAGTTGGTATGAGTTTGATCTCAACCGAATGAATTCCTCAGAAGACGCATGTATCATTTGCCACTTCCGGCTATAAGATTGTGACCAAAAACAAACTAGTTTGTCCACCGGTAATTCTAAATATGTATATCAAATTTCAGCCCGATCCGTTGTTTCGTTTGGGCGCAATCGTGTTCACAGACATACATACCCATACACATACATACAAAATTGTGTGCGTCGGATTGGGTCAAGTTCATGTTCATTGCACTTTTTGGGCAATGTATGAATTAAGTTTAACTAACCGAGGTGGTTCGGCTATCAAAGCGTACCGCTCTACGTTTTCAGAGATTTTACTGTGCTCTATCTTTAATTTCTTTGAAAAAATCAAAAACATTTCGAGAAAACGTTCCATATAAATTCGCAATGCCTGATTGGAGTTTTTATTACATGAACTTGTGGTATATCACTGAAATTCATGATGTATATAAAAAAATGTCGGAATTGGCAAAGAAAAGTCAGTTGCACAGATGCTAATAACTTCTGATAACACTTATGATTTCTCTATTTATTTTTTTCATGGTACACTACAGTATAACACAAGTGATTTAGAGAATGTTCAGATAATATAAAGAATATTCGGAAATTATTTTATTTTTTGTTTCTCTGCTAAATTTAGAACTTAAATAGATGTATTTATTGTACATCAATGGATTCAGAAAAAAATTCTATACACTGACGCAATTTGAAAACCTTTACAAACACTAGAAATTGAAGATGGCAAAAATATAAAGTTAGCCTGAAACATATTCATCAAACTATTTCATTTTGTATCTGGCTAATACGAATCGCAGTGAAAATAACAGCGTTACAACAGCTAGGGGCGGTTTTTGTCTATCACCCTGTATAACACCATAAAAATAATCACGATAATAAGATGAGGATCATTTCAACAAATTATTAAAAATGACATAGCCTGTATGGGAAACGCCGCCATCTCTTGAGCACTAGTGTATTTATACTCATCGCTAACTGCCACCCACGTAGATATCTGCGCTAACGCTAATAATACTCATAAAAATACTAGGTTGGAACCTGTATAAATGGCGGAAATAAACAATTAATTTTTTTTCTACAACTGTCTCAAAAATTATCTATTGTCAGCAATTTGAGATGCATTAAAGGTCACATTTCTTCACGCAGTGAAATGAAGTATTATTTTTCGAGTACCTAGTTACAAAAGGAATATATCTACAGTGTGTAACAGGTTTACCTTTTGTCTACTAGATGGAGCTTTTTTAAAAATCTGTATCTATTTTTAAACGAGAGGATAGAGAAAATCATGATTTTTAAATCCTAAATACCTAAATACGTGCTTTGAGGTTCACTGAATCCATTTCAATGATTTTTGGAAAATGTCTTTGTATGAATAAAATAGTGTCCAAACCACAGACTAGACAGACACCGCAGCTAGATAGCAATAAGTGCACATCCCTCTGTCTTTTTTCCATCCAATTAAATCGGTATATTGACATCTTTATCGTTTTTTGTTAAACCGTTGCCCAGGGGGCGCTCGGTTGATGGACTGAGTTCCCATAGAAATCTATAAATTATATGTCATCAGTATGTCATTTCACTACTTATGACAAGCGTCAAATTTCAATATTTGCGTATTAGTAAAATGTTTTGGTATAATTTGTGGAAAAACCGATAGAGAAATTATTTTGTTTGCCGAAGAATCTGGATAGGTGCGTACTTATGTATATTTATGTACTTTTGTGTAACCTCTATTTTCGACTAATACATTTTAATTTATTGTCTTAATAAAATATTGTTTTATATATGTTTATTATTTATGTGGCCTAAAATTATTTATTTATATGTTTTGTAGTATCCCGCAATTGCATTCAGTTATATAAATTGTCGTTTTGCTATAATCAGTTATATTACATTGATATAATATGTGTAAAAGATTTCTTTATATTTTTTATTTATAATAATATGCAAGAAGTAAGACTGCGATAACAAACATTTTTTAGTCTAAATTTTAACTAGCTTATTAATTCGAAAGATTTATTTCAAATATGGCGCCAACATGCCCCAAGCGCCCCCTATGTCACGGGTTCATGCTTTTAGAGTGAAATAGACGATAGTTGAAGAGAGAAACGAGATATCGGGGGTCATGGAAAATAACGTTTACCGCGCTGTCTGTTTAGTCTGTGGTCCAAACAGTACAACTGGCCTGGTTGAAAATTGTTACCTATGTGCAAATATTTAGAATTACCATGTGACGAACTGGATTGTTTTTTGTGACAAACCGATAACCGGAAGTGACCAATCTCGCACACAATTCTTAGGGACTTTGGCCAAACTGATACCAGCTCATCTTCCTGAGCTCTGACTTTAAATATACAGATGTAACAGGTCGGAGTGCACATACATTGAGGGATAATAGATTTTGAACTACCGACCATAAAATTCTTATAAAATATCTGGGGTAGCCCTCACCCAACTTTCCAACTATATCATAGGCACAATAAATTGTCTAAACACGTTTGTACTTCAATTTTGTGAAGCCAGAACGACTCTGTACCTTCAGTTTCTATGACCGTTTTGACAAACGTCAGTGCCACTGACCTGACATGACCTTAATTAAGTATGACAAAAATCATTGTCATAAAAACTGACGTTAGGTGGCTCCGGTTTCACAAAATTGAATAATCGCAAAAGTGTTCAGCCACTTCAAAGTTGGGTGAGGTCCACCCCAGATATTTAAATACATATATATGTAGGTATATGTAGGTAACATCTCTGTACTTCTAAAATCCCATGTTATGCGCACTATTGCTGTATGAAATTCGTTTAGACGCCTTTGTTTAAGCAGCTATAGAAGCAGTCTGATAGTACCTGCAGCCTTAGTCATATGATTGTTCATTTCTTGATTTTTTTTGACTACCACTTTTGGCCACTGACATTAGGTTGGGATCCCGAGCGGCTGTGATTTCACAAAATTAGAACTGCATAAGGTTTTGTGGTCGGAAAGGTTGGCAGCTCCTTCAGAGGAACGTGCATAGTAGAGGTGGGTAGTTCGTGAACGAACTAGTCCGAGAGAATGGCTCCCGGCTTAGAACAAAAAACTAGTTCTTTAAAATAAAAAGAACTAGTTCGCAAAAGACCTGCTTTGCTAAAACATATCTCTATGCTCTCTATGCATATCTCATTCAGTGAACGACTTGTAGGGACATGAAATCTAGTTCGAAAGTCCTGCTTTGGTGAAACATATCCCATTCAGTGAACGAGTTGTGGCGACATCAAACGAGCGACATAGCACCCTGCCCGCCAGTTGTTTCTTTACCTAACGGCGGATGTCAAAAATATAATTAGAGTATAGTTTTTTTTCCTATTGGATAATGGATTACACTGTTAATAGTAGTTTCGCCAGTGTATGTTATACTATAATTTATAAATAATACCCCAATTCCACCTAAAATTGCAGTATGAATAAGGCAGCAATATGTCTTTTATGCCTTATTAAGTAAATATTTAAGAAATATACCTAAATAAAATAAGACAACGATTCTTCGATTAATATAATTATAAATAATTATTTATTTTCAAAACAAAATAACGATTCTTCAAGAAAAAGACAAAGTGGGAAGGCAGACATCGATTCTTTCCAAACTAGATCCTAGTTTCGTTTGGAACGAGATATAAACGTGCTAGAACACACAAAGACACGTTTATCGAAGTAGTATGTCTCAGGATCAAAGTAGTTCTTCAGAACTAGTTCTTTGAACTAGTTCCTTTTTGTGAACTAATCCGGAAGAACTAGTTCATTAAAAAGAACTAATAAGCCCATCTCTAGTGCATAGCACTCTCTGTTTTAAAATGTTTGTATTAATCAATATTTTCACTTTTTTGTTTCAGCCTAGTCGATTGTATTCGCCTCACACTATTTTCTTGCGAAAATCTGGGACATCTTTTGAAATAGCAACAGCGTTAGTCTCATTGCTCATTGGTTTTGGTTATGATGCCTACGTAGTTTCTGGTTATGCGACACGTGATGTTACTTTGAAGATTATGACCAGAATAAACTCGCCATTCCCAGAATTTGAGGAAAAAGTAGGGTAAGAAAAAGTAAACAATAGTATTTTTATTAGCCGTTATTTATAGCAAGAAGAAGTCGTCGAAGAAGTTGTGGACCCTAAGTATATACTGAAAGCACCTCGAGACCTCAGAAGCAAATTTCTGATGATGATGGAACAACGAGAAATTGATAAAGTCAATGCTGAAAGGGATAAGAAGGAAGAGGAGAAAAGACTCGAAATCGAAGAAATGGAAAAACCACCGTTCGACGAACTGTTTGGTTTGAGGATACACGCCTGGGTTCTACTCAGACCGGGAAAGCGAGACATTGAGGAACCCATCTTTGTCGAGTCGAGCACTGGGTATTCGTACCCGGTCGCCACTACAATTTATTGCGGCGTGGAGAGTGTTTGGAATCATGAAAACTACTGGGTAATTGTCTTATCAGATTTCCGGCATTGCGCCAGAAACTGCGCCATTTGAGGGCCATCTCAGGTATCCGGCGGGCACTTACAAATTACACAAATTGTGTATTCAGTTTCCTTCTTTGGATTATAAAAAAACTGACAAAAAAGTATGATATACTACATTAACTACATGATATTCCACGCAACTGGGTCATTAGTTTTCAAAAGATTGGCTAATTAGAAGCCATATAAATATCGAATCCGATAAGCCCTCACGGTCATCAGAAAATGCAAAAACGACTGTGCAGACTTTAATTTCAATATGTCCGCAAATCAAATTTTTCAATGATATTAAAATTCGTAATATTAAAATTTAAAATCTTGGAAGATTTTTTATATCAGGATGTTTGTGCCAAACCGATCTGGCAACCCTATTTTTTTTTAATTTAGGTAAACATGCAAGATTGTGCAAATGGAATAGAAAAACTCGATTATGACCTTACCAATCGAAAAAATTGGGAGCACCTACTTCTTGGCGAACCAACGTCTACTAGAGAGGCAAAACTTGATCCTGACATGGAAGATGAGGAGATATTACTCAATACAATATATCAAGAAAAGCATCTGGATATGCCCTCACCGTGGAGTGCAAGAATAGACTTACCCCATGACGGTATGCGTTTGTTTAGTATCCATGAATCCATTGCAATAATTTTAAAGTACCTGTACGTATGTGAAATTTGAACTGTTGTAGTGATTGAAAAACGATATCCCAATGGAATAAAGACAATCTGTTACAAGAGGTGCATTGTTGAGCAATATGCCTCTTACGTTCACGATGGTGGCCTGGTCACCAGAATCAACAGATTCTATGATCTGGAATGTTCCCCCGATCAGTTGTACCGGGTTGAAAACATATATCAGAATAGACATGACAGAATGATCAAGATAGTGGATAATATTTTAACCGGTTGGAGGGAAGTGCACTTCTTGCGTGGAAGAGAAGATGCAATCATAAGTAACAATATACTTTACACGCTTTTATACATCTACACATATACAAGGTGTTGTGGAAAAATAGGGACCTTGGGCAATGTAATATAATTTTGTTTTATTTCGATGTGTTGTTTTGTCTGTTTTAGGTTAAACATGATACATTTACCTTACACGTAAACCTTGTAAATTTAACATGTCCATAACGCGATAAATCAAACAGTAGTGCGTTTAGAATTAATAGGGCTTCTATACTTCATGGCTATGCCTCTTCTGTGACTTTCTGTTAATACCACCTAATACAACAGCTTTCACAAAAACGATAAAAGCTCGATAAAAGCTCTAGTAAGATGCGAATATACTAGTAACTAGTGTGTTTAGTTAGTAGCCACTACACTGCTAATTAATTTTTCTACTTTGCATCCACAATGCACACATTGTAACACTGTTTTCAGTGTTACAATTAGCAAATTGTAACACCGTTTTTAGTAACTTTTTTCTAAGATTGGTGACATTGATATCAAATGCATGTCAAACGAAAATATACATAACCACAAAAGTAAGCACAAACTGATTTTTTAGAATCGCACAAACTGCGAAGTATGTATATTTTTATACATATTTAAACATGCGTGTTGCATCCTAGGTTTCGTACTACTAGTATATGATGGTATATAATAATTTTATCAATAATTACTTTTTCACAGATATTTGAATTTAAGTGACAGATGACAGTGTTACCAACGGTTGCACCCATAAATACTGTTACGTTTTGGGTTCGAAGAAAACGTCCAGTGTGTGTAGAGTTTATTTATTTTAAATACTACTAAAAATCACAACTCTATTTATAACTATAATAACTCTATTTATGTAAATACAGCACTTATTTATTTGCACACTGTCGCTATGTGGATCTCTTGGTATTCACTTGTAGCGCTTCCAGGCAAAAACTGACTATCGCGGCGTCCGTTACGCGCTTTTATAGTCCGCGCCTCGACCTTCGTGATAATTCCTGGCCTTTCTAGATTCTTCGCGAACATAGGCCGGGCCAGCCCGCGCGCCTGTCAGTCCACGCCGCACGCCTTCCCGAGTCCGCCGGAATATTCTATATCGGGGAGTCGCACTCGCGTTTACTCTTGTTTCTTCTCGAATATTCCCGCGCCGCGGCGACGTCAGTCCTCGCTTAAGCAAGGCACTATCGTTACATTGCCCTCCTCTTAGACTGTTTCGCCCCGAAACAGCATCCCCATGGAGGTACTGGCAGTCAGGTACTTTTGTGCAGGTGCCCGTACTGTAAAAATAGCACTGGACACTTTTCTCAGTTGGCAAACGGGGTCGCAGATTAAAACAACAGACGACGATCTGGATAGAGGTGTCCCTGAAGATGGTCTCCAGCATGTTCCTTACTACCCTCCAGTCCAGCCCGTCCAGTTCGCATCCCAGCTTTGGTATGGCCAGTTTATTTTCACCATTTAACAACATACGGCGTTTCAGATCCAGAAGTGATGCCCACATCGAGTTGTAAGTTGGCTTGGCAAACGAGGAATTCTTGGTCACCAAATAATAAATGTGCCTCTTGTTCGTTTCCAACTCAGGGGCTTTTCCGATCTCCGGCTGTTGCTCCTTTAGTTTTTGAATCTGCCCAAATTTCCTTCGAAAAACCGTGGCTATTCTTTTTCGCATAAGCAGATCGCATCCTACGCAATGGGCCAACGAGTAATCATCCGGCATCGCAAAGAGGTCACGACGTTCTTCCTTCGTGACACCATACCGCACCTTGCGGCCAGTTGAGAACTCAGCAAGGAACTTCTCTAGTTCGTCTCCTTTACCTATCTGGTTCACGCGTTCTTCGTCAACGTTGGTGCCCTCATACGGTGCCAGACGATTGAAGTGGACAACCATTGGTTTTCCTGAGGGAAGATTCTTAATCCGGTACACCACGTCGTTTATCCGCTTAACGATTTCAAAAGGACCTTCCCAGTTTCGTTGGAGTTTGGGCGAAAATCCTTTTCTGCGCCGAGGATTGTACAGCCACACCAGGTCTCCTTGTTGATAACCTCCCTGCTTGCCCCTTACGTCGTATCGGTCTTTCATCCGTTCGCTCGCATCCTGAAGGTTCTGCCTCACGTGCTGGTGGATATCATCCATCTTCCTCTTGAGGTCGGTCACATAGTCCTCACCCGCAACATCATCTCCAGGTTTCGATCCAAACTTCAGGTCACAGGGCAGCCTGAGTTCTCTGCCAAATAAAATGCTGGCTGGACTTCGACCAGTGCTTTCCTGTACAGCTGACCTGTTAGCTAGCAAAAACAGGTGGATGTGGTTGTCCCAGTCTCTCTGATGATCGGCAACCACCTTGGAAAGGTATTTTCCCATGGTTCTATTCATCCTTTCCACCATGCCATCCGACTGGGGGTGTAACGGGGTAGTCCTGGTCTTCTGTATTCCCAAGGACTCGCACACCTTAGTAAAAAGTTTACTCTCGAAATTCCTGCCCTGGTCT
This sequence comes from Aphodius granarius, assembly GCA_963971325.1. Lineage (NCBI taxonomy): Eukaryota > Metazoa > Arthropoda > Insecta > Coleoptera > Scarabaeidae > Aphodius > Aphodius granarius. The sequence continues at coordinate 28,535,217 of OZ020222.1, read as the reverse complement.
GAGTGGATCTGCAGTGGGACACCAAAGCGGCAAATCAGCTCTTTCACGAGGACGTCTGCGATTGAGGCCGCTGTTTGGTCAGGAAGGGCATACGCTTCGGTCCATTTACTGAAGTAGTCCATCACTACCACGATGTATTTATTGCCGTTGTCGGTCTCGGGGAAGGGGCCTGCGACATCGATGGCTATTCGTTCAAAAGGAATACCAACGTTGTATGGCCTCATCGGTGCTCGTGGCTTCTTCTGGGGTCCTTTACTTTCGGCGCAAACTTTACATTTCCGGCACCACTCCTTGACATTGTCATGGTAACCCGACCAGTAAAACCGCTCTTTTATCTTCTCGACGGTTTTTCGGATACCAAAATGTCCTCCGGATGTACCATCGTGGATATGCGACAGCACCTGTGGGATCCTATTCTTTGGTACCAATAGTTGTAACGTGTAAGTTGTACCATCATCATTTTCTATTTTTCTCTTTAATAGTCCGTCCTCCATTGTAATCGAGTCCCACTGGGCCCAATAAGATTTTAGCGCTGAAGAACCGGGAGCCACTTCCTGCCAGTTCGGTCGCTGTCCATTTTCCTTCCAATCAAACAGAAGTCTTAGATCGGGGTCGTTTTTCTGGTCAGCAATCAATCGTTCTGTTGACCAATCTTCATCCACGGCAGTGGTTCTATCTACAACGGCGCACTTCCTCTCTACTCGGCAACAGTGTTCGCAGTCCACTGGACAAGGTCGTCGAGAAAGTGCGTCGGCATTCCAGTGGATCCTTCCTGCCCTGTGCTCAATGTCAAAGTCGTATTGTTGCAGCCTTTCTATCCACCTGGCTACTTGCCCCTCTGGATTTCTAAACTGAAGCAGCCATCTAAGCGCAGCGTGGTCCGTTCTTAGTAAGAACTTCCTGCCGTAAAGGTATTTGTAAAAGTGTTCTACAGATTTAACGACTGCCAGTAATTCTTTTCTTGTGACACAGTAATTCTTTTCGGGCTTAGAAAGAACTTTACTAAAGTACCCGATGACCTTCTCTTCGCCGTCCTGAAGCTGTGATAGGACGCCTCCCAATCCAACATTACTGGCATCGGTATCCAAGATGAACTTGCCTTCGGGCAACGGGTAACACAATATTGGTGCACTGATAAGACGTTGCTTCAAATGCTCGAATGATAGCTGACATTCTTCATCCCAGCAGAATTGTCGGGCATCTTCTGTAAGTTTAGTCAGGGGTTTGGCTATATCGGCAAATCCTGGTACGTATCGTCTGTAGTAGGTGCAAAGTCCAAGAAAACTCCTTATCTCATGTTTATCTCTAGGCACAGGCCAGTCTATAACCGCCTTAATTTTAACAGGGTCAACAGCGACTCCATCTTTTGAGACCACATGGCCAAGGTAGTTTACTTTTTCTTGAAGTATGTGACATTTTTTTGGACTCAACTTTAAGTTGGCAGCTCTAAGTCTTCGGAAAACGTTCTCCAAGTTTTTCAAATGGTCTTCGAATGTCTTACCGACAACTATTATGTCGTCCAAATAGACTAGGCAGGTTTCCCAGGACAGGTCACGTAAGACATTCTCCATAAGTCGCTCAAACGTGGCAGGGGCGTTGCAAAGACCAAAGGGCATCACGGTAAACTCCCAAAGACCCGACCCTACGGTGAATGCGGTCTTTTCCCTATCCTCGTCTTGCAGTTCGACCTGCCAATATCCACTCTTGAGATCTAGTGTGGAGAACAATTCTGATCCTGCCAGAGTATCCAAAGTGTCATCTATTCTAGGCAGTGGGTAGCTGTCCTTTTTGGTGACGTTGTTCAGTTGTCTGTAATCTACACAGAATCTCGTGGAACCGTCTTTCTTCTTAACAAGCACCACCGGCGACGCCCATGGACTGTTGGAAGGTTTAATCACCCCTTCGTTCTTCATGTCCTGAATTATTTGTTCGGCTTCTTCGCGTTTAGCCAGCGGTAATCTTCGTGCGGCTTGTCTGATGGGTCTGGAATCACCTGTGTCAATTCTGTGCTTTACTATCGCAGTACGTCCGTTTGGGTCTCCATTAATTTGAAAAATGTCCCGGTATTGTTGAAGCAGATGGTAAACTTTCTGTCGTTGGTGACTTGACAGGGACTTGCTGATTGGCTGTAGCAAGTCTGGCATACTTTTGGGTGCTTGGGAAGGGGCAACCTCACACGCCTCGGTGTTACGGACGACGGCGGAGATAGCTGAACAGTATCCTACTACAACTCCTCTCTTCAGGGATACTGCGTAGTGGTTCAGGTTCATAAGGCGTACTGGTACATTACCGTCTGTCGCCACCAAAGCCTTGCCTACTACGATGCCCTTTTCCAGCCTCCCGTGCCGGTACGCTGGCTCCATGAGTACTACCTTGGTTTGTGTGATGTTCTTATCCCAAGTGGCCGTTGCAACAGCTTCACTTCTTGCCGCAAGAACTATGTCATCCTTGAGAAGCACTCTGGCTCGGATGTCTCCCCTTTGATACAGGACATGTTCTTCCACACCAATCCTCAAAAGGCCCTGTTTCAGGTCCAGCTGGAAGCCATAGGAATTCATCACATCCATACCGAGAATCACTTTATCTTCGATGTCAGCAACCAGCACATCGTGCTCCAATGAAGAATTTCCTATCTCGATAGTGGCTCGGGTTTCTCCTAGGACTGTCGCTCTTTCTCCTGTTGCCGTCCTCAACTTCCACTTGGAGGACTTTATCCGCTTGGGATTTATGACATCCGGTCTTACAATGGTTTTAGTAGCGCCAGTATCCAGCAGTAACGAGCCCGGTCGTCCGTTGATCTTTCCATCGACGAATAGGCTTGTCAACAAATGCTGCAATGTCGCCACCTTAACGCTCAATGGGGCGTGTTTGACAAGAGTCGATGGTTGCCCCTTCGCATCGACCCTTTTTAGTTTTCCTGCTTCATTTTGGCCATGCTCTCCAGAAACTTCTTGCACTTGTTCCTGGTATGGCCTAATTCACCACAGTGCCAGCAGCGCAGGGACCTTCTCCCATTTTCCTCCAGCTCGACACCCCGAAGTCGTGCATGTCCCCTGGATGTTTCTTTGGCTACCTCCACTTCTAAGGCATGGGTCAATGCATCGACGATCGTCCTGGGTCGTGCCATTCTGACTGCCTGCTGTACTTGCACATCTCTTATGCCATCCACAAAGGCATGGACCCCAAGAGTTTCCAAAAGGGTTTCCGGGGCATTCGGGTAGGCACACCTGACCAGGCGGGCAATGTCTGATTGAAATTCCTGTAGGGTTTCCGACGATTTTTGGATTCTATTCTTCAGCTGGAGTTGAAATACTTGTTCGAGATGAACCTGGCCGTATCTCACCTCGACTGCCTTCACTAACTTTTCGAAGTCGTTCAACTCGGATTCGGGCAAAGTCTGAAGAATGTCCAGCGCATTGCCGCGCAACGCCATAGTCAGAGAAATAGCTTTCTCCTGCGTTGTCCATCCATTAGCCCTAGCAGCTGCCTCAAATTGTTTCTTGTAGTTATCCCATGATGTGGTCCCATCAAAGGTTGGTGGTTTAATGCAGGGCTTGACCTCTCTTATCACGGAATCCGTCGCAGCTACTACAATCTTCAGATTTTCTTGTAGCTGCTCTTCCAGACTTCTCACCTTGAATTCGAGGCTTCGAGAATTTTCTAGAACCTTCTCTTCAAGGTTTCCTTTATGTTCGAGAAGTTCCCCGTGTAGTCGGGTTTCAAACATCTCTTGTCTGTTTTCAAGGTTTCGAGCATTTTCAAGAAGTTTCTCATGTAGTCTCTCGACGTTTTGAGAGTTTTCCAGAAGCTTCTCCTGCAATCCGGCTTTGAAGTTCTCGAGGTTTTGAGAATTTTCTTGCATCTTTGTTTCAAGAATTTGCGAATTTTCTAGAAGCTTCTCTTGCAGTCCCTCGATGTTTTGAGAGTTTTCCAGAAGCTTCGTTTCGAGAATTTCTTGAAGCTTGGTTTCGGTGTTTCTAGAATTTTCTAGAAGCTTCGTTTCGAGACTCTCGAATACGTACGTGTCTGGATCTTCGCCTATCGATATTAGATATTCTGATAGCCTCTTCTTAAGATCTTCTTTTTTTCCTGACGTGTCCAGATCACGATCCTCCAACTCCTGTCGCAAATCCTTCACCTTTAAATTGTCCAAGGTGGCCATGATCACTACACGCACTTGTCGCTTATATTTTCTTCAATCCCACTTCTGACACCAGTTGCTACGTTTTGGGTTCGAAGAAAACGTCCAGTGTGTGTAGAGTTTATTTATTTTAAATACTACTAAAAATCACAACTCTATTTATAACTATAATAACTCTATTTATGTAAATACAGCACTTATTTATTTGCACATTGTCGCTATGTGGATCTCTTGGTATTCACTCGTAGCGCTTCCAGGCAAAAACTGACTATCGCGGCGTCCGTTACGCGCTTTTATAGTCCGCGCCTCGACCTTCGTGGTAATTCCTGGCCTTTCTAGATTCTTCGCGAACATAGGCCGGGCCAGCCCGCGCGCCTGTCAGTCCACGCCGCACGCCTTCCATAGACATCTTATTACTAGAATGCTATTCGGATAGGATGCGCAGAAAATTTTTGCCCACAATTGAACACTCAATACCACTCAGTTAGTGAGGAGGAAGGCATGCGTACTAAGTATTACCAGTGAACAACGTGAAAGGAAACTGGGTATTTATTACTGACAGTTTCCTATTTTGTTGACACAACATAACCTATGAATGTAACAACCAAACGTAACCCCGTTAGGATTTGACTTGTTTGTTTGTTGGGAGCAGCACAATAACTTTGGTTTTGATAGTGTTTTGTTATATTCATCGTTTTTCTTTCGTTTAACGTTTTAGTTTGTTTTAAACTTAATATTACGGTAAGTTAATATTAAGACATGTAAACAATACAATATAAACTTGTTTATTTTAGGTTATCTTCTAGTTTTCAATAGTTTGCACATACATTAGTTTGTTTATAGTTATTAGTTTTAATGGTAAGTTCACTTTATTAGGGAATGTTTTATTGAATTCTAAAATATAAGTTTGTTTTTGTTTTAGGTTCTAGTTTCTACAGTCTTATTGTTGGTTCTATAGGTGCGTATATTGCTGACTGTTTGGAAATAAGAATAGGCATATAATATCTATTGTGCATTTTAGTTTTCCTGCTAGTTTTAGTCTGGTGATCACGTTTCTACGTTCTGTTGTTTTATTTGGAAGTTAATAGTCTAAAAGGTATGTGTATTTTAGGAGGAAAAGTTTTATTGAAATTTAGTATATGAGTTATTTTCAGTTGCAGTTCCCATATAGATTAGAGTTAGTATAAGAACAAAATGCGAACATGCATTGTGTGGTGTTGCCAGACCAAGGGGTACCATACGGAAGGGATACAGTACTTTCGGTGAGCTTTCAGTAAAAGACAATCGATTAATAGTTACCATGAAAGAAAGCTTTGCCTAACGTTTGTATTTGATATTGACATAAATTTTCTCTATATTTTATCTGACATGTTAATTTAGTAACAGTTTTATTTGCGGTTATCCTATGGAGCTTAATTTGTATTGGCCTTGGATTGCTCCAATATAAGATAAGGTGGGTTTGAAGCATCTCCCACAAAGAAAGATATATATCATTTTCAGTTATTTGTAACATGTTGCAAAGCATTCATTGATAACTAATTCTAATAGACGCGCCATACTAACTTGTAATATAATGGATTATTTGTTAATAGGGTAACTAAAGCCCGTATATCTGCGTGGTCCAGAGCTCTTCGCAAAGCTCCCGAAGAGCTTACCAATTCTTCATTTGTATGTTCACGACATTTTGCACCGGATGATTTTGATGAAAAGAATGGGAAAAAACTTTTAAAGAAATCAGCGATACCATCACTGATGTTAACACCATCCAGTTTCAATACAAGTCAACAAGTCTTTTGCGTTAAGTAAGTATTTAACTTTTTTTCATTTGACAAAATGAGCTGTATTATCTATTGTAAGCTCTATTAAGATTATCTGGATAATTTCCTTTTTCTTTGTAGCTACTACTTTAAAAATAAATGAATACACAAAGGAAAAGAGTGGTACCTTTTACACCTTAAGACACGATTAATAAAAGGAGAAATTCTCAGTCCTCGCTGGGATGCTCTCAGAGCGTCAACCCGGCAAGGTGGAAACTTGGGTTCGAATGCCAATGTGGACAATTTTACCTTTCATTAACCCTATCTTAACCTGTAAAAGATATCACCCCTTTCCCTTGTGTATTCACTTATATATGTTATATGCACATTTATGATTCCAATTAATGTTTATTACTTTAAATACTGTAAAATGTTGAGATATGAGAGAAAAATGGGGAAAGCAATTTGAACTTTATTTTACTTTGCTGAAGATACACCCTTAAAAGTAACAATTTCAATAAATAATATATTTGAGCTTAATGAATATTTATTTTTTATTTTAGAGGAAACTATCGTGTTGTCAGTATTCCCAATAAGGAAAATATTCCGCCTGTAAAGGAAGACCCATTACAAAATATTCCATCAACCAGTGGAATTAGTAGATGCAGTTTGAGGTAAAATATGTTGTAAATCATCCGGAAGGGTACTTTACCATGTGAATAACATTTTATGACTGCACAATATTACCATATTGGATCTTGTGTGCATTGGAAGAATATTGGGAAAAATTAAACAAACCATATTTCAAACTCTGATAACATTTTAGATTTATACTTTACATTAGTTCAGTTAAAAATTAGCTGCTGGAAATCTGTTTATAAAATGAAATTTATTTATATATCATTACCTTATTTTTAGATGTTTCAGTTTATTTGAATTTAAACTTTTTTATCCAATACCAAAATTTGTTTGAAATGATATACTACTTATTTGTATTGAGTGGTGGGTTAATTGGAATAAATTCAGTAGGTTATAAAATATAAATTTTTTTCGAATAACTAATTTAGTAAAAGTAGATTGAGATGATATATACATTTCGAGTTAATATTTAGGCACTTATTTATATAATTATAATAATTGTAATGTTTGGTTTTTGTTTAGTTCCAAGTCCTTCCTTGAACTTGGTATTTTGGACCAAGTCCCAACAAAACCTTGTGCTGCTGAAGAAAGCCCAGAAAGGGGTTCAAGGTACAATATAATTACACACATTATATGAATTTGAAACTTTATTTGCATTAATTGCAAAAAATACATTCAAATCCAAAAATGTATAGAATTTACATATGTATATGATTTTAGTTCGGATTCTTCGGTAGTTGAAAAGAAAAGACAATCTGACAATCAAAAAAAGAGGAAGATTCAGGTGACATCTAGTGATAGTGAAGGATTGAGGGGATCCCCAAAAAAACGAAGAGTTCTTTTACGAACTTACCACAACTACTGGTAATTAAGTGTAATCAGTTTGCATTTTATATATTTTTCTTAACTGTTTAACTTAACATTTTAGTAAGTCACCACGAAAATTAAGTCGCTCTGTTGGGGTGCTCAAAAAGCAAACTACTCATTGGCGGCAGACCTTTCGTAATGAGCAACGTAAAGTTAGGAGATTGAGAAAGAAGGTATCCAATTTGTACCAGGTCGTAAGAAGATTGAAGAAGCTTCAACTGGTGTCTACAAATGCTGCTGAAGTGCTGGAAAAATGCTGTTCTGGCATTCCGTTAGCCGTTATGAACAGAGTAGTAGGGAACAAGAAAAATCTTTCAAGGCAAAAATACCCAGAGGAGTTGCGAAAATTTGCCATGACATTGCAGTTCTATTCCAGTAAAGCATACAATTATGTTCGTAAGAGTTTCAACCTGTCATTGCCGTCGCCATCAGTAATTAGGAGTTGGCTAACTAACATTAACTGTGAGCCTGGATTCACTCAACAGGCATTTACTGCCTTGAAATTTCAAGTGCAAGTCAATAAAGACAGAAGATTACCCACTATATGTTCCCTTATGTTGGATGAGATGGCCATCAAGAAGCAAATAGATTTTGCTGCCGGTAAAGTTTGGGGGTACACCAACTGTGGCAGTGGGTTAGATGATGATGATCTGTCATGTGCTACGGAAGCGCTGGTGCTTATGGTAGTAGCATTAAATTCACAGTGGAAAATACCAATTGGTTACTTTCTGATCCACTCGTTAACTGGTGAAGAAAAGGCCAATATAGTGAAGGAAGCGCTAATAAAATTACACGAACTCGATATTGCTATTACATCTGTAACTTGCGATGGACCAAGTGCTCACTTCACCATGGCGAAGAAGCTTGGAGCAGAATTGAGCAATATGGACAATATCATACCCTATTTTCCTCATCCAGCCGACGGAACACAGGTGTTTATAATATTTGATCCGTGCCACATGCTCAAACTTGTGCGAAATGCTTGGGGTAGTGAATTGATCCTACGAGATCCAAATAATAATATTTTGGATTTTAATTATATTGTCAAATTAAATGAAATTCAAAATAAGGAAGACCTTCGTTTAGGAACCAAATTGAAAAAGGCACACATAGAATGGACCAAACAAAAGATGAAGGTAAGCTAGAATAGTATCCAGCTTCTAGGTATTACAATTTGTTATTGTTTAGGTTAATCTTGCAGCACAAACTTTAAGCACTAGTGTGGCTGATGCTTTGGAATTTTTGAGGAGTGACATAAAGCATCCAGATTTTAAAGATGCAGCACCTACCATACAATTCATTCGATTAATTGACAAAATGTTTGACTTCTTAAATTCAAGAAGTCCATTTGGAAGAGGCTGTAAATGTCCTCTAAAAAAAGAAAATAGTACCTTTTGGAAACCAATTCTTACTGAAGCAATGGATTTCTTAAAAAATTGCAGAAATAAAGATGGAATCAGCATGGTGTTCTCAAGAAAAAAAACAGCATTTGTTGGATTTATCATATCTATCAAGTCGGTAATAGGGATATATGAGAAATATGTGGCAGCAGAAAAGTCTCCTCTTCAATATCTATTAACTTATAAGCTTAGCCAAGACCATTTAGAGCTATTCTTCTGCAGCGTAAGGTAATTACAATTGTACTTTATGTACATTGCTAGCATATTATAAATTCTGTATTGTAAATAATTATGATGCCATCTAGGAAAAGCAACATTATGTTGTGCAACAAGTGATGTAATAGCGTATCTCATTTAATGTGAATATACATTACGTCATGTTTCAGAAACAGCATTAAATTTATTGACTTAAGGTTTCTTTTCCAAAATTGTATCACAAATACATTATTCTGAGTGGTATCATTAAATTACAGATCTCGAAATGGATGGAACAACAATCCTACAGCTTATCAGTTCTACAATACTTACCGTAGATTACTAGTACATCATCAAATTAGAACAAGCAATGGGAATTCTCTGAGTCAGGATAATACCAGCATTCTTTATGTTACAACTGGCAAAGAAAATGCTTGTGGCATCGGCATTGATGATATATCAATTATTCGAAAATATAACGTACAAATGAATAATGAGAAGGACGATGACTTCATTCCAATATTGCCGGAGCTGTCAGTTGTAACTGAAAATGTTGTGGCATACATATCTGGATTTATAATAAAAATGGCAAAAAAACGTCTAAAATGTCCAACATGCGTTTTTGCACTTGAACAGATTTCTACATCTCATCTTGATGATTCATACCTCCTTTTGTTTACAAGGAAAAACAGAGGAGGATTAATAAGGCCATCATATGATGTAATGCAAATATTAAGGAAGGTGGAATCCGCTATCAGGCAGATAATAAATATTAACAACAATAAAATTCCAAGCGAAAAAAATTTCTTTGATTATTTTGTGTTGACTGTATCACGAAATATATTTATGGAGAGGAAATATTTTCTCGACCTAGAGGACCACGTGATAGATTGTTCTTTTGAACAGGAAAACCATATTATGATTATCATAAAAACAATTGTATTGTGCTATACTAAAATTAGATTTTTTAATATCGCAAAAAAGCAAACAGAATCCGAAAGGGGCGATTTAGTAAGAAAAAAATATTCCCGATTGGTACTGTTTTGTAACCAATAAAGTAATGTTAAGAATACTATGACTTTATATTTTATATTTATATCACCCCAGCAATTTTATAGTATATTATTTGGCAAGCACATAAGGAATATAAATCGCAAGCATGAAGAGCAAAGGATAGGCAAGTGTATACACATGCAAGTGATTTATAGCCATAATGTGCTTGTCAAATAAGACCTTTTATCTAAGACTCGTATAGAGCGGGTCACATATACTGTTGTCAACTTTTTCTTACTATGCAGAACAGGAAAAGATCATAAAGATCAAATTTTATTTAACTGTAACTTAGAAAAAGACAAAACTGTTATTAATCAAATGTCAGGTTAACATAGTTTATTTTTTTAACGAACAAAATCAACTTGGTAGTCATATAATTTGAATTACAATATGTGTAGTGAAAGAAACCTGTGTATAAACGTCCACAGCCTTGGTTGGAGCCTCATACTCAGTGTAAAACGATGTATATCTACCATAGATATTTACTTACTAATAAATATTTGATAAGTAGTCTAGAATAATAAACGTTGAAAGTGCCGCCAATGCTTTCACGTAGCGCGCATGCTTCACACCTCACCTGCGCGATGTCGTAAAGTGGGCACTTTTGTTATATGGTACTGGCATTCTAGGAATATGATTTCTGTGACGCCTTCCCGAGTCCGCCGGAATATTCTATATCGGGGAGTCGCACTCGCGTTTACTCTTGTTTCTTCTCGAATATTCCCGCGCCGCGGCGACGTCAGTCCTCGCTTAAGCAAGGCACTATCGTTACAATACTCTAGATTGGAATTTTACCTAATATACTTCTAAATTTTTATAAAATTAATGACGCAAAGTAGAAAAAATAGGATATTACACTCGTTTTATAAGACACATTGGCGCATTCGTTCATTTGGGGCACTCGTCGCTGGCGCTCCTCGTGCTCCAAACAACTCATGCGCCAATTTGACGTCTTATAAAACTTGTATAATAATATACGATTATATTTAAAACTGAGTACGCAAAAACTTGACCAAGGTCCTTAGTTATTCCAAACTTAGACCATAAAAACATCATGTGGCACAGATCAAACGAGTTGTTGAAGAATTTACTACAAAATTTATCAAGTTTTTAGGTAGGAGTTTTTTTTTGGCGCTGAGTATAGTTCATTTTTAGCTCATAAATACAACGTCCATAATGATGAAATCGAAGCGCCAAGAGTTGTCGAATATTTTCAGGAGAACCGATTTGACTGTATGCAGCTGTTGGAGCTGGATCCAGAATTTATGACAGAGATATACGTTGGACGCGATGACAAGTAAGATAAAAACATTGCTTATTCCAAAATGTTAGGTGTTAGTCTGTTTTTATAGTTACGCGCGTAGCTTACAACTATTTTTGCTCCGAAATAGAAATATCATGCCCGTTTGCACCGTATTTATTAAGTATAGCTTAAATTTAAGAACAGCTTACCTTTATGCCTAACTTAAGTCAGGCATCATTTGCACCGTTCGCATGTCAGCCTTTCCTAACTTAAGCATCACTTAAGCGTTTCTGACGTTGGCAACACTGTAAAGTTCTAGTTATATTTGGAAATACTTGGTTCTAAAATCAACAGTATTGCGTCACTTGTCAAAACTTTCAATAGGTTAATGTGGCGGCAAATTTGAATTACTTTCATAACTACAAAAATTACGGCACAAAAAAAAGAATTTATGATCAAAATGAAACCCTTATTTCTAATACACAATAAAACTGTAATTTTACATTACAAACTCCTAAAATCGCTTGATAACATGATAAATTGACACATATAGGTACTGTCTTGACATTTCTTAAAACGACATTTCATGTGCAATGTGTGTCTACACCACAATCAACCAATCACAACTATGCTTATGTTTACGCTGGCTTTAAGCCGTCGATTTTCTAGGCTTAAGTTTGGTCGTTCTTAACTGTAGTTAGGTAATGGATATGTGACGGTGCAAACAAAATCGATGACATAAGCACGATCTCATACTTAAGCCTTTCTTAACACAAACGGTGCAAACGGGCATCAGTGTACGAAACAAGAAACATCAACTACGGGAATAAAAAGCTGATGATTGATTGATACGATTGAGACGCTTGTGGATAATAATAATAATTAACACGTTTGCACCGTATACCGTCGTAGGCCTGACTTATGTCATGCTTAGTTTACACCGTCAACTTGTAGGTAGTTCCCAATATAGGCATTACCTAACATACTTTCTATGGGAACACTGTCCAAATTCTGGTGATATTTGGATAAATGTGCCAATTGAGGAGTGCGAGAAATTGTGTAAATTGTAATACCACAACGATGTCGTAGCTGGTAGACAGACACTGTGTAAGTGTCCATTAGTTGCGTAAAACCGTAAGCATACCAGTAGTCGGTTGATCGGTGTTACGCTTTGATTTTGTAAAATAAAGATATTACAATATTACACTTTTCAATAACATGTATGAAAGATGTTGAAGAATTTTGGTAACATAACTTGAAATTCTGTAGGGTGTTCTAAATCTGCTTCAATTAATACTAATCAGTTCAAAGTAGTCTGTTTTATTAATCTAACTAAATAGTGTTGATTAATAAAATATCATTTCTATTTCATTGACAACTGTTAAAAATTACCTTAATTTCTTGTAATAAATTAGCGCATCTAGGCTATCAAAATATTCCGATCTTTGCAAAATCTGTCGTAGAAATCTGAAATCTAAAGTTTCGAGAATATTGAAATCATCCTAGAAAATGTCATGTATTTCCAAATAATTTGCTATCGTACTTTCTATAAAACACATAAAGCGGATTACTGTAATGCAATCAATTAATGTAAACAATCAACACACCTGTAAACTCAGGGCTGCTTTATCCGTTAGGCAAGAAAGGCAACTACCTAGGGCGGCAGAAATGCTTAAAAAGAAAAATTAAAAATGTTGATCTGTTCGCATATTTGTTTATTAGATTTATATACTTATATAACGCAGTGTATCTATAGCATTACTTTTCTAATGGCAGGGAGTTCTTATCATAAGGACTAATTATTGACGTTACCTACCACTAAACCAAAAAGTGATTATTTTCTTTTATCTTATTTATTTATCTTCTTCCCAGTTTTTTGTGCTTATATTAGCGTATTCGGGGCAAATGTGTATTGATCACAAAAGAACTCTGTTGGTTTACGTTTACCACATCCAACAAAATTGCTGTATAGAACAAGTATTTTAAATATAAATATTCGAACAATATATTTTCTATAGAAAAATCTACGAAAAAGAGTTTTGGAATACACAAAGAGAATTTTTTTAATGAAACGAATTTACTTGAAGTCAAAGAAAGATCGATGTTGAATATAAATTAAATGTTAAATAGTGGCAGCCAAAGCTTTGGTTGTCGCAAAGAAATTTGATAAGAATTATTAAATTCAAAGCTATCGTATTTGTATGAACGTTAATTAATTTAAATTTAATATCATTTATTTCGAAAGAAATGAACATTTTGTTTCAAGAACTAAGTTTTAAATAAAAATATCTGAGGTGATTCTCACCCAACTTTCCGACTACACCGTTGACTCAATGAAGTGTCTCAACAGTTTTGCAATTATTCAAGTTTTGTGAAGCCAGAGCCACTCTGTACCCTACCTAACATCAGTTTTTATGACATAAAGACATTTGTCATACTGACATTTCATGTCAGTGGCACTGACGTTTGTCAAAATCTGACAATTTGCAACACAGCGACGAAGGCTGTGAATTCTGTCAAACTGCTTCTATAAAAGCTAATAACGCCTAAACCGTTCATCCCATTGACTTGTAAATTAGCATACTTAAAATCCAAAATCGGATAAATCCCGAAGAAGACGCATGTAACATTTGCCACTTGTGGTTGTCAGATTGTCACCAAAAACAATCAGTTCGTCCCCAGGCAATTCTAAATATGTATGCAAAATTTCAGCCCGGTCGAAAAGGTGTATTTCAGCAGAAATCTCGAAAAAAAAATTCCATCGATTACAATACTTTCCTTCTGGGGTACCATAAGTCCTAAACATAACTACTGCATTATTGTAATCAAACATCATAAGATTTGTATACAAATTTATCATACAAATAAGGTATTATAAAATGCATCTATTACCTGTATGTCTGGCATTGGAAAACGTCAGTTTTGTGACTCCTAGATCTGATCTAGATCGGTTAGGTTCTTCCTTCCTAATCTGCAACAAGAAACGTATAAACTCAGTGTTGTTAAAATAATAACTACTTCATTCATCTACAAAGTTACTTATTTAAAAAAAAAAACATAACCCTGATCATTGCAGTTAATCCATGGATAAAGAGTATAAACAATGGGGAGTGGGGACCTTAAATCACTTCCAACATGCAACATTGAACACTTTTGTAGCGCCTATTGGAAAAAGGAAACCCACTCCTCGTTCATCTGAAACAAAAAAACACACAGATTTTAACTTTTTTGAAGCAGACGCGAGCAAGGGGAAGATCCCAAACCACCACCCCGCTAACCTGCAGCGGCATCGTCTTCCCTCTCGCTCGTTTCTGCCAGGTATCGCAAGAATTACAAAGAAATACCCACTTACCGGAATTTTTCAAAAATACCACCAATCAAGGTCAGATGATTAGCACTACCACTACTTTTGACGACTCTACAGAACTCCGTAAAGAGTCAAAAAGACCTATAACGCGCCACGAACCTAGAGAAGTCCAAAAATCCTACCTTATTGCGTCTTCTTCCCCTCCAACGAACGATGACATCTCCTTGAACCTACCTTTAGATGTCTTCGTCCTTGGAAGCTTCCACTCCGGTAAAATCCTCCCCAAGTCAGTCCTTCTTCTCCCTTGGGCATCTACGGCTGCTATTCAACACTACACACGCAAGATTTAAAAACGCGCACAACTAAATGTCCAACACTTCACTAAATCACCATCGTTGTCCATCTGCAACAATAATATAACCAAATATAACAAAATATTAATCCACAATGTTTATTATGATCCAAACACTATCAGTACCAGTTATTACACAATAAAATTTGATTAATTGCGCTGAAATGAGTACGGAACATGATTTTTATACACACACGGGGTAATAGGTTAGGCCAAAATCACTTAAAACCACGCAAAATATCACAAATTACCTGTTGCGAATATTTGCTGGTATATCTGTATGCAACACGCGCGTACGCCGTGAAATTCTGCCAAAAAAAAAAAACGCACAGTCGCGCAGAAAATGTTTGGCAAGATGGCCGAAAAATGCAAATTAGCTCGATTGTGGTAAACAGGTGTTGTCGTTACTTGGTTACGAGACTAATACATCTAGCTTTTGTCGGTTCTTACTATTTCGCAATGTTAGATAATTCGGTTTTACTAGCCGATAATAATTTGATGCGTAAAACAATAATAATTTAGTATTACTTACATACGTTTTATTCTTTGCTTCACAATTCTATCGCAGCTTCTATGATCAGAAAATACATAGTTATTGCGCTGGGCGAACTTGGTTAAATATGTACCCACATTACACCGCCTACAACGTTTGTCACTAACTGAACCGAATATCTAACAACAACATATGAAATGCATCAAAAAATTTTACCTGCGAACGCGAAGCATATAGCATATATACAAGCACACATCCGACATACCAAAAAAACTCGTTCAATTCCAACCAACACAGCGCGCAAAGAAAGCATACATTTTACGTATTGGTAACTTTTACAAAAATATTTCTCGATAAACTTCATGGTATGTTTATGAAAATCCTACAGAAATTAATTTTAATACCTAAAACCGTTTAGTTAAAATAACAGTGTGGTTACCATGGAAATTGGTGAAAACCTGAAAACACATATCTTCAAATATCTGGAGTGGCCCTCACCCTACTTTCCGACTGTATCGTTGGTACAATGAAATATCTAAACACTTTTGAAATTATTCAATTTTGTAAAACCACAGCCAATCTGGACCGTAACTAACGTCAGTTTCTATGGCATCCTGACATTTAATGTCATGTCAAGTGATGGCACTGACGTTTGTCAAAATCTAACAATTCTATAAAAGCATATAGCGCCTAAACCGTATCTAAATCTCAGTGATCTGCAAATTTGTATACGTATTTAAAGTCACTGGAGGATGAGTTGGTATGAATTTGGTCTCAATCGGATAAATTCCTCGATTCACGGGACCTCAAAACGCGTATTTTCGCGGAAATTTCGAAATGTCATTTTCCGTCGATTACAATACTTTACTTCTAGGGTACTAGCACGAAAGTAAAAATCTTCCTTTGCTGTTTGACAATTTAGTACTTGACTTAATAAATTCGTTGATTTAAAAACTACAAATTTTGATATACCTAATCAAAAATAGTAGTTTAGTTTCTGTAAAGTGTACTTTCAAATTAGATAACTAGTGCGACCGTGAATTATTTTTGTTAAATTAAAATAATTTTTCTTTAATTTAATCATTCTTTTATTATGATTTGATTATAATCAAGCTCCCAAGTCGAAAAACACAATAAAAGATTTTGGTGGACTCATTGGATTATTCTTCTCCACGGAAACCTTTCGTAACGATTACAGAATTATTCCTAAATGAAGAAAAAACACAATACCGCTCGCTTTCTATGGAAGCTATAGCTTAGCTTATATAAGCTCAAACTAAGCCAACGGGTGACTAGAGACTGTCGGCGGCATCACCCTGCCAGTAGACATAGCAATAATTTTTAATAAACCCGCATGTTTTTTTATTCAAGTACATACTTTTTTCATTCAAATCTATTATGTCTAATGTCTAAACAATTTCTACTTTACGGAAATTATGGAAAACCATTTGGTGTAAAGAATCGTTTTTTTAGTGAAAATATTTTTTTTCGTTTTACTTACAATATTTCAAGTAAAATATTTCTTTTAGCCTATGCAGCTCATTTTTTACATTTAAAAATATTTATTTGTTTCAAACATATATGTTTTCCTTGAAAGAAATTGATTTTACATTTCATTTCTCTCTGTGTATAATATTTATTTTTATTTACTACATATATGTTCTTTACCGAAGTTAAAAGTAGTTTGGATAATTTTCTTTACTATTATTAGAAGTTTTGTATTTTTTGGAGAGTGGAAATTTTGTTTACTAATAAAAGTGTTCTGAATTCTGATAAGTTAAATTTTCATTAATATATGAGGAGCTGCAACAAAGTAATTGCCTAGGGCGCCGATACACCTTAACGCGACCCTGTGTACACTTTCTGAAATGACCAAAACAACAGTCAGTTGATTAAAATCATCGCGATGCGCATGCGCAAAGGTAACAGTTTGATGACGGTGCAAACCAAATTCATGACTTAAGTAAGATTCCGTACTTAGGTAATACCTAACACAAACGGTGCAAACGGGCATTAGTATTTGTAAATCTCTCGATATGTTACCTGATTTTTGCGATACTACACATATGAGTACTCCAAAAGCAGTTTTTCTAAATATTTATGTAACAACTCTTAGCCTTTGAAAATAAACATTGGCAGAACTAAATGTATCGATGCTAAATGTACTCGGTATCGAAACAAAAGTATCGACCATTTACTTGTATTTAGGTACTTGTATCGGAACATCAATAATACGGACGATTATTATCTGCTGCGGAGATCGCTAAAAAGGCCCTTACCAATGTTACCCCTAACATTGTCTTTTTTCTACTGTATACTAGGTTTTGTTATCGACATGTCAAGTACGCCAAGAGAGGTCATCCTCCACCAGGATACTTAGAAGGACCTCGTCGAATAATCCTAGTAATAACGCTTTTATAATATAAAAAATCTGAAATTTAGGTACCGTTCTTTTAGCTTATCGTGGAAAAGTTCAATAGAAACGAGGCAAGACCTGCATCAGAAGACATCGCCATTCGCGAATTCGATATTATCAACAAAGAAATACGCCTAAGGTACCATTACGACAAGGGAAAAGTAACTGCATCGACTAGGAAATTTATAAAACCGCCAATGGCCGATATGAGTGATCGTTTAGTTTTCGATTCTACTCTGACCAGCGGTTACCAAGCCGAAATTGATGCGCCGCCGCCACGTCATCTAAATCTGTTCACTTTGCTCGATCAACAGTTACAAGCAGAAAAAGAATCGATAAGACAAATCAGGGAAATCGAAGACCTTACTGCGGAATTTGTTAAACTGAGACAAATGGAACGTGCAACGATGACTCTTGATATTGATATATTTAATAGAGAACAAAATGTCGAATATAGACATGGAATGTTGGAACGAGTAAGTTAACGTGGAAGTCTACTCCTCAATACATACCTCCTGGTGGCTCTTGTTAGGCGTTGATGTCACTAAATAAGATTAGTACCAAAACGAGCATCACTTTGAGTTATAGGGCGCCACTCACCACGGCACAATCTTATTTTCAGTTTTCCAAAAACCAGAACTTACAACACAATAATGACCATAATATTGTTATCCTGAATTTGAGATGAGATTAGTATTTTAGTCATTCAAAGACAATAACTATTTTTTTCTGCATTTGAAAAAATGCATCATCGTTATAGGTTCCTTGGCATTATTGACATCGGGTACAGAGACTACAGATCATCTATAGAGTCCGTAACCAGCAGTAGCGTGATAGTTCTGCTAACCACCAAATGATATCAGCTTGACCTTAAAATATATTATTTAAGACTTGTGTATAGTTAAAACTTACATTGTAGGAAGCGCAAGAAAAACAAAGCAGAGAAAAAGAAGTAGAAGAAGATACAGATTTCTTAGCTCCTTATTTGGCGAGATACTCAATTCCAATGCTGACTCGTAACCAAGCTTTGGACATCGAAGTGGAGTGTTTGAATGACTTCAAGAAAATGATGGTTGCTCGTGCAGTGGATATTCAGCGGCAGTTTGAGAAGGTTCACCTCAAAATATACTAGCAAAATATACTTAAAACTGAAAAAAAGAATACATTGTTTTAACTGTATTTTTTTGAGACATTGTGACTACTTTTT
The DNA here is from genome assembly GCA_963971325.1 of Aphodius granarius. Taxonomy (NCBI): domain Eukaryota; kingdom Metazoa; phylum Arthropoda; class Insecta; order Coleoptera; family Scarabaeidae; genus Aphodius; species Aphodius granarius. The sequence continues at coordinate 28,516,147 of OZ020222.1, read as the reverse complement.
CAACTTTTAACAAGTTCTTACATCACAAGAAAAACTAATTTTCTTTCTTTAGTGTTCAACTGAGATTCAAGAAAAACAAGCCTGGTATTCGACAACTCTAGACACTATAACTCTTCTGGAAGAAGAAAATTACTTCAAGGAAATAAATGACGCACGATTCTTGTTGCATACACTCCAATTACGGTTGATTCGCCACAGAGATTTGTCAGGCCCTAGGTATATTTCTGATTTTTCTCATTGCAAATCTGATTGTTATACCATATTTATTTATTTTAGGTATGAGGCTCTCGTCAAATACTTGCGACATCATCCTAAACTTGCAATCTTATATGAAAATTAACATTTTCCACATTTGAATTTTCTACTGTACCTATTTACATTATAATTCTATTTTATCACCCTATAGAAAAATGATCACAATAGAGTGATTTTGGCAAACTTGTGCATTTTGTTTCATTTTTAACGTTTTCTTTATGGACTGGAGAGGTCCTAAATCAGTTGCTACATTTGGATTAAGAATGTGGAAGGTTGTAAATGTTATCATGATAATAAAACCTTGGAAAACCACCACACGAAGAAAACCACCACGATACGCAATGTCGAAAATCTTTGAGAAAATATTATTGAATAGACTAAAACCGATCATTGAGAGCAAAGGCTTTATTCCATCAGTTTGTATTTTGGAACAAGGACTCGACAATCGACTAAGTACACCGTATAACAAACATTATCGAGAATGCATTAGAAGAAAAAAGGTCCGTTCTGCAGCATTTCTAGATGTGGCACAGGCCTTTGAAAAAGTTTGGCATGACGGACTGAAACGCAAATTAAAAAGTATCCTCCCAAAACAGTTCGCAGGAATATTGGAATCCTACTTAAACTATAGATACTAAAAAAAGATACTAAAGTCAAACAAGATGATGCTTGATCAGGCCTTAAAGAAATAAAAGCGGGCGTAGATACCGCAAGGTAGTGTCTTATAGCGTTCTCTGCTGACTCCACTAGTGCTGCCCTGCCGATGTGCGTGGATACTCTAAATCGGTTATCTGCGTTGCACTGGTGCTGCACTAGTGCAGTCAGCAGAAATTAGGCATACTAATTTACCTACTGTACACAAACGATCTCCCTAAAGTAGAAGACATCTTCGTGGCAACGGTTGCTGATGACACCCTTCTTGCTGTTGGCGACAACAATGAAGAATCAACAAGAATACTCCAATGAGCCCTTGATAATTTTCAGAGTTTGACAAAAAAGAAAAGGATTACCTAAGCTTAATCAACTTAAGTCAGTACATGTTGATTTTACTAACAAAAGGATAAAGCACATCTCGGTAACTAGAACTGGCGAAATAGTACCGTACGCAAACACAGCTGAATATCTTGGCATGACACTCGACTCGCTCAACTCTGGATCGGCACCAAGAAAACTAAAATGAAAATTATCCACACATTCCAAAACAAAGTACTAAGAAATATTGTTAATGCTGGTACATTAGGAATGACGATCTTCATGGGGCCCTAAAAATAGAGATGGTAGACAGCGAAATCCAGAAATTGCACGAAAGCATGAACGAAGACTTCATCAACGCGTAATTGTAGAGGCTATCCAGCTCCTCGACAACACTGACACCATAAGAAGACTCGAGAGAAAGAAGCCTTTTGAGTTAGTGTAATGGTGTTAGTGACAAAAGCAGAGTCAGTGTTAACTGTGAAAAGATGGCGAAGCTTTCCTATCAATCCAAACCTTAGTCTTCGAGGTAAGTGTACCACGTGAAAATTTTAGTTTCCAAATTGCGATTTTTAACGAAATCCTGGCTAATCGGTGATATGTCTGTTATAATTAAGATTATGGTCTGGTCCCTAATGCAGTTTTCATGTTGATGACAACGGTGCAATTGACGACTCAAAGTAGTACAGTAGTATCAAAATGGAGCCGTTTATGGATGATTCTGACGATATCGGATTGGGAAATTGGAATTCTTGTCTTCATAGATGAAAAAATCCATAAGTTCAAAAATTATATAATAATACAGATAAATTATAATAATGTTACAATAAATTATTTCTATCCTAGTAGCTAAAAGACCAAGATCCCATTTGTCCTATGCAATGTCCATCTTCATCAAATGTTGCCAATGTAAGCCTGCCAAGTTTGTTACTGAGTGATGGCAAAGTTGTCATAGGGTGTGGTCCATTAGGTACAGTCAGTGAAGCATGGGTATCTACAGAAAGAATACAGAATTAAGAAGTAAAGTATCACTTATTATTAACTTCGTTCCGGGTATCCGTGCCACACGACGTGCTGCAGATTCTCCCTCTCCAGTCTCCTCTGGAGAAGGAGAACGTTCACCAAGTGACCGATCAGTCATGTCGAAACAAAATGTGCCAAACCTTGAGCGGCTTTGACCAATCCTTATCCGAATGGCAATTCTGTAGTATACCTTCACCACGATGTACAACACATTACATGGCACGGAGTCCACAACAAATACACCTAAAGATCTATTTACAAGTGATCTTAACACCGATTGTGTAGTACCTCACGAAAATACATCAAGAAAACTCATAATTTCAAATAATAACTGGCGCGAAAAATTACTTTTTATTTACCTCCTTCTCCTACTACATGATTGTTGTAGGGTCTGTCTGTTTCATCGGTTGACTCTTTTATTTGCTGTACAAATCCGGATATCAAAGTATCCATTAGACTTGCTTGCTGTGAAAATACCTGCAGGATTTTTGATACCCGCACACCATTTTCTACTATCAAGAACTGAAGGAATAAGCATGGTAAACAATTTGGATCGTTCTCTTTGGATGGCCTGGCATAATCCCAACTGAATTCTTCATATTTTAACCCAAGCAAGACGGTCTGGAATGATACTCAGCATAAGGAAAAACCACATATCCATGTGCTGGATATGTTTGACTGACTTACACATTCAACGTCATCTATAACATGTACGCCTTTGGCATTAATTGCAATCAACACTGGTATATCTTGATGCGTCATCAGACTCGTCAGTCCTCGTACAGGCTGTTCTATTTGTCCTTCAAAATAGGCAGACCTGTGCGTAAGAGTAAACAAAAAACAAATTTTGAAGGTCACAAAAGTTACTGGAGATAAGTCAAATTTTTAAAACCATTGTCCTATTCTTACCCATAGAAAGGCAGTGACCAACAAAACTCAAGATACTTTCGCATCAATTTTCTGTTTGTTGCCGAAGTTGGAATTCTTTTAAATTGCTCCAAGAGGCGTACCTCTGCGGAATTCTTCGAACTTATTGGCAGCCAAGTCCACGTTGAGCTTTTTCTAACGTGGATTGGCAAGTATTTGCATTGCTCCTCTCTAAAATAGTGCGTTGAATGCACTTGTGGGTTGTAAGGACCCAACTCTATTCTAGCTTGAATCCCGCCCAGCATGATGTAGTGGCCAACCTCACAAGGGTATCGTCCTTCCAGGATATTGTGTCTGGCCTCTTCGTAAAGAAGTTCCAAAATTCTCTGGTCTCTGCAAACATTTCACAAGAATAAAAAATCGACATATGTTGATATCCAATAATTTTTGTAATCTTTGCTTGATTTTGACGATTATTTCAGCAAATTATAGTAGACAAATTCTTCGAAATTCTTTATAGCTCATAATTTTTAATATAATTATTTCTAGAACTCATTTGATCAGTGTAATTGAATGGGGGGTTTGCGATCTAAATTTGGAACAATTAAGGATACCAAATTAATCAATTTTAAAGCCAAATTAATTACAAATGTAATGTCTTTTCTTTCATTTCGATATGTTAATTGTCGAAGAAGATAAAGTTGTTTTAACTTAAATCTTGCACATTTAACTTTCACTTAATTATATTAATCATTAATTATGATAATATTCTTTATATCGTGGTGAATAATCCATACAATCGGTCAAGAAATACCCGAATTATGAAAGATAAAAGTTAAATTTACAAGGAATCAGTTGAAACACTGTACCTTCTTTGAAAATTAACACAGGATGTTTCAAAATTAAATCATAAAAATCATGTCGGTTACAAAGATCAAATGAGTGGTACTAATAATTATTTTCAATTTCAAAATTTAATTAGCTAAGATGGACTTTGAACAAATTGTCTATAATTTGCTGAATGAATCACCAAAATCCATCATGGATTAGAAAAGTTATCAAATAAGATGAAAATTTGTCATTTTTTTACTTACTTAATTTTTTCTTCTAACTGCTGAGGAAAGAACACATTTCGCTGATATTGCAGCATGGGTTCATCTCTTTGCTGTCTAGTCCATGTTCCGTGACTATATTTTTGAACCAATGATCTCCAAGCTCTTCTAATATCGTACGGCTTATGCGTTGGTTTTAGTTGCAATTCTATAACATAAAAATACAGACATCATAAAATGTACATACAGTATGGAAAGAAAGTCTCGAATACCTGAAATATTTTACACTATCATAAATTTGCTGTATTTTCATTAGCTTAACTGTTTTTACAGTGCGCGCCTTTGCAGAGTCTCATTTTTTTTTGAGTATATAATAACAAATTTGTTATTAGGTTCCATACAAAAAAGTTGTTGGTGGATTACAACTCATTCAAGTAATGGATTGTAATAGAATCATGGTGTACAGAACTCGTCACTTTATTCTTTTATTCACGTTTTAGCAAGGTGTCTTTTACAATGAAGTGAATTTGAAAGAAGTCATCGTTTGGGATAGAATTTTGGGACCGTATTTTTTAGAGGAAGCTTGATTTGAAAGCAATTTTAACTAAAGTTAAATAAAGACAAACTTCAATATTTGTCAATAAACAATTGCCTTTTCCATAAAATTTTACACTAGAACCTAATGCAAGATTTGAAATGTAGTTGAGTTGTAAAATACTCAAAAAAATATATTCTTCTTTATTAATTGATCCTTCAAACATGTTCCAGTCTAAAAAAGTCTTCTCTGAAAGATATTCTAGTTGCTTCAGACCGTTTTCCACACTGTATAAAAAATACTGATGACCAAGCTGATGACCAAGCTTAAGCTTACCTAGTAGTGGACTGGTCATCCATAAAGTGAACAATTGCGGCGCTATCTGTTTATTTAAACAAAGTTCTTCAGAGTTGATAAGTGCTTGACAAATAGTGTCAACTGTTGCTGATGGAGAATCCTCAATTTCCAAGACAACAGCAACCCTATCGTGCAGATACACGCAAATTGGAATAACCGGTCCTTGGAATGTCTCGCTAGTACTTGTGGATGAAGATGCCACGGCAGTTGCGGCTGATGCAGTACTTGCTTCTGCAACAATTATAAAATTATTCGGTGTTGAAACCTAATCTAATAAATTGATTAATAAAAATGCGTATAAAAATAAGCAGTGGTAATAAATAATCAGAGTTTTGCTTTGGCAAAGTGCATTATAGAGAAAAAGTAACATCATTTCGTGATTAGGTTCTTCTTTGTGGATGGCAGGTCATATAAAGAAATTGGAGATAACATGCAGATCCTATGTCTTGAGCTGCAAATGAACTTTGTTGAAGAATAAATTCAAATAAATGATCACATGGTGCTCGTGTAAACAGCACCCTGTATATGTCAGGATGGCCGAGCGGTCTAAGGCGCCAGACTCAAGGTTATCCTTGCCTGCTGCATAGCGGGTTTGAGCGTTCTGGTCCTCTCTGAGGGCGTGGGTTCGAATCCCACTTCTGACAATTTTTTTAAATGCAATTTTCGATCGATTGATTATTCTTTCCGAAAATTACAGAGAAATTTGTTAAAATTCTTTCTAGAATTTTTAAAATTCTTACTGCTAAATGTTGAAACTTAATAACTGACATGATATTTTTGTAGTATGAGAACACGCTGTGGAATAGGATCTTGGTCAAGTTTTTGACTACAAGTCTTTGATTAGTTTCGTATTTTAAAATCATGTACAGTTTTTTTACCGATTGTGATGTTTCTTTCAACACGATATCAAGAACATTGTCAGAATTAACACGTGCTTAAGAAGTTATGAAAAAATATGTCTCGTTGTCATAACTATTACACCGCAAGGACAAACAAAGGCTTGAGTAGTCAAAGTTTGAAACACCTGTACAGTAATTAGGTAATATGGATCTATCACTTATTTGGGTTTTACATTATAATAAAGCCTTGTCAATTCTAAACGAACTGGTATTTGATTGATCGCGCTACGCAAATTTGCAAGATTAAGTTAAAACACTATATATTCTGCGATAATTAACTTATCAAAGAACAGCACACTGCTAATTAATTTGAATTTAAAACTCGGCAGAGCAAAAACTTGAGCAAGTTCTTAATTTCCCACAGGATCTCATCGATCAAATGAGTTGTAAAAATATTTACTTTAAAAATTGTATTATCTATGACGAATTTTGGAGAATGTGTCTAAAATTTGCTGAAAGAATTACCAAAATCCACCAAAGATTACAAAAGTTATTGGACATATTGAGTATCTAACATTACGCTTCGATTAATTTAGGTTAAGTTAACATGACTTTGCCGATATCTGGTCCCATCCGATAAGTAAATTTAATTATATTCATTAAATCACACCCTATCGAGAAATCACTCCGATAAATTTGTTGACACAGTCGTTTTCTCTCTTGCCAAAACAAAACGCAGCTCGAAATTCATTAGTTGCTCAGACATTAACACTCAACAATAGCGTTGACACAGATATATCTATTTGTGCGTATAGCTGTGACTACGCAGCGTCATGATGTGTACAGATGCATATGATATTTATGTTTGGTATCACTTGCACTTTTATTATTGTTCCAGCAATAATTGAGGGCTTAATCTAGAATCAACCTTCATTAACGACCATATTGCGACTGGCTTGTTTGCTATACCCTTCAAAGAATATAATAGCTGTGTGAAGTTAGCAACAAAAGCCAGCAACAAAATTTTTCCATATCTTTAGAAGCGCATATCTTCGCCAATACTTCATTATACTTATTAAGTGTAACACCAATCGAAAGCGCAAGCTTCGGTTATACTACCATAGTTATTGCAACCTAAAATTTTGCTAATTAGTGCCTCAATTAAATTAATCAAATATGAGTATTTTTAACATCCGGGTACCATATGTAGTCCCACCTAAATTAAGTTAAACAAACGTATTCGCTTTGTGTGATCATATCGATAAATACATCAAAAGATAGCTGAGACCTGCCTCTACCCATCATAGTTAGTGCAGAACAAAATTATAACAATTAGCGGGTGAAATAAATTAGTGAATTCCAGACACTTTTTCCATCGGCTATTGGTCGACGGCGAACGGCGCTATGTAAATCCTTTTGTGCAAACTTTTTGCAAGATTAAATCTTATCGATATATACATCAAAAGATAGCTGAGACTTCCACCTACCTACCATAGTTATTGCAACGCAATTTTTTAACAATTAGCGGGTGAAATAAATTAGTGAATTCCAGACACTTTTTCCATCGGCTATTGGTCGACGGCGAACAGCGCTATGTAAATCCTTTTGTGCAAACTTTTTGCAAGAATAAATCTTATCGATATATACATCAAAAGATAGCTGAGACTTCCACCTACCCACCATAGTTCTTGCAACGCAAATTTTTAACAATTAGCGGCTGAAATAAATTAGTGAATATCAGACACTTTTTCCATCGGCTATTGGTCGACGGCGAACAGCGCTATGTAAATCCTTTTGTGCAAACTTTTTGCAAGATTAAATCTTATCGATATATACATCAAAAGATAGCTGAGACTTCCACCTACCCACCATAGTTCTTGCAACGCAAATTTTTAACAATTAGCGGGTGAAATAAATTAGTGAATATCAGACACTTTTTCCATCGGCTATTGGTCGACGGCGAACAGCGCTATGTAAATCCTTTTGTGCAAACTTTTTGCAAGATTAAATCTTATCGATATAGATTTTTTTTACTTTCCATCAAAATCTCCTAGAAGGAAGGTATTGTAACCGAGGAATTTCAGCGGAAATAGGCGTTTTAAAGTCACCTGAATCCATTGCAATGATTTCTGGACACGTACCTACAATTTCAAAGATGTAGGAGTACTAGTACCCAAAAAATAGTTTTAATCTGGTTCATTACGTGGAACACCCTGTATAATAGTTTGCGTCATATACATAATACGAGTTAAGTGATCTCTACCACGTTTATATTTAGCTTTGCCATTTTTGCAAGTATAAGAACAACCACCCGTGTATATGTTCAAATTACATGTGTCCGTATATTCTACATACATAAGGTGGTTAAATAAGTTCTGCTATCGGGCAGCTGTTTTCATTGACCGTGAAATATTTCAGTGTCACGCCATGAAATAAAAAAGAAATGCTAATAACGGTAATAATTACACAGTCGCAAAATGGAAAAATACCCTATGACAATTAAAGGGGGTAAAATCTGCATTGCATGTGTGCGTATGTTAAATACTGACGTCAACCGTCCAATGCGTACGGGAATAACGTTGCTTTGTACAAGCTCTTGGAAAATAGAAGTGACATTTTTATTGATATATGTATTGTAATTAAGTATTTTTAGAATAAGCGGACAGACGTTCTAACTTTAGTGCGAGCAATTTGCACATAATACAACACACAAATACAAGATATGTTAGGAAACTCTTGTCGATATTAAGTAGCAAAAAAAGAAAACCATGGATACAACAAACTTTTTGATAAGGCAACCGAATACAGTTAGATTAGGAAACGACGTTTCGCACTCTGTTGCAAGAGGCATCTTCAGGACGTAACAGTAAGACGGCTACGAAGAGAATTCTCAAAACTTGACTAAGGTACTTAACTAACTTAACAAATGAGTTGTTGAAATGGGATAGAAGGAATAGAAATAATATTCCATACATGTTTAAAGTTTAATAATTGGTTTTGAATAGACGAATGTCATCTATTAGCCTTATAACTATAGAATAATAATACCAATAATGTTCACTATAATTACAGTACATTAGACCTATTCATTGCCGTTTAAAGCATGTATTTAGCAGAGGTAATCAACCACGTAACGAATCATTATTCAAACAATTACAAACAATGCAAACGCTATGACGAGACGGCATGTTAATTTTTAATACAGGAATTTCTTGCTCAAACAGACAAATACAACCCACAAGGTTAAACCGAATCATGCAATATTCATTCATGCTCGGTGCAATTGACACCACAATATACAATATAAATATTCAATTTGTATTGCGAATTAACATTGTAAAGTTTGGGATTTTTTCTTTCGACAACGAACGAACCCGGAAAAATCCGTAGATAGTGCACTAATCGCAAAATACGGGAGTATACGCTATCTCTCGTCTAGTCGCATGTGAATGATTGCGGAGAGTGTTTATGAGAAATGTTTCCTGTTGCAGGAAGATAACTAAACATTTAGCAAACCGCTGAAAAGGGAACCCCATAGTATCAAATGACAAGAAACAGGAAATGTGATCACAACATCAGTTGCTAAACTACAAGTGCTTAAAACCAGCGTTTAAAGACATTGCTTCTGATGTTTTCCTCAAAGTGCAGTGAGGACTAGACGAATATAGTTCAGTGAAAGTGGATACTTGTCTATCGTGATTCATCGAATGCATTCTAGTTCCAAACAATGAATGGTGATAAGAAAGAGAGACCAGAAAACCAGTCCTTTTAATCTGTTTGTTTTTTTGACATGCATGGTGTGCCTAAACTCTTTAAATGTATTTATGAGTTGTATGGATTTCCCAAGTGACTAATAAAGTGTGATTTATGTATCGGAGATCGAAATTTAATCGCTAATTTGATACTCGCGCGCATTTTATTACTATAAACAGCACATCATGGAAACTACAACGTTATTTGAAATGACTACCGAATATGAAAATGTTACTGTGCCGTTTAATACCACAACTTCCCAAAAGGCGCAATTACTACTCTACGACATTCTAATTCCTACTATGGGAGCTATTGCCATGATTTTGAATGGCGCTGTTGTTGTATCAAGCGGATTAATTTTAAAGAAAGGTGAGTGAGTGCAATTGTTAATTGAGTATTTTACAACAAACTTTGTGTTAGGTTTGATGAGAAAAAAAATGAGAAAAGGGCAAAGGGTGTTTTTCAAATTGTTGTTTTTCACAAAGTATGGATGCTACTGATTGCTACTTTATACATAAAATCTCAAACGTTGCTTTAAATTAAGAGAAATCGTCGAAGTTTGAATTAGAGTTGGTCTTTGTGACGTCACAAAGATCGCTTAAAACGGGCGGCTTGGCGCTACTGGTGATTGGTAATCTTCGTGTGTTACCGAGGGTGGTCGGTGAATTCAAATAAAATACACATTTAATTGCAATTATCTCATAAAAAACCTAAACCAAAAAGCTTACAGCTTTACGGTATGACTCCTGGTAACTTGTACGGTAGTTTAAACCGAATATCTGCTCAAATTTTGACATGACCGGAATACCCTATTCCTATTGGAATAGATATGATATATGGTTACGGACATATGAGAAGAACAGCTCTGGAAGCCTGCACACTTTTTAACAAACTTTAAAATTTGGCGAAAATTGGCGATTACTGTTCTTAAAATGCTCTATCAGAAGATGTTTTTTTGATCGTCAACAATTCAGTGAATAGATATTTTCGGACCAACCCACCTTTTCTTTGAACGGTGAACTGACAAAACTGTCTGTTTTTCATAATAACGAATAACAAATAGAGATTGCCCTACATTGACACACTGTTTACACATTTATAACCTCTATAAACGTACATAGACTATAGAGGGTGAAACACCAAAAACGAATGTTCGTAAGATAATAATAATAATAATACTATATCGGGATTATTACAATACAACTGACTATGAACTGACTGACCTCTCTATACCAATAACTCTAATATACTGTCACGTATCCGTGTCTTTTCTTACAAGGTTTATTTCTCAACTTCTTGTTTATTTATTCTTTAATCGCGGACCGGGCGATAATATTCAAACAATAACGTGTGAGCTAACGCGGTATGATGACGTCAGTTCTTCATTACGTCACAAACGAAATTATATAAATCCCTATAGCACCTAAACCGCTCATCCCATTGACTGTAAATTTGTATACATATTTAAAATCACACACAGTTTAGTCAAAATCGGATGAATCCCAAAGAAAACGTATATAACATTTGCCACTTCTGGTTGTCAGATTGCCACCAAAAACAATCCAGTTTGTCCCCCGGTAATTCTAAATATGTATACCAAATTTCAGTCGGATTTGCTTTTCCGTTTGGGCGTATAACGTGTTTACGGACACACATACATACATTTTCCAGAAATTACTGCAATGGGTTCAGGGAACCCGTATTTCCTCGAAAATCTCAATTTTTTTCCGTCGATTACAATACTTTCCTTCTAGCGTACTAGTCGGAAAATAAAAAAGAACTTCGGCTAATAAAAGACAGCCAATTTATAATAGTTTTTGGTCTCTTCCAAAGTTTTGGCAGAAATAACTGCTTTTCAAGAGATTTAGGTGTTCCAGATTTTTTTACACGCCATATATCAACTAACACTATGTATTAGTACTTTGGCACTTTGGTACCAGTATTAGTCACCCCCTAATTACAAAAATATACATACTTTATCCTTAATAACATACTTTATCCTTAATCAAAACTTATTCTTACCGTTTAAGCGTTTAATATGTTTATGTTAAGTATATTTTTCTCTGACGAAGAAAAAGTTAATATTTTATTAAAAAAGTAGACGTTTGTCTTACAACAACAAAAATAGTTCGTTGGACGAAAAATATATATGCTTTATATTTTACTTGAACGAACCAAATGATGTTTCTGTGGAGATAATCTTGACTCAAAGATATTCGTGTTGTATCAAATGCACTTTTCCCTGTGTAAGTAGGTGTATATTTTTACAATAGTTCTTATTGCATTATGAGCGAATGATTTGATTTTTGTTTTATTTTTCTCGTTGAAAATGAAATACTTCTGTTCATAGCCACGATTAATATGCTTATCTTAGGCATAATAAAAAATTAAGGTGTGTTTGTGGGAATTTTGATAGCGTAAGTGGTTTCTCAAATATAACATGTCATTTCATATCATCATTTTAATCTATTGATGACTGACACCTATTAAATAATATTTGTAGTATTGAGATCTGATATTATTTTGTTAAGATATGCAAATTCCACCGGTTGTAGTTATAAATACACCCATTAAAATTCACATAAGCTAAAAAACACCGCTTGCATATGGGAAAAAATACCGAATCAGATAAACACCAAAATTCCTTAAATATATTGGATCGTAATAAATTCTAGGCCGCGTTGCAACAAAAATGCTGCTCCGTCAATAGATTACATCAGAAAGTAATAAACATAAAAAAGTTTCCCAAAATAATATTTTTTGCTCGGATACAGAAACGAGTAGTAATTTGTTATTTTGACCTTGACAGTATTACAAATTATGAAAACCTGCTGAAGCCATCACAGTACCGACCGCCTTTTGTTCATAGACCAAGTGAATAAATATACACCAATCATCGGACTTGTAAAGATTACTCATGAATAGTGAATTTTGACAGTTTTGTTTTAGAGAGAAGTAGTTCAAATAAAAGTTGTTTATTTTTTGGTGGTGACCAATAATGATATTAAAATATCTGGTGTGGCCCCCACCCAACTGTCCGACTAAATTTGACACACTGTTTACACATTTATAAATTCTCTAAAAGTATAGACTATAGAGGGTGAAACACCAAAAGCGAATGTCCGTAAGATAATAATAATAATAATAATAATAATAATAATAATAATAATAATAATAATAATAATAATAATAATAATAATAATAATAATAATAATAATAATAATAATAATAATAATAATAATAATAATAATACTATATCGGGATTATAAAAATACGATTCACTGACCTCTCGATACAAATAACTCTAATATACTGTCACGTATCCGTGTGTTTTCCTACGAGGTTTATTTCTCTACTTCTTGTTTATTTATTCTTCAATCGCGGGCGGGCGATAATATTCAAACAATAACGCGGTATGTTGACGTCATCTCCATTACGTCACATACCAACTGATATAAATCTCTATAGCGCCTAAACCGCTCATCCCATTGATCTGTAAATTTGTATACAATTTAAAGTCACTGCAGAATAAGATGCTGTCAGTTTGGTCAAAATCGGATGAATACCTAAGAAAACATATGTGACATCCGTCACTTCCGGTTGTCAGATTATCACCAAAAACAATCCAGTTCGGCCCCCGGGAATTATAAATATATATATGTTACGGTTAAAGTGATAAATGTGGTTTGTATTAATAATTACCGGCTATTATTAATAATAACCGCATCATTTGGACAATGTGATTAGAAACAAATAATCATATGGACCGACTATTATTAATAATTTCCTAACGGGCACGGTAAAAGTGATAAAAATGTTATTTTTTACAAAAGATCTTTTGTATACAGTCTTCAAAGAAGTTAGCTAAGTTATTTTGATTACTATGTAAACTATTACATTTATTTACTCGACGCAAATCATCAGTACGGCTACCCCAATGACCAAAATTACGAATAATACAAAACATTGATAATACAGAATGCTTTTTTTTGTCTCCCTTGTACTTTGGAAACTACTGGATATAATTGGTAATGATATTTGGTATACACCCAAGGACGGCTCAATGACGAAAACATAAAAAAGAACAGTTTATACAGAGTGTTCAAAAAAGTTAACCATTTTATTATCAATAACACCCATTTTTATATTTAATGCATGTGGGTAGTTTTTTGTAAATGTACAATTACAATTTATTAAGTAAATTCTCAAATCCTAATTATCTTGAAATGTTGCGCATTTAATAAAAAATTTTTCAATGCAAATATGTACATGCAAAAACTAGACTAGTTGATGTTTTTTACATAGATGTTTTACTGTTCCTAACACGGTATTTTTACTTTTGGTGTTTGACAATAATTTTATAAATAAAAGATTAAACATGGTAACAACTTGCCTCAATCTTCCCTACATTAGTATGTCCATTACCTATACCTACCCTAAGTATATCTAATATCTCACAGATATATTTATTATAAAAGTGTTTATCACCAACAAAAAATACAAAAAAAAAGAAGATGACGTCCTATTGTTACAAACTTTATTTCGTTTTATTTTGACAATATAAATGGTGTCATTGTTGTACTACCACAAAAAATAAAGGTCTAGAAGGACTTTTGTATTCAAAATTAAATATAAAACATTTTTTAAAGTTTTGTATTAAAATGATAATAAAGTTATAAATAAAAATATTTTTTGCCACGAATTGCAAAATGCAGAAGCACTACGTACGTTTGCACTGGTAAAATAATACAAACCGAGCTTTTAATTAATTACTTACTTTGCTTTTAAGAATTGCGCAAATAAGCATGACCCAAAGAGTTACACACTCGTGCATGCAATTAGTGTGGATTGGCATTTTTTAGTCTCCTTTTGATAATCTTCCTTATTTTAGTCATGAGTAGTAACTAAATAAATTAGTCAGGCCTAACGTCACTAAAGGCCCAACACTGAAAACCCAGTGAATAGATTCGTTGTGTGGCGATTATGTAGATACTAACAGAATTTCAAATCTGAGGCTCTATTATATTGTAGCATCACCTCAATGCAATATCGAACTGAAATATATCACATTGACCACAGCATGCTGGAAATTATTAATAATAGCCGGTTCATGTGATAAATTCTTCACTTTAACCTCCCCACTTGGCTATTATTAATAATAACCGATAATTATTAATAATAACCTATTTATCACTATGACCGTAACATATACACTAAATTTCAGCCCGATCCGTTGGTCCGTCTGGGCGCTATCGTGTTCACGGACATACATACATACACACATACGTACTAGTCAGAAAGTAAAATTGTCTATTAAACTATTAAGATGTTTCCATATTTTAACACTTCTTTGATTATTGCTCATTCTCTTATAGGCCGATTTCGGCCAAATCTGGTCATGGTTGATATATGTACTAGAAACCTATGCATAAAATTTCATAACGTTATTACAGCAATATCTTTATTATTTATATGATTTGATTTTAGGCCAACAACCTCGATCAACATATTTGTTTCTTGGAAATGTGGCAATGACAGATCTCATCACCTCCTTCGCTGTAGTTTTTGGAGCCTTATTTCCAAGGCAGTACAGAGACCATTATGTTTGTTCCATGCAAATAGGTAAGACAAAGATACATACACTGTCATAATATTTGCGTTTTACAAAAGTTATGTTTTCTAGGAATGATAGTTTCCAGTACATTGGCATCCGTGTATTCAGTTGGACTAATAGCAACCGACAGATTTCTCTACATCATACACGGTCTTCAATACCAACAGTGGGTTTACCCATTACGTGCCAGGCTACTAATTCTTTTAACATGGATTATAGGTAAATGTGACTATCTCGTTTACGTATTGAAGCGTCTACACTTTTGACTCTAAAGTCTACCCAATGTGTAATTTCCAAAGTGGGCTACGAAAACCTGATATGTAAACGGGTTAAACAGTTAAATATGGAAGAAAAGATTGAACTAAAGATTTCAAATGGCACCTTTCAAAACCAAATATGTTTGTACTTGATCTAAACCAGATAACAAACTAGATGACCAAATACGTTTCTACGTCATCTAAGTCAGACCACAAACCATAGTGTAACTATTTCTACATGGTGGGCCAAGAACGCAACGATCTCTTTCTAAAAAACTCAGTCTGTCTCTATCTACCTTGTTTAAGAAAGCCCAATGTTGCCAATTGTTGGAAAAACACCAGAAAGTTTTGTCAAGTATTGGAAATATCACCAGAACATTATTAATATATAGTAATCGAAGGTCGGTGCTTTACAATTAGAACAATATTTACCATTTGAAATTTTCGCAATAAGAATTTCGAATTTTTCTACTTTGGTTCCAAAGTAGACTCAGTTCTCAGTGTTTACTTCTGACTTTGGTAACAATGGAATCCACCAACCAATATAGTTGTCACATTTACTAAATTTATAAACGATAAATGTAGCACTCGTTTTGTAAGACGTATTGACCATAGTAGTACAGAAAGAAAAATTTAAACAATACAAATTATTACAGTTATTATAGAATACTGTAATGGTGTCACCTATGTAGCTTCGAGTAGCAGCCATAGATGGCCATAGTAGCAACGACAACTTTTGTAAACTACCACGCATTGCGGTTTGAACAAAGTTATTCAATGTGGAGTATTTGGAATGGTTGAAAGAAAAGATTATGGTTTAATTTTTTAAATAGGAATCAAAATCTCGCATACGCACGCACGCATGCAACTGAAGGGCAAAATATTACTGTCCTATGTTTGTTCCTTACAGAGTATGTTGGCAACACTTCCCTTTCCTCTGCGAATTGCCGGAAAAGTGGGGAGTTCTTGGCCCACCATGTAAAAATAGTTACACTATGCCACAAACTAGATGATACAGTGCGCGCGAAACTGCAACATGTGCCTAGAATTTGACAGCAAATGCTTCCGTCTAAATAGGTATTGTAAAGTTGCAATAGGTCTATAATAGGCATGTAAACTAAAAACACCCAAGTAAAGGGTGATAAATTTGGAATCCATTGTTGTTATTTGTGTCGTTTGTTCTTCAAAACTGGTGGTGGAGAAAATTGTAACTTCAAGCTCAATTCCCAAACACACTTCAGCTGCTTGTTAGTAGAACATGAAATTGAGCACTTTCAAATAGTTTAAGCTTTCAAATATAGTAAGTAAACGACATATTTGTTGTTTATTTTCGTTTTAAAACCTATTTGGAATGAGACACCTATGGAACCTCTCACATGGAACTAATCAAGTTGATACAGTGTTTTATCGCTCATGTGTTGTGGCGCTGTTGTAGTACGAAAGTATTCAACTTAGTTTGAAATTACTCTACCAGCAGAAACGTTCTGAACAGGCACGTTTGTTTTTAGGGAAGTCTCTTCAGAAACTTTTTAGAGAGTTTTCAATAACTAACTTGGCTAACTTCATTGCCAATTTTAGCAATTGAAATGTCTCTTTTAAAAGAATCTCATCTCGCAAAGAATTAAATCATTTAAACCCATGAATTTGTTCCTAAAATATCTAGGGTGGCCCTCACCTAACTTTCCGGCTACATTTTGGCACAATAAAGTGTCTGAACACTTTTGCAATTATTCAATTTTGTTAAAACAAAGCCACTCTGGTTCCTAACTGACGTCAGTTTCTATGACATAATGGCATTTGTCATACTGACATTTAATGTCATGTCATGTCAGGGGCACTGACGTTTGTCAAAATCTAACAACTCGCAACACAGCGACGAAGACCGTAGATTCGGCCAAACTTTCTATAAAAGCCTATAGTTCATTCCATTGATCTCTAAGTTTGTATACATATGTATTTCAAGTCACTGACGGGTGAGTCATGACGGATTAATCCCTCAGAAGATGCATGTATTAGTTGCTACTTCCGGTTGTCAGATTGTTACCAAAAACAATCCAGTTTGTCCCCCGGTAATTCTAAATAAGTATGCGAAATTTTAGCCCGATCCTTTGTTCGGTTTGTGCGCTATCGTGTTCACAGACATACAAATCGGTTCAGAACCCACAACCCTACATCTTTCAGCTGAGAAGCTATGAGGCAAAGAAATGTTTTACTGCCAGACTGTAAAAGCTTATACCGCCTAGCCACCGGAGAATGAGCTGGTATCAGTTTGGTCAAAATACGTTGAATTATTGAAAAAATGTATGCAACATTTGCTACTTCCGCTTGGCGGATTGTCACCAAAAGTAACATTTTATCCCTTAGTAATTCAAAATTGGTATATCAAATTTTATTCAACTTCATTAGCCTCTTACTGCTATGTATATTACATGTTTTTTTTTTTCAAAGGTGGTGTTATTGGTTTTCTGCCGTTGATGGGTTGGTCAGGAGATACGAGGAATGGTCAAGTATGTTGGTTTATCATGCTGGCACCGAAAGAACTCATTCTACTGACGGTTAGTGCTGGTATTCTACCGTTATTGCTAACGGTAGTGTTGTACTCGATAATTCTATACCACGCGATAAGGAAAATCAGTCAACTGCAAAGGGCAAATACTGCCCACGACCAGAACAGAGTAGAGGTGGACGATAAAGGCCTTCGTATATTTAGAGGACGAGGCAATATCTCAGATAATTCTGACGTTGACGAACAAACACCCAAAGAAGAGAAAAACCTATTTAAGAAGATTTTCCCGAAAAAGACCTCTAACCCAGTAAACAATCCCAGCAAATGGAAGGCCATTAAGGTTGTTCTCTTCACATCTGGTTGTTTCCTATGCACATGGAGTCCCTACTTCATAGTATCAGTCATGTACACATTTTGTGAAGACCCAAACGAACCATACTGCAAGTCACTTAAAATTCTCATCGCAAGTCCCTTGGCTATTCTTGGATTCCTTAATGGCTTAATAAATCCGATCATCTATGCATGGTGGCACAAAGGCTTCAGGACTTTCGTAAGGAACAAAGTCCAGTCCATTCGAAGGAAAAGTAAGTCAGCCTCTACATCAAAGAATACTTCGTCAACATCTGGCGATAGAAAAATTTCAAACATCAGCGGCGATGTTGCTAAGATGGCACCTCTCCAACATAAATCATCTGAAAATGTTTTACAACAAGATAGTAGTGATAATAAGTCTTGCTCTAAGAGTGACACAAGTACAAAACAATCAAACGTGTCACTTAATAGATACAGCAATACTGATAGTGAAATACAAGAAGGAATTAGTTTTGCGGAAGATCCGATTCAACATACACATTTATAAGCCAAAGATTACCTAATCTATATTTCATACGTGTCTGGCAAAATTTTTAAGTTGAACTTACTCAGGGAAGATAAAGTAATGAATTTGTCACCAATTCGTATAAACCGTTGTTCTAGAATTAGTAACTATGTATACGTATAGAGTTAATTTAGAGTAGTTTCAAACTAAGAAGAGCACAGTTGTATATGCAACCAATCATACCCAGTGTATGGTTTATAAATTGCCTGTGTATATTTGGTTGCATATACAACTGTGCTCTTCTTAGTTTGAAACATCTATACTTATAACTTTGCTCAATAAATACATACATATATGTATATCTTTAAAACTGTTTACTTTTGTGTGTATATTTCAATACCACTGTAACATGACTGTAACAACTTCCTACAACAAACCATTCAACAAAAACCATTCAATAAATTTTGATCGCATAGCCGAAAATTGCAAACATACCACCCGCACCCACTATCTACTATACAGGGTATACCATGCAACTCGTTTGTTCGAACTTCAAACCAGTACTGGTTCTAGTATCCCTACTGATCCCTACGTTTTTGACAATCAGAGGTTATTCATGACTATGTACGCCGTCGTTTGGGGTTCGATTCCCCATACGAACAAACCGACTCTCCTGGTTTTTTCGGCAGGAAACAAAAACCTTATCACATCGCCTTACATCGGATGAGGAAGTAAAGCCGGTGGTACCGTGTGCTGTTATGATGCGACGTGCACGTTAAAGAACTCTTACTGAGGGTTGGAATTCCCTCAGTTCGACAAAATTCCTCAGTGGCAGTGATGTTTGTCAAAATGTGACAATTTGCAACACAGAGACAAAGGCTGTGGATTCTGTCAAACTGCTTCTATAAACCTTTATAGCGCCTAAACCGTTTATCCCACTGATCAGCAAATTTGTATACATATTTAAAGTCACTGGAGGAGGATAAGTTGAGATATGAGATTGATCTCAATCGGAGAAGAATCATGAGTCCCTCAGAAGACGCACGTGACATTCGTCCCCTGGTAATTCTAAATACATACACAATCGTCGCGTTCTCTTCTTTTTCGGCTTAAAACGAAAAGCACAAGGTATTAACAATCCTCATCAAACCATTTTGAAAATATTTTAAATGAAAAGACCGCTACGAATAAACTTTACATTCTGAATTTCAAGACGTAGAAAACGTAGAAGTACAACAACCAAAGAGTTTTAGCAAACCAGTTGCGTGGAATACCCTGTCTATCGCCATTGAACTTGAACAATTATTGCACAATTTATTTAAAAAACAATAATATAGTAACAATTATTTCCTGAAAATATAAGGAAGTAATTAGTTATTAACCGTAAGAAGGCCTTGTAGGTAACAAATCCCAATTTATAATTACTACCAAAATATTTAACATAGGAATCTAAACTTGAACGCATATCTTTCATGGTTCTTAATTAATTTATTTTTGATTGGCACGGTTGATTGATTACGTCCAACAATATAAACTGCGTATCGATCGGCATTAGTTCATAGTATTGTTTTGTACTGACTCCAACAAACAAGAATATGACGTCTTTTAAGGTAGGTGTATTCATAGGGCCCTTTCAGACAGCACGGATGTCCATCCGGTAACACGTTTTCTTATTCATACTGTTGCGGATGGAACCATACAGTCGATAATAAGAAAGACGATGGTCGAATTGCAAAATGATTATTATCCAACTTCATTATGGCGACCGAGTTTTCCCGAAGTACACGAAAGAAGTACCATCAGTGGAAATACCACGTCGCTATTACGCGTTGTCGATCTTCAAAATTCAATTCAATTAATAAATAAGGTATTTACATTTCAGATAAGTGTATCCTGTGCCCTAGTGGCAATGATATGTCTACAGTTTGCAAGTGGATTGCATTTCCACGGTTATTCAACCCATGGAAGTTATAAACACGATCACGATAACCATGGTGAGGACGATCATGACCATGACCATGGCCATGGTGACCATGATAATGACCATGGTGGTCATGGTAATAACCATGGTGATCATGATGATGACCATGGTGGTCATGGTAATGACCATGGTGATCATGATGATGACCATGGTCATGGAGGACATGACCATGGGCATGGAGGACATCATCATGATAATGGCGACCATGGCAAATATATTAACAGCTACAGTTATCACGGTCATTGAAAATGGTTCTGAAAAGGTCGTATTTCGAGTAAAATTGTTCAAGTTGTTGTTGTTAAATATTAATAAACATAAACACACAAAGTGTTCAAATTTTAAGTGTTTTTTATTCGGTATTCGATAATTTCCAAAAAAAAAAACGTTGCTGACGTTATGAATAGGTTGATTTATAACTAAGGTACTAGAGATGGGCTTATTAGTTCTTTTTAATGAACTAGTTCTTCCGGATTAGTTCACAAAAAGGAACTAGTTCAAAGAACTAGTTCTGAAGAACTACTTTGATCCTGAGACATACTACTTCGATAAACGTGTCTTTGTGTGTTCTAGCACGTTTATATCTCGTTCCAAACGAAACTAGGATCTAGTTTGGACAGAATCGATGTCTGCCTTCCCACTTTGTCTTTTTCTTGAAGAATCGTTATTTTGTTTTGAAAATAAATAATTATTTATAATTATATTGATCGAAGAATCGTTGTCTTATTTTATTTAGGTATATTTTTTAAATATTTATTTAATAAGGCATAAAATACATATTGCTGCACGTATTTTAGCCTTATTCATACTGCAATTTTAGGTGGAATTGGGGTATTATTTATAAATTATAGTATAACATATACTGGCGAAACTACTATTAACAGTGTAATCCATTATCCAATAGGAAAAAAAAAACTATACTCTAATTATATTTTTGACATCCGCCGTTAGGTAAAGAAACAACTGGCGGGCAGGGTGCTATGTCGCTCGTTTGATGTCGCCACAACTCGTTCACTGAATGGGATATGTTTCACCAAAGCAGGACTTTCGAACTAGATTTCATGTCCCTACAAGTCGTTCACTGAATGAGATATGCATAGAGATATGTTTTAGCAAAGCAGGTCTTTTGCGAACTAGATCGTTTTATTTTAAAGAACTAGTTCTTTTGTTCTAAGCCGGGAGCCATTCTCTCGGACTAGTTCGTTCACGAACTACCCACCTCTATTAGGTACTAAGCATGAACTGTTTCACTCGTGGGTGAAATTATCTATGACTATGGGTATATAATGTATATTATGTACATTGTCCGGCATAAACAAAATTAAGAAAACTTACCAAAGAGTAAAGTATCTTTATTTTTAAAGATACGCAAATATTTTATATGAAAAAGGTGTTTGGAAAGATTAGAAGGTGTCAAATACGAAATTAGAATCACTTTAGTAAGATTTTTTTAAATCACAAGTAACATTCTTCTCGAATTTTATAAACTGAAAAATGTAATGTCTGATGATGCGGAATATTGAACTATCATATAACTACTGGATATTTGGAAATGTTGCAAGCATTTTCGATCCGAATATTTGGCCAATCTGCCTTTAAATGTTCGGGAAAATATGCTCTTTCAGCAAGACTCATTTACTCAACAGTAGTGTTTCAAACTAAAAAGACACAGTTGTAATGCAACCAAATTTACACGGGTCAATTTATAAACCATACATTGGGTATAATTGGTTGCATATGTCACGGTGTCTTCTTAGTCTAAAACTACTCTACGCACAACGGCGTTTTAAAGAAGTTCAACATCTCACAAATGTCATCGAAGACATGCATCTAAGACATAATTCCTCAAATGCTCAGAAATGTGCATAAAGAGATGAACAAACGTACAATATTATGCACTGAAAATTGGGGAGGCCACATTGAGTAAAATATTGTATTGTGATGTGTTTTTATTACTTTTACTATTTTCCAGTTTATTCATTAAAATAAAATGTTAGTTTTGTTGCTTGTTGTTGTTCGATTTTGATTTTTCTGTTGTTAGTTATCAAATATGAACGAAATATTAGGATATGTTACTTAGTTAATTTTTGAATAATTAACTAAATTTCTGTTTTTTTTTTATAAAATGGAGCAAAACGTTAGCATGCGATTAAAAAAAATCTTACAAAAGTGATTCACATTTCGTATTTGATACCTTCAAATCTTTCTAACTATCTTATATAGTTTTTCCCATTTGTGTCCAAGTTGAGAGATCACTATGGCGTATTTAGAATTGCAAGCGGACAAACTTAACAAACTATATTGCTTTTTTGAACAATCTGACAACACGAAGTGGTAAATGTTCCCTGTATCATCTTAGGGATTCAACCGATCTTACCTAAACTGATATCAGCTCATCTTCCCAAGACTTTAAATATTTATACCAATTTACAGATCCTGTGGTGCTATAAGCGTTGATGGCTGAGAATTTGAAAAAAATTATAAACGTCAGTGGTCACTGATTTATAGGATCCAGAGTGGCTGGGCTACACAAAGCTGGCGAATTTCTGGATCATAAAAGAAACTTACCGCTCTGCTTCTCGTTTGCTGAATCGCAGTCAATTTCTTTGTCTGACATATCTACTGTTCTCTCGCGATTCCACTCAGTTTTCATCGAAGTACTTTGACTTTGTTCACTGTTAAATGGTTCTGGTGGACAAACGTTGGTATAATTCGCATTGGACGTTTGTATTCTTTGTGAAACCGAGTACAGTCCGCTTTGGTTTCCAGCAACATCCTCAGTTTGGATATAGTCATCATGTGTTCTTTTCTGATATTCGCTGAAAACAAAAATGCATTAATAATAACAACAATACTTTGATTATTACTTATACTTTAACAATACTCCAGTTATTCTTATTATATAAAAAAATATTCATAATGTGATATTGGCAAAGTAATGTGGAATAGCTACTATATATAATTTTTATGAAAATTAGATACATGAACTACATTATTCATGCCAACGAGTAACAACTACAAGGTCAGCATTGCTTGATAACATCTAATGTCAATATATTATATGGAACATGGATGGTCTTTCCGCAGTTCCTCTAAGCTGACCTCTGACCTTCCTTAGAAACACCGTCCGCATCGTACAGTTGGCTAGTTTTCATAATGCCGCGTTACAAAACGATGCTAATGTCGCACGAGGATCGTAAAATAATGGCACATCCAAGGCCTTATAAATACAACGGAAATTTCTAGATACAAACTATGGATATAAGAACATAGCAGAACAAAAACGCTTGGGCGTCCCACACTCAACTTTCCGACTACGTCGTACACACATTGAAGCGTCTAAACGTTCTGCAATACTTCAATTTCGTGAAGCCACAGCCACTCTGGATCCCAACATCCCAACCTGTCAGTCACAGAATAATATTAAATATCATGTAATGACAATGGTCACTGACGTTTATCAAAATTTGCCAATTCGCAATCACAGCGACGAATTCATAACCCTTATGCCCGTTTGCACCGTTTGTGTTGAGAAAGGCTTAGGTAAGTATGAGATCGTACTTATGTCATCGATTTTGTTTGCACGTAAATATAAGCTTAGTTGTGATTGGTTGATTGTGGTTTAGACACACATTAAATTTAAGAACAGCTTATCTTTATGCCTAACTTAAGTCAGGCATCATTTACACCGTTCGCAGCCTTTCCTAACTTAAGCATTACTTAAGGGTTTCTGATGTTGGCAACACTGTAAAGTTCTAGTTATATTTGGAAATACTTGGTTCTAAAATCAACAGTATTGCGTCACTTGTCAAAACTTTCAATAGGTTAATGTGGCGGCAAATTTGAATTACTTTCATAACTACAAAAATTACGGCACAAGAAAAAAAATTTATGATCAAAATGAAACCATTATTTCTAATACACAATAAAACTGTAATTTTACATTACAAACTCCTAAAATCGCTTGATAACATGATAAATTGACACATATAGGTACTGTCTTGACATTTCTTAAAACGACATTTCATGTGCAATGTGTGTCTATACCACAATCAACCAATCACAACTAAGCTTATATTTACGCTGGCTTTAAGCCGTCGATTTTCTAGGCTTAAGTTAGGTCGTTCTTAACTGTAGTTAGGTAATGGATATGTGGCGGTGCAAACAAAATCGATGACATAAGTACGATCTCATACTTAAGCCGTTCTTAACACAAACGGTGCAAACGGGCATAAGTGTCAATTTATCATGTTATCAAGCGATTTTTGGAGTTTGTAATGTAAAATTACAGTTTTATTGTGTATTAGAAATAATGGTTTCATTTTGATCATAAATTTTTTTTGTGCCGTAATTTTTGTAGTTATGAAAGTAATTCAAATTTGCCGCCACATTAACCTATTGAAAGTTTTGACAAGTGACGCAATACTGTTGATTTTAGACCCAAGTATTTCCAAATATAGCTAGAACTTTACAGTGTTGCCAACGTCAGAAACCCTTAAGTAATGCTTAAGTTAGGAAAGGCTGACATGCGAACGGTGCAAATGATGCCTGCCTTAAGTTAGGCATAAAGTTAAGCTGTTCTTAAGTTTAAGTCGTTCTTAATAAATACGGTGCAAACGGGCATTAGTTGTTCCGGATAATTGTTTAGAATATGACGTCATAATAGGGTGTGATTTCTTTCAAAATAGAGGGAACACAAATTGTTAAGCATCAACTACCATGCATACTTTGCATAACGGAAAATGATACTTATTGTTATAGAGTACCTGATCGTTATCTAAGCCACCTGACATTTAATGTGATCTGTAAATTAGTAGATAGATATTAAGATAGATAGATAGCCATTTATTGTTACCAAACATTTACAAATTAATACAATATATCATCAAGTATCTCAATATGTATTTCTATTCAAAAATTAACGAAATAAAGCAAATTAAAGTGTGATTCTAATGTATGATTGGAGACAATTTCGGGGTTAGCCGTGGCATTCCCACTGGACGATGGGGGGAAAATCACTGGAGGATGGGTTGATATTAGTTTGACCAAAATCGGATAAATCCCGAAGAAGACACATGTAACATTTGCCACTTCCGGTTGTCAGATTGTCACCAAAAACAATCCAGTTCGTCCCCCAGCAATTCTAAAAAAGTATGCAACATTTCAGCCCGATCCGTTGTACCGCTTGGACGCTATCCTGTTCACAGACTAACATACACACACACACATATACACACATCCATACATACATACATACAATTTCCAGAAACCATTGCAATCGATTCAGGGAACCCCAAAACGCGTATTTCCACTGAAATCCCGAAAAGAATTTTTCCGTCGATTACAATACTTTCCTTCTAGGTACTAGTGGTACTAGTCGGAAAGTAAAAAGCAAAAGCATGTTATTGACTGCCTGAAGTGCCTAACGTCAGAGCCGCTATTTGTAGTCTTTAATCATGAGCTTCAAGCTACTCTTAGAGTCCGTTCAAACTTAGAAGAACCATTCAATACCACAACAACGCCACGAAATATGCGCATTGAAACGTCATTTGACCTTGAGTAGTTCTAAAATTAGGCGGCTCGTTCCAAAGGGGTTTTAAAACGGAAAAACAACAAAATTCAATTTTTGTTTTACATTTTGAATGATTAGCTATTGGAAACGGCTAAAAAAAGAATGTCTAATTTTTCCAGTGTCAATAGAATTGTAGTTAAAGTGATTTTTGAAATTATGTTTGAGGTTAGAATTTCTGTGAATATTTTTCAGAACAGCCGTTTTGCTAGGTATGAAATATGCCTTCAAAGAATTTTAAGTAGAAAGGTATTATGTCATGAAAACAAGTGAAGTTTCATAATTAAATTGAATGTATTGAATCGATGAAAGTTTTTAACTTGAAAATACATATTACGTGAAGAATGTTAAGATTAGTGATGGGCGCGTTAAAATGAAAGAATCGATTCTTGAAATAATCGAGTCTCGATGTCGCATACAAATGATTCATAATCGATTCTTCACAGCGATTATTGCAATCGACTGAAATGTCTGCGTAGTATTAGAAAGCGCTTTGATTTGTCTGTCGTGTTGGTTTGATTGTCGAAGCGTTATTTCTGATCTGTTCGAGCTATCTGGTCCCCTAAATAGTGATTTTATGACAATCAAATGAACAAATTTTTGAAATATTTTGTATATCTTCTCTATTATTAATCGTTCAGGTTTGTATCTATTCTGAGAACTGGTAAATAAATGACAATATTTACAAAATATATCGAGAATCCATTCATTCGAATACCACTAACTTGATTCTTGAAATCATTTCATTATAGCTATCAGTAATTAAAATGTATAAAAATAATACAAGAATGTGGTAATGTATACATTTATTTCATAAAAAATAAAGTGATAACAGGCTTTGTAATAATATTTGTCAATAAAGCAAAAAATACAACCTATGAAGTAAAGTAATAAATAATTCCATATACATACAGATAATAATTAACGGAAAAAGCAGAATAAAAGACTGAAATGGTATACAAAGGGGTCACCGTAACTCAAATTTTGACCTATCATCGGATCTGCAACGAAGCAAAGAAAGTAGTTGATGTAACGGAAACATCTATTCCTGGATCCTCCTGCAAGTCCCCTGGTAGAAGTTGCCATGTGACTAAACCAAAAGTTGGATATGTCAATGACGGGGAGGAGTTGCAATCATCCGTCAAATGTTAAATAATTTCTACGGTATATATGAATTCCCTAGCTTGGGCGTAGACAACTTCCATGTTTCATGATTTCCATAAGAGTTCATCATGGTAATTAATAAATTCGATTTTTCCTAAAAATACATAGAAAATGAATGTAAAAGAAATGAAGAGTGTGACGTTCCCTTACCTCGCTTGGAATTGGGAATTGCACTATACTCCCTTTATTAATGGTTGTTTTTATAACTTTACACACCTGTGATAGACCTCTTACAACTTTTGCAGACATGTTCTGCATACAATTCGAATTCCGACTGGCATACAGTCACACTACATAAACAACGTAAAATGAACATAACCTCACACATTATCGAAAAGAGAAGTCACACGTTGGGAACCGTTCGAGATTTCATTCCGATTATTGGTATTTACTAGTATATCAACTCGGAAGCGGAAACTAATGTTTCAATCATTTTCTGTTCGGCTATTAATCTCTATGAATGTAGAATTTCGTACTATTCAATTTCTATTTCACGACACATTTTAATTGATTTTATGAATGCTTCCCAATCTCCCAAACACTCTACGCCCTTGACTATGCCTTGATTGCTAAACTGGTTTCTGCGCATTCTCACTCACTGCAACTTCTCTTGTATCTTCTAAGTTTGAACGGACTCTACAAAAACATGATGGCCATAATAAAGGAGTTGCATATTGCAGTAAGCGTACCACTGCCACAGAGTCGTAATATCATTCGTCTGAATTAGGGACTTTAGCAATTGTTAACGCATTGAAACATTTCAGAGTTTATTTGTTAGGGTTAGAGTCACTGACTGCAATTCTGTGAAAGCTACGGAACGTAAAGGAGAAATTGTCCCACAAATTGTTAGGTGGTGGACCTATTTACAAGATTTTAATTTCAAGATTGTTTATCGCAAGGGATCATCGCTTCCTCATACAGATTTTCTTAGTCAAAATCATGTTCAGTTTTTGGTGAAAATCCGACAACCGAAATTGGCAAATGTTACATGCGTCTTCTTCGGGACTAATATCAGCTCATCCTCCAACGATTTTAAATATGTATATTAATTTACAGATCAATGGGATGAACGCTTTAAACTCCATAAGCTTTTATAGAAGCAGTTTGACAGAATCCATAGCCTTGGACGCTGTGTTGCAAATTGTCAGATTTTGACAAACGTCAGTGTCACTGACATGACATGACATTAAATGTCAGTTGACAAATGTCATTATGTCACAGAAACTGACGTTATGTAGAGTCCAAGCAAAATTGAATAATTGCAAAAGTGTTTAAGACACTTCATGCCAACGATGTAGTCGAAAGTAGGGTGAGGGCCACCCCACATATTTTGGTATAATATTTAAACATATTTACACACGTCTGCATTTTAGACGTATTGTTGGTTTTACAAAAGTAATTGTTTTATTTATGTTTTTCTGCAGGAAGCTATTCATTAATACAATCAACAACAATCTCAAGTACGGAGATATCTGTACAGTAATTTTTGTTCACCTGATAGTATGCACTTGAATACCTATTAAAATACTGATATATAAGGCTTATAGCATATGTGATCGCTACTGTTGTTATAATATATTATTCGTGACAGCTACTACTATAATATATTATTGTATCATTCACTATTATTGATAGAGGATGAATATTTTACCAGGACTTGTTATTATTGCCTTTTTGGGTCTCTGTACAATGGTCCAATCCACCCATGCAGGTAAGAATTTTTGTTCTTTTTGCTTTACAACCATTTCAAACCCTTCATGAACAAAACAAATAATATACGTTATTACAAAAAATTAAAAGTTATTCCAAACAACAAATAAGTTTACTGTCGCGATATGATTTTGTAACAACGACTGGTATCGCAAAATTCCCTTTAAGAAGATTTTTTTCTTTAGTAAAAAATTTTCTTCTAGTGGCAAATGTTTAATCTGTTTTATTTTAGAGTGCAACCCCGCTTGTGGAAACATAAAAATCGGTTGTAATGTCTGTTCATGCGATGGAGTTGGATTTTTCTGCTCAGCAACAATTTGTCCTTACGAAGGTATTATTCTATGCTGCTACAAATGAAGATATCATAATCACTTAACTTGTATTTGTTATGTTTAGAATGCAACCCGTATGAATATCCAATGGATTGTTCAGACTGTGAGTGTGTCGACGCAAAATGGATATGTTAATGTTGAAGAAAACAGCAGACATAAAAACCTTAATAAGCAGATGATGTCATTATTACCGTATTATAATTTGTTATTATTATAAATATTGATCACCAATGATCTATTTATATTTTAGCAATAAAATAAAATTGATAATTTATAAACTTTTTTTCTGGTTATTAGTGTATACGAATTTTTTTATTCTTTGGCCCTCTATCGCGTGGTGCTATGTATTGTAGTTTGTTCTATATCACCTGTAATCGTTATATACCTGAATGTGCATGCAAAAAACGCACTGTTCCCCGAAGGCGTCCAAGACAAAATGTGATTGTGACGGCGATTAACAATAAAAATATCCTACTTGTGTTAAAAGCATACACTGGTAGTATCATAACAATAACATTAAATGCATAGTGACAAAATTCCATGGACTATTAATAAAAAAATAAAATCTGCTATTTTAGGTATGATTTTGGTAAATTTAATAATATCTCAAAAACTTCAATGGATATGAATAGGGACGTTTCTTAAACATTTGTAGAAAATGAAATTTTCTATCGATAGGCTGATCAAATATGTTTTTTTAGCGTGAACGGTGGTTCACGATAGACAGTTACAAATTACAATTAACAAATTAAAATAACTCGAAAATAAAAACTACCAGGTATAAACAATCCTTTTGACAAAGTTAACATATTTTTGTATGGAGAATAAGAATATTTAATAAAAATATACCATTCTATTTAAAATAACAAAGTTGTAGTCTACTTCCGGTAGACCGGAAGTGGCGATTATCTTGAAAATATTTGCTATACAAAGATCGGTATTAACAACGTCTACATTCTGAATTTGGAAGACGTAAACCCAAGAAAGTTCTAACAAACCAGTAGCGTGGAATATCCTATAGATACGTTTATTTATAGATGATTTTCTCAGTATCAGCCAAACATTAGTTTGTTCTGTATAGTTTTTTGACGTTAGTTTACATTAAGTATATGATCCGGTAAGCAATTTATACTATATATAAATATTTTTATAAATCGATTTCTAACAATACCGAAGTACAAGTGGAAATTGTCTGAAAGGAAATAATTTAATTAGGTAAGTAAGAAACGTTTGCATTTTTGATAATAGGTATTTTTTGTTCTAGTGTCACTTTATGACGTTCAGTATAAAATATTTTTTCTACTTTGCATTCACAATGCACACATTGTAACACTGTTTTCGGTGTTACAATTAGCAAATTGTAACACCGTTTTTAGTAACTTTTTTCTAAGATTGGTGACATTGATATCAAATGCATGTCAAACGAAAATACACATAACCACAAAAGTAAGCACAAACTGATTTTTTAGAATCGCACAAACTGCGAAGTATGTATATTTTTATACATATTTAAACATGCGTGTTGCATCCTAGGTTTCGTACTAATAGTATATGGTGGTATATAATAATTATCAATAATTACTTTTTCACAGATATTTGAATTTAAGTGACAGATGACAGTGTTACCAACGGTTGCACCCATAAATACCCTAGATTGGAATTTTACCTAATATACTTCTAAATTTTTATAAAATTAATGACGCAAAGTAGAAATAATAGTATTACACTCGTTTTATAAGACATATTGGCGCATTCGTTCATTTGGGGCACTCGTCGCTAGCGCGAGGAGTGCCCCAAATGTATTATATATAAATATAAAATATTTCTAAAATTATTTGGGGTACCTATAGATCGATTGGAGAAAGTTATTGTTTGCTTGTGCAATTAATTGTTGGTACATAAAGTGCGTATACATAAAAAACGCATTATATACCTGTATTGTTCGACTATGTACTCAGGGGCTTGTCCATTATAGACCCTATTAGTAGAATATTCCACGGGGATGACAGTAACATAGCTTGTCGACTGTCCACTGTTCTGTTGAGAGTCTTTCTGTTCGACGGCATTCGCCATCATGACACCTCTAAAACTAAGTAATACTCAGATTACACTGGTAAATACATGAGTTCTACGTAGATAAACATAAAACGCATTTTTTAAATGCCGCGAAATTGTATGGTTATGGTCACATACTATTGATCGACGCGAGGTTGTCTGTGGGAAGTCGTTCACGGCTGACAGCTTTACAAAAAAAGGAGTCAGTGTGATGCAACCGACCGTCAGAGTCATTAGCAATACAGATGACTTAATTGTTTTAGTTTGCCACTGTGGCCACTAAGCATTGTTTACCTTTTCAAATGTTACGAACATAAAGACGTCGCGACGCGCTGCGTGTAGTTAAAACGAGGACTGCTTTATCGACCCACCAGCGTACATGTGGTTGCCTATATAGTGCCAAATGTCTATTTTTTTGTATTTTTTGCTATGTAACGTAGCCATGGTAGTTCAATTATAATATTAATTTTATCTGCGTGACAATACTATGCTAGATTATGTGTTTCTTAGATATTTGTTCAAATATCCTATAATACTCGCGATTTCGATAGCGTTTCCAGTGCTTCTTTACAAAAATTACCGTTCTCTTGGTGGGTTTATTATTTTTCACCCAGTAAATATCAAAATATCATGCGATACACAGGTAAACCATAAAAATTTGAATTAATTATGGAAATGCATAGAGTATACACACTATTAAAACAATTTCATGACGCTGTTATGCTTTCCTTTCGCATTCGCCATTTTTTGAGGTGTATACCATACAAATACGCAAACAGCTGAAAAATGAGTGTTATCGGCATACATAAAACCACCAATAATAAGTCAATGGAAGCTATCTTACCAGTGTTGCGTATTGCATGATATTTTGATATTCTCTTATTGATTCAAACATTGTTGATCAAACTGGTACCCGCTAGTGACTTTAAACATGTACCTATGCCAATTTTGACATCAGTATAATGAACAATTTGGATGCTATAATAGTATATTATTATACAAGTTTTATAAGACGTCAAATTGGCGCATGAGTTGTTTGGGGCACGAGGAGCGCCAGCGACGAGTGCCCCAAATGAACGAATGCGCCAATTTGTCTTATAAAACGAGTGTAATATACTATTTTTTCTACTTTGCGTCATTAATTTTATAAAAATTTAGAAGTATATTAGGTAAAATTCCAATCTAGAGTATTTATGGGTGCAACCGTTGGTAACACTGTCATCTGTCACTTAAATTCAAATATCTGTGAAAAAGTAATTATTGATAATTATTATATACCATCATATACTAGTAGTACGAAACCTAGGATGCAACACGCATGTTTAAATATGTATAAAAATATACATACTTCGCAGTTTGTGCGATTCTAAAAAATCAGTTTGTGCTTACTTTTGTGGTTATAGGTATTTTCGTTTGACATGCATTTGATATCAATGTCACCAATCTTAGAAAAAAGTTACTAAAAACGGTGTTACAATTTACTAATTGTAACACCGAAAACAGTGTTACAATGTGTTCATTGTGAATGCAAAGTAGAAAATAGTATATTATTATACAAGTTTTATAAGACGTCAAATTGGCGCATGAGTTGTTTGGGGCACGAGGAGTGCCAGCGATGAGTGCCCCAAATGAACGAATGCGCCAATATGTCTTATAAAACGAGTGTAATATACTATTTTTTCTACTTTGCGTCATTAATTTTATAAAAATTTAGAAGTATATTAGGTAAAATTCCAATCTAGAGTATTTATGGGTGCAACCGTTGGTAACACTGTCATCTGTCACTTAAATTCAAATATCTGTAAAAAAGTAATTATTGATAATTATTATATACCATCATATACTAGTAGTACGAAACCTAGGATGCAACACGCATGTTTAAATATGTATAAAAATATACATACTTCGCAGTTTGTGCGATTCTAAAAAATCAGTTTGTGCTTACTTTTGTGGTTATGTGTATTTTCGTTTGACATGCATTTGATATCAATATCACCAATCTTAGAAAAAAAAATTACTAAAAACGGTGTTACAATTTGCTAATTGTAACACCGAAAACAGTGTTACAATGTGTGCATTGTGAATGCAAAGTAGAAAAACATTTATAGAAGCTGTCTGACAGATCCAGTGCCGTCGCTATAGTTGCGATCCGTTCAACCGGATATTACCGCTAGCTTGAAGCTGTAACAAAAACGCGCCAGCGCTAACAACCTGGTTGAATGCACCGATTGATATTTCAGTGGGCCCTGAAAATATTACCTAATTATTTATTCTTTCTGTAAGAATATAACATATTTAACAGAAGTGCTATACCATCATTGATGCCATATGTTAAAGCAAGGGAAGTTATTATTCAGGGGCATATCTGAACTAACCACTATTCAACATCACATAAAATTTGCAATATGTGGACGTTGTCGAGACAGCAATTATCAGAAAACATACTTCAACCATTACATAATCTATTCTTCAGAACTAACTTTATCACAAAATCTTCTGACACAATGGACGGGGGAACATTAAGGAAACAATTCGTTACCATTTTTGTCAAAACTGAACATAGGCAAAAATAATATTCTTTCCAAGGTATGATAAACTAAAAACATTTAATATTGCGTCGCAACGAAATTACCGGATGGAATTTTGAATGGTTTATCCAATTTGGACTATTAGAATTATCTGGTAATATTTTATGGAAACTGGAACACCATAATGGGAGGTTGATAGAATTAAACGTGACAGGCAATCAACATCAACAACTACCTAATGACATTTTCGACAATTTGAACAATTTAGATACTAGAGAGATACTATATTTATCACAAAATAATTTGATCAATTTGGGAACGGAAATACTACACCGCATTCGAATGCCTAAAGAACTAGGTATGCCTGCACACGAACAACATCCTGAGTTTGGAGCGTGATGCCTTCATTAATATGACAGCTTTGACAATTTTGGATTAAGCCGAAATAGCATAAAGTTTTTACCAAACAGTGAGTGTGGCCTATAACAAATTGAAGGTATGGTTATCACTTGGACTTTTTTCCTTGAACTATTTAAGAGATTTTAATTTCTTTGTGTTTTGAAAATAAACAACAAACTAGAAACTAGAATCTCAAAGATTTCAAAGCAAATCTCAATCAATCAAATCAATGTCAATGTAAAAATAATTAATAGGATCACCTGTATAGGATGTTGTACAGTGTCATTTTGTAAAGGGCGTAATAATTCACACTATTTAAATCTCAGCGAAGATGTCGGCTCTTGTGTTTTTCTAAACATAGTAATCTGAGAAGTTTACAACAGTTGTCTACAACAGGAATATTATGGTTTAACTCTTACAGAGTACTCTTACAGACACATTTCTGTAAGCTATCGCGTATAGTAAAAACCAGGAGAGCTGCAAATGACTATGCGATTTCTGCTGTTATTTTTGACGTACGCGACAGATCTTGTTTGACCGATTACCCATGTTAGAATGAAACAGCCTTCGTTTTGTATATCTGTTTCGTAACCTTGTAAGCGATGAGTCATTTGCAGCTCTCCTGGTTTGTACTATAAGTGGGCCACCTTGTCTTCCAATAAAAATCATCGCTAATATTTTAAACTTAAGACATTTTATTGATTAGATATGTGCGAGGTGTGTGCTGTCGAAATACGTGTAATTTTATTGATTAAATATTATGTAGAAGATTTTCAAAAGACCTGATGAATGTACATCTATCCATTACAATATCGAGATCCATTCAGCGTAATATGGTGACCATAAAATATCTTAACACAGAAGAAAATATTACGGAGTTGTGGTTCACGGAGTTAAAAAAGTGTGAACAGAGTTCATTTTTCGCTCAGTTGGGAGTCATCATAAATCTTTCGTAGTATTTAACAAATACAGTCATAAGAATTTCTGTCAATGTTTTTAGAAGTTGATATAACTTTCTTTGGATTGATTTGTCTTTTTAACGATACGAAATTGTTGAAACAACTCTGTGCAGCAAAATAATAAATCTGTCGATAGTTAGTTAATTTATATCTAAAAAGGTGATAATTAAACTACTTTCGGTGAATATTTGTCAACTCAAGAGCTCCGCACTTTGGAGGCGAGAAAAAATTACTATAAAATGATTTTATTGTATTCATTTTTGCATTCGTAACTACAGTACAACAAACGATTTTTATGTCTTCTTGATAATTACACGATCAAGGTAAGTAATAAATTATCGTGGAATACTTAACGTAAGATGATGCCATTGAAATTACGGAAATTTATGTTGGTTATTTCATAATAATACTTATTTACGTGGGCAAACATCAATTTTACAACTTGCAACAGTGTTAGTTAAAACTAACGTAAAAATAAGTCAAAAGACTTATGGCAAACGAAGAAATCAGTAAAGCATTTTTTGCTTGACCCTCTAATTTCAAATTGTAATAAAACTGTGAGTAATCTAAACAAAGTTTATCGAAATGATAAAATTAAAGGTATAGTTGAATCAATTTAACTTTGCGTGTTGTCAAAAGTGACAGTCGTCCGGTGCAATCGACTGTTGTCATTCGGTCAGTGGCGCAGTCGAATTAATTTTGCCAAAGGAAAAGCATACGTCTGCATACAGGATCATCACATTCTAGCTTCTATGAAAAAAAATACTGTTTTCCGAGAAACGCATACCAAAACTTACCATTTGCGATTTGAAAAGACCGGCTCGTATGTAAGGGTACTGAAGACAAGTTTGTAGTACATGCAACCGAACGTACGCTTATTTGTAAATAGGTTGCCTAAACGAAGTGTTAATAAAAGAAAATTTATGCGAAACACATTTGTAGGCAAAATGAAATTAGAGGACCCATATTTTCCTTTTCCGCTGTAAAATAGTCCATAAGATTGGCCTCAAACTATTTCGTTTGAGGATTTAAATATTTTGACAGTTACCCTGAATCTCTCCTGTCAGCGACGCCGCTGGAGATCCGAACTACCAATGACCGACGTACTGTTGTTCTGTCTTTCTTCTGCGGACTACACATACATATTAGCATCCGAGATCGTATGTCTTAGCCAGCCGAGACATACGTCCAACGTTAGTGTCAATAGTTTAGCATGTGTGAGAAAGAGTGGGAATGCATTTAATCATATCGTACCTACCGCATGTCACTTTTGACAACACGGTTAAATAGGGTATTCCGGTCATGTCAAAATTTGAGCAGATATTCGGTTTAAACTGCCGTACAAGTTATCAGGAGCCATACCGTAAAACTGTAAGCTTTTTGGTTTAGGTTTTCTATGGGATAATTGCAATTAAAAGTGTATTTTATTTGAATTCACCGACCACCCTCGGTAACACACGAAGATTACCGATCACGAGTAGCGCTGGCAACAAGGGAACAGCTGACTGGTCGTGCCATTAGAAACACTTGTCAACCAAGGTGTGTGAGTGAACATAAGAAAACTTACAACGTTGCCAAGCCGCCCGTTTTAGGCGATCTTTGTGACGTCACAAAGACCAACTCCAATTCAAACTTCAAATGACGATTTCTTTTAGTTTAAAGCAATGTTTGAGATTTTATGTGTAAAGTAGCAAACGGTAGCATCCATACTTTGTGAAAAACAACAATTTGAAAAACACCGGAATACCCTATTGATTCAACTATAGTTGATTTTATCCAAACATTATGAGCTACCCGGTACACGATATAACATTTTTAATATTTTGTGATGGTATTCCATAACATATTTTTTATAAACGACAACCCCATTTGTTTCTGTTTTTGCATACTACTTACTACTTAAATGATGATGTAAAAAAATTGGTACCTTACATAGCATTTTTTTAATATCACATTCACTTTAAAATATCTGGGGTGGCCCTAACTCAACTTTTCGACTACATTACTGGCACAATGTGTCTGAACAGATTGTCAATTGCAATTTTGTTAAATAGAGCCACTCTCTAACCTTGCTCTCTAACGTCAGTTTCTAAGACTTGTGTCATATTGACATTTAATGTCATGTCATGTCATGTCAGTGGCACTGACGTTTGTCAAAATGTGACAGTTGGCAACAGCGATGAAGTCTCTGGATTCTGTCAAATCGCTTCTAAAAAATAGCGCCTAAATCGTTCATCCCACTGATCAGCAAATTGGTATACATATTTATTTAAAGTCACTGGAGGATGAGATGGTATGAGTTTGATCTCAATCGGATAAATCCCTCAGAAGACGCATGTAATTGCCACCTCCGGTTGTCAGATTGTCACCAAAAACAATCCAGTTCATCCCCCGGTAGTTCTAAATATGTATACCACATTTCAGCCCGATCCGTTTTCCCATTTGGGCGCTATCGTGTTCACGGACATACACATACATTGTAATCGATTCAGGGTACCCCAAAACGGGTATTTTGGTCGATATTTTTTTTTCCGTCGATTACAATACTTACCTTCTAGGATACGAAAGAAAAATAAAATATTAATTTGAATGGAAACAAATTATTATTGAACCCAACAAATCAAAATTTAGAGTAAATGTTGAAATTGAAGAAGTTGAAACAAATTGAGTTGTCACAGCTCACTAGTTGTCATTTAAAAATTTTAAGGATGACGTCATCGCTGCAGAATAGGTGCCGCCATAAATGAAATTTTTACGTCATAAGTTGGCTATTTAAAAGTTAAAATTGACCTGTCCAAGCGTTTTTTCTTGAAAACGTTGAATAACGCAAATATGAATAAAATTATATTCCAAACTTTATTATCACACTGTATGTTGTTTCATTCCAAAGAAATCAAAACAAATTTAAACAATAACCAACTTATTGTGTCCTTCTTTAGAGATAATAAGAGAACTTCTGTGCTGTTTTAAGAATGACCTATAAATAAAATTACCGACAAAAACAATTAACATAATAATATCAAAGAAATCAAAGCACAATAAAAGTTAAAAAATAAAAACGACGAGGATGGGATTCGAACCCACGCGGGCAGAGCCCATTGGATTAGCAGTCCAACGCCTTAACCACTCGGCCACCTCGTCCTGATGACGTCCTTGTCTTACCCACGTCACATAAGATTACATACAACATTACAATATATTATAGCAATTGAAAATAAAATTGGTGCGATTTTGAAAAATTCGTTTTTAGATACATACGCCATGTTATATGCGTGTCAACTGCTAGAGTGATGCTCTTGGCACTGGCGTAGCGGTGAATACATGTTATAACTGTGTTATAAGTGCGTTGCCATACCGACCGGGGTACACAAACGTTAAAATTCTACTACCCCAACTGGCTGTAGTGAGTGACAAGTAATCGCTTTAGGCGAGATGTTGCATGATGTTGTCGGTTGTGTTGTTTTGTTCGCGAAAAACAATGTGAAATTGACAAGGTACCCAAAACAATACATTCTTATTTTCAATTGTGAGATAGTTCAGCTTACTGCTTATTTATTTATTTTAGAAATTTTATATTACCATTAATTTTTCTATGAATTGAATAATGAATTGAACAATTAATATTATTAGTCGAATTTTATTATTTGATGTAGTTTGTTGCAATTAATTCTTTCGTAAATCTGCATCGAGCTTTTAGTCAGTCATCGGTCAGATAATTCTGTGTTCAAATTTCCAAATTTCACTTGCAAAGAAAATAAATTTTAATAGTATATTTCTCCAGTAGGCACTAATAGAGAATTAGGGCAGTTTTCGTGGCAATCAATCGATTTGAAGTCTTTATTCTTTGATACTCACCAGGACTCATTTGCACCAAGCATTCTGTGGACAAATGGGTGACTTCATACCATGGATATCACACATTTGAGGAAGTATTAATGCAGGATATGTACCAAAATATAGAAACATATCATTATGATTTTTTCCATTTAATTTGAAACTAATCTATAAGATTAACTATAAATTTAAATACCATTTGACACCATAAGATGGCAAATTTTTACGTATATAAGTACTGCTTTCCTCTAGCTGTCTATTTAATTTATTTTGTACCACTAATGACTGTTTTAGTTAGTTAATTCGCGCTCAGAGAGATAAGCTCATAGCAATTTACATGAAACCTGTACAACACGAGATGTAAACGTGCCATCTCCTCATATATCATCAGTACCTAGTTTGCGTTCAGTTCAATTCGTTCAGCTTAATACACTTGTCAGTCGTAAACACAAAATTGACTTCTGTATTAATGGTGCAATAGTAATTGGTGAGGTGGTTCACCCTTTACCCATGGCATCTTTAATTAATGGTTACTCGAAAGCATTCCGTTAATAAATTCAATCGGGTGTCGTGACACCTTATCTCCATAACAAAGTTCAAAACTTGGTAAACGCTTTCAGTGCATGCTTGGTTCTGTTAGGGAATGCCATCTTCAATCCAGTTCGTATAAAGAATAACGAAAAGTGAATTGAAAACATGAAGGCACGCGACGCTGTTTTTCAGGTACATACATTATAGTGAGTAACAAAATTTGCTAAACTGAACATTTTTAAAAGAGAAAACTATCTTAGGCCTTAGACATAGACATATCTCTAAGCTCTAACATAGTTATATTGAGAGAAGTGCTAAAATGTGTCATGCGGGCTCCTCACGAAAATGACTGATGGTGGCTGTTCTGCACGACAGCAACGCCCTCACCTTGGTCGTGGTAAAATAATTTGCACTAGGCACCCTAATCTATTTTAAGATACGAAACGAACAGAAACGGATAAGACTGAGCAGTGAATTAAATGCCTTCAACTTGAAACAATGTGTCGCGGGACTCGTAAAACAAAATAAGACAATAAAAGGCAAGAATTATTGCAATAAAATAAATATACAATCACTGCTAAAGCAGACGATGTTCCACTTTGCGTGTTTAAGCATGATAAATTAATTCTATTAGTTTTGCAGTTATTTTGATGCTTGGGTTTATTATTTTCTTTGTCGATGTTACAGGTATCGTACACTAAAAGTGATATCACTAACTTATGCCCGTTTGCACCGTTTGTGTTAAGAAAGTCTTAAGTATGAGATCGTACTTATGTCATCGATTTTGCTTGCACCGTCACATATCCATTACCTAACTACAGTTAAGAACGACCTAACTTAAGCCTAGAAAATCGACGGCATAACGCCAGCGTAAATATAAGCTTAGTTGTGATTGGTTGCTTGTGGTGTAGACACACATTGCACATGAAATGTCGTTTTAAGAAATGTCAAGACAGTACCTATATGTGTCAATTTATCATGTTATCAAGCGATTTTAGGAGTTTGTAATGTAAAATTACAGTTTTATTGTGTATTAGAAATAAGGGTTTCATTTTGATCATAAATTCTTTTTTTTGTGCCGTAATTTTTGTAGTTATGAAAGTAATTCAAATTTGCCGCCACATTAACCTATTGAAAGTTTTGACAAGTGACGCAATACTGTTGATTTTAGAACCAAGTATTTCCAAATATAGCTAGAACTTTACAGTGTTGCCAACATCAGAAACCCTTAAGTAATGCTTAAGTTAGGAAAGGCTGACATGCGAACGATGCAAATGATGCCTGACTTAAGTTAGGCATAAAGATAAGCTGTTCTTAAATTTAAATCGTTCTTAATAAATACGGTATAAACGGGCATTATTTACTTATTGCTTTGACTTATTAATATATTTCTAATATATTTTTACAAAAAAAATGTTTATAGCTATACTTTATATAGCTTGTATTTATGACATTATTGTCTAGACCAAAATTCTTAGTACTCTTATGCCCGTTTGCACCCTATTTGTTAAAAACGACTTAAATTTAAGAACAGCTTATCTTTATGCCTAACTTAAGTCAGGCATCATTTGCACCGTTCGCATGTCAGCCTTTCCTAACTTAAGCATTACTTAAGGGTTTCTGACGTTGGCAACACTGTAAAGTTCTAGTTATATTTGGAAATACTTGGTTCTAAAATCAACAGTATTGCGTCACTTGTCAAAACTTTCAATAGGTTAATGTGGCGGCAAATTTGAATTACTTTCATAACTACAAAAATTACGGCGCAAAAAAAAGAATTTATGATCAAAATGAAACC
Source organism: Aphodius granarius (assembly GCA_963971325.1). NCBI lineage: Eukaryota > Metazoa > Arthropoda > Insecta > Coleoptera > Scarabaeidae > Aphodius > Aphodius granarius. The sequence goes on along the minus strand of OZ020222.1, from coordinate 28,474,443 downwards.
ATTATTTCTAATACACAATAAAACTGTAATTTTACATTACAAACTCCTAAAATCGCTTGTTAACATGATAAATTGACACATATAGGTACTGTCTTGACATTTCATGTGCAATGTGTGTCTACACCAAAATCAACCCATCACAACTAAGCTTATATTTACGCTGGCTTTAAGTCGTCGATTTTCTAGGCTTAAGTTAGGTCGTTCTTAACTGTAGTTAGGTAATGGATATGTGACGGTGCACACAAAATCGATGACATAAGTACGATCTCATACTTAAGCCTTTCTTAACACAATCGGTGCAAACGGGCATTAGTAAATTGCTTGTTTGACTACATTTTCAATCTGTTAAATATGCTGAAGTTGTTTACTAAATATAAACATTACAAGATAAAATTTATATTTTGTCAACAATTAATTCTAACTAATTTGTCAAAAATTCTTCCAGTTTGTAGTAAAAATAAATAAACCCCTTGTCACAATCAAGACCTTGTAAAAATTCCTATGAATTTTTATTAAAACCTCACAACTGCACTGAGAGAAAGGAAATAAACCGAAACCGGATAAATGTGTTTCTTTGAATATATTTCTTTCAAGGAAAGAATATATGTTTGAAACAAATAAGTATTTTTAAATACAAAAAGTGAACTGCATGGGCTGAAAGAAATATTTTCGGTGAAGTAATATAAATAGGTTTCACTGCAAAATATCGATTTTTTACACCAAATGGTTTTCCGTGATTTCCGTAATGTAGAAATTTTTCGGGTTTAATTGCAGAAATAAAGATCGGCCTTGATGTATGTAAATATTCTTTTTGGACGAGAAAGACTATATATTTGAGTAAAAAGATGTGTTTGAATAAAAAAATTGTTTCATTAAAAATTATTGCTCTCTACTGGCGTGGAGATGGCGCTATACGCTATACGGTGCAATATTTTCAAGATCTAGTGATGGCGTTTTTAATTTCAGACCTATCGCCAACTTTTATAAACAACATTTTCTGAGAAATGGATAATAAAAACTTTTTACCACACCATATGGTGTGGTTTCCTGGAAAATGATAATCACCAACTATGTTTTTGCCTTTGATGGTGTTGCCTTATTGTGTTCGCATGTAATGGGTCGGAAACCCATTATTTATTTATTAAGATATGATCAAATTAAGCGAGTTATTTGTAAGAACATTCGGGAATGTCAAAGGTTTTTGCTAAGATTGAACATCTGGTTTAGGATTTGACCGCGTGTTATAAGTTTAAAATTGAAGAGTTGTCATTGGCTAAGATGAAATGCTTCCGGCTTCCTTTGTGGTCGAGGGATGCAAACGAACAGATCTCGCTCTTCTCATTTCAACCACCGTCATGTAAAGTACACGTTTTTGTGGAGCGTTCTTAGGCGCTTAAGTTTATCCCTGGTAAGTCTTTTCAACTCGTCTCGCATTTCATTGTAAATTAAATTATTCATATTTCTGCTAAAAGTGTGTCTGTCTAAATCAACTCCTAGGTTTAATTTAAACGTCAATATGTTCAAAGCTTCATTCATTTTTCTATGTAACCTATCAAACGGGATTGTTGATTATTATTGTTAATAGATGTTATTGTTTTGATAAGTGTTTCGTTTCATTTGAGTAGTCTTGCTTTATCAGCCCTTATTAAATGTTAAATACTTAAACGCGTCAGTTAGTAGTCAGAAAATGTGTTCACAAGGTTCAAGAAAAAGAACCCAGTTAGTTTTGCCTTCGAATAAATTGGAAGAGATTTGATGAATTAGAATTTTGACCAGTAATTAAAGCCCTTAAACCGCGCTTGGCCAAATGCTACCATGTTAGGGAGTCGCGGTTGTTCCCGCCATTTTGATCTCCTACACGCAAATACATATCTACCATTTATAATATACAGGTATATAATCTTTCTTGTAAACAAGAAAATAATATTGTTGATGTCTAGATCCAAGTACTGTACAGATTGAAAATGTTGGATGCGTATTACACGCCACTACTTATCGATTGGGCATAGATAATGAATCATAACTTCGTATTTGTTTTGTCTTCGGGCATTGACATCGGCTGTCTACCTTAACACATCAATAATCTATATTAGAACATACTTTGTTGACAACAAGTTCTTACTACTACTTCGTGACTGATGTATCATCGTGAGTCGCGTTAACTTAACAATTAGTCTATCCATAATTTATTATCTAAGTATTCTGTATACCACCAGAAACACTAACATAATTTGTGTTAGTGTTCCATGGACATCAGTAAAACTAAAATTAAATAACGGACCCCAATAAGTTGTTAACCTAGAAATGTTATCACAAACAAGATTGAAATCTAAGCTTATGATAATCACCTCCTATTAAGTGGTAGAATTCCCAAATCTTGTCCCTGACCAACAGACGACCTACATTGTTGAACTACAGAGGCGACTGGAGTGGAAGCCGGAAAATGCAACGTGAACTTTGCGTGCCACCAAAACCTCTGTTACTATCTATGGTAACACGCTGATGTCTAGCTGATTGACACGAAGCTTCATAGTAAAGTGTGCTTAAAATGGTTTTAATATTTGATTAATGTTAAGGTTTACATACTAGGCAAGTCATAGGACTCTGTCAGACACTGCGGATGTCCGTCCGGTAACACCAATAACATATGCGATAATAACAACATTACCAATAATAAACCCATAAGTTAGCAATAATTCGATTGATACATTAATGTGGATGAATAAAGAAAGATTAAGAACAGATTTGAAGAACTCAACAAAATTACACTATTATTGGCTGAGAGCTAAAAAATAAGGTCAATAACACACTCAGCACAAATTCTAATAGAAATTGCATTTGATTACAGCATCGGTACCATGAAATTAGCGTATGGCGAAAATGGTGGAGTCGCTGGGTCAGTGGGGCGCTGTCGAAGAACAGGACCATGAGTATTGTGCCGTCGGTTGCCGCAGCGACGGCCGGGCAGAAAGCGTCGCGCGTCGGCAGTCCGCGTGGCGTCTCGGCGCTCATGTACGCCTGCCAGCAAGGTGACGTTGAAAAAGTACGACAACTCTTGCGTGCCCAGGTTAGTGTGTTACGAAAACGACAACAGTTTATACTTCGCAATAAGTAGAACACTTGCACTCGCCCAGACGTATCGTTTGCAACAGACACGCTCACCAGCACTCACCTGATTTATTCAGCGGTGCTTGTTGTGTCCAGTGCTTCACCCAGATGCCAGGCGGTTAAGCTTTGCGGATGTAGCCGACATAAAGGTAAATTAATTGTGGTTATTTGTCGGTGTGTATGCAAGCTTAAATTGCCGCTTTTATTTTACAACAGTTGTTCTTGGGGTATTAAGTAGGTCAGTTCATGGTTATTTAAGCGTTATTCTTTGGTGGATTTTGATAATTCTTTCAATAAATTATAGACGAATTCTTCGAAATTCTTCGTAGCAAATACAATTTTTACTTTCCGATTAATATCCTAGAAGGATAGTATTGTAATCGACGGAAAATAAATAGTGATTTCAGCGGAAATATGTGTTTTTAGGAGTTCTGAATTCATTGCAATGATTTCTGAAAATATAATATCTTACAGCCTTCTTATACCGCGAGAAGAAATAACACTTCAGTGAAACACCTGATCAATAACACTTGATCAGTTTTTACATTATAATAAAGACCTGTACATGTTAAATGCAAGGTTTCAGTGAAAGTTAAATATGCTTTGAGTTAAAAGAGTGTATCAACTTTACAATTAACAAATCGACATGAATCAAAGGGTATAACATTGCTAATTAATTTAGCTTTAAAACTGAGTAGACGAAAATTTGACCAAGATGCTACATTGTTCCACAGAGTGTTCTAAACTTGTCTTTAATACCTTATGCATTCGATATTGTTTTTTAGACACAAGTTTTGCGTCATCTAATTTGTTATCTGGCTTACATCAGGTGGCAACTAATTTGGTTTTAAAAGATGTCCTTCGATAATAAACACAATCGATGTAAAGTTATAATCTATAGTTAAAATTCTTCTTCTATATTTAACTTTCTGAAAGCCCAATATTGCAATAATTTCTAACATTAGCAACAATGAATCACTATGATTTCTCTGTACAATCCTCAATGCATATTTAGCGTCTTATTTCTAGTACACGATAATGGACAAATTTAATGAAAATTTGTGAATGCAAAATATGGCATCGGCATTAAATACATATTAATATAATCGGTAGCAACAAATATACTTCTCATTTTATGACAGTGGAGAATGTTTTTCTTTCAAATTTGTAATCTATAGAAATTACCATCAGAATCACGGATTCTATCGATATATAGGTTAGCAAATAAATGCGAGAAATAGGAGATTTACATAATAAAGCCCTGTCAATTCTAATCCTACTGCTATTTGATTTATTGCGCTATGCGCAAGTTTTAAGCCAAATCTAATGCCCGTTTGCACCGCATTTATTAAGAACGACTTAAATTTAAGAACAGCTTATCTTTATGCCTAACTTAAGTCAGGCATCATTTGCACCGTTCGCATGTCAGCCTTTCCTAACTTTAGCATTACTTAAAGGTTTCTGACGTTGGCAACACTGTAAAGTTCTAGTTATATTTGGAAATACATACTTGGTTCTAACATCAACAGTATTGCGTCACTTGTCAAAACTTTCAATAGGTTAATGTGGCGGCAAATTTGAATTACTTTCATAACTACAAAAATTACGGCACAAAAAAAGAATTTATGATCAAAATGAAACCATTATTTCTAATACACAATAAAACTGTAATTTTACATTACAAACTCCTAAAATCGCTTGATAACATGATAAATTGACACATATAGGTACTGTCTTGACATTTCTTAAAACGACATTTCATGTGCAATGTGTGTCTATACCACAATCAACCAATCACAACTAAGCTTATATTTACGCTGGCTTTAAGCCGTCGATTTTCTAGGCTTAAGTTAGGTCGTTCTTAACTGTAGTTAGGTAATGGATATGTGACGGTGCAAGCAAAATTGATGACATACGTACGATCTCATACTTAAGCCTTTCTTAACAAAAACGGTGCAAACGGGCATAAATATGCAAGCTTTAAGGTAAAGAAATGTAAAATAAATGTATTTCTTTGAACATATTTCTTTCAAGGAAAGAACATATGTTTGAAAAAAAAAGTATTTTTAAATTTAACGAATTGAGCTGCATGGGCTGAAAGAAATATTTTATTTGAAGTAAAAGGAAACAGTTTTCACTGAAAAAACGATTCTTTTACACCAAATGGTTTTCCGTGATTTCCGTAATGTAGAAATTGTTTGGGTTTAATTGCAAAAATACGCTTGAATGAAATAAATCTGGTTTTATTTGAAATAAAGATCGGTCTTGAGGTAAGTCAATTTTTTTTTGAGTTTTACCTTGCTACAAAAAATATTACCGACCATTTTTGTAAAAATTAACATCGTACATCGTACATCTAAAGAACAATTCTACACAACATTAAACTCGTTCAGCTAGTCGCTCATCTCTCATATTCTTCGCAGAACATCATCTGCGCCGAGGACTGTGTTTCAAGTTCCACCGATGTGCTTCTCCAAAATCTGTTTAACATAAATCAAGATTGGCTGCTTACAAAGTGACTGCCAGCGTAATTTGGCAATGCAATCGATTTTATTTTAATACCCGTTTTAACAGTTAGAACATTAGTTTCGTACATTAGAAGTTCCTATTAAAGCTTTCTAATCGTAAACTTTCCAATCAGTACCCATTTTAAAATGTTCTGAAAATATGGTTTTATATTCTGCTGGTTTCACATTTATTACTGGTAATACTACAGAAGCTGTATTTTTGACCCTTCGAGATATTTATTAACTACGAAACAACACTGTTTTCATAGTGCCACCTGAATTTCTATTTATAAACTTTAGCTTGGGGTGGCGCTGCTGTACACTTCGTGAATGAGGCTCTCCGCAATTTGAATATGAACCTTAATAATGATTCTCAACACCATGGCAACGAGGAGCTTTGTTGTTCGTTTTTACGATGTGAACCATAACGTGTTCCTGTAGCTTAGGTAATTTAAGCATAGATTTTCGCGAGAAAACACATAGCTAGATATAGGTTAAATATAAACTGTGATATTTTGATAACAACTGATGTTACCGGAGACAATAAAAGGTAAATATTTGATTACTAGGTGCACTTAGTGTGCTGCGTATATTATTTATTGTGTTATGCAGTCAATACTAATAGTAAACAATGGACAATAGACATCAAATAAAAATCAATAATAGAAGTTTTCTTAGATTGATTGTAGTTAGTGTCACTCGCTGTGTTACTTTGTCATTCCTATCCATATATTATGCATGATCTGAAGGCTCTTTAACAGTGGCACTGACCGTCCGCGCTGACAACCAACGCCTATCTAGTATACGGATAACATAACAAATGATGCAAATAGACAACGTTTCCCTAATATGGTAAATCATACTTTGAATATTTGGTTATCACACTGTCACCTAAAAAACTAATTTCGTACTAGTTCTTGACAGCTGCTCGGACAAAGGTGTTGCAACTCAACTGCCAAAGCTAAGGAAACAAGTGCCGTTCAGCAGATACGCAACTGTTACCTATCGGTATCACAAATCGGTAGGTACCGGTCAATTCTGCTGAATGGAACCATTGATACTTTCGATGTCTAAATAAGATCATAACAAAATCAGTAATGAATTGGCTGTTTTAGTTTTCAATCTTAATTACGAATTCTCTAACAAACGACACATAGTGAGTACCAAAAAATATACCTGTGACAACGAGAGCCCCTCTAGGAAGGTCTCTCCGCTTCAAATTGAAACAAAGGGCATTACTTTACAACAGTACATTTTTAGCAAAACATTCGTGCCTTTCTTTCCACATTCTTGGTTCTGTATGCAATTTAAGATCTGATCTTGAGTTTTTCTAGCAGAAGAAATTCAATTTGTAGTGCCAATGTTGACTTTTTATCACAATTACCTTCCACTTCAGACTATTAAAGAGCAAAAAATAAGAAACTTTTAAGCATTCACCTATAAATTAATTCAAAGCAACAATTTTGAACGAGCGAAAGAGTCTCCGCTCTGGTGGTGAAAGTATGAACTAAGTTTCATCGACATAACTTTGAAAATTTATATTGTGTGATATAGAACGCTGAGTAAAATTTTGCTGATATTTAAATCAAAAGATAAAAAACGACAAAAAAGAAGCAGCAGAAGTAAGATCTATTGTTGCGTTCCACGATGCAATTCATATCACAGTGATTCTAAAAGATTTGTACACGAATAAATCATGTTGAGTGTATAGTAAAGGAATCATATTGCTTTTAAGTTCGACATAATGCGGATTTAACCTCAAAACAGTCAAAACAAACGTTTTTATTAAGAAATCCACATTTTCCTGTTGCAAATAACATTTCTGGTTCTTCAAGGGGTTGTCCCTTATAAGCTGTGTACGTATTTTTTCAATAAGTCATATAGCTGACTATAGTTAACTTAAATTTTATCCCGACTGATGTGCCGATGTTAGCGCCATCTACATTCGCTCGTTAAGGCAAATAGCTTTATATCGATCATTTATTCATTCGCTCTAAGTACAACTGATTTTATCCAAAATCTGATCTGATAAATAATAAATACAAAATACTGGTTGCATCATCAATTTCTCTGTTCTATTTCAGCCAGAAATCATCACCAAACGTGACCGTACTGGCAAAACTGCGTTGCACTACTGCTGCACAAGTGACAACAAATGTTCTGCGCAAGCTGCTGACTTAGTTGTAATGGCTGCCTCGGATTTAGTCGAAGCCAGGGATGAAGATGGATTTACCCCACTTCATCTGGCCGTTATAGCCGGAAACATGCCGTTGGTGACCTTTCTTCTTGCCAACAATGCCGACGTCAATGCAGTTGATAGTGAGAAACACACAGTCGTACATTGGGCTACAGGTTAGTCGCCAAAAAGAACAAAGTTCCGAAAAATATTGGTAATCTGCTTGTCATAAAATGTGCTAAAGTTTCTTGAAACATTATATAGTTAGAAAATACAAAAATTCGCCTCAACGAGCGAAAGAGTCGCCGCTCTGGTGTCAAAAGTATTAACTAGTGTCTTCCGGATAATTTTCATAATTTATATGGCGTGGTATAGGACTTTGAGTATAATTTCGCCGGTATTTAAATCTAAAAGATGAAAAACGACAAAAAAGAAGCAACAGAAGTAAGACCTGTTGTTGCGTTCCACAATGCAATTCATATCACAGCGAGGGCTTGCCATTTCACACGTTTCCTAAAGGGAAAAGGTTACACAGTGAGTGGCGACGTGTACTAAAAATTGGCAAAAATGTCTAAAGATATATGCTAGGCTGTTCAAAGCATTTCCTAAAAGAAGATTTGTACAAGAATAAATCAAGTTGAGTGTACAGTAAATGTATCATATTGTTTTTTCAATCCACATACAGTCACATTTTCCTGTTGCAAATAACTTTTCTCCTTCTTCAAGGGATTATTCAAGGGATAATATGTATACATATTTTTTTTTCAATAAGGGTTTCGAAAATACTTGTAAATACTCGTCAGAGTAATTAAAATCGTTTAGCTGACCATAGTTAATTTAAATTTTATCCTGACTCATGCGCCGATGTTAGCGCCCTCTACATTCGCCCGTTCAGGCGAATTAAGAACTAGCGCAGGCGTCCAATTCACACTGTGTACATTTTTGCACGGGTGAGAAGTGTAGAGATGGACTTTTTCGGTAAGTATAGCGATAGGTGGTGTCGATTCGCGTGTAAAAATGCACACGGTGTGAATAGGGCTGCAATGTTCATTAATATGCATATAACCATCGTTAATAAAGGTCAGCAATTGTTTACTGTAACAGTTAGACGTGGAGCTATAATAAACATACAAGGCGAACTGCTTTTATTTACAAGAAAAGCTTATGTCATTATGGGTTTTAAGCACGCAACATGCAGTGCAGTTGCGTTTTGTCAATGTGGCGATGTCCAGTCATCGTTTTGTCCCGTTTTGCTTCAAGAACTATTTATAAAGGTGACTTCATTTGCGTAATCCGGGTCGAGCATGGTCGATGTATGACGTCACTGCGGTCAGTATTTCAAGGTAGAACAATCGATTGTCTTCCAGAAAAATAGTTTCTGGGATTTCCCATGTACGCTATGATAACGATTTTCCATATTCGTAGCACTTCTAGGCAAGTGGGAAGAAACATTACCAAATATTGTCATGCATGGTCTTTCAAGTTTGTTGAATTGGTGACATCAACATGAAACAGTAATGCTTTTCGCATTTTAGAGCAAAGAATGGGCGCTTGCAGACTTTGTGGTGTAGCATTAGTTAAGTGATTCCCAAAAGATACAGTCCCAGGGGGGGGGTCGGTTGAAGGGGGTGATAGAGAACTGATTTGTAAAAGGGGTGCAGGGTGCAGTGAAGTGTTGTAAGGTGGCGCCGCCTATTTCTTGCATTTATTGGCTAATCTTTATAAGTTTTAAAGTTTTACTGTCAAATTTTAGAATGGCTAACCTACAATACTTTCCATGGCAAATATACTTCTTTTTTCTTTATAAATTTTAAAGTTTTATTGTCAAATTTTAGAGTGGCTAACCTACAATACATTTCATGGCAAATAGACTTCTTTTTAGGACATCTACCAATATTTATGCCATATTTTTCATTAACAAATTTTGAAGGGTTGTCATGAATACCAAATTCTAAAACCATTTGATATGTTGGCGTTCGTAATGAAACGTATACGTCTCAGAGCGAATGGTCTTCAGAATTGCAGCCCTGATGTTTGGTTTGTTTACAGTATGCGGAGAAACGGGGGCTTTGCGTGCTGTTCTAGCGGCTGGTGCACCAGTCTCGACGCCTGATGTCCACGGCGGATACCCGTTGCATTACGCCGCTCAGATGTGCGGTGGGGTAAGTTTGACAACCCCGAGAGAAAGTATAATTAATCGCGTGCTTATTGATCGACGATAATAATTCATTATTCAGTTAGATGGGCGGTAAATATCACGTCCAAACTTACTGTACTGAATGCACGACTCGATAGTCATGAAGTTTTAATGATGTGTTATTGTTTGGTTTGATTCGATCATTAGTCGTTATTTTTAGCTTATTTACCCCTTTTTGATTTGCCAATCGCACAGTAGACTCTGGGAAGAATGTATTTGCGAACACAACTCGATAAATATAAAACAATATAAAAAAGAGCGGGAACGGCGCCCTCTAGAATTGAATCTAATTTCTTTGTGAATACATAAATAAAATTGGAGATATGCAATATTTCACACCTACTCTATGATCTCTAACAGTAATGTTTTCTCAGAAGATACAATAAATCATTATTAGTACAAAACATTTTTAAATTAAAAAGAATAGGCTGTGATCTGATGATTTATGCATTTTGATAGGCGAATAATCTAGTTCAGACGTACACACGGAAGATTCCCAATTTAGAGCGAGCTCCCGAATATGCTCTGAACATTAAAGAGGAAGGTTTATTCTACCCCTGTATGTACAAACAATGAACACTGTCGTAGAATTCAAAACACCATACAAACAAAACTGATCAATTGGTTCATTTAACAAAATGGGGAACACATTGAACAATTTTAATTAATACAATATTAAACTTTGCATTACAAACAATATCATATTAATTGTTTGTGGATAAACTTTGTATTACAAATTTCTATTTAATAAAACTTTCACGCCTTATTCCGACTACCCTGACGATTTTTAATATGGATAACATGGATTAAATCATCTTATTTTTATGTCTTTTATGTTCCAACGTTTTGGGGACACTGCATATATTTTCGCGAGTGTACATATATCTATAAACATTCCACCTAATCATCAGTAAGTGTATTATCAACAAAAATTGGATCTTAGCTTACTGGTGTTCTACTAAGTTTCTAGCAACTCTGAATTCCTACCATACCACACTAAATTTATCTTTCTTCTAGGAGAAAGACTCGACGTTAGGCCTGCAAGTCTTACAAACACTCCTCCAACACCCTGACGTTAAAGTAACCGTCGAAGACGGCGATGGTCGTCAACCGCTCCTCTGGGCAGCCAGTGCAGCATCGGCAAAAGCAGTCCTAGCATTAATAAGAGCTGGATCAACCGTAAACGCGCCCGACAAAGATGGACTGACGGCACTTCACTGTGCAGCGTCTAGAGGTCACACTGACTGTATAGACACCTTGCTGACACTGTGCGGAATGTCTGCTGACGTTATAGACAGCAACGGTTGCACGGCGCTGCATTATTCGGTGACATTAGGCCATGCTGACGCCACTGCCTTATTATTAACTCATGGGGCTGATCCGAATAGACAAGACAGGCGTGGACGAAGTCCGGCACATTGTGGATGTGCCAAAGGTCAGTTTGAAACGGTGAAGTTGATTGGAGCGCATGGTGCAAATTTGTGGTTGAGGAACGCGAGAGGTGATCTACCATTGCATGAAGCTGCTGCTTCTGGGAGGAGGGATTTGGTGAAATGGTTGTTGGAAGCCAGACCTAGCCAAGTTAGTGCTAGGAACAATGATGGAAGGTGTCCGTTACACTTAGCAGCGTTGAACGACAATGCAGACATGTGCAAGGTAAGGTAAAAACTAAGTTGACGAAATTATGCTGGAGGCTGAATGGATAATTACTTTAAATATCTTCGGGCGTTTTTCGGACGAGTTTTATTATTCAAACTCCTACTATATTGTTGCATCTGTTTTTTTTGCGAATTACATTTCGTATGGTTATATAATACAACATTCTTGACCTAAGTCAAGTATATTATTCAGACTACCTGCTACTTTACTGCTAAAATCAGGATTGTCCTGCCAAAATCGGTATGGTTACCTTGTACTAATACAGCCAAAAATAAAATAAGCGAATATTATAGTCGGTGGTGAAATGGCAGTAAAAGAACCCTAAATGTATTTAAATACATTCACGAAGGTCACAATTTTCACACAATCTCTAAATACATACCAAATTAGTTCGTTTCTTATCGTTCGATAAAATAATACCTACAAAGGGGAATTTATTCCGCGTCGCAAAGTTCAAGGTTCTTCGTTCATGTGTCATTGCTATTCAAGTCTTATCAACAAAGTTCAACCTGTTCTGAATGACACTCCGCAAATTGCTTTACCTTCAAATTTAGAAGTTTGTTTGAGCACGCAACTAATCAAATTCATCCCCAAATAACAAATTTTCCACTTGGTGTTTTTTTTTTTCGTAATTCAACTTTTTGTGGTTACAGATTTTGTTAGATGCTGGTGCACAAGTAAATCCTGTACTTCGGACATCGAAAAATGTTTTCATGACTCCACTTGACTGCGCGTTGCAACGCGGTTTTAGATCAACCGCAAAATATCTCCAGGTCCATGGCGGAGTTCCTGCCAATAGGCTAAGTTCATCGAAAATAAATCTTCCAAATGGCGGAATTAAGGTACATATTAAGGAGGATGTCACCTGGGGTGATACATCTGACAGCGAACGAGAAAACGGCGATAAAGAAGAACGGGTTAAAAGAAAACATAGGAAGAAGTTGACATATCGCTACGAGAGAAAGAACACAATGTCGGATGATAAGAGTAAAGATAGAGGTTCTTCCGGCGAAAAGGAAGACAAGAAAAAAAGAGAAAAGAGTGCAACTAGGCGGAAAAGTTCTGCTGAAGACGTGAAGAAAAGCATGGGAAAGTTTGCAGACAAAACGAAGGAGAATATAACATACAGTAGTGAGGTTAAAATAACTAACAATTATGGTGGGATCAACATTGAGAAAAACGGAGAAATAATAATTAGTGATGGATCTCCAATAATAAAAGCTACCGAAACAACAACAACAAAACAAGAAGGTACAGTTTTAGCAGAAACAACCAAGGAAACTTCGAAACCCACTGAACCAACTGTGTTAGTTGCAAAAATTCAAGATATCACCACTAGTGTACCTCCTAATGATACAAACAACAACACAACAACAAATGTTCAGCAAACGCAGCATAGCAAACCCGACATCGGAGAAAATATTGAAGAAATTAAGTCACTCGCGTCCACAATCGAGAAATCTGCAAAGCATATAACCGAAGAAGTTATACATATGCAGGAAAACCTTCAAGGGCAAGTCATCAAATTGAAACAACCAGATCAGTATTCGAGCGCTGATGAGAGTGAACACAAGGAGCTCATAGTAGAAGCTGCAATACATATTCCACCGAAATCTGAACATCAGAAATCGGACATCAAAACTGAAGAAACAAACGGTGATGAAACGATAAAAACGGAAATACAAGTTGATATTAATGATATTACAGAAGTAATACCAATAGAAAAACCAATAGATAAACCTATAGATAAACCAATAGATAAACAAATAGATAAACCAATAGATAAATCTGAAACTGCTGCCGAAGAAGGTGTTCAAGCAGCAGACATCATCAAAACTGAAGAAGAATTAATAACACAAGCCAAAGATGAAAGCATAACGATAGATGAAGAAGATAAGTCAGCAATCTTAAGAGGGGAACAGTTAGCAGAACAAGAAGATAAACTTAAAATAGAAACAGACGCAGTTAAAGAAGCAAAAGAAGAGGAACAACCTAAATACGAACTAGAAGCTATTGATGCAACACCAATAACGCCAAAGGAGGAAGGTTCTGACATTTCTCTTGACACGCCCGACACTGTTAAGCTTGCGAGTCAAGCAACATTTGAAGAACAAAAAGGCGATCAAGATGAAAAGATTGAAACGATAACAGAAGAACCATTGAAGACCAAGACCGAAGTTATAGACCAGCTTGAAGAACTTCCAGAAGATAAGCAAGAAGTGACTGAAGACTTGGGTGACTTGGAAACGATAGGAGATACAGAAGGTCATAAAATTACACCTCAAGCTGAAACTAAACAAACTGAAGACAGAACTGAACAATCTCCAACTGAAGCTCAACAAACTGAACAACCAGCTTCGCCACTAAAGGAGGAAAAACCTGATATCGCTAGTAGTGAAGGTGTAACTTCAGTCAATGTGGAGTCTAAAGAAAAACCAATCACGCAGAAACGAAAATTTCTAAAAGAGAAGAAGTCCAAACGCGTTGAAGAAGTAAGCCCGAATGGTAAGACGTCATCACCATCTGAAAAAGTATCGAAACGTGTTGAAAGCGTACGTGATAAGAAAGACAAACAGGTTAGAAAAGATAGAATTAAGGAAGATAAAGCTAGAATTAAGGGAGATAAAGATAGAATTAAGGAAGATAAAGCAAAAGATATGGATAAGACAAAGAAAACCAAAGACAGGCCTCCGACAAAAGCCATCGAAAAGATCTTGGAGGTATCTAACGGCCCAAAAGAACCCAAAATGAAGAGACGTCGAAACGAAGACGTAGATTTAAAACCAAAAGACAGGGTTTCAAGGAGTGAAACTAGGATTGAGGCCAAATCGAGCGAAGACGAAGACTCCAGTGACGTAGAACGCAAGAAGAAACACAAAAGTTTCACGATTTTAGACGATGAGAAGAGCACCAGAAGATCTAGGCTGAGTAAGTCGAAATCTCCAGCTGCTGCTAGCAAAATCCCAACTCCTGTCTTCCATTTGAGGAAAGATATCTCAAAAAGTGATCGACACATCGACAACATGGAGGAAACAGACTCTAGGGTGGCTCTTCCAAGTTTAACTGACGATTTAAAATATGATAATGAATTAAGATATGATAGTCAATTGAGATACGATAACTTGCGACCATCTGCCTATAGTGACAACGATCGGAGTGCTTCTGATGTTGAAGACATCAGTAGAGGTGCTGCACGTAGAAGACGTCTGAGGAAAAGGATGAAGAGGGACTCTAGAAGTGCCGGTAGTGACTATGAAAGCAGTAACTTGATCGATTCTGGGTTTGAACCTAGTCCTAGGAGTAGCAGAATACCGAAATGGAGGAATATGACGGAGAGGGGTGTTAACATGACATCGGTGACTCAAACCATTCAGACTAACATCAGAAGGTAAGTTAACAAACTACATGTTAGCATGTTGTATATTTTGGCCGCCGTGGCGTCACATGGTGGCAAAACTCGTTGGGCAGGGGGGGAGTTCTTATCGCATAGCAGTATTCTTTGGTGCATATTGATGATTCGGTTTTACCTTATTATATTGCTTTATACAGATATCACCTAGAACGCAAAATATTTCAACATCTTCTGGAATTGAAGCGTCATCAAATTAGATCTGGACAACACAACGAAGCGGTTCTAGTCAAAAGAGCAATTGACGAGTACCACAACTCATGCGCGTCCACAGTTGGCGCTGGGAAGTACATTCCAGAAGACTACACCTTCAAAAGTTTCGAAAAATTCTTGTATCACTCTCTACGAAAACTGCAGAAGACAGGGGTGGAACACTTACGTGGACTACCAGAGAGCCCCCCTGATAATCCATTGCTGTGCACAAGAAGTACGCATAGATGCCATCATGCGACTCATGCTTATACTGGTATTCCATGCGCAGCATATCGTAAGTTCGAATTTATACGATTCCTAACGAATCTATACGATTCTTAACGAATCTGTACGATTCGTATCGAATTTATATGATTCTTAACAAATTTATACGATTCTTAACGAATCTATACGATTCGTATCGAATTTATATGATTCTTAACAAATTTATACGATTCTTAACGAATTGATACGATTCTTAACGAATCTATACGATTCTTAACGAATTGATACGATTCTTAACGAATCTATACGATTCTTAACAAATTGATACGATTCTTAACGAATCTATACGATTCTTAACGAATCTATACGATTCTTAACGAATTGATACGATTCTTAACGAATCTATACGATTCTTAACGAATCTATACGATTCTTAACGAATCTGTACGATTCTTAACGAATCTATACGATTCTTAACGAATCTATACGATTCTTAACGAATTGATACGATTCTTAACGAATCTATACGATTCTTAACAAATCTATACGATTCTTAACGAATTGATACGATTCTTAACGAATTGATACGATTCTTAACGAATCTATACGATTCTTAACGAATCTATGCGATTCTTAACGAATCTATACGATTCTTAACAAACCTATACGATTCTTAACGAATCTATACGATTCTTAACGAATTGATACGATTCTTAACGAATCTATACGATTCTTAACGAATTGGTACGATTCTTAACGAATCTATACGATTCTTAACGAATCTATACGATTCTTAACGAATCTATACGATTCTTAACGAATCTATACGATTCTTAACGAATCTATACGATTCTTAACGAATCTATACGATTCCTAACGAATTGATACGATTCTTAACGAATCTATACGATTCTTAACGAATCTATACGATTCTTAACGAATTGATACAATTCTTAACGAATCTATACGATTCGTATCGAATTCATATGATTCTTAACGAATTTATACGATTCTTAACGAATCTATACGATTCTTGACGAAACGATACGATTCTTAACGAATCTATACGATTCTTAACGAATCTATACGATTCTTAACGAATCTGTACGATTCTTAACGAATCTATACGATTCTTAACGAATCTATACGATTCTTAACGAATCTATACGATTCTTAACGAATCTATACGATTCTTAACGAATCTATACGATTCTTAACAAATCTATACGATTCTTAACGAATCTATACGATTCTTAACGAATCTATATGATTCTTAACGAATCTATACGATTCTTAACGAATCTATACGATTCTTAACGAATCTATACGATTCGTATCGAATTGATATGATTCTTAACGAATTTATACGATTCGTATCGAATTTATATGATTCTTAACGAATTTATACGATTCTTAACGAATTGATACGATTCTTAACGAATCTATACGATTCTTAACGAATCTATACGATTCTTAACGAATTGATACGATTCTTAACGAATTGATACGATTCTTAACGAATCTATAGGATTCTTAACGAATTGATACGATTCTTAACGAATCTATACGATTCGTATCGAATTTATATGCTCCTTAACGAATCTATACGATTCTTAACGAATCTATACGATTCTTAACGAATCTATACGATTCTTAACAAACCTGTACGATTCTTAACGAATCTGTACGATTCTAAACGACTTTTAATGATTCTATACGATTCCTCACGATTGTATACCATGCATTAAGTATAGTATTTTTTTTTTCAGTGCCGATGATGGATCACCATACGATACCAAAAATAGGGTTCACCAGTAAGCCGCAAAGATTTTTGCCGAACATAAACTCGAAGAAGACGGTTACGCTGGAGTTATGCCATGGTAATGATAAACAGGTTATATCACTGCCCACCGATAGGTTGGACCAAAATAAAAGATATTATGTTACGTTTACTGTTAAGGGTCAAGAACTAACGTCACCAAATCATGAAGTCCAGACCACAGCCGATTCGCACAGGCATGCAAAAAGTGTGTGAAAAGACAGTGATACGTAGTTTCGCATACTTTTACGTTCATGTTCCCCAGTCCGAATCACATAAGTTCTAGAACAATTAAGACATTCGGCCAAGTTCTTGCCTACTCTGTTTTAAAGCCAATATAATGACCTTTGATTCAGTTTGATATGTTAATTGCCGAAGAAGATACATACAATGTTTGTATCTTTGTAATTAGTAAAACAGCAATGTAAAAAAAGTGCGAGATTATTAATATTACAATGACTAACGGTTTAACATGTTGTACTATACTATAATAAAAACTATGTTCAATATTTTTAAATCTGTTTGTATAGACACATAATTTAAAATAATGTTAAATAATATAAGAAATAAAATATTTACTATGTAAGTATGTTCTTTATTTTCGACGGGTACATAAAAAAAACATAATTGTAAATAAAATAAATTACACAATATCACCAAATAAATAAAAACACAAATGTAGTCTATCCAATAGCTTCTGGTACATAGTTTGGAGGTCTGTATTCTGGCATCTGCATAAATTTAAGAATTAGGTAATCTCTTATTTTCGTAGGCGACAACTTAAACAGCGTATGATACAACGTATACCGGGGAGGTTCGTTAATATAATGATTCTTGGGGTCTATATCCAGTAACGCGTGTTCAAACTTTTGATACAGTTGGACATCTGGTACTTTCTCAGGTATTTTCTGATGCGCCAATCCACTAAGATACAAGTTGAAGCGTTTGAAGTAATCCCCATAAAAGATCTTTTGCTCAGAGGTAAAAGCTGCACTCATTTGATACGCGTATTCATTTTGCCTTGCCATGATGTTGCTCGTTGTTATGAAGGAGCCAGGAACAAAGGTAATCACCTTTACACCGTATTTTCGCATTTCCACTCTAAAGCCATCCGACCATGCTTGGAGAGCTGATTTTGTTGCTCCATATACTGACAGAGAAGGTAATGTTTCTGAAGCACAATGGCTTGTTATTGTTATTACACGCGCTAAAAAATAAACAATATAATAAGGATGTTGATTAAAAAAAAAACGTAATGTTACCTTTATATTTTCTAAGTAATGGACAGAAAGCTTTTGTCACACGTAATGTTCCAAATAAATTAATTTCTATCTGTTGTCCCATCAACTCATCTGTTAGCCATTCGAATTCTCCAAAAACCATTACTCCAGCATTGTTTATAACTGCATATAATTCTAAAACGAAAAGTGTTATGATTCTACTGCGAAAAGAGTGATCTTTTATTTCGTGAGAAGGAAGTGCAAACGAGTTTTTGAATGTAAAATGCCCAGTAGTTGACATGCTGAAGACCTACGGCCATATATGCATAAGTTTCTTAGTAGCCACTAACGCCATTTCTAAACCATACTAACAATTTAGTAGGATTGTATTGTTAGTAAGCTACTAAATATAAACATCGACTTCAGTCATATTCTACTCTCTTTTAACCTCACTTTTTTACCGTAAAACTTTGAATTTTATTTTGAAATGTAAATTTTTTTCACAATTTCTGATATAATATCTGTTTTAGATGTATAACGTAATACGCTGGGCAACTATCCAATTTACTGAAAGTAATATATCTATTAATTAAATTTTATTTGAAATAAGAACATAGTGAATGTCAACATGTAATAAATATGTTAGAGAGCGACGATCTTACATCCTTTGGTATCGTTTTCATCTAGCTGCTCTCATCAACCATGATTTTAAAGCGTTACGATATGAAAGCAATGACAAAGAATCCACCGAAAATATTGTTAGCTAATCTTCTGGACAGACAAATATAGCAAATATAGTATTGAAAAACTAGCCCTAAGAAGTACGTTGATATGAATACCTTCCTCCAAAAAAAAAAATCAGCCATGAAGACAGACAATTTTACAAAACGTAGTGCAGCTGACGTTCTTTGAAAAAACTTCTTGAATTGTTTTTTTTTTTTTTTTGACTAATTTACCAGTACTTATTTTGTTAAACAATCGACCGATAAACAAAAAAATCATTAAAAACGGGAATACAGGAAACGCACAAAAATGAAAAATATATGAATGTATATATATATATGCGCCTAATGACTTCTTTATTATAAATAAATTATTTGTTCTTTGTAATACCGGGCCCAACCAACATGTGTCAACTACTAACTTTTAATAGAATTTTGAGTAGTTAGACACCTCCTAATTACGAAAAAATACGTAACATGCATATTTTATATGCCCATAAAAAGGGTATATTCAAATAAGGCGACACTCATACTAAACAAATACTTAACTTACCCAGTCCACCATCGTGTAAGTACATACTTATAGTCTCCACTACCCTTATTATGTTATCAACATCGGTAATATCAAGTTCGACGGGGATTAACCGCTTCTGCTTCTTCAAAATTTGCGCGCCTTTCGAGTTCAAATTGAGGCAGCCTGCCACCACGGTAAAACCTAAGTCACTAGTGTGTTGCGCCAAAGAAAACCCCAAACCGGAATCACATCCGCTGATGAAAATAACTTTCTTTGCAGACGGTACCACTAATTCCATGTTGCGGAAGAAATAGTAGAAGGAACTCATTGTTATCGTTGTCACGAAGAACGTTTTGAAGAAGTGTCGATGAACTATGCCGGTATAGGTTACATAAACTATTCCCAGTGGTCCTGCTGCTATTGCTGTAAATAATTCGCTTGTAACACCGAAGAGACACTTCGTTACCGCAGATAAAACTGAGCCCATTCTTATTCTTCGTGTTTTATATACTAGAACTAGACATTCCGCAAAATATATTCCCCAGCATAAGCTGACGCGGACAGATCACGCCGTAAACAAAGCGGGTATTTTGAATGATTACCATCTTGTACGGTATCTTAACATTTCCATAATTCACTCCTCCAATTTGAAAGTAAATGTCTTCGTTGACAATCATGCAGTTTATCATCGAATTATCATAGTTAAATATGGAGTTTTTAACTCGTTTTAAAGCCAAACGTCTCAGAGAACATATTGGTTAAAAATTCAAGAAATTAACGTAATAATTTTCTGATATATCAATATAAAATTCAACCTATAAATATAAAAGTCATACATAATCATTTCATTCAATTTACAATAAACAATCCTTAATTTTAGGGATTTTTTTTATACCAAAGTTGGCAGAGCTGTCAACTGTCTATGATTTATATAAGGTTATGTACATTCTAACCTATCAAATTCTAAACCAACATCCCGCATTAATAAGGAGTGCATTGTAACTGTAAAGTGTAATTTTTCCACACCGCATAAAGAAACACCAGCGCAAATAATGTCCAAAGCAGCGAGTAGGTTAAAATCAGCTAAGAAAATCGTTGATAAAATTCAACATGGTAAAGTGAAAACAAATATACCTGCCGGGCTGGCAGCGGCTGGCCCCCCGTTAGGGCCAATGTTGGGACAAGTAAATAACCGTATATAACAACATTTAATTAACACAAACTCTAACCAAACACGATTACAGCGTGGAATAAACATTGCAGCGTTTTGTAAAGATTTTAACGAGCGCACAAAAGAACTAAAGGAAGGTATTCCATTACCGTGTCGGGTAGCCGTCAACCCAGATCGAAGCTACGAACTAGTAATCAATAAACCACCTGTTGTTTATTATCTGAAGCAAGCGGCGGGTATACAAAGAGCCGCTATGGGAGGTATTTAACAATCAAAGAAACTGCTGCAGAAAGGCCCTATAAAATTTGTGGGCATTTCTGCAACTGCCCATGTAATCAGTTAGAGTTTATTGAACAATATTGGTATTTTAGGCAAGGAAATTGCCGGGAAAGTAACGTTAAAACATATTTATGAAATTGCGAAAATTAAAAAAGATGATCCAAACTTGGAACTGGTTTCTTTGGAACAGATGTGTCGTTTGGTGATTGGTATTGCTCGTTCTTGTGGAATTGAGGTGGTCAGAAATCTTGATCCAAAAGAGTATGGTGAATTTTTAATTGAAAGAAAGTCAATCGTCGAACAACAGAAGAAAGAATTGTTGGAGAAGCGAGAGGCTAAAATGTTAAGAACTGGATAGTTTGGGTAATATTATGGTACATATTTAAGGGCTTCAAACTGTTTTTTTTTTTTTTGTTATAAATAACAGTTTTTGGTTCAGGTTTAGTATGGTTTAGTTATGTACATGTTTTCAAAAAAAAAAAAAAAAAACAACTAGTCATTCTCATTTTTCTCATTCTTATTCTCAATTTTGTTCAAACATTAATCAGTTCATGCCAAGTAATTCTTTTTTTTTAACCACCAAAATCTTTTAAAGATTGCTAAAAGGAAACATTACTTTGCTTTCTTTTTGACAGTCTTTAAATATTTTATTGACTAAAAAAATGTTTTTTTTTGCAAAAAAAGTACATAATTATTATTGAAATGGGGTATTGTATTTAACCTATATTATTCAACACAATAAATCCATTAAAAAAATATATATTAAAGATTAAATAAATACAGACATGTTAGATAGAAAATGTTAGTTTAAGCAATATATTATTCATTTTGTGCATTAAAATAATACATATTGTGCATGATGCATGATGATAACACAACTGTTAAATTCATTAATTGGGTTAAGGGCTGGTTTATTCACCTACATGCAATGTCCTGTATAGCTATGTGTCACTTAATTTGATTTTGTTGCCCTATTTTTTGCCATTAACACCGAAATATTTTAGTGGCAGTGTGTAGAATGAGAATAAAAGAATCAAGTGATGAGTTTTGTACACCATGATTAGTAATCTACATCTTGAATGAGCGTAACATACCAACAAAATTTGACCTATCTGACACATAGCTATACAGCACTTTGTGTGCAAGTGAATAAACCAGCCTTAATTGTTCAAATGGTTTATGAGATTGATATTTAAATATACAAGGTATTAAAGACTTACTTGCAAAATCAATTGTATCGGAATAAGTTCTGTAACAGTCATTAATTGTCAATGCGCAAGTTTATATTCAAATACAACCTTATAAGTAAACCCAGTTGTGTTGAAACAGGGGGAAAGAAATAGTTATTATATAATAACAATTGGCTTGGGTTTTATAACAGTATTGTATCATTTCTTGATTCATCGATTCATATGTTACAAAAAAGTATACTTATTGAACAGCAATAATATGAAACATTTAGGAGATGACTTCATGAACTTCCATAAAATGAATCATTTGCCAGATGAACACAATAAATGACACAAAAACGAAATGAGTACACGATACATTTTTTTACAAATATTAATCAAAGAATCAGAAAATGTTATAACATTTTTATAAAACCCAACCCAATTGGCAAAAACCCGCTACAAAAAGTTTTATGTAGCTTATGCCCACAAGTTGTGACAATTGCTTATTACTTTAATGGACATTGTACTATTTTTATTGTGCAAAAGTTTTTTGTTTGTTGTGGCCACAGCGATTTCAACCGGTTAAAATTTTCTAGGGAATTAATTTTTTGTTGGTTATTTCATTTTTCTAAATTATTAACATAACCTTGAAAATTTTCCTTATAATGAGTGTCGGCGGAAAATTAGCGAAATATTGGAGAGAAAACACCGTTTTGATAGTCGGTGCTGGCCTTATTGTTGGCATACATTGGGTCTGGTATAGGATACAATACGTTCCAAAATTTGTTGCCGAACATGAACGACAAGACATGCCACTATTCAAAGTTAGTTTAGACTTTGCGATATACACCAGACTTGCTTTGTTCTACCTAAAGTGTAATAATGTTCCATTTATTTTCAGTTTGCGAAATTCTTAAAAAATAAAATCACAAATGGGCCAAACTTAACCGAGATGTCAACGGAAGAAACTAATGTCCAGACCGTTAAAGATTAGTATAATGTAGCTTTTATGTACATACATTGATTGTAGTTTGAATAAATGTGATAGAAAGTATTGTTATTTATTTTTATTGTTGCTTAAAATTACTGTTCAAACTTATTTAACTCATTATTCTGAATTGTAGAGGGCGCTCTAATATGACATAACCTAACAATTTAAGAAGTATTGTTGACATCGACATGGAGAAGGTATTCTAAAATACAGAAATAAAATGCGATCGGCATTTTTATTACTGTGTATTTTCTTATTTGTAAGTAATGTAATAGGTGAAAAAGAAAAACGCCGATTGCAAATAGGTATTAAACATCGTCCTAAAGATTGCCCAGAAAAATCAAAGAAGGGAGATCTATTACATGTACACTATAAGGTATTAATATCAAATCTTGCCGTTATTAAATGCTAAAAATTATTCAATGTTTATAGGCTGCATATGAGAATGGAACGGAATTTGACGATAGCTACGTTAGACAAATACCGTTTACTTTTACCGTTGGCTCCGGCCAAGTTATTAAAGGCTGGGATCAAGGTTTACTAGGGTAAAATATATACTGACTCAGTAATCAAAAATTTGATTTACAAATAAGCAAAAAAAGTACTTGTACAGGATAATGCATATTTCTAAAAATGCCCATTCAATATTCTAAAGATTTAGTAGTTATTGCAGACTAGCATAGCATCAACATGAACAGCATTATTGACAACCGAGAGAAAACAATAAATAAAAAGTTTCTGTATTACATATGTTGACGTCATGTTATAATACAAAAACCTGCTTTATTTGTGTTAGTTTCTTTTAGTTGTGAATGGCAACTTCAATGCTTTGTTATTATTTGACTAATATTTATTTTTAGAATGTGTGTAGGAGAATTACGAAAACTGGTGGTGCCATCTGACTTGGGGTATGGAAAGCATGGGGTACCACCCACAATTCCTGGAGGATCAACGCCGTTGATATTTTACGTAGAGTTGCTTAATGTCGAAAGAAAAACATTTACATTTTGATGTCGCAGATTTTTGTATACCCAATAATTGTGACAACAATAAAAAATATGTAGAATACCAACATTACAAACACTAGTAATATTTAAATCATATGAAAAGAAACAACAAATTTAAAATATAAACAATGTATTAAACCAATTTACACAACATTTTTCTTCTTTTCCTTACCAGCCAGCTTTTTCGATCTTCTTAATATATGTTTTTGCAACTGGCTTTTGTTCCTAAGTTCCTCATACTGACTAACAAGATCATCCAACTTTTTCTCCGCTATGGAAAAATAAAGATAAATATCTATAATAAAACAGTCAATAATAAAAATAACTTACATTTTTTCTTGAATGTAGGCTTTTCTCCTTTTTTCAGTTGTTGCCTTATTTCCTGCTTTTCCATTTGGGATTTTCTCTGGCTCCCTTCACGTTTCTCCTGTTCACGTATTTGGTTATCCTAAAAGACAGGAATATATAGTACAGTTTTTAAAGAATGAATAAATATTATGGTTCTGTAGTGCAACAATTAACAAAAAATATTATGTTGAATCAAGAGTTAAAATATTCTTACCAATCTTTGCATAAGTAGTTTAATCTTATATTTACGATTGGGGTCATCTGTCTCATTACATTCCTGTTCCAATTGTTTCCGTTCCTTCTTCTTCAGATTTTTCAAGAACGAGTAATCTGATTTGAAAACTTTCTCATCGTAATTTCCACATAATGGATCAAATCGAGGGTCCCTGACGACAGGCTTTTTAACACCAGGTGTGTTAATTTTGGCCTTAACGCGTACCTTGGAACTCATCTCCCTTGGTCTGTTCTTGTTTGCCCTTTTGAATTGGTTTCTAGGTTTTCGTTGAACACCTAACACAGTTTCGTTGTATACTTTGGCCCCGATTTCCTGTTTTAACTTCTGCAGAGACTCAAAACTCATGCTAGAAACTTCTTTCCTTATACGTTCCTACAAATCAAGAACTTAATTAAGAACAATTGCTTTTGATTAAAGCGCAATTTAGAAACCGAATTGTCTTATTCTACCTTCTCCTCGTTTGTTATATCTTCTTCTGATTCATTATCGGTAACATTGGATTGATTTGATTCTGGTTCTGAGTTCATTTTGTAGTAACAATGCTGTCAATAGAATGCGTGTTTTTGTTGGAGTTTACCAATTTCTAAACGCAGCTTAGCAGAACTTGTAAACACCAAACACGTGCGAATTATGATACAAATGTCACACACACGTGGCAGCACTGTCGCATAAAAGTGCCTATGCTACGTGCACGCGATCGACGTGCGGATACGAATTTCCAATGTGTTAGACAAAGCTAGACGAGAGCATTTTAATGCATTAGATAAAGAGGTACATGCATAGTGTAACTATTTTTACATGGTGGGCCAAGAACTCCCCACTTTTCCGGCAATTCGCAGAGGAAAGGGAAGTGTTGCCAACATACTCTGTAAGGAACAAACATAGGACAGTAATATTTTGCCCTTCAGTTGCATGCGTGCGTACAAATGCGAGATTTTGATTCCTATTTAAAAAATTAAACCATAATCTTGTCTTTCAACTATTCCAAATACTCTACATTGAATAACTTTGTTCAAACCGCAATGCATGGTAGTTACAAAAGTTGTCGTTGCTACTATGGCCATCTATGGCTGCTACTCGAAGCTACATAGGTGACACCATTACAGTATTCTATAATAACTGTAATAATTTGTATTCTTTAAATTTTTCTGTCTGTACTGCTATGGTCAATACGTCTTACAAAACGAGTGCTACATTTATCGTTTATAAATTTAGTAAATGTGACAGCTATATTGGTTGGTGGATTCCATTGTTACCAAAGTCAGAAGTAAACACTGAGAACTGAGTCTACTGTGGAACCAAAGTAGAAAAATTCGAAATTCTTATTGCGAAAATTTCAAATGGTAAATATTGTTCTAATTGTAAAGCACCGACCTTTGATTAATATATATTAATAATGTTCTGGTGATATTTCCAATATTTGACAAAACTTTCTGGTGTTTCCAACAATTGGCAAAATTGGGCTTTCTTAAACAAAGTAGATAGAGACGGACTGAGTTTTTTAGAAAGAGATCGTTGCGTTCTTGGCCCACCATGTAAAAATAGTTAGAATACACTATGGGTACATGTCAAATCCAATCGGCCACAACTGAAACGTGATTTTGTGTAAAGAGTGGATATGTAATTATTAATTTGTCATAATATACATAGTTTATTGTAGAGCCATTGTAGTTACAAAAAGTAATTCAACAAAATTTTAATCTTTTCACATTCTGGTTTTATTCATACCACGCACCGCCTCAACGAACGAAAGAGTCTCCACTCTGGTGGCAGAAATTTGAATTAAACCATTCGGGGTAAATAGCGCCATCTACATTCGCTTGTTCAGGCGGATCACGTAGAGTAATTTCAAACTAAGAAGAGCACAGTTGTATATGCAACCAATCATACCCAGTGTATGGTTTATAAATTGCCTGTGTATATTTGGTTGCATATACAACTGTGCTCTTCTTAGTTTGAAACATCTATAACATGCTGTGAAAAAAATTTGACATCAGCAACGCGATACAGTGCAGTGAACAATACAACCTGCACTTATCATCCTACCTGTTCAGCCCTTTGAGTTGATCAGATTTAACTTGAGTGTCGTATTGTTTGGCTGTTATTTATCTGAATTATATAATATTTAATTAAATAAATAAATAAAAGAATTAATTTATTCAATTTCCCTAAAAACCGTTCCAATAAAATAACAGTTGGTCTCAATATCCATTAAAAATCTCTTATGCCCTAATAATAATAATTAAAACTAATAAATAAAACAGCAGGTTGATTTAACTCAGGAATGCCGTATTTTATAACTAGAAATAATTTAATTCCCGCCAACCAATGCACCTAATGTAATGTTACATGCAAAAATGCATGTAACATTTATCATTTAAGTTAATAAAGCAATGGTTTATCGATTATTTTGATAGATGGGTTTGATTTTGGTTATACTAAGACATTGTGTATTGAATAATGATTCAAGATTTATGTATTGTGGTTAAATAATTTGTATATATTATATTAGTTATTATTAAGTTCTAGCACTGGATACTAGCATATTTGTTTAGGGATGTGGCTCAAACTAATCACATTATTTGTCATTACACAGTATTTATTATTATACAGTGACCAAATTACTGAAGGCAGTCACCAATGTCTCACGGATTTGGTTGTAAATTTGAATGGAATTACTATGGTTATTGGTAATGATAATCAATTAATTGGAAGAATTATTCCAACGCTCACTTCCAGCAATATGAGCAATAATTCCATACAGACCTTTATAACAACCTATATCATATTTCTGGAATCTCTTTCCGAATTCGAAGTTAACTTGAATTATATAAAGAACAATAACATTCACTACTGCAGATCTCTGTATATAGTTATTACCAAAGAACAAACATTTGCGGAGAATATTTTGCAGATAGCTTGGGACAATTCTATAAAGAAAATTATTGTCTTCCACAAAGCTAAAATCTATACAATCAATTTTTCGAATTTTGATTGTTTAACTCTACGGGTGAGAACACTTGATTGCGTAGAGTTTTCCACCGTTAATTTTGATGTTGCTGGTTGCGAAGTTCGACTGGCATGGCAGGAAAGATCAGATTCGTATGTTAAGAACAGGATTATTGACACCATAACTCCTGGGTTGTATAACGCTACCATAAAATTCCTGTTAGAAAAATATCGCGCTATCGTGAAATTTAATGCACCAACTGACAAGTATGCTGAGGAATATGCAAAAGTCGGAAGTGCAAACAAACTATTAAAGGAATTTAATAATAACTTCAGCGATATATATCTTGGCTTCATAATTTTACCGAGAGATGACTACAATTGGTATCATGATTTTGATATTACAGATGTTATTTATTTTGATAATACGGTACTGATAACACCAAAGCCGAAAGATTTATCTAATATATTGGGATTGTACAGGATATTTGACCCAATTACTTGGACATTGTATTGTATTATAAACTTTGTTTTTGCTTTATTGTTAACTTGTACATCGATTGGTAATACAAACTATCTTGACGCTTCATTGGTAACTATAGCACTAAATCTAAACAACTGCTTAGACTTAAGAAAGTACGATAAGAAATTGATTTGTTGTATAATGATAAACTCTTTAGTTTTTACTGCTATTATCCAAGGTAGATTGTACAGTACATTCACAGCACCACTGTACGAAGCACCTATAGAAAACATTGGCGATGCGATTAATTCAGAATATCCCATAATAATGCAAGATTATTCAGCGTCAACCATCGGGTTACATAATAAATATTATTCAACAGGCGGAACTTCTTACGAAGATCTACATGCATTTATGGTGCAAGGTAATTTTATAACATTCACATATGGAACATATCTGCTCGAGTATCCTGGATATGACAACAAATTCGACAAAATTATACTGCATACAACATTCCAACGGATGATGCTTAAGCATTGTCACCCTATGTTCGATCAAATCAACAGAGATATCTTCACATTATTTCACGGGGGATTTATAAGCAAGTGGAAAGTTGACTTGGGGTTAAAGTATTACTTTGAAGACGATGCAGAATTTGTTCAAGATCAATACCCTAAGGTTATGAGGATTAGCAATGTAGCTGGCGGATTTATTATCCTTACGCTTGGTCTTACGTCCGCATGTTTAGTTTTTGTTTTCGAAGTGTTATGTAACAAGCTGTGAAGGTTACAACAAAAACAAATCGTCAAAAATAATCTAGATTTAATTAAATCAGTAATGAAGAGGATATTATTCTTTTCATAGAAAAGTGTGTTACACAAATTTCCCTCGTTTAAAAAAGCACAACAATAATAAAAATATTACATTTATGCAGGATGCTGTTCGTTTTTATTTTTATGAATATCCTTTCTTTCGTATCGTTGAGATAGTGGCAGAATTGTTTTGATGGCAAATATAAATTTCGGTCGAGTTTTTAACAATATCTAAATAACTGTTACCAACGATGGGTAAATACCCACGGGTAGGTAAATAAAATTTGAGTATATACCCACACAATGTAGGGTATATGTATACCTATTGGAGAATATTGTATAAATGGCAGAAAAATATTAGGCGCGACATATTTTCCGCGATCAACGGCGGAACACCAATCAAACCAATTAAAAAATAAGTTGTACCTTAATTCTTGATTTTAGGGAAGGAACCGCGTGGAAATTACAACTGTCGACGTTTTGAAACAGACGTCAGTCTTTCATAACTCTCGTAGTAAGAAAACTCTTGCAACAGAATGCAAAACGTCGACAATTGTCGACGAAATCTTAGAAAAGTTGCACAAAATTGAAATAGGCCTATACTTGGTTATCCTGTTGCTATCTCCATCCTTACGTATGTACAGGGGTAGGTAAGTCGTGCGATTTTCTAGCAGACCGGCAAGTTTGCACGGCAAGATTATACAAAACCGAATGTGGGCCGGTAAAAAACACGGGCACATCACGTACGAGAAAACTTAGGATCTGATCCACTCCAGACATAAACCCATTCTTTAACCTCCCATGATCACCAAAAGAGGCCCCAACATCTACAGATCGATCATCCCTGCCGGATACGATACAAGTGCTCGCAAAATAGTCATTAAACGAGGTTACTATAGTTTCGGGAGTATTACATGCAGAATCGTTATAAAACATCTCACCCAGTATATGTGAGCGGAAAAAGACGATAAATCCTCAGATATACCACCCTCAACAACCGTAATGTAGCTTCTATAAGTGTCCGCTATCTTTAGCTTTGTAGACCTTCTCAGTTGGAACACTATATGCTTTCTGAGTTCTCGCCAGCTTGTAATTTCTGTGGGCATGATTTTTTTTTTAATCCATCCACAATACATAACATGTGTAAACCAGCAAGGGTATTTGGTAACTGACTGGCGAGATCGTAAAGGTAGAGTTGATTTAAACTAAGAAGCGCACTTGCGTACCACAACAACGCCTCAAAATATGCGCAGTGTGACGTCATTTGACCTTAAATAATTCCGAAATAAGGCGGCTCGTTCCAGAGGGGATTTAAAAGGAAAAAATCACAAAAATCATTTTCTTTCACACATTTCGAAGTTTGAACTACTGGAAATTGCGAAATATAATGTCCCAATGTTCCCAATGACAATAAAATTGTAGTTGAAGTGACTTTTGTAATTATGTTGGAGGTTAGAATTAATGGAGTAAAATGCTTGAACTGCCGTTTTGGTAGTTTCTACTATTAAATGTCATACATTGAAAGATTTTTACTTTCCGACACGGAAAATGACGTTTGAGATTTCCGCGGAAATACGCGTTTTGAGGCCCCCTGACTCGATTGCGATAATTTCTGGAAAATCTATGTATGTGTGTATATCCGTGAACACGATAGCGCCCAAACGGAACAACGGATCGGGCTGAAATTTGGTATGCATATTTAGGATTCCCGGGGGACGAACTGGAGGGTTTTTGGTGACAATCTGACAGCTGGAAGTGGCAGATGTTACATGAGTCTTGAGAACTGCCGTTTTGGTAGGTATCAGGTAGATACTATTAAATGTCATACATTGAAAGATTTTTAAATAGAAATTTCTTGGGTTCGTTTTAGCGTTAACTGATATTCATGACAAAAGACAACAAGTCAACTTGCTTTTATAAATGATTATAGCTCCTAAACCGTTCATCCTACTGGTCTACAAATTTGTATATATATATGTAGGACGGTGCAGTTTTAAGAAAATAAACGCTTTTACAGAAAACTAACTATATTGTCTATTTGGTATGTACTTATAATAAATATTGAATAAGTAAGCTTGGATGTTGTCTAGGGTCTCTCACTGGTCACTCGGTATCTGTAAATTGAGCACTACGTTAACACGGGCTTTTTGAAAGAGGTTATACGCGCGTCTTACCACCTTGAATAGTCTAACTCGAATCCTCTCTCTTTCTTGGTACGCTCGACTAGTACAGTTTCCCACTCCTCAACCGACGGTTACCGAGAATAGGCGAATCGGTTCCTACATCTCGTCCATCCTGACAGGTATTCGTCTCGAATACACCTTCATCGGTCTCGGGGTTGACCCAGGGCTTCATGTTGTCGGCGCTTGAAGTAGTCTTTCTTGGTCCAGCATGTTCTCCTATCCTGTCCACTTCATATCTATCAGGACCCATTTTCTTCGTTACCCGGTAAGGACCTAGGAACTTGGGCAACAACTTGGAGAGATTTTGAAATTGTGTTCTTCTAATCGCTACCCATTCTCCTTCTTCATAATTTGTTGCTGGTTTTCTCTTCTTGTTGTAGGTCTTTATATTTTCATCCTGTACTTTCTTCATTTGCTGCTTTGCTTCTATTCGCATGTCTTCTCTTTCCTTGACGAATGATTCTATCAGTTCTTCTTCTATTATCTGTTTCACTTTTATGTCGTCCTTTCTCTTCATTTCTACCCCAAAAAGTAGTTTGAATGGAGTCCTACCTATGCTGCGTTGGTAAGTACTGTTTAGAACTTCTTGCAACTTCCGTATGTGTCGGTACCAATTTTCAGGTTGTTCTATGCATAATTTGGTCAATGCAGGTATTATTATTCTGTTAATTCTTTCGACCTGTCCGTTGCCTCGAGGTACGCCGGTTGTGATCTTCACGTGCTTTATATTCTCTTTCATGCAGTAGTCCTTAAAGTCTTGTGAGGTAAATGCAGTGCCTCGGTCCGAAATGATCGTTGCAGGATTTCCAAATATTTCCTTCTGCTTATCGAGTTTATTAATAACTTCTTTAGTCGACGTGCTTTTTGTTGGATGTAGCCAAACAAATTTCGTGAATGAATCGATCACTACCAATAGATGCTGGTATCCTTTCCCTGTCTTCATCATCGGTCCTAAATGGTCTATGTGATATGTTTGAAGAGGTGCATCGCCTTTCTCTATCGGATTGAGATATCCTTCTTGTTTGCCCATCTTCCTCTCGGTAAGTATACATGGTACACAGTTCTTTATAAATCTTCGTATTTTTTCCTCTAAGCTGGTAATGTAGAACTCTCTTTCGATCAAGTCTTTAGTTTTATTTAAAGCAAAATGTCCATTTTCATGTGCATTTTTTATTATTTGGTGCTGCATCATCGAGGGAATTACTATTAAATCATTTCCGTCCTTGTTCTTATACAAAAGTCCGTTTTTTAGTTCGTAGTTTTCGTGTGGTTGCGTCTCTAATATTTTGATGATTGTCTTAAGGTGGTCGTCTTGTAGTTGTGCTTCTCTTAACTGCTCTATGAATGTTGTTTGAATTACCATTGTTATTGGGTTTCGGCTTAATGCATCACAATGTTTCATTCGGTTTCCTGCTCTATGTTGAATGGTGTAGTCATATTCCTCAAGTAATAATGCCCATCTGGCTACTCTTGTACATAGATCCTTTTTGTTCATCGTAGCTGCAAACGCCGCGCAGTCAGTCAAGATTTTGAAATGTATACCTAGTAGATAAACACGGAATTTCTTCAAAGCTTCAATGACAGCTAACACTTCCAATTCGTAACTGTGGTATTTCTTTTGGGCGTCGCTTGTCTTCCTACTCCAATAATACACAGGGTACAGTTCTCCATCTTCTTGACACTTTTGCAATAAAACAGCTCCAAATCCATCTTGGCTTGCGTCTACGTGTAGCTCCGTTTCGTTAGCATGGTCAAATATTCTTAGTAACGGTTCTGTACTTAAAATTTCTTTCAGCTTCTTAAATGCAATTTCTTCTTCTGTCCCAAATGAGAAGTTCTTTTTTCCTTTCAGGATGTCACTTAACGGTTTTGCGATTAGAGCATAATCTTGAATATATTTTCGGAAGTAGCCTGTTAATCCTAGAAAGCTCTGCAATTTCTTCACGGTCGTAGGCTTTGGGAAATTAATAACGGCTGCAACTTTCTCTTTATTAGGTTTTACTACTCCGTTTTCTATTTCGTGTCCCAAAAACACAACGTTAGTCTTCAAAAATTGACATTTCTTCCAATTGAATTCTAGTCCGAAATTTTCAGCTGTTTCAAGAACTTGTTCCAATTTCTCGATAGCTTCATCGGCGTTCTTCGCTGGTATAATCATGTCATCTATGAACTTTACCACTATGCCTTTTCGAATTAGGTATTTGAAGACATTGGTCACGTTACGTTCAAACACTACAGGTGAGTTACAAAACCCAAACGGCATTCGCAGGAACTCAAATTGTCCGCTAGGTGTGACAAACGCTGTATATTTAATGCTATCTTCTGCAACAGGTACGTGGAAAAAGCCGTTCTTCAAATCCAACGTTGTAAATATTCTTGCTCCTGCTAACTGATCAATAACGTCTTCGATAATAGGAAGTGGATAACGATCTTTTATTACCTTTCTATTTAGTCTTCTGAAGTCGACGCATATTCGAGTACTCCCGTCTTTCTTCTTAACAAGTACGATTGGGCTGGCATAGTCTGATGTACTTGGCCTTATAATGCCATTTCTGAGCCATTCATCAAGCTGCTTCTCCACTTCGTGCTTTTCCGGAATTGACAACCTTCTCGGATGTTGGTACACAGGTATCTCGTCTTGAAGTATGATCTTTGCTTGAATGTCCATGAGTGGTTCAGTTACTTCTTTCGCCCCGTAATTTTCTATCATACTGGCAACTCTTTCGTAGTATGCTTGGTCTCCTACGTCCAAACAATTGTCGGCGTCAATTAGAAGTATCTCGTTCTCGTTTTCTTCTAAACACTTCTCTGCTTCGGATACTGTTTTACGACTGCTCACTTCAATCTCATCTGTGTTAATAGTCAACGTAACTTCTTCTAAAATAGGTTTTCCAACTATTAGTTCCATAGGTATAGCGTCATCTGGTACTATGTGTACAGCTGTTGTAAAGTAGCACCCATCCACAACCATTCTAGCGTTGAATCGTCCCAAAGTTTTGACTGAATTGCTTCCTATGCCCTTTAGCGTTATTGCGTTCTCTTCGAATTTAGGTGTTCCAATTCGAATATAGCCACTAGCCTTCAGTAGATTCAAATCACTACCGGTATCAAAAAATGCTTGAATTTGGTGGTCGTTCAACTTAACTTGCTTATACCCTGGTAACTGCTCTTTAACTTCGTTGACTAGGTAAGATCCTTTAGTTTCTTCCCGTCTTTCGCTCGTTGGTTTTCTACAGTCTTTGGCAATATGTCCAAAACCATTGCAAGCAAAACATTTCATTCCTCTTCCTTTGTCATGGCAATTTTGTGAGACATGGCCTCTTTTACCGCAATTAAAACATCTCTCTTCTTTTTTCATATTTTGCTTTCTTGAGTCGCTGTTTTTCACATTTGTTTCTTTCTGATGGCTGCTCTTCTCTGTTGCCTGTTTATTTTTCATCTTTTCATATAATTTCAGCTTTTCTTTAAATTGTTTCAGAGAATGAGTCCCGTACAATATTGCTTTGTTTATTTCATCGTCAACAATGCCATCTATTACGTAGTCGATGAGGGCATCTTCTTCGATACTACCTTGTGCTGCTATTTCCCTCATTCTCAATAGGTACTGTGATAAGGTTTCGTCTCTCCGCTTCTTTCTAGAGCATAACATTTTGTGCAATGCTGCGCTGTTTATTGCTTTTCCAAATTCTTCTTGTAACTTCTTCTTGAATGTAGTCCAAGAGTGTATGCCCTTTTCAGATCTCACGAATAGTAAAGCTTCTCCTTTCAATAACCTTTTTCCATAAATTAGCATTTCTACTTCGGTCCACCCCATCAATGAAGCCGTTTCTTCGAACTCTACAAACCATTTGTCCACTGAACAGGTGTCGCTTCCATCGAATGTAGTAACCGTATCTTCCACGTCTTTAAATGTTAATACAAATTTGGGTATGCTCTTCTTTGATGATATTTTACTTCTATTTGTGCTAGCGATTGAATTTGCTACGTCGTCGTTGTCGTCATTATCACTTTCGTCATTTGAGTTTTTTGCTATGTCGTCATCGTCATCTCTTTTGTCGTCGTTTAGCGTTAGCGGTACCATTTCGTCATTATCGTCGTCGTGGTTGGTTTCGCTTTCGCTTATCAAAAGTTTTACGTCATTCAACTTGGTACATAGCATTTCGACTAATTCTTCTTTGTCATTTGCGTCATTTTCAATGGTCAAAACTTGACAGATTGAATTTAATTCGCCTAAAGTGATGTTACTCGTCGCAAAATCAATTTTCTTCTGTAACTTTTCTTTATCAACGTCTTCAAATTCAAATCCTTTAAATTCGCGTAGTCTTTTGCGATTGTTGCGATCGCCTTCGTTTTCAAATATTAATTTATGGCATGCTTTTATGGCTTTTGTTGAGGCTTTTGTAATATTCTGCCCGATCGGCATAATATTTCCTAAAGTACTGTTCATCTTTTAGTCTTGTAGCAGTTTATTTGCAGAAACCTTTTTGCCAATGCAATATTTGAATAACAATCATGCAACTTATCTTTTTTCCAGTCTTGTTTTTCTTTTCCGTCTTCGTCTTTTAGTCTTGCCGCGTCTCTTATCTCTGTCGTCTAATGGTCAGAACCCTCTTTGATAGTGCCGCCGTGCCGCCACTGTGTCGCGTAGATGTTGTTGACGTTGCCGAACGTCCGTGTGGTATTCGGTCGCCTGTGTGCTCACGTCTTGCACCGCCCAGTTCTATTTTTAGCACAATAGTTTTAACACCGAATTTAACACAAAATAGTTTTTCAATTTTTTCTAACTGTTCATTAGTAATCGCGTAATGAGTTCACAATCGCGGAGTTCACAATCACGGTCGAGCCGCCATATGTAGGACGGTGCAGTTTTAAGAAAATAAACGCTTTTACAGAAAACTAACTATATTGTCTATTTGGTATGTACTTATAATAAATATTGAATAAGTAAGCTTGGATGTTGTCTAGGGTCTCTCACTGGTCACTCGGTATCTGTAAATTGAGCACTACGTTAACACGGGCTTTTTGAAAGAGGTTATACGCGCGTCTTACCACCTTGAATAGTCTAACTCGAATCCTCTCTCTTTCTTGGTACGCTCGACTAGTAGTTTCCCACTCCTCAACCGACGGTTACCGAGAATAGGCGAATCGGTTCCTACATATATTTAGGGTCATTGGAGGGTGCCTGGTATCAATTTGGTTAAAATCGGATAAATCCCAAAGAAGATGCATATAACATTTACCACTTCCGGTGGGGTAGTCAGATTGTCAGATTGTCACCAAAAACAATTCAGTTCGTCCTCCGGTAATTCTAAATATGCATACCAAATTTTTTATTTTTTTTATATTTATTTACATGGACAGATAACGGGAAACCCCAATAAAATCAGGTCCCAAATACATCAAAAAAAAATAATAAATTCTCAAGGTACAAAACACTAACACTCTAAATAATACATTTCCAAAAAAATCAAAATTAAAATACTAGTGGTACAGATAGAAATAATAATAGTGACGCTATTCACAAGAAACAGGTTCCAAATCAAGGCATAGACGAAACAAGGCAGTTTTTATTGCGCGTATTGGCTGTGCAAAAATATCAATATTGACCGCGTTATTGCATGAACTCGTCAGTCGGACCAAAGGCGAGTTTTTCATATAGTTCGTCCTCGCAATCGGGACACTGAAAAAGTCGCGGCGGCGGAGGTGGCGAGTACAGGCGTTGACGCTAATACCCTTCAAAATGTAGGGTGAGTCGTACAGACCGCGAAACAGCTTGGCAACAAAGACGATACCCGCGCACAGTCTCCTGTCCTCCAAGCTGAGTAGGCCAAAACGTCGGCATAAAATGGTGTAGTGTTCATGTGGACAATGAAACCTATGTTTCAAATGTTTTATAAATCGCCGTTGAACTCCCTCAATGCGGTCAATATACACCGTATACTGTGGACACCACACCGTTGAGCAGTATGACAGATGACTGCAGACGAAGGCAAAATATAATATTTTTAGGGTGCGAATGTCATTAAAGCCCCTTGCAGTCCTCAAAATAAATCCCAGCATGCGAAATGCTTTCCGCGCTACAAGGTCCACATGATCGCTGAACATCAGTCTCGTGTCCAACACTACACCCAGGTCCCTAATACTCGATACCCGCCCAACTAAGTTATTGTCAATTTTATACTCATGTGTTATTATGGTTTTATTTCTTGAGAATGATATAGTGTGACATTTTTTGTAATTGACAAATAACCCGTTGGCTCTACAAAATACACCAAAATTGTCAAGATCATCTTATAAATTGTTGCAGTCAGAGGCAGAGTGAATAGGCATGAAAATTTTCATATCGTCCGCGTATAAGAGGCACCTGGCATGGCGAAAACAGTCGACAATATTATTAATATACAAGAGAAACATAAGCGGGCCGAGGTGACTTCCCTGTGGCACACCAGACGTGACATGAATTATGTTAGAAGTAAAACCTACGACCCGTACTCTTTGTGTTCTGTTTCTCACGTACGATGCCAGCCACCTCAACAGATCTCCACCAATTCCCACCTCGCCCAGCCTGGACACCAAACGACCATGATTCACCTTGTCGAATGCCTTCAAAAAATCCGTGTATATGGCATCCACCTGAGCACCGCGGTCCATCGAGTCCAGAATGAAGTCTGTGTACTCAAGTAGGTTAGTTTCAACCGAGCGACCCACAAAGAACCCATGTTGCTGAACGGTAATTACTTTTTTAAGATTAAAAAATATAACGTCATACACCATCTTTTCAAAGATTTTACCAAAGTGACACAATATTGATATCGGTCTATAGTTGAGGACTGAAGTTCTGTCACCATCCTTATATATGGGGACAACACTAGCTGTTTTCCAAATCGCAGGAAAGACTCCCGAAGTAAGTGATTTATTGAAAATGATTGTCAATGGAACAGCTAGGGCTTCAGCGCAATTAATTGCCAGCAAAGGTGGTATGTCGTCGGGCCCCGCGCCCTTGCTTTCGTCGATGGACCGCAATGCACGCAAGACGTCAGGCTCGGCCAGCGATACTGAGGCCAAACCAACACCGCACCGCGAGTGGCCACCCGCACTTACGCCACCACCATCATCCGCGACACCCGCTTGCGCTTCATAGACAGAACCGAAATAATCGGCAAAAAGATTGCAAATGTCTTTACCGCCGTTCGCACGACGACCATGAAAGCTCATGCAAGAAGGCATGGCGTGATCAGAGTTCCGCTTGCTTTTTGCAAATTGCCAGAATTTTTTCGGCTCCGAGGCTACAGCGCTCTCAATTTTTCGCAGATATGCATCATGATCCACAGCAATTAGTGATTTACAGCGGGTGCGCAGCAAACTGAAAGATAGATAGTCTAATCTATTGTTATAAGTTTTCCACTTTTTATGAAATTTATTTTTCTCCTTCACTACTCGAATGGTTGCCGTGGAAAATCACGGCGGAAATCTGCTCTTGCGGATGTTTTTATATGGAACGTTCTTGTGAATAGATTCGCGTAGGCAATCATAAAATGTCTCAACCGCACCATCCACCGATGTCTTAGACAGTACAGCGGCCCAGTCAATATAGTTTAGGTCGTTAGTAATGGCTGCAAAATTTGCTTTATTATAGTTATATTTGCGAGTTGAGACATTCTCGGCCAGATCCTTAACGACGCCAGATGATATATCAAATTCCAACGTAACATGTGCAGCATCTTCCGGTACAAGCGGCGAGATAGATGATGCAAATGAATTCACAGAGTGAGCGTTAAACAAAATCAAATCAAGTACATTACCCGAGGTGTTACAATAGTGATTTAACTGATGAAGACCACACATTGATATGCAGTCAATGCATTCGGTCGCTCTTCGTGAAGCGCTTACGGATGGGATGCAAAACAAGTCACCATCACCTCCACTCCAAGAGATTTCCGGCATATTAAAATCACCGGCAATTAAAAACAAATCGCCAGGGTGCCGTTCCATTATAGATGTCATGTTGTTTAAAAAAATTTCAAGGGCTTCGGTATCTCTTGGAGGGATGTAAACGCAGCACACATGCAATTTACGGGAGCGACACAAAACTGTTACCCACACCGCTTCCTCTGAAGATGACCAGAACACCAACCCCGCGCACATCACCGCCTTCAACCCTATTCGTTGTTCCGTTTGGGCGCAATCGTGTTCACGGATATACACACATACATACACACATACATACATACATACATTTTCCAGAAATCATTGTAATCGATTCAGGGGACCCCAAAACGCGCATTTCCACTGAAATCTCGAAAAAAAAAAATTTCCGTCGATTACAATACTTTCCTGCTAGGGTACTAGTCGAAAAGTAAAATATCTGGGGTGGCCCTCACCCAACTTTCCGACTACACCGTTGGCACAATGAAGTGTCTGAACACTTTTGCAATTATTCAATTTAGTAAAGCCAAAGCCATCTGTGGGCGCTACGTAACGTCAATTTTTATGACAGAATTACATTTGTCATCCTGACATTTATTAATGTCATGTCAGTGGCATTGACGTTTGTCAAAATCTGACAATTTGCAACACGGCGACGAAGGCTGTGGATTCTGTCAAACTGCATCTGTAAAAACTTATAGCGCCTAAACCGTTCATCCCATTGATCTATAAATTGGTATACATATTTAAAGTCACACTGGATGGTTAGTCGATATCAGTTTGGTCAAAATCGGATAAATCCCTAAGAAGACTCATGTAACATCTGCCACTTACAGGTGACAGATTGTCACCAAAAACCCTCCAGTTCGTCCCCCGGTAATCCTAAATATGCATACCAAATTTCAGCCCGATCCGTTGTTCCGTTTGGGCGCTATCGTGTTCACGGATATACACACATGCATAGATTTTCCAGAAATCATCGCAATCGAGTCAGGGGACCTCAAAACGCGTATTTCCGCGGAAATCTCAAACGTCATTTTCCGTGTCGGAAAGTAAAAATCTTTCAATGTATGACATTTAATAGTAATAACTACCAAAACGGCAAAACGGTAGTTCAAGCATTTTACTCCATTAATTCTAACCTCCAACATAATTGCAAAAGTTACTTCAACTACAATTTTATTGTCATTGGGAACATTGGGACATTATATTTCGCAATTTCCAGTAGTTCACACTTCGAAATGTGTGAAAGAAAATGATTTTTGTGATTTTTCCCTTTTAAAACCTCTCTGGAACGAGCCGCCTCATTTCGGAATTATTCGTGGTCAAATGATGTCACACTGCGCATATTTTGTGGCGTTGTTGTGGTACCGAAGTGCGCTTCTTAGTTTAGCTAAGAACACACGAGGCGGCGCGCGACGAAGCGGCTGCCGATTCGTCTGCCGACTTGACAGACAAATCCATTTGCAAGCACTTGTAGACGACACACGGCTCAGCAGCGCCGCGCCGCCTCGTGTGTTCTTAAGCTAAGAACACACGAGGCGGCGCGGCGCCGATTCGTCCGACGCTTGCGTGTGTACAAACGCAGGCAGCGACATTTCGTTGCTGTATTCTGGTTCGACGATTCGTCGCCGCGCCGCTGCTGAGCCGTGTGTCCTCTACAAGTACTTGCAAATGGATTTGTCTGTCAACTCGGCAGACGAATCGGCGGCCGCTTCGTCGCGCGCCGCCTCGTGTGTTCTTAGCTTTACGATCTCGCCAGTCATGAGTCAGTTGCCAAATACCCCTGCTGGTTTACACATGTTATTGTGGACTCATGTGGACTGCATTAAAAAAAATCATGCCCACAGAAATTACAAGCTAGCGAGAACTCAGAAAGCATATAGTGTTCCAACGAGAACCCAACTGAGAAGGTCTACAAAGCTAAAGATAGCGGACACTTATAGAAGCTACATTAGGGGTGTTGAGGCTGGTATATCTAAGGATTTATCCTCTTTTTGGAAGTCTGTTCGTAAAAAAGAAAGGCCGCTCACATATACCGGGTGAGATGTTTTATAACGATTCTACATGTAATACTCCCGAAACTATAGTAACCTCATTTAATAACTATTTTGCGAGCACTTATATCGTATCCGGCAGGGATGATCGATCTGTAGATGTTGGTGCCTCTTTTGGTGATGATGGAAGGTTAAAGAATGGGTTTACATCTGGAGTGGATCAGATCCTAAGTTTTCTCGTACGTGAATGTGCCCGTGTTTTTGCCTGCCCACATTCGGTTTTGTATAATCTTGCCGTGCAAACTTGCCGACTTACCTACCCCTGCACATACGTAAGGCTGGAGATAGCAACAACAGCATAACCAACTATAGGCCTATTTCAATTTTGTGCAACTTTTCTAAAATTTCGTCGACAATTGTCGTTTTGCATTCTATTGCAAGAGGCCCCTCTGGAACGAGCCGCCTCATTTCGGAATTATTCGTGGTCAAATGACGTCACACTGCGCATATTTTGTGGCGTTGTTGTGGTAGAGTAGTTTTAAATTTTAGTAGAGCACAGTGATATATGCAACCAATTATACCCAGTGTATGGTTTATAAACGACCCGCGTATATTTGGTTGCATACACAACTGTGCTCTCCTTGGTTTGGACAGAATTGTACTGACGCCCACTACACAAATTGACATGTTTTGCAAACATCTGGCCTTAGCACACCCGATAGCGTTGAAATCGCGCAACAGTAGGACGCAGTGATTGTAGATTGTAACCATATTCATAAAAGATAATATTTCAAAAAGTCGGCAATGCTAATATTAGGCGGTATATAAACATTAATTAGTTGGTCGCATGTATTAAGATATAATCCATAAATATAGTATGTTTATAATACGATTGTGATTATTTCTAACATTTGCTACAGGCGTTATTTTGATGTCCGTGAAGTTAGCAATGGATTTAGATTTAGATATGGATTTAGATTTACAAATTTACAGTCGCCCAGACAAATACTCAACATGACTTTAATTTTGTCTCTAAAATCGTCTCTATGACTGATTACTATAGTTTTGAATAAATATTGAACATTGAAGGCGATAATGACCAATGCCTACTCTAATTATCCGAAATCAAGCTTCCAATATTAATACCTACTTCAAATTTTTTCTTTCGAAAACAAGGGATGATGATAGATATAGTTTTTATCTCGAAAACGAGAGATGATGTATCTCCAGTTTTTTGCATACACCTTCACTATATTCAAAACATCCAAATTTGCTGTCAGGCTTGGTCAAAATTGCAATTGAAACTTGACGGTGAGTACTCCCATATCAACAGTTTATTATTATTTTTATCTCGAAAACAAGAGATGATGTATCTCCAATTTTTTGCATACACCTTTACTAGAGAGTGCTAATTACGAATCGATATTCAAAACATGCAAATTTGCTGTCAGGCTTGGTCAAAATTGCAATTGAAACTTGACCATATCAACAGTTTATTATTATTTTTTATCTCGAAAACAAGAGATGATGTATCTCCAATTTTTTGCATACACCTTCACTAGAGAGTGCTAATTACGAATCGATATTCAAAACATCCAAATTTGCTGTCAGGCTTGGTCAAAATTGCAATTGAAACTTGACGGTGAGTACTCCCATATCAACTGTTTATTATTATTTTTTATCTCGAAAACAAGAGATGATGTATCTCCAATTTTTTGCATACACCTTCACTAGAGAGTGCTAATTACGAATCGATATTCAAAACATCCAAATTTGCTGTCAGGCTTGGTCAAAATTGCAATTGAAACTTGACGGTGAGTACTCCCATATCAACTATTTATTATTATTTTTTATCTCGAAAACAAGAGATGATGTATCTCCAATTTTTTGCATACACCTTCACTAGAGAGTGCTAATTACGAATCGATATTCAAAACATCCAAATTTGCTGTCAGGCTTGGTCAAAATTGCAATTGAAACTTGACGGTGAGTACTCCCATATCAACTGTTTATTATTATTTTTTATCTCGAAAACAAGAGATGATGTATCTCCAATTTTTTGCATACACCTTCACTAGAGAGTGCTAATTACGAATCGATATTCAAAACATCCACATTTGCTGTCAGGCTTGGTCAAAATTGCAATTGAAACTTGACGGTGAGTACTCCCATATCAACTGTTTATTATTATTTTTTATCTCGAAAACAAGAGATGATGTATCTCCAATTTTTTGCATACACCTTCACTAGAGAGTGCTAATTACGAATCGATATTCAAAACATCCACATTTGCTGTCAGACTTGGTCAAAATTGCAATTGAAACTTGACGGTGAGTACTCCCATATCAACTGTTTATTATTATTTTTTATCTCGAAAACAAGAGATGATGTATCTCCAATTTTTTGCATACACCTTCACTAGAGAGTGCTAATTACGAATCGATATTCAAAACATCCAAATTTGCTGTCAGGCTTGGTCAAAATTGCA
The DNA here is from genome assembly GCA_963971325.1 of Aphodius granarius. Lineage (NCBI taxonomy): Eukaryota > Metazoa > Arthropoda > Insecta > Coleoptera > Scarabaeidae > Aphodius > Aphodius granarius. The sequence goes on along the minus strand of OZ020222.1, from coordinate 28,430,674 downwards.
ATTGAAACTTGACGGTGAGTACTCCCATATCAACTGTTTATTATTATTTTTTATCTCGAAAACAAGAGATGATGTATCTCCAATTTTTTGCATACACCTTCACTAGAGAGTGCTAATTACGAATCAATATTCAAAACATCCAAATTTGCTGTCAGGCGTGGTCAAAATTGCAATTGAAACTTGACGGTGAGTACTCCCATATCAACAGTTTATCATTATTTTTTATCTCGAAAACAAGAGATGATGTATCTCCAGTTTTTTGCATACACCTTCATTAGAGAGTGGTAATTACGAATCGATATTCAAAACATCCAAATTTGCTGTCAGGCGTGGTCAAAATTGCAATTGAAACTTGACGGTGAGTACTCCCATATCAACAGTTTATCATTATTTTTTATCTCGAAAACAAGAGATGATGTATCTCCAGTTTTTTGTATACACCTTCATTAGAGAGTGGTAATTACGAATCGATATTCAAAACATGCAAATTTGGTGTCAGGCTTGGTCAAAATTGCAATTGAAACTTGACGGTGAGTACTCCCATATCAACTGTTTATTATTATTTTTTATCTCGAAAACAAGAGATGATGTATCTCCAATTTTTTGCATACACCTTCACTAGAGAGTGCTAATTACGAATCGATATTCAAAACATCCAAATTTGCTGTTAGGCTTGGTCAAAATTGCAATTGAAACTTGACGGTGAGTACTCCCATATCAACTGTTTATTATTATTTTTTATCTCGAAAACAAGAGATGATGTATCTCCAATTTTTTGCATACACCTTCACTAGAGAGTGCTAATTACGAATCGATATTCAAAACATCCACATTTGCTGTCAGGCTTGGTCAAAATTGCAATTGAAACTTGACGGTGAGTACTCCCATATCAACTGTTTATTATTATTTTTTATCTCGAAAACAAGAGATGATGTATCTCCAATTTTTTGCATACACCTTCACTAGAGAGTGCTAATTACGAATCGATATTCAAAACATGCAAATTTGCTGTCAGGCTTGGTCAAAATTGCAATTGAAACTTGACGGTGAGTACTCCCACATCAACAGTTTATTATTATTTTTTATCTCAAAAACAAGAGATGATGTATCTCCAATTTTTTGCATACACCTTCACTAGAGAGTGCTAATTACGAATCAATATTCAAAACATCCAAATTTGCTGTCAGGCGTGGTCAAAATTGCAATTGAAACTTGACGGTGAGTACTCCCATATCAACAGTTTATCATTATTTTTTATCTCGAAAACAAGAGATGATGTATCTCCAGTTTTTTGCATACACCTTCATTAGAGAGTGGTAATTACGAATCGATATTCAAAACATCCAAATTTGCTGTCAGGCGTGGTCAAAATTGCAATTGAAACTTGACGGTGAGTACTTCCATATCAACAGTTTATCATTATTTTTTATCTCGAAAACAAGAGATGATGTATCTCCAGTTTTTTGTATACACCTTCATTAGAGAGTGGTAATTACGAATCGATATTCAAAACATGCAAATTTGGTGTCAGGCTTGGTCAAAATTGCAATTGAAACTTGACGGTGAGTACTCCCATATCAACAGTTTATTATTATTTTCTATCTCAAAAACAAGAGATGATGTATCTCCAATTTTTTGCATACACCTTCACTAGAGAGTGCTAATTACGAATCAATATTCAAAACATCCAAATTTGCTGTCAGGCGTGGTCAAAATTGCAATTGAAACTTGACGGTGAGTACTCCCATATCAACAGTTTATCATTATTTTTTATCTCGAATACAAGAGATGATGTATCTCCAGTTTTTTGCATACACCTTCATTAGAGAGTGGTAATTGCGAATCGATATTCAAAACATCCAAATTTGCTGTCAGGCTTGGTCAAAATTGCAATTGAAACTTGACGGTGAGTACTCCCATATCTACAGTTTATAATTATTTTTTATCTCGAAAACAAGAGATGATGTATCTCCAGTTTTTTGCATACACCTTCATTAGAGAGTGGTAATTACGAATCGATATTCAAAACATCCAAATTTGCTGTCAGGCGTAGTCAAAATTGCAATTGAAACTTGACGGTGAGTACTCCCATATCAACAGTTTATCATTATTTTTTATCTCGAAAACAAGAGATGATGTATCTCCAGTTTCTTGCATACCCCTTCATTAGAGAGTGGTAATTACGAATCGATATTCAAAACATCCAAATTTGCTGTCAGGCGTGGTCAAAATTGCAATTGAAACTTGACGGTGAGTACTCCCATATCAACAGTTTATCATTATTTTTTATCTCGAAAACAAGAGATGATGTATCTCCAATTTTTTGCATACACCTTCACTAGAGAGTGCTAATTACGAATCGATATTCAAAACATCCAAATTTGCTGTCAGGCTTGGTCAAAATTGCAATTGAAACTTGACGGTGAGTACTCCCATATCAACTGTTTATTATTATTTTTTATCTCGAAAACAAGAGATGATGTATCTCCAATTTTTTGCATACACCTTCACTAGAGAGTGCTAATTACGAATCGATATTCAAAACATCAAATTTGCTGTCAGGCTTGGTCAAAATTGCAATTGAAACTTGACGGTGAGTACTCCCATATCAACTGTTTATTATTATTTTTTATCTCGAAAACAAGAGATGATGTATCTCCAGTTTCTTGCATGCACCTTCATTAGAGAGTGGTAATTACGAATCGATATTCAAAACATCCAAATTTGCTGTCAGGCGTGGTCAAAATTGCAATTGAAACTTGACGGTGAGTACTCCCATATCAACAGTTTATCATTATTTTTTATCTCGAAAACAAGAGATGATGTATCTCCAATTTTTTGCATACACCTTCACTAGAGAGTGCTAATTACGAATCGATATTCAAAACATCCAAATTTGCTGTCAGGCTTGGTCAAAATTGCAATTGAAACTTGACGGTGCGTACTCCCATATCAACTGTTTATTATTATTTTTTATCTCGAAAACAAGAGATGATGTATCTCCAATTTTTTGCATACACCTTCACTAGAGAGTGCTAATTACGAATCGATATTCAAAACATCCAAATTTGCTGTCAGGCTTGGTCAAAATTGCAATTGAAACTTGACGGTGAGTACTCCCATATCAACTGTTTATTATTATTTTTTATCTCGAAAACAAGAGATGATGTATCTCCAATTTTTTGCATACACCTTCCTAGAGAGTGCTAATTACGAATCGATATTCAAAACATCCAAATTTGCTGTCAGGCGTGGTCAAAATTGCAATTGAAACTTGACGGTGAGTACTCCCATATCAACAGTTTATCATTATTTTTTATCTCGAAAACAAGAGATGATGTATCTCCAGTTTTTTGCATACACCTTCATTAGAGAGTGGTAATTACGATTCGATATTCAAAACATCCAAATTTGCTGTCAGGCGTGGTCAAAATTGCAATTGAAACTTGACGGTGAGTATTCCCATATCAACTGTTTATTATTATTTTTTATCTCGAAAACAAGAGATGATGTATCTCCAATTTTTTGCATACACCTTCACTAGAGAGTGCTAATTACGAATCGATATTCAAAACATCAAATTTGCTGTCAGGCTTGGTCAAAATTGCAATTGAAACTTGACGGTGAGTACTCCCATATCAACTGTTTATTATTATTTTTTATCTCGAAAACAAGAGATGATGTATCTCCAGTTTCTTGCATGCACCTTCATTAGAGAGTGGTAATTACGAATCGATATTCAAAACATCCAAATTTGCTGTCAGGCGTGGTCAAAATTGCAATTGAAACTTGACGGTGAGTACTCCCATATCAACAGTTTATCATTATTTTTTATCTCGAAAACAAGAGATGATGTATCTCCAATTTTTTGCATACACCTTCACTAGAGAGTGCTAATTACGAATCGATATTCAAAACATCCAAATTTGCTGTCAGGCTTGGTCAAAATTGCAATTGAAACTTGACGGTGCGTACTCCCATATCAACTGTTTATTATTATTTTTTATCTCGAAAACAAGAGATGATGTATCTCCAATTTTTTGCATACACCTTCACTAGAGAGTGCTAATTACGAATCGATATTCAAAACATCCAAATTTGCTGTCAGGCTTGGTCAAAATTGCAATTGAAACTTGACGGTGAGTACTCCCATATCAACTGTTTATTATTATTTTTTATCTCGAAAACAAGAGATGATGTATCTCCAATTTTTTGCATACACCTTCCTAGAGAGTGCTAATTACGAATCGATATTCAAAACATCCAAATTTGCTGTCAGGCGTGGTCAAAATTGCAATTGAAACTTGACGGTGAGTACTCCCATATCAACAGTTTATCATTATTTTTTATCTCGAAAACAAGAGATGATGTATCTCCAGTTTTTTGCATACACCTTCATTAGAGAGTGGTAATTACGATTCGATATTCAAAACATCCAAATTTGCTGTCAGGCGTGGTCAAAATTGCAATTGAAACTTGACGGTGAGTACTCCCATATCAACAGTTTATCATTATTTTTTATCTCGAAAACAAGAGATGATGTACCTCCAGTTTTTTGCATACACCTTCATTAGAGAGTGCTAATTACGAATCAATATTCAAAACATCCAAATTTGGTGTCAGGCGTGGTCAAAATTGCAATTGAAACTTGACGGTGAGTACTCCCATATCAACAGTTTATCATTATTTTTTATCTCGAAAACAAGAGATGATGTATCTCCAGTTTCTTGCATACACCTTCATTAGAGAGTGGTAATTACGAATCGATATTCAAAACATGCAAATTTGCTGTCAGGCGTAGTCAAAATTGCAATTGAAACTTGACGGTGAGTACTCCCATATCAACAGTTTATCATTATTTTTTATCTCGAAAACAAGAGATGATGTATCTCCAGTTTCTTGCATGCACCTTCATTAGAGAGTGGTAATTACGAATCGATATTCAAAACATCCAAATTTGCTGTCAGGCGTGGTCAAAATTGCAATTGAAACTTGACGGTGAGTACTCCCATATCAACAGTTTATCATTATTTTTTATCTCGAAAACAAGAGATGATGTATCTCCAATTTTTTGCATACACCTTCACTAGAGAGTGCTAATTACGAATCGATATTCAAAACATGCAAATTTGCTGTCAGGCTTGGTCAAAATTGCAATTGAAACTTGACGGTGAGTACTCCCATATCAACAGTTTGTTATTATTTTTTATCTCGTAAACAAGAGATGATGTATCTCCAATTTTTTGCATACACCTTCCTAGAGAGTGCTAATTACGAATCGATATTCAAAACATCCAAATTTGCTGTCAGGCGTGGTCAAAATTGCAATTGAAACTTGACGGTGAGTACTCCCATATCAACAGTTTATCATTATTTTTTATCTCGAAAACAAGAGATGATGTATCTCCAGTTTTTTGCATACACCTTCACTAGAGAGTGCTAATTACGAATCGATATTCAAAACATCCAAATTTGCTGTCAGGCGTGGTCAAAATTGCAATTGAAACTTGACGGTGAGTACTCCCATATCAACAGTTTATCATTATTTTTTATCTCGAAAACAAGAGATGATGTACCTCCAGTTTTTTGCATACACCTTCATTAGAGAGTGCTAATTACGAATCAATATTCAAAACATCCAAATTTGGTGTCAGGCGTGGTCAAAATTGCAATTGAAACTTGACGGTGAGTACTCCCATATCAACAGTTTATCATTATTTTTTATCTCGAAAACAAGAGATGATGTATCTCCAGTTTCTTGCATACACCTTCATTAGAGAGTGGTAATTACGAATCGATATTCAAAGCATCCAAATTTGCTGTCAGGCGTGGTCAAAATTGCAATTGAAACTTGACGGTGAGTACTGCCATATCAACAGTTTATCATTATTTTTTATCTCGAAAACAAGAGATGATGTATCTCCAGTTTCTTGCATACACCTTCATTAGAGAGTGCTAATTACGAATATATATTCAAAACATGCAAATTTGCTGTCAGGCTTGGTCAAAATTGCAATTGAAACTTGACGGTGAGTACTCCCATATCAACAGTTTATCATTATTTTTTATCTCGAAAACAAGAGATGATGTATCTCCAGTTTCTTGCATACACCTTCATTAGAGAGTGGTAATTACGAATCGATATTCAAAACATGCAAATTTGCTGTCAGGCTTGGTCAAAATTGCAATTGAAACTTGATGGTGAGTACTCTCATATCAACAGTTTATCATTATTTTTTATATCGAAAACAAGAGATGATGTATCTCCAGTTTCTTGCATACACCTTCATTAGAGAGTGGTAATTACGAATCGATATTCAAAGCATCCAAATTTGCTGTCAGGCGTGGTCAAAATTGCAATTGAAACTTGACGGTGAGTACTGCCATATCAACAGTTTATCATTATTTTTTATCTCGAAAACAAGAGATGATGTATCTCCAGTTTCTTGCATACACCTTCATTAGAGAGTGCTAATTACGAATATATATTTAAAACATGCAAATTTGCTGTCAGGCTTGGTCAAAATTGCAATTGAAACTTGACGGTGAGTACTCCCATATCAACAGTTTATCATTATTTTTTATCTCGAAAACAAGAGATGATGTATCTCCAGTTTCTTGCATACACCTTCATTAGAGAGTGGTAATTACGAATCGATATTCAAAACATGCAAATTTGCTGTCAGGCTTGGTCAAAATTGCAATTGAAACTTGACGGTGAGTACTCCCATATCAACAGTTTGTTATTATTTTTTATCTCGTAAACAAGAGATGATGTATCTCCAGTTTTTTGCATACACCTTCACTAGAGAGTGCGAATTACGAATCAATATTCAAAACATCCTACAACAAAATATCGTGTAGGATATCATAGACGGTGTGAATGCACCACGTCTATGTTTACGTTACATTTATTCCTTCAAGTGGGTACTCCAGGCACCCCCAGGCTAATCTGCGACCACAACGCTTTAGTTTTAGGGCACATTAATATATCGATATTCAAACGGAGTACTGTTGAGAGAAACGAAAAAGTCTTTTAGTGTTGTACGTGTCTTCGTTAATAAATAAGTCTTATATATATATATATATATATATATATATATATATATATATATATATATATATATATATATATATATATATATATATATATATATAACAAAAGTAGTGTTTTAAAATCGGCAGTGGACAAGTTTGACTTATATTCTAGGTTTATCTTCACAATACAGTAAACTAAAGGTGAGTGTTATAAACAGAAAATAAATTTACAATCAGTTGTTGGTCGATGATAATATAATATCGATGATAATATATTATCGACCAATAACTGTTTGTTATTCATTGAATACATATTATGTATTCAATAAATAACGCTTTTTGGGTATCAAAAAGCAAAGTACAGAGGAAATTGGTTATTTGTTGAATAAGCGTTTCGACCCTTACCATAGATGGCACTAGTAGATAGCAATATATGCATTATTTATTTTTATTATAGAAGCTAAATTATTAACTGTAAATATATGTAAACATAAAACTGGCATAAGAAGGCGATGGACCATATCATCTGCTTTTAGTAGTCTGTAAGAGTGCTACTAGGGTGTCATCGAATTGAGGTGGTATAGTTGAATTTCACAGAAAAATAGAAATAAAGGCCCGTGCTCGTGATACTGCTTATTCGACGATTAAGCAATTTCCTTACACCAAAATCGACCGAGCAAAATCATTGTGAGATTTAGTAGCAGACAAATTTCCTTATTCGTCGTTAGTGATACCAAAATCTACGAAATATGTACAGTAGGTAGATCGTCGATAATCCGAAGTAATTGGGACCGAACGTGGTTCAGATTATCAATCATGTTCGATTTATCAAATATTGCTGCAAAACACTAGATAGTACGAGTATCGGGTACAAGAAAGCAATATATGAATGACCATTTCCGTTTTCAAGTCTATTTAAAATCGCAAATTTGTTAAGGATGGGATTTCACGGGGTTACACCCACCTCACATTTTAATTACTACCTTACATCTTAATTTTGAGTTCGGAGCGTAATATTACAATGCGAGGAAAAATGTTCGCGCTGACCTCTCCTAACCGCTCACCCGCTAGCTCATAAGGCCATGTATTTACTGTCAAGGTCGCTAAAAAATCAAAAACTGTGTAACTTGTAGTTTTGTATTTTGTCCTGTTATCTTTACTTTTATTTTACATATATTGGTTATAGTTTAGTTACTGACCGCACGTTATGGTTATCCGTTATGTAAACTGTTACTGTTTCAAAAAAATGCTTGTTTCAGTTTAATAATCTAAGTTCCGAAATAGAACACAAAAGGTCAAAAGTGTCTAACATCAATTTTTGTTGAATTCCAATAAAATAACGGGGTTATTGCGATACTTGACACAAATTTTAATCAATTCTTACCATTACATACTAAAATTGACTCGCAAACATATTTTATTTAGTGGTTATTTTAAAAATAGAAATTATTTAGAGAATTATAAACCAAGGCAACATACTGATAACAAAGTCTGCAAATATTTAAAAATGACAACCATCTCTATCACAAGAAAATGAAGGATTATAAATTAATAATTAATAATAAATAATAAAATTTTCTACATGTCTTCGTTAATTTCAAGAATACCATATTTTAGGTTAATATGTTAAGCAGTTGTGAAATTATAAGTACGCAAAAATTCAAAAATTGCCCAGCTATAAAAATGATTAACATGTGGTCCAACTAAACCAGAGAAATGAAGCAGATATAAGATATTATTAATGAATATCGTTGGTAAATACTGATAAATTCAAAGTGGATAAAATTTTTATTGAGAAATCTATGCAATTTTATTGGTGTTGTTGATAATAAATTTTAGAAGTTTAGAAATATTTGAAAGATAATACAAAAACATATTAGCTATATCTACAAAAATATATATCTTGGTACAATATAACAATGAATATTTATTAATATTTATTAAATGTGTTCGTTTTGTGTATATGTTACAGTAAATGCGTAGTAAGGCTGTAGTAAGTGTAAACACTTACTAGTCCGTTTATACATTTACTGACATTTTAGTAGAAGTATCAACTCATTATAAAAATGAATATTATTTCTAGTAGATGTATACACATACTAGCTGATTCATACATATGCTACCACTGAGTAGCAAAAGTAACAACAAAATATAAAAATGGATTTTAATGAATAATAAGAGTATAGTTGACCGATGATATTGCCACGATTATTTGAATTTTCATGTAAAATTTATCAACTCAACTCAGAAGGTAATATATATTCTGTCTTTTATATTAATATTTGTTATGCCCTAAGTTCCCAATACATTATAAATTCTCAAAATGCATTTAAGCAGTTAAATAATTTGGTTTAATTATTGAATCAATCGTTACAAAAAGATAACACCACTTAATAACATTTAACAGTGCGAATTCAAGAGGCCAAAAACATTACATAAAACTTTATTTAAGTACATGGACTTTTTTGTATTGCACTTGGTTTTGCACTGGCATTCTGGAAAACCTTGACCTGTTCGTGTAGATTACTCATTTGCTACTGATCTGAGCAGCAATTATTTTTTTGGAATATTGTCAATGAGCGGTTCAGGGCATAAACTGAATTGAGATCTCCAGTATAAATCCTTAAGAATGCCATTTTTTGTCCCTAGTTGATAATATCCATTCTATGATCTCTTCATGACGCAAACTAATATTGAACGTGGGTCTCTCCTGCCTTTATCTATGTCCGGTACTTTAACATGAACTGTCACACCAATTTCAGCTTGAGGATGAAAAGCGTCAGAAATGTTCATGCGTTTTGCTTGAATTGCTAAATTTTCGTTAGTTTCCTGTCTACGACTAATCCCTTTTTTTCGCACGGAATAGCGAATAAATGTTGGGATTATTACCGGGGTTTGAATTATTGACGATCGTTTTCAATATGCATTTGTAGAGAGCAAAGGTCACAAAAATCATTGCCATTAAGGAGATTAATGGATGCAGATTTCCTTTCATCCCAGCATGAAGGGCTCTATTCTTCATGGATTGACCGAAATCAAACCCTTGGCTCCACCTATTGTTCTTGTTGCGTCCACGTGAATAATATATTTTCAATATCTTGATTTGCTCGCTTTACACTTTCTTGTGATTGATTGTGTCGGGATTTACCTTCAATAATTTTTAATTCAGGCCACAGTTTCTTTAAATCTTTTATGATATGGTTTGCAAATTCTCTTCCATTGTCGGACTGTAATATGGATGGTACACCAAACAAAACGCAAATATGAACACATTTGTTCAACAACTTCAACTGCTACTTTACGTTTAAGGATTATTAAATCACAAACTTTGTCAAATGATCTTAAACTATAATGAACTTAAATTCCTCATCAGTTTGAAACTGAAAATCTATCAAATCTACTTGGAATCTTGCATTGAAGGGCGAAAAAAAAACTACGGTTTCACTACTAATCCCTTTTTTTCGCACGAATTAGCGAATTATAGTCTGGATTATTGAGGTTTGGATTATCGATGCTCTACTGTACTTGCTTAGTATCTAAAATCTGTAGATGATTTTGCTTATTTTGTGTTTATGACACTGAGCCTAAGAGTGTTTGCTTATTTTTAGTTATACCTACTACTGTTACCATGTCGACAAAGAAGATTACGGAGAAGGTTCTATTCGATATAATTTCATCAAACTTAGACAAATTTACATTTGAGAATTCCATTCTACCATTAAAATTTGGGTCCAACTTTATTAGCTGTATGATTACCCTACTTGAAGAACTGCATATTATCCCGAAACGTGCGCATAGTAGTCGGAAAAGTATTGAGCTGTATCATCGTGTTGTTCGCTTGCGCATTCTTTCAATTTGCAAACGCAATCAACAAAGGCTTATAGAATTGTTGCAAAATGAAGATTTGACACCTTTAGTAGAATCCAGTTTTCATCATAATCAAGTCAGTACTGTCGAAGATCTTGATAACGGATCCCTAGATCTAGCAATAGAGAACATGAACCAGTGCATTGATCTTCATGACACTACAGAAATATGCGAAACTGTGAGTGTCTCTATCAGTGATGTATCACCGAAAGTTATCAAAAAAAAGGTGCCTGAAAGTACGTGCTTGGCTGAAATAGCAACCGAAGATGTCAGTTTGCTTTCTAATTGCACAGATCGTCACCAATTTCTGAGGAAACAATTTCCGAAAGTTGAAATTACTTGCGTTGTAATTTTTAAAGGATTTCAGCGGCGAAAGAAAACTGTTGGCGTGGTTGCTGTGGAGTACGCAATTTGCAAGCATACTAACTGCCGTCAGTTCAGGATTGAGGCTATAATTGACCAACAAGGATTGCGATTTGTGATTAAGGGAAGTATGGAAGTAAACCACTTAGATGAACGGTATTCTTACTTTATTTCGGGAAAAGAGAGAAGACAATTAAAGGATGTCCTGAGAAACGATAAAGGGGTTAACGTTAGGTGCCGCGCCATCAACACTGCAGATGAAGATCTTTTACACGAAGGAAACCTTCAAGATATTAGATCATTAAATGTATACCGTAGGGCCAAATCGGAAGCTGTCTCCGAGAATGATCGCCATAAAAATGATCTCTTCGACGTCTTTCTTGCCGGAATAGTTGAAAGAGAGTCCAGAGCTTATCAGTACATTCAGCATCCTTGCGGAGACACACTCATTTATTTGTTTTGTCAAGAACAAGTCAATATGTTGTATAAAGCGAAACCAGAAACGTTATATTTTGACGCAACAGGATCTGTCGTACGAACACCGAAATACAACAAGAAAAGAATTTTATATTACGCCGGAGTTGTCAATGTCGATGGTAAGATACTTCCTGTTCTGGAGCTTATATCGAGCAAGCATGACTCTGCCACACTGTCTGGTTTTCTTTTATATTATAAATATTTTACATCGGCAAAATGTAATAAACGGTGGCCCATTTTCAAAAGAGTCGTACTGGATTGGAGCTTGGCGCTAATAATGTCAGTGTGTCTGGCGTTTAATAGTATGGCCGTTTTTCAATATCTTAATGTTACTTATTCGTATGTTACAAATGAGAAAAAAATGTTACAATCTCAAGTCACGATACATATTTGTTGCGCTCATTTCATAAAAATGGTTTCTAGGGCGCTCAAGCGACTAGGAATGAAGAAACCTCTGAAGAGTTTGATTATGAAATCTGTTGCTGTATTATTACAGTGCACGTCAATGCAACAACTAAATACCAATTTTGTACATTTTGTTCATGTATTTTGCTCCAAATATACAACTTCAGAAGTGACTAATGGAATCACCGCTCTATTAGACAAAAACGTCACACTAGACGAAATAGAGCAACTAAAGGTTGAAAACTCAGATCTAGATGTTGAAGAAATGGTCACGTCTGGAGCAATATCTGATACAGCATTTAGCAAGTACTTTAGCAACATTTATAGTGAAGCTCTTCTCAAAATTAACTCCACAACATCTGATCTTCCCATAAATCAATATTACTTTATAGAAGCCTGCAGTTATGTAGTTAAAAACTACATGCCCTTTGTGTCACTTTGGACGTGCATTTTAGGTGACGGGAACTTAAAGCGGCAGAGTAACGCTAACGCCGAATGTTGGTTTAAAACTGTAAAAAATGACGTTTTAAACGGACAAAGGAATTTAAAACCGGGAAGGTTTGTAATGAAGCTAAAAGAGAAAATGAAAGCACTTCTCAAAGACGTCGAATTTTCACTTTCCGAGGAGCCGAGAAAAAAGCGTAAATCGAAATACAAAAAAGAACTTCCACTAGATAATCTGCGAGCATGCGAGACATGGAAAAAGAAGGAAAAAAAGAAGGGCTATTTTACTAATAAGCGTCCCGATATTTTAAGACTAACTAATAGAGTTTTATCAGAAAAAAATATTAGTTCCAACTATGAGTTAAGTAACTTTAAGGAAGATTGCGAAAATATATCCAAGCGATTAAAAAATGCGCTATTCTTTGATCCAGAACACTATTTGGATACCGGAAAAAATAAAAAATTTACGGTAGGGATTTATGAAAACCCCAATGACGAGTTCAGGGTAGTTTTGTCAGGAGCAGACTTTAGAACGCTACACGGCCGAGAATGGCTCTGTGACACAGTGATAGATGCAGCCGCGATGAGCTTACTTAGCGATAGACTTGACATTTTCTATGTTGACTGCATTTCCACAAGTTTATTATTGGAAAAGAATGACCAATACGTCGAAAAACATATACCGGTGAGAAGTTAGCCACAACAGTTATCCACAAGTTTTTTTTCTGAACCGATTTTAATGAGTTATACATCATTGGAAAGCGCATGACGCCCTGAATCTCCCCTAGTTTTGCCCGATCGAAAAAATCATAATTAGGGCCCAAAAAATTAAAATGAAAGTTGGATTTCTCGCAATTTTTCCAAAATTCCCGGGATCATATCTCAGTTATTACACAACCTATCTCAACGATCTTTGCACCACTGGAAAGAGCAGGTCTTCAACTACACCCCATAGTTTTGCCCGATCAAAATTATGACAACTTCTGTCCAAAAGAAATTATTGAAATATTAGTGTTCTGAATGACCACCATATGCCAGCCACAACAGTTATCCACAACTCTTATTTCTCAACCGATTTTAATGAGTTATACATCATTGGAAAGCGCATGACGCCCTGAATCTCCCCTAGTTTTGCCCGATCGAAAAAATCATAATTAGGGCCCAAAAAATTAAAATGAAAGTTGGATTTCTCGCAATTTTGCCGAAATTCCCGGGATCATATCTCAGTTATTACATAACCTATCTCAACGATCTTTGCACCACTGGAAAGTACAGGTCTTCAACTACACCCCATAGTTTTGCCCGATCAAAATTATGACAACTTCTGTCAAAAAAAAATTATTGAAATATTAGTGTTCCGAATGACCACCATATGCCAGCCACAACACTTATCGACAACTCTTATTTCTCAACGGATTTTAATGAGTTATACATCAAAGCGCATAACGCCCTGAATATCTCACAACCTATCTCAACGATCTTTTCTTCAAGTACACCCCATAGCTTTGCCCGATCAAAATATTAATTAGAGCCAGCAAAATGAAATTGAACGTTAATTTTCTTGCTAATTTACCCCATTTCTCGGGAATATATCCTAATGCCATTAATTCTTACTTCAATAGAAAATATAAGTTGTCATCTGCTTCCCCTTTTGCCAGATCAACATTATGGCAATTACTGTCCTAGACGTGGAACAAGAGAAAAAGCTCACGTTTACTAAAATGTGACAATTCGCTACCACAGCGACGAAGGCATTGGAGAAGTTTATAGCGCCCAAACCGTTTACGTCATTGATTTAAAAATTGTCATACATGGTTAAAGTCCCTGGAGTATGAGCTGGTATGAGTTTGGACCAATACTTATCTGTTCTTTGTGCAATACATAAGAGGGATATGTTGGCATTACCAATACCACTTCATTGATAAATATTAATAGCAAAATGTTACTAAGTAAATCATCGATTTTAATGCAATTTAACCACAATACATGCCAATGGACTCTTGCAATTGAAAATATTTACAATCATACATTTATCTATTTAGGTCTTCTGGAAAATAACGCATTTCATGCAGCTTTTTATTTAAGAAAATTTGAAGGTATTTTAAAACAAGTTTCTAAACCACAACCTCTCATTAATTATAAACTAAAAGATTTAGTTTATAAAGGACGGATAAAATAGTGGGGGTTGTACGTGCTATTATGCGAAGTGCCTGATACAAAACTGTAAAATGAATAACCTAAACCCAATCTCATTTGAACAATCAATAATAGGCGTTTTATTACAGAATTAAGAAAGTTTAGAGGACAAGTGTTTATCTTGCGCAGAATGCGACAATCTTGATCTAAGATGCAATAGTAGATTTTTCCATATCACGTGGGCACAGGTCCCTACTAATCAGTTTTATAACTGTGAGTTGTGTAGGATAAGTAGGAGAAACTATTCGTGCAAATAACAACACACAGTATATAATCGCAACAAAGTAATTCATTACATCATTTATTAAATTTAATTACCTTAAAGTTAATTTTTTAGAGCGTAAGGTTTAGTCTTAAAAACACTTTATTACATACTTGACACATTGTATAAGAGCATATTGGCTTTAGGAAAAAGGGTTAATACTTAATACTAGTGAGTATGGTGATATATTTTATTAATGCATATTTTTTATAGAGTATTTGACATGTCTTTCTACCAAAGCAAAGATCGTTGAGATAGGTGGTCTAATAACTGAGATACGTCACTGGTAATTTCGACAAAATAAATCAATATGTATTTATTTTGGGACCCTAATTCTGAAATTTCGGCAAAATTGCGAGAAATTCAACTTTCAATTTAATTTTTTTTTTACCCTAATTCTTTCGATCGGGCAAAACTAGGGGAGATTCAGGGCGTCATGCGCTTTCCACCGATGTACAACTCATTAAAATCGGTTGAGAAATAAGAGTTGTGGATAACTGTTGTGGCTGGCATATGGTGGTCATTTAGAACACTAATATTTCAATAATTTCTTTTGGACAGAAGTTGTCATAATTTTGATCGGGCAAAACTATGGGGTGTAGTTAAAGACCTGCCCTTTCCAGTGGTGCAAAGATCGTTGAGATAGGTTATGTAATAACTGAGATATGGTCCCGGGAATTTCGGCAAAATTGCGAGAAATCCAACTTTCATTTTAATTTTTTGGGCCCTAATTATGATTTTTTCGATCGGGCAAAACTAGGGGAGATTCAGGGCGTCATGCGCTTTCCAATGATGTATAACTCATTAAAATCGGTTGAGAAATAAGAGTTGTGGATAACTGTTGTGGCTGGCAGATGGTGGTCATTCAGAACACTAATATTTCAATAATTTCTTTTGGACAGAAGTTGTCATAATTTTGATCGGGCAAAACTATGGGGTGTAGTTGAAGACCTGCTCTTTCCAGTGGTGCAAAGATCGTTGAGATAGGTTGTGTAATAACTGAGATATGATCCCGGGAATTTCGGCAAAATTGCGAGAAATCCAACTTTCATTTTAATTTTTTGGGCCCTAATTATGATTTTTTCGATCGGGCAAAACTAGGGGAAATTCAGGGCGTTATGCGCTTTCCAATGATGTATAACTCATTAAAATCGGTTCAGAAAAAAAAGTTGTGGATAACTGTTGTGGCTAACTTCTCACCGGTCGAAAAATTTAGGATCTACAAGCCTTCATTTGAATGTACGAATTTAATTCTAATGATGTACAACCATCAAAGAAAGCATTGGGTTTTAATCGTTCTATGCGTAAAAGCAAAAACAGTTTTTATTCTGGATCCTAACAGTTTCGGCAGTAGTGAAGGATTCATTTTTGCCAAGCTGATGGGCTTTATATCTCGGCGAGACAGATTTCACAAAACGGAGAAACTTTGTTTTCGCAAATGGAAGCTGGGCAAATTAAAACAATCATTACCAACACAAAATGACTCGTATAATTGTGGAATTTTTTGTTTGTATTACATGTACGTTATCTCGAAAGCAAAATACTTGGAAGAAATAGAAGTAGACATGGACTTCAATCCAAATACTTTCCGAGTTCACTTACAGCGTTATTTGCTGTTAAGATCGAAAGATATGGATAAATGTTGTGTTGCTTGCGGGTTATCAGACATACTGAGGACGGATTGGGTGATGTGCGACAGTTGCCTTAGATGGACGCATATATCGTGCAACGAAAACAACAATTTATCAAAGAATGAAATAGAAGACCAGTCTTTTATATATAAATGTACCATATGCTCTGGCGAAAAACACATTGTCCGACTACCAGCGAATGCCATAAAATTGCATGTTATTGAAATACATGCATTTATAGATATGTACTACACAGATCTTCAGGATATTTGGTTGGAAAAAACTACTTCTTTGGCTCAAACATATATAAAGAAAGGCATTAATGCTATAAAGTGCGATTTTTTGACACGGCTCTTTACACTACATACACTGAATGAAACCTTGTATATCTTGAATACAAAAATGCCAGACGTTAACAACATGTTCCTGAGTTATGTCATTTTTCCGACAGTTTGTCAACTACTTCTAGTGAAAACACAAGGAAAGAACACAAATGATGTGCAGAATGTTTTGAAACAAATTGGTAACCATAATCACGACCACAAGACATTATTAGAAGTGTTCAAAGAAGTTTTTGACAACTGTCAAGATGAAAAAGAAAATGTACCCTATAGATAAATGCATATCTACTAATCTAATATTCTAATATGTATATACGGTTTTTTACAAATTAATATTCATATTATATTATTCTGTATTATTCTATCATCTTTTTACCGTGCCTGATTGCGTTTATATCTAGTTTTGTTTGTTTTTTTGTGTTAAACGTGTTTTTTTGTAATAAAGAGATTATTATTATTATTACGAGTATTATTTTTAATTTTCTTATTATTATTATCATCATTATTATTTCATTTCCAATTTTGACCTAGCCTGACAGCAAATTTGGATGTTTTGAATATTGATTTGTAATTACCACTCTCTAATAAAGGTGTATGCAAAGAACTGGAGATACATCATCTCTTGTTTTCGAGATAAAAGATAATGATAAACTGTTGATATGGGAGTACTCACCGTCAAGTTTCAATTGCAATTTTGACCAAGCCTGACAGCAAATTTGCATGTTTTGAATATATATTCGTAATTAGCACTCTCTAGCAAAGCTGTATGCAAAAAATTGGAGATACATCATGTCTTGTTTTCGAGATAAAAAATAATAATAAACTGTTGATATGGGAGTACTCACCGTCAAGTTTCAATTGCAATTTTGACCAAGCCTGACAGCAAATTTGCATGTTTTGAATATATATTCGTAATTAGCACTCTCTAGTAAAGGTGTATGCAAAAAATTGGAGATACACCATCTCTTGTTTTCGAGATAAAAAATAATAATAAACTGTTGATATGGGAGTACTCACCGTCAAGTTTCAATTGCAATTTTGACCAAGCCTGACAGCAAATTTGCATGTTTTGAATATATATTCGTAATTAGCACTCTCTAGTAAAGGTGTATGCAAAAAATTGGAGATACATCATCTCTTGTTTTCGAGATAAAAAATAATAATAAACTGTTGATATGGGAGTACTCACCGTCAAGTTTCAATTGCAATTTTGACCAAGCCTGACAGCAAATTTGCATGTTTTGAATATATATTCGTAATTAGCACTCTCTAGTAAAGGTGTATGCAAAAAATTGGAGATACATCATCTCTTGTTTTCGAGATAAAAAATAATAATAAACTGTTGATATGGGAGTACTCACCGTCAAGTTTCAATTGCAATTTTGACCAAGCCTGACAGCAAATTTGCATGTTTTGAATATATATTCGTAATTAGCACTCTCTAGTAAAGGTGTATGCAAAAAATTGGAGATACATCATCTCTTGTTTTCGAGATAAAAAATAATAATAAACTGTTGATATGGGAGTACTCACCGTCAAGTTTCAATTGCAATTTTGACCAAGCCTGACAGCAAATTTGCATGTTTTGAATATCGATTCGTAATTAGCACTCTCTAGTGAAGGTGTATGCAAAAAATTGGAGATACATCATCTCTTGTTTTCGAGATAAAAAATAATAATAAACTGTTGATATGGGAGTACTCACCGTCAAGTTTCAATTGCAATTTTGACCAAGCCTGACAGCAAATTTGCATGTTTTGAATATATATTCGTAATTAGCACTCTCTAGTAAAGGTGTATGCAAAAAATTGGAGATACATCATCTCTTGTTTTCGAGATAAAAAATAATAATAAACTGTTGATATGGGAGTACTCACCGTCAAGTTTCAATTGCAATTTTGACCAAGCCTGACAGCAAATTTGCATGTTTTGAATATATATTCGTAATTAGCACTCTCTAGTAAAGGTGTATGCAAAAAATTGGAGATACATCATCTCTTGTTTTCGAGATAAAAAATAATAATAAACTGTTGATATGGGAGTACTCACCGTCAAGTTTCAATTGCAATTTTGACCAAGCCTGACAGCAAATTTGCATGTTTTGAATATATATTCGTAATTAGCACTCTCTAGTAAAGGTGTATGCAAAAAATTGGAGATACATCATCTCTTGTTTTCGAGATAAAAAATAATAATAAACTGTTGATATGGGAGTACTCACCGTCAAGTTTCAATTGCAATTTTGACCAAGCCTGACAGCAAATTTGCATGTTTTGAATATCGATTCGTAATTAGCACTCTCTAGTGAAGGTGTATGCAAAAAATTGGAGATACATCATCTCTTGTTTTTGAGATAAAAAATAATAATAAACTGTTGATATGGGAGTACTCACCGTCAAGTTTCAATTGCAATTTTGACCAAGCCTGACAGCAAATTTGCATGTTTTGAATATATATTCGTAATTAGCACTCTCTAGTAAAGGTGTATGCAAAAAATTGGAGATACATCATCTCTTGTTTTTGAGATAAAAAATAATAATAAACTGTTGATATGGAAGTACTCACCGTCAAGTTTCAATTGCAATTTTGACCAAGCCTGACAGCAAATTTGCATGTTTTGAATATATATTCGTAATTAGCACTCTCTAGTAAAGGTGTATGCAAAAAACTGGAGATACATCATCTCTTGTTTTCGAGATAAAAAATAATAATAAACTGTTGATATGGGAGTACTCACCGTCAAGTTTCAATTGCAATTTTGACCAAGCCTGACAGCAAATTTGCATGTTTTGAATATCGATTCGTAATTAGCACTCTCTAGTAAAGGTATATGCAAGCAATTGGAGATACATCATCTCTTGTTTTCGAGATAAAAAATAATGATAAACTGTTGATATGGGAGTACTCACCGTCAAGTTTCAATTGCAATTTTGACCACGCCTGACAGCAAATTTGGATGTTTTGAATATCGAATCGTAATTACCACTCTCTAATGAAGGTGTATGCAAAAAACTGGAGATACATCATCTCTTGTTTTCGAGATAAAAAATAATGATAAACTGTTGATATGGGAGTACTCACCGTCAAGTTTCAATTGCAATTTTGCCCACGCCTGACAGCAAATTTGGATGTTTTGAATATCGATTCGTAATTAGCACTCTCTAGGAAGGTGTATGCAAAAAATTGGAGATACATCATCTCTTGTTTTCGAGATAAAAAATAATAATAAACAGTTGATATGGGAGTACTCACCGTCAAGTTTCAATTGCAATTTTGACCAAGCCTGACAGCAAATTTGGATGTTTTGAATATCGATTCGTAATTAGCACTCTCTAGTGAAGGTGTATGCAAAAAATTGGAGATACATCATCTCTTGTTTTCGAGATAAAAAATAATAATAAACAGTTGATATGGGAGTACTCACCGTCAAGTTTCAATTGCAATTTTGACCAAGCCTGACAGCAAATTTGGATGTTTTGAATATCGATTCGTAACTAGCACTCTCTAGTGAAGGTGTATGCAAAAAACTGGAGATACATCATCTCTTGTTTTCGAGATAAAACATAATGATAAACTGTTGATATGGGAGTACTCACCGTCAAGTTTCAATTGCAATTTTGACCACGCCTGACAGCAAATTTGGATGTTTTGAATATCGATTCGTAATTACCACTCTCTAATGAAGGTGTATGCAAGAAACTGGAGATACATCATCTCTTGTTTTCGAGATAAAAAATAATGATAAACTGTTGATATGGGAGTACTCACCGTCAAGTTTCAATTGCAATTTTGACTACGCCTGACAGCAAATTTGGATGTTTTGAATATCGATTCGTAATTACCACTCTCTAATGAAGGTGTATGCAAAAAACTGGAGATACATCATCTCTTGTTTTCGAGATAAAAAATAATAATAAACTGTTGATATGGGAGTACTCACCGTCAAGTTTCAATTGCAATTTTGACCAAGCCTGACAGCAAATTTGCATGTTTTGAATATCGATTCGTAATTAGCACTCTCTAGTAAAGGTATATGCAAAAAATTGGAGATACATCATCTCTTGTTTTCGAGATAAAAAATAATAATAAACTGTTGATATGGGAGTACTCACCGTCAAGTTTCAATTGCAATTTTGACCAAGCCTGACAGCAAATTTGGATGTTTTGAATATAGTGAAGGTGTATGCAAAAAACTGGAGATACATCATCTCTCGTTTTCGAGATAAAAAATATATCTATCATCATCCCTTGTTTTCGAAAGAAAAAATTTGAAGTAGGTATTAATATTGGAAGCTTGATTTCGGATAATTAGAGTAGGCATTGGTCATTATCGCCTTCAATGTTCAATATTTATTCAAAACTATAGTAATCAGTCATAGAGACGATATTAGAGACAAAATTAAAGTCATGTTGAGTATTTGTCTGGGCGACTGTAAATTTGTAAATCTAAATCCATTGCTAACGTCACGGACATTTATTTTGAAATGACCTCTCTCTGTTCGTTTCCGAATTTTATCTCGAAGCCGGCTCACTTGCAAACAAACGACTCGCAAACGATCTGAAGAAACAGAATTTAGTTTTACCAAGGGTGCTAGCGTGAATCTGTCCCCCCAAGATTCTTTTAATTATATCTGCGGTACGGCTTACTCCTAAACGAAAATTCTAAACCCGCACCCTCGCAAATGATCTGTAGAAACAAAATTTTGTTATGAGTTGAGTGTTGCTAACGGGTCATAATTGTCACTTATTTGGTGAAAAAAAAGTGTTGACGGTGAAGAATATTCGGGAGCAGCTTATCAATTGTATGACCAAAATGTTGTTAGATTAGATTAAAGCTGGGAGTCAAGTGTACAGTCCAGAACTGTCCAGTACAAAAATGTCGGTTTTCATGATAGGTGTGTCTCTGGTTATAATAGCAGTATTTCTAATTTGTTGGCGACGTTTAAGAAAATATAACGTTATTAACAATTTCCCTGGCCCAACATCACTGGAATTGATAAGCTTTCTGTCAAATGCTTCGCAAAAAGGTAAGCGAAACGTTAATATGTACAACTAAACCAAATGTTGCATAAAAATTCTAGATATTTGGAACTACTTCATTGATTTACCAAATAAGTATGGACCGGTCGTAAGGCTGTGGGTAAAACCATTTCGTCCAGCGCTTTTCGTAACTGATCCAAAATACTTTGAACAAATACTGACTAAGAAAGAATTTGTTCATAAAACCGATGCATACAGAATATTGTCGGCAATCGGCGGTGACGGTTTAGCAACCAACCAAAACGGTATAATCTTGACCGCTAAATTATCAATTAAAAAATAATTCATTCGTAGTTGATCTTTGGAGAAAGGAAAGAAGACTGTTGGCACCGTGCTTCAATCAAAAAATTATTGCTCAATATCCCTTGGTGTATCAAAGCCACATAACCAAATTGGTGGATAAAATCAAAGAAAAAAATAATGGCGCTGTAGACGTTCAATCATTACTTCAAAGGTACACCTTAGGTGTAATTTATGGTAAGGCTGACCATCAGACTATATATATCTAAATAACTTCACTGCTAATTTACAGAACTGCTCACCAGAGAAAACGTCAATACGAACGAGGATGGCGTAACTATTTACTTGACATCAATGCAGTCATTCTTTTCTGTATATCTAGAAAGGGCTTACTCAAGTTTTAAGCACAACGATTTCCTTTTCAAATTCTGTAAAAGTTACAACACTTACATCGATTCCATTAAAAAAATATGTAGTTATGTTGAAAATATAGTGAACAAGCAAATAACTCTCAGGAACAACACCAACCATGCAGAAGAAGAAACTGATTTTCTGGATATTCTATTGGATAGCGATATAAAATATGACAGATTAATCTCACAAGTGCTAACATTTCTCCTAGCGGTGAACAGATAATTTTTCTTCATCTATGTAGTATATTATTACCGTTAATATCATTTCAGGGGTCGGACACAACTGCCCAAGTCATCAGTTTTGCTTTATACGAATTAACAAAGAACCCGGAGATGCAACAAAAAATATACGATGAATACACAACACTATTGAGCACTGAAAAAAATTATATGGCAAGCTACGATGACATTCAAAAACTGAAATACACTGAAATATTTGTAAAGGAAACGATGCGACTACGTCCACCAGTTCCTATCATTCAGAGAAAACTAACAATACCTGTATCTATAGGTATGGTTATATCTATGCAGATTTGTTAAAATGAAAATATCTCTTTAAGCAAATATATGTAATTACAGATGGCGTGGTGATTCCTAGCGACACTGACATGATTTTTTCAATCATCGGAATGCACAATTCTTCATCAGTATATGAAAACCCACAAGAGTTCGACCCTGACAGATTTGCTCCAGAAAACAGCTCCAAAATTAAGGTTGGCTCGTATGCGCCATTTTCACTAGGGCCAAGGGACTGCATAGGTGGGTATAAAATTTGCATATACGGCGTATACTGTTTGCACATAAGTAGTGGTAATGATGAATATTTTTAGGACAAAGAATTGCTATGAATCTACTGAAGTTTACCATTTCGCACATTATTAGACACTTCGAAGTGCATCCCGTGGTCCCGGAACACAATCTTGATCTTGGAATGGATATAGCTTTAATAAGCTTAAATGGAATACCGGTGTTATTTAAGGAGAGGAAATAATTATCTTTTCAATACTTGCAATACACAATGTTTGATAACTATGTAATTTTATTTCATCATAATTTTGACCTACCGACGTGTTCTTGGTAAAAAAATTGAGATTTACTTTTTATATATTATCACGACTCAAAATTATTGAATTCCACCGCAATTTGATGAATCATGCTTTGACATAAATGTACTGTTGTGTAAAACTGGCTGATGTTACCCAGACCACTGTTCTTTTTTTATTTTGTTTATTTTACGTTGGCTTATTTCCACAACTTGGCCAATCGCCGACGCTGCAGACAAGCTACACACATTTATCAAATTTTTAACAAACTTTTACTAAATTGTTTACTAACATTGTTGCTGATTAATGCAATTCCTGAAATGTTAGACATTACAGACATTTAAATATAAAAGAAAACATTAACCTGAAGATTATTATATAAGATTAACTTTAGATTGGTTGCCAAATTGGACCCAAATGTGGGTCTCGATAAAAAAATTTTGGGTCGCGTATGAAGATAACCACAACAAGAAATAAATCACAATTTACAATCACACAAAGAGACGTACAACAGATTTCGGCGAAAACTTTTGTACGTCATCATAGCAAGTGTATGTCATGTCAGTGGCACTGACGTGTGTCAAAATCTGACAATTTGCAACACCGCGACGAAGGCTGTGAATTCTGTCAAACCGCTTCTATAAAAGCTAACAACGCCTAAACCGTTCATCCCATTGATCTGTAAGTTAGTATACTTATTTAAAATCACTAGAGGATGACCTGATATTAGTTTGGCCAAAATCGTATAAATCTCGAAGAAGACACATGTAACATTTGCCACTTCCCGTTGTCATATTGTAGCCAAAAACAATCCAGTTCGTCCCCCGGAAATTCTAAATAAGTATGCAACATTTCAGCCCGATCCGTTGTTCCGCTTGGACGCTATTGTGGTCACAGACATACATACACACCCACACACATACACACACACACATACATTTTCCAGAAATCATTGCAATCGATTCAGGGGACCCCAAAATGCGTATTTCCACTAAAATCCCGAAAAATTCCGGAAACTTTGTATTATGCGATTCAAATGGACGAATTCACAGACATATCAAATAATGATATTTTACAGATATATTTTAGATATGAAGATTATGCGTCCAGAAACATAGAAAAAGAATTGCTCTGTTACTTAAACTAGAAACATCAACAACTTCAGAAGAAATTTCCACTTTATGCGAATTCTTTCAAAATAATTTTGTCTTGCAACAGTAGCATATTTTTCTGATATATTTTCACACATGAATGAATTTAATCTTGCACTTCAGGGAAAGCAGATTACTTTCTTTAATTATTATAATGAAATTGAAGCATTAATTCGTTATCTGAATTAGTTGATGACAAAGTTTTATCTCAGAAATAAGTGCTTGATGTACCCATAATTATAAATAGTCATTTGAAAGAATTGAAAGCAAAACTATTCGTCAAGGCGGGTTATAAATCCCTTTAGTGCTGAATTATCGAATAATTAAACATTCCCTGAAAAAGTACCTACAGTTAATTGAATTATCTACGGATAAAACTTTACAACAAAAATAAGTGCACAAAAATAATATGTTGCGATTTTGGTTAGAAATAAGGGAAGAATATCAAATATTAAGTGAAAATGCATTGAAGTTATTGCTTCCTTTTGGAACGTCTTATTTAGCGGAAAGTGGATTTTCAACTATGGTTGTAATAAAAACCAAATTGAGGAATCAGTTTGACATAAGCTTGGCAATGCAAATTTCAAGGACGAATTCCATTAACATTGATTTTTATAAATTGGTTGCTAAAAACCAGCACCATCTATCTCACTAACAATAAGTTGATTAATACTACTACTATAAGTTTGTTTAAGTTCACTTTGCAATAAAGTAGCATTTTGTATTAAATAAAATTATGTTGTATAAGTGTGTTTAAGTTTACTTTTCAATATTTTAGTAATATCCCATTTATTCAGATTTTATCTGATAGAAATCTTTAACTAGTCTCAAACTAAAAACATCTTTCCGCAAACCAGTGAAGCTGTAAGATCGAAAGAAATTAATTGGCATTACTCAAGGGGGACGCCAACATTAACTATTTTTCAAAAGGGAGCGGTTGATCAAATAAGTTTGCGAACCACCGGTTTAGAGGCTTTCATGCTTCATATGTCAAGGTAGTCAGAGTTGAGTAATAGACAAGGTAATAACACAATTAACATGCAGTTATATAAAATATTTATTTATAATACACAACACCCCTATTATAATAACCCATTCGCTAATACTAAATATAATAATAACATCACATGAATTTATTTTGATTGGTTAATACACTAAAGTGTGCAGTTATCATGAAGATAGTGGAAACCAAACACCATCGTCTTGTGAAGTGCGACTTATTGCATATGTATGTTGTACAGTACACCATAATAACACCATCATCATATTATATAAAACACCTTCAATTCCTATCTTGTTAGGAAGGACAACTTTTGTCATATGGTCGGTAAATGGTCTACTTTATTAGATTTCTGCTGTTGGAAATTTGGCTTGTAGGGACTTGTTGGTTTGGTAAGTGATAACTGTGGCAATGTCATACTATTACTCGAATTCTACAATTGGGATAGTGGTATATTTAACACATTGGTTACTAAACGTCTTACCCGGGACCTATCACGATTAAGTTTCTCCAAATTTGGGACATCGTCCTCAGGTTTGCTGTTGAAATTTTCAAAATATGGATGCGATAATAACTGATCACATGTCCACCTTTTACTCGGGTCTTTATCCAAACATTTCTAGAAATAAATATAAATTGCAACAACCAAATAGGTAAGTTGTTATTAACATTTATTGCATGCCTTTAAAAAGTCTAGTGATTTGGCTGCGCACATAGGCAACTTTACTTCCAGTGGCACCAGCTGTTGAGGAACTGGAAGTGTAATTCCTTGAAAGAACTCATTGGTTTTAAATGCTTGCATATGACGTGGAAGAAGATCGCCCACAGTGCATCTGATCAAATACAATTGATCCACGTCAGATTTTCCTGGCCACAGTGCTTCACCTTTTATTAATTCAGCTAAAACGCACCCTACAAATGCAAGCAAACATAAATTGATGGCTAAAAACGTTAAAACCCTCAGGCGTTGAAAAAGCCCTCGGGCCTATTGAGGTATGCTGAGCTAAATTCTTACCTATTGCCCATACATCTACAGGTGTCCCATATTGTGTATCGCCCACCAATAATTCTGGAGATCGATACCATCTGGTTGCTACGTAATCGGTGTAATTTTCACCTGGACTTAACATTCTTGCGAATCCAAAGTCGCATAGTTTGACAACACCGGTAGCAGTGAGAAGAATGTTTTCTGGTTTTATGTCTCTGTGAATACAACCGTGCTGATGACAATAAGCTACGGCTTGTAGCGTTTGACAAATAATCTGCATGCATAATAATTCGGGACACCCTCTTGGATACCTAATTTGTATTATAAAACATTAAATTGGGAGATTATGTGTTTAATAGCTTGGGATATCTACCTCTCGAGTTCATTCAATACTGTTCTGTCACAAAACTCGAAGACGAGGTGCAAACGTCTTTTTCTTCTGAACACTTCCAATAAATTTACTAAGTTTGGATGTTTTAAGTTCTGAAAAAAGAAGGTTTTCTATGCTTTTATTTCTACTCGACCACTAGACTGGTCACGAATATGAAACATTCGCCGAAAAGGTATAAAATAACCTACTTTTAGCAATCTCACTTCCCTCAGAGCTATTTTTCTTATAAGTGGATCGTCCTCGCTTTCTGCAAACTTTTTTATAGCTACAATTTCTCCTGTATCCCTATTCTTGCATTTATAAACCAATCCGTAGCTCCCCTCGCCTAGCTTTGCAAGTTTTTCGTACCTCTCCATGGTTTTTTGGGGTGTTTTTGTCCTGTAAATGAGATAGTTATACTATAATAAATTACAAAGCCGATGATTAAATGTTTGTGAATACCATAGCGCCTATAAACGGGACGACAAATCGTGACAACCGGAAGTACCAAATATTACATGGATATTCATTGGTATTCAAGTGATTTTGGCCAAACTGCTTCCTGTTTGACAATTTATTACTTAACTTAATTAATAAAATCGAACGTTGATTTAAAAACTTCAAATTGATATAATCAAATAGTACTTAGTTTAGCTTCAGTAAAGTGTACTTTCAAATAAGATGAATATTGCGGCCGTGAATTATGTTTTTGTTAAATTAAAATAAATAATATTTCTTTAATTTAATCATTATTTTATTATGTTTGGATTATAATTAAGATCCCATGTCGAAAAACACAGTAAAAGATTATGGTGAACTCATTAGATTATTTTGTGCACGGAAATCTTTAGTACAGACAACAGACTTATTCCCAAATGAATATAGCTCAGCTCATATAAGTTCAAACTAAGCCAACGTGTGCTAGAGACTGTCAGCGCCATCTCCCCGCCAGTAGACATAGTGATAATTTTTAATGAAATCCCACGATTTTTATTCAAACACATAATCTTTTCACTCAAATCTATATGTCTTTCTCTTCCAAACAATTTCAAAGAGAATATTTATTTATTTCAAGGCCGATCTCTATTTCAAATAAAACCAGATTTATTTCATCCATCCAACTCATTTGGTGTAAAACAATCGTTTTTCGGGGAAAACGATTTCTTTTTACTTAAGAAATATTTCAAATAAAATATATCTTCCAGCCTATGCAGCTCATTTTTTTTTTAATTTAAAAATACATACTTCTTTGTTTCAAACATATATCTTTCCTTGAAAGAACTATGCGCAAAGAAATACATTTTTCTACTTTGCATTCACAATGCACACATTGTAACACTGTTTTCGGTGTTACAA
This sequence comes from Aphodius granarius, assembly GCA_963971325.1. NCBI lineage: Eukaryota > Metazoa > Arthropoda > Insecta > Coleoptera > Scarabaeidae > Aphodius > Aphodius granarius. Next base: position 28,402,049 of record OZ020222.1, on the reverse strand, counting down.
TTAGCAAATTGTAACACCGTTTTTAGTAACTTTTTTCTAAGATTGGTGACATTGATAACAAATGCATTTCAAACGAAAAACACATAACCACAAAAGTAAGCACAAACTGATTTTTTAGAATCGCACAAACTGCGAAGTATGTATATTTTTATACATATTTAAACATACGTGTTGCATCCTAGGTTTCGTACTACTAGTATATGATGGTATATAATAATTATCAATAATTACTTTTTCACAGATATTTGAATTTAAGTGACAGATGACAGTGTTACCAACGGTTGCACCCATAAATACTCTAGATTGGAATTTTACCTAATATACTTCTAAATTTTTATAAAAGTAATGACGCAAAGTAGAAAAAATAGTATATTACACTCGTTTTATAAGACATATTGGCGCATTCGTTCATTTGGGGCACGAGGAGCGCCAGCGACGAGAATTGGCGCATGAGAAACAACTCATGCGCCAATTTGACGTCTTATAAAACTTGTATAATAATATACTATTATTTAATTTTACATTTTTTCTCTCTGTGTACTGTAGTTTAAAAGAAACTACAACGCACTCAGTTAAAACAAGTTGTATCTACATTACAATATAAAAACAGAAATATCATGAATCCATGTCAAATACGAAAACTTATTCCCTTCGTGACACTATAAATTTGTCAGCTAATTAAACAAGGCAAAATATGACGAACCCTATCTAAAACGTTTTTGTATTCGAATACATTATTCACACATACATAAATACATTCTTTATAAACCCAGTGGCGTAAACCCAGTGGCGCAAAAACATCGGGAATGAAATAGTTATTGTATCATAAAAACAATTAGGTTAGGTTTTATAACAATATTATACCGTATTTTGATTCTTCGAGTCATATGTTACAAAAAAATTACTATATAAGATCTTTACGTCAACAATTCTCACGATCCACTGTATAATCCACCAGAAAGAACTTTGTACCTAAATATTTTCTGAAGAAATTGTTACAGTAATAAACTTTGGTATAACAGTATCTTAGCCAAATCACTCCATTTATTTCTTAACTTTTGCAATTTTTTGTGAATTTTTATATTTCTTCAACAAATTCTTCTCACATTTTTTGAAATTCATTGTAACTTATTTTTAAAAGAATCACTTCAAACCAAAAGAAGATATGTAAATGTTTTAACCAATAGTTTGTATGTCTGAAATATCATATGTTTCAGAAGAAACAGCATTTGCTATTCTCATTTATTTTGGGTCTACTTATTCATGCAAACACATTCCGATCAATATTTCGTTGTGTAAATCAAAGAAAACATGAAATAAAGGAGAAATGCTTCATTTATGGAAGTTCCAAAAGTTTCTTTTATACTATTTGAACGCAAAATCATGCACGTCCAGGAACGACACCACCATATAATCAAATAGCCCTGATATCACGATTTAAACAATTGTTGTCAGGTTGGAAAAGTGCTGTTCAATAAGTATAGTTTTTTTTTGTAACATATGAATCGATGAATCAAGAAATGGTATAAAATTGTTATACAACACAACGTAACTTTTACAATAACTATACAATAACTACTTTATGCCCCCTGTTTCTAGGCCTAATGTAACAGAAGTTATTCTAATACTCGTACAACTGATTTTGCAAGTACCTTTTGAGCACCCTGTATCCTGGAAACAAAAGAGACTAAAAAACTGATATACTTTTTGGTCTCATTTTGACTTGATTAATAAGTTGGCGAATTTGCGCCCACAAGTTTCAGGACACTTATATATAACATCCAAAAATAACGATCTTTCTTCTTTCTCTCACCTTTTTGGTAGCAGTTGTAATTGATTTCCAAACAGCCACAATTTACTTCCAGAAAACCATTTCTCCATCCGATCTTCTGACCTATTCAGCAGGCACTGTCTACGGCTATATGTATTTGTTTACAGCAAGAAACCATAGCAACAGCGAGGCGAGATATTGGTATCGGAAAACCTACAACCCGCTTAATATCAAGGTATATCAACGTTAACTTGTTTTTTTTTTATTTAACGGCATTAATCAATGATTTGTACCGCTCATACATTTGTTACATTTCTATATTTGCGATGTATTCGAACCTCTTCGTGTTCTATAATGCAGGATGTTGTGTATTGATAATAAAGCAAAATAGAACAATTAAATAGATTAGAAACATACAGGTTGTCACACAAAGAATGTTCCAAGCTGCAACTCTATTATTTACACTCCGATTGCTGTAGTATTATTAGTTCTTTTTAATGAACTAGTTCTTCCGGATTAGTTCACAAAAAGGAACTAGTTCTGAAGAACTAGTTCAAAGAACTAGTTCTGAAGAGCAACTTTGATCCTGAGACATACTACTTCGATAAACGTGTCTTCGTGTGTTCTAGCACGTGTATATCTCGTTCCAAACAGAAACTAGGATCTAGTTTGGACAGAATCGATGTCTGCCTTCCCATTTTGTCTTTTTCTTGAAGAATCGTTATTTTGTTTTGAAAATAAATAATTATTTATAATTATATTCATCGAAGAATCGTTGTCTTATTTTATTTAGGTATATTTTTTAAATATTTATTTAATAAGGCATAAAAGACATATTGCTGCACGTATTTTAGCCCTATTCATACTGCAATTTTAGGTGGAATTGGGGTATTATTTATAAATTATAGTATAACATATACTGGGGAAACTACTATTAACAGTGTAATCCATTATCCAATAGGAAAAAAAAACTATACTCTAATTATATTTTTGACATCCGCCGTTAGGTAAAGAAACAACTGGCGGGCGGGGTGCTTTGTCGCTCGTTTGATGTCACTACAACTCGTTCACTGAATGGGATATGTTTCACCAAAGCAGGACTTTCGAACTAGATTTCATGTCCCTACAAGTCGTTCACTTAGGGTTACCAGATCTCCGGCATTGGGCCGGAGTCTGCGGCATTTGAGGGCCATCTCAGGCCTCCGGCAGGCATTTGAACAACTCCGGCAAAATCAATCTTCGAACGTCAATAAAGAGAGCAGATGCAAAACAATACACTGATATAGACATTTATGTTTGGGACCTACCTCTGCCACAGTTTGCACAACTACGCTCACCATGCCAATAAATTACTAAAATATGATTTAGAAGTATTAATATTGGTTTAAGCAGAGATTTCTATTTCTTAAAAAGATAGACCTATGAAATTTTTTTTTGATAAATTTGTGGCATTTAAAGAAATGCTACGCCTTAGCCGAACTAGATGGCTGTCTTTACACAGTTATTTGGGCCGTGTAGTGCTTTGTTTAGCTCCAATTAAAGCTTTATTGCAAACCAAGCAGATGAGGCCAGTAATGTTGATTCCAACATCACTGCACAAGTTTTTTAATGTTATATTTTATATTATTGTAGTATGTATTTATGTATATGCTTTGTTGTTTTTTATCCATAAACGCGATTAAGAAGAAAATGTTTATTTGGAATTGTTTTATGAATGATAAAACCCAACCCAACCCAACCCCTGCCTCCGGCCAGATCTCCGGCATTTCGGTCGAAGGCATCTGGTAACCCTACGTTCACTGAATGAGATATGCATAGAGATATGTTTTAGCAAAGCAGGTCTTTTGCGAACTAGTTCTTTTTATTTTAAAGAACTAGTTCCTTTGTTCTAAGCCGGGAGCCATTCTCCCGGACTAGTTCGTTCACGAACTACCTACCTTTAGTTCCGAGTCTCTAAGGGTGTTTTGTGAGTGTAATTAGTTGAGTGTATTATTCGCTGATCAGTACTGACATCATTGTCTCATAAGTGACAATTGTAGACCAACCCCGTCTACAAGGTACCGTCTTGGTCCTTTGCATAATATCATTTTGGGAAAAAACACAGTTACTTAAAATATAAAAGCTTAATTTTAATGGAAAAATTATTATTGAACCCAGAAGAAAACACAAAATTTAGCACAAATGATCAAATTGTTCTCCACCAACCATTTGGCATTGACCGTTACGAACGTAAACACGTTTTGTGTACAGTGCGCTCGAAAATGTCAGGATTACTTGTTCCACTTCAGCGCGAATTCTTTACTATAGTTCCTGGAGAGAACAATTTGTACATTTGCGCAAAATTTTGTGTTTTCCGGGTTCAATAAAACTTTTTTCCATTATAATTAAGGTTTTATTTTTTAAAGGAAATGCTATTTTTTCGAAAAAAGGTTATGTAAAGTACCATTTTTTACATCGTCCTTTAAGTACTAAGGAGTTCTATTGAAAAACAAAAAAAATTGGAAATACCGTTATCGTTCCGAAAAAATTGGTGACGTCCTAGATGAAGCGTTTTACTTGAACGTTTAAATAACGAAATTATGAATTTTGTTCCAAACTTTATCATCACCTGTATATCAACAGTAGGTTTACAAGTCTGTTTAGAAATTTTACATTTGATCTGTCATGTCAAAACCTAATAATTTGGACCCAGCTCACTCGGTAATGAGTGGCCGATATTACCGTCTACCGACAATAATGTAGTCAAAAACTGCTCTACTCTGCCCTATACCAAAAATTCATTCCGACCCGTTGTACCGTTTGAATGTAAACCGTCGATCACAAACCGAATTAAGATTAACCAACAAAAGAAATGAGCCAAGACCAGTACAGTACATGTATTTCTTAAATATACAATTTCTATTATCACCTAGAGGGCGTCAGAATCGGAAAGACAAGTAGCATCAAGTTGCGGTAATGATCCTTCTGTAATGGATACTTGATCACCGTCCTCTGGAGGTTTTCGTTGCTTTTCAAATCTCCGTATAAAAGCTAGCATTGGTTCTTCATCTCTTGTCCTCACCTTCAGCGGCAATTTTTGCTTAACATCAACACTTACGGGTTGTACTTTATTTTTTGAGTGAAGATCCGTCTGCAAGACACAAGAGTGACCGAAAGACATACTCTGGTTGTTGTCATTCGCTTCCGCAACTCCTTTATATTCTTCCAATAGCGCCTTCACACCGTAAGCGTTCGATATATTTGAGCTGAATGACGGTAAATTATTCAAGATAAAATTCTTCTCTCTCAGCTTTTTCTCTTGGAAATATTCGGACGCGTTCTGGCTTGCCATCATAACGTCAAATTTTTGAAATGTTATACTGGAAAAGTCCAATTTTGTGAATTGGTTTAAGTCAATTTTGTTTAAGTTAATTTGGTTTAAGTCAAGTTGTATATTATTACCTGTGGGATTTTGCGAAGAGCTCGGTTTTCCGTAGATATCTTCTGGTAGGTTAAAACAAGTTTTGGCAAGAAATCTGTCAAGATTTCTGTCAGGCTCAGTTGTTTCTGTCATGTAATGGTCGGGTCTATTTGACTTTTCGCCCACAGCTTTCTCTTCCAATACGTTATGGAGGTCACATTTAGTAGTATCACCCTTATTGCGATCATACAAATTTCCTAACTGTTTAAGCAAGTTATCAATGTGTCTTCTGTTTGCAATACATTTCTCTATATGTTCGGAAATATTTTCAAGTGGTTCGTTGTTATTATCAGTACGATGTTCAATTTTGGGAAGCATTCTAGATAATGAAGAATGCCTGGTGTTAGTAATTTTTTCTCGTTTGTCTTGCTTATTTCTGAAAGGGTCTGTTGAACAAGCCAATTTACTTATTCGTTGGTCTAAACAATTAATTCTTTCACGATATTTCTCAAGTAGGTCTTTTTGGTCTCGTTCTGTTGATGGATTGGTTTCTCTCAGAGATGTATTAGAACATAGATCATTCATAACCACAAAATCACTGCTTCCGATTGGAAACTTATCGTTAACACTCTCGTCACTCTTCTTTAAGATTGCTTCGCATACAGCAGACATCAGCTTGTTGTGTTCTGTGTCGTAACACATAGGATGGCTTGTAGTCTTCAAAATATCTTCCCCTACATCCAGAGGTTTCGGTAGCTTTGTTTCTATTACTCTTGGTACCGATCTCACGTCACCAAGAGATAGATTATAGTTTCTTCCACTTAAAGGACTTGAGAATGTATCACCAGCGAACATGTTTTTCAGTTTGGCACAAGTTAATGTGTTCAGATCACATGTTGTCCACGGACTTGAAAACATAGGTCCAACGGATGGTGTCGGCACTGGATTTGGACGAACATCAAAGTTCTGCCCATAGAGATGCTGAAAGAAGTGATTCATCCTTGAACATGAAAAATCGTGATCACAACTACAGCTTGTTGCTTTGTTTTCCAATTCAGGTATGCACTGAGACGAATTTGTCCGCACCATCTGAGTTTTTACTGTAGGTTTCTTCGACTTCTTAGATTCTTTCTTCTTTTCTTTTCTTTCCTTGGATTTGTCGCGTTGGTTGTTCTTGCCGCAGCAACCCGGTGACGGGTTTATGTAATACACATTGTTCATATTTGAACATCTATTGCAGCGAGGATCACGATTTGGTGGTGGCGATTTTGAACGCGGAGGAGATTTTGGAGGATTTTCTTCGTTTTCGCTGGCATGTGTTTGCTTAACGCAAGGAATACCGCGAGCTTTCTTCGCACAGCACCTGCAGCACCTGTAGGTACATACAATTTGAGAAAATTAGGAAGAAGAGAAGAGAAATTAGGTACAAAAACAGTGTAAGGCGCAAAACTGTCAAAATATAAGCATAAAAAGCCTATATTCAAATTATAACCTATTCGTTCGGACGCAACAACTTTTAACCACCAGCAAACCTACCTGCAACATCTTTTCGGAAAATCAGTCTGTGTACAATTCTCGCGTATATTTTGACATGAGGTTTGAGTGTTTCTTACTTCGCAGCCCATCTCGCCGTGGCAACACTGGCATGGACACATCTCCAAATCGCAGTAACAGCAACAAGACTCATCTTGTGCTTGATGGATGGGTGGTGAAGGCGGAGGATGACGACGAGGTGGAGATGACGGAGGGGCAATTTCTTCAGTTGTCGTTTCATCGATTGCTTCCGACTCCATACAGTCGCTTTCTGGTATTGCTTCCGTTTGTTTGGAAACGTGTGTATGTGTTGCCTGGTCCGTCTTTTCCATGTTGCCTGCGCAGGTGAAGTACGGAGCTACCTGTACGGGATAAGGATAGACGTAAGGAGGAGAATAGCATCTGTTCATTTCATGCTGACGAGCGAGTCGTTTTTGCCGTTTTCTTTGGCGAGCCTCTTTACGCTTGTTTTTATTATCCACCATCCGTTTTGTTTTTCTTTTTATGTAACACCATGCTCTTTTACCAGCAGAAGATCTACAAAGAGATGAAAGAGCTATGTTGTGTGTGTGTCAAATTTAACGTATGATAAGATGGACTTAAGCTAAATACAACGTTTTCCACGCAACTGTTCATTAGAACGTTTTTTGTGTTATAGTACTCCTATGCTTTTCAAATCCAGTTTCTACAGGTTGTTCGTTCCGTACTCTGTATCTAAAATATTTACAAAAATATGTTGATTTTGATCAGGATTGTGGAAAACTGGTGCTTTTCGTTTTCGAGTTACTCAAATTTTAAAGTTACCAAATGGAAAAAGACTTTGTTGGGTTTGGACATTGAAATCATGTTAAATATTCCATTACAAGTGATGAAATTAATGTAATAGCATATTTTCGTACATATTATAGACGGACTTTAAAAAATATAACTGGGTGGTAACGCATGGAGTCTGTCCTCCCAGGTTTTCAGTGTTTGAGCTAGTTATACACAATAAATAATAGTGAGCTGCATACCAAACTGTGCAGAAAATTCTGGGCTATCAGGCTGTTGAAAAAATAACCACCAAAATGGATTAGTTAAAGCAGGAATTGCAAGTAAGTGATTCGATATACGCACACAACGTAAGAAGCATAAAAAATAAACATCACGACATCGAATTAATTCCAACATTTCCAACATTGCACAATTACCCAATGGCTATTGGGATAATGGAAACATGGCTGACAGAACAAAACGAACATCTGTACAACATTGGCGGCTACAATTCTGAATATTATTCCCGACACGATGGAAGGAATGAAGGAAGGTAGTCTTTATAAGAGATGATATCCCATACACCATCAAGAATAAAGTTACAATAAAAAACATCGAAATCATATCAATATACTTCGAAAAAATCAAAACAACCTTGACTGCGGTATACAGACCATCGCAAGTAGGTACCATATAAAAATCTAAAGCATGTGCTCCAGAATACACTGTTAAACAGGAGAAAAGACCATATATTGGTCGGGGATATCAATGTAAACATAATGGAACTGAACAACGAAACAAGAGACTACAAAACCACAGTAACTGAACAAGGGTACACATTGATGAACAAAACCAGACAGAAACATTACACAAGAACTAACCCTCGTGGGCAACCTTTAATACATCGGACCATTACCCGCTAATAGTTGAACTTAGTGAACGGACAAAGAGAAATTACGTTTACTACGAGTATAAACAAACAAACACTGAAAAGATACAGGTAGACATGAAGGAGATTATAAACAAACAAATAAGCTTTGAGGATCTTTCCAAGGTGATGGAAAAAATCATCTCAAATAATCAGGAGACAAACAGAATTAAGAGAACAAAGGAATGCGAGTGGATGAATGAAGATATAGTAAAGCTGATACAAAGAAGAAACAAACTATATAAACTACATAGAAAAAATCTAGATAATGAAGTAATAAAACAACGATACTACATAGAAAAAGAGTAACGAATGACAAAATAAAGATGGCGAAAAGAGATTATTTCAGAACTAAACTTGCAAAACGTGCAACACGACAGACAAAAAACTTGGCGAATTATAAACAAACTATCAAATAAAAATCCTGGAAAGAACACAACAATTCAGAAAATGAAGAGAGATGACGGAACAATAGCAACCAGTGACCAAGAAATAGCCAACGAAATAAATAAATATTTCTCCGAAATAGGGTACAACTTAGCAAAGAAATGTAAACGCAACAAAAAACAAACAGACTTACCCAGACGACCAATACAAGCTCAGAATAATTCGGCAACATTCCAGGAAACCAGCGAAGATGAAATAAAAAACACAATAAACAAAATTAAAAAAGAACAAAGCACCTGGTTTCGATAAGATTACAAACAACATCCTTAAACAAAATTCAACTACACTGACTCCTATCCTTGTAAAACTCATCAACAACATGATTGCAAGCGGAATCTACCCCGAATACTTAAAGAAGACCGTAATAACACCCATACACAAATCCGGAGACACCAGTGCAGCGGCAAACTACAGGCCTATTTCAATTCTCTCGGCACTAAATAAAATAACAGAAACAGTTATTAAAACAGGAATAAACCAACATATAGATGCAAATAAATTAATAAATATCAACTAATACGCCTTCCAGAGGAAAACCGGCACAACATCGGCTACATTGGACCTGATATCTTCTATATCCACACACCTTGACAAAAAAAGAAAATCCGCAATAGTTTTTATCGATATGAAAAAGGCCTATGATACGGTATGCAAAAAGAAGGTGATCCAAAAATTAGAGAGGCTAGGTATACGTGATAAAAACTTAAACCTCTTAGAATCATATATAACAAACAGACCTCAAACCATAAAAGTGGGAAAAAGCGAAAGCAACACAGCAAATCCGTCACATGGACTGCCACAAGGAGGAAATTTGTTGTGGATAGTTAAGGCTTGGATTATTAGTAAACATTTGTAGAAAATTAAATTCTCTATCAACATGGGAAAAGACAATCAAAATGGTGTGTTGCATTTAAAATATTGATATTTATAACTTATAAAACTAACAATGTTCCATTTGATAATATGTATCTTATGAACAAATTTTTAACTTTTAACTAAGATAAATGGTGGCTGAGAAATTTGGTTTTAAGAACCATAGTGATAATTGTTAGAAAAGCGACAGGTATCAACAATCCTGATCAAAGTCAAATCGGTATGAAGAAGGTCAACCTAAATTTCAAAAATGTGGGAATACTAGACCAAAAAAGAATCTACCAGTTGCGTGAAGTACTTTGTTCAAATCCTGGACACGGAATATCATTTTCCTCTGCTTGGATTTTTCTGTATCGCGCAATCTTACAATATTCTCATTTCTAGGCTTCTACCAATAACATGTGTTTATTAGCATAAGATATGAGCTCCAATAACCTTATAAGGTTATTGGTTACTATAGTAACCTTTGGTGGATTTTGATGATTATTTTAGCAAATTATAAATGACTCCTTCTATTTTTTTCTAGATAATACTATTTAAAATAACTGTTTATTTGTTTGGAACTTCCTTTGGAAAAAATTAAGTACGTTGGTCAAGTTTTTGCCTATTCAGTTCAGTCATTTCCAGTCTTTCGTTTCGATATGTTTAATTGGAAGATACAGTGTTTTAACTGAAACCTTGTAAACTTTTATCGTCCATATTTGTTTACCGATGGTGACGTTTCTTCAACACGATGTAAGGAAGATTATCAGAATTAGCACGTGCTGTGGTAATTATGGAAAAAAAGTCTTTCGTTTTACACTCCAATAAGAAATATCTGGTGGCCCTCACCCTACTTTCCGAGGTTATTAGAGAATTTGTTAAATTTGAGAGGGAGTATTTTTGCGCAGTGTTTACCTGGAATCTTTTTGTTGATTGTCAACAGGATACGGACATTCATTGCAATCCATTGTATGGAAAAAAGGGAATGGTCTCATATAATCTTTTGTACATTCCACTGGAATAGGCATACAAGGACATGGATACTGGGCATTGAGCACACCTCTTTCATGACTATAGGTGTTGTCTTCTGTGCTAGTGCTAGGATATTGCATTCTGCATGGTGAAGTATACACACCCTTAGGATGTTGGAGGATACAATTTGTTGGTAAAGAATTTTGGTACATCATACAGTCAGCACTGCACTCATTACTAATATTTTTGTATTGATTTTTTCGTTGGTAATCTGTTGGCAAATTCGGGCAATAGACTGGATGGTATAAAACCTGCATTGGTAGCTGAGTTTGGGGAACAGAATGCTGTTTTTCGTCGGTGTGGTGTTTCTTCTTCTTCTTGCGATTCTCTGCATGGTGGTGAGTACCTGTCGTTGCACATTTTGGTTTCTTTCGCGGCTTTGACTCAAACGGTTTTTCAGCTGGAACGCGGCTACTGTATATTCTTGTATCCGCGCACTCACAATCATTATATTCATTGTCTAAATAGTACTTCTTCATTGTGCAGATGATAATTTGTATTTCGGTGTTAAAATCTGACTATTAAAAAATAAGGTATTACCAATTCAAGTGAATGTTGTTACACTAAGATTTGTCTGGACATTTTAAAACTGTCATGATGACTTGACAGTTTTGACTTTGCCAGTTGTGCCAGCTACTGGCGATGCCAGCGAAACAGAACTATTTGATTCACTGACATAGTTCCCCACCACTTTTTTGAACTGGCACAAATGCTTGCACTTTGTAAACATTTCCAAGCCAGTTGGTAGTCCAATCCAGTCCAAGCTTATGATGACAAAGTCCAGTGTTCAATTTGTATTGAAAATTGAATAATTATAAATTATGGCCGAAACGATAAAAAGGGCCCTAAAATGGATCGCCAAAATTCTTATTCCTCCTGCTGGCACGACATTGTCCGTTAACTGGCATTATATAGAAAAACCGCCACTTGCATGACAGTTATCAGCAACGTGTAAATAGCCACTGGACTTTCCTAATCCTTTGCCAATGGTGGCATGCTAGTGTCGTAGCAACTGGCATGCTAGTCGCTGGCAACGTGTAAACCAGCCATAAGAGATGTAGAAATCCACGCGTTTCTAAGATGGCTGCTATAGATAAATAATATTATTTGATAATGTGCGTGAAATTGGTCCTCCATTGGCAAAAAAAAATTTGTTTCTACCGATCGTTTGCGAGTTTAGAATTTTTGTTTGCGAGTAAGCTGTTCCGAAGATTTGAAATGAAGTTTGGGGGCCAGATTCAGCTAGCTCCCCTTGGTAAAAAACACTATAAACTCAAAATATTGTTTCTACAGATAGTTTGCGAATCTGCGAGGGTTTGCGAGTTTAGAAACGCACGCCTTACTATAGCCAATAAAATGTCCCATAAATTTAAAACACAAAAAAAAAAATAAGCACAAACTCTGGTCTGCCAAGAAAAGCTGCGGAGCAAAACGAAGTGACCTATCACACCTTTTCCTTTGGCAAAATCAACATCAAGCAATAATAGAGGTTTATATCGTGTGACCCATATTTTTTTACAAGACTTGCAAATATCTTCTAATCTAATGTATAAATACCCTTTTTATATACTGGTACCCTAACATTTTATGTTGCAGAGAAAGGAGCAGACAATATATCGGCGCGGAAACATCCAGGACTGTAGCGACGCGACGGATGCCACAGAAATATGCAATAAGTTACCTGAAGATGTCAAAAGACTCCAACCACAAACATGCGGAGACAAGGGCATGACAAGGGATCTTTATTTTAAACCTTGAAGGTTTAGTATCGCTAAATTTTCAGAAACCAACAATAATTGTAATATGAATATCAAGAATAATAATGTCATGGTGATACAAATTAAAAGTCAAACTCTAACAAAACAAATATATTTACAAAATTAATAATAAAATATCTGGGGTGGCCCTCACCCAACTTTCCGACTACACAATGTGTGTTCAGACACACTACAAAGTGTGTCTGAACACTTTTGCAATTATTCAATTTTGCGAACCCTGTCAGTTTCTGTGACATAATGACATTATTGTCACAGAAACTGACAATCTGACAACCGGATGTGGCAAATATTAAATGCATCTTCTGAGAGATTTATCTGCTTTTGACCAAACTGATACCTGTTCATCCTCCAGTGACGTTAAATATGTACACCAATTACAGATCAGTGGGATGAATGGTTTAGGCGCTATAACAGTTTATAGAAGTAGTTTGACAGAATCCACAGCCTTCAGATTTTGACAAATGTCAGTGCCACTGACATGATATGGCACAGTGGCTGTGGCTTCACAAAATTGAATAATTGCAAAAGTATTCAGACACTTCATTGTGACAACGTTGTAGTCGGAAAATTGTTTGAGGACCACCCCAGATATTTTGATTGAGGCTACAGTTTGAATCAGAAAGATATCAGAAAAAAAATGCATATCATTAGATAAACAATATTTATTAACCGGCTAAAAATGAAAGATAATATACAAGAGGCATAAACGCTCACCTAAAAATTTAAATTTAAACATAAAATATTACATAGAATCGCCTTGTTGTACGTGAACATTCGGATTTTTATGCATATCCCACATAGGATCGTTATCGGACGCATATCGACCCAATCTTGACATAATCAATAACAATACTATTACAGCAACAATTATAATAACGGATAGCATGCAATATCGTTTATAAATTGAACCACTGTTTCTACCTTTCGGGTGAACACTTGCAGCATTCCTAAAACAAACAAAATTTCACATCAAAAGACTTAATCCTCTACGTGAACTAACAGACACAAATTTTGTTTGATAACTTACTTCCACAATCTTTTAAGCCATTCGGAAGCCGGTCTTCTCTTGTATTTATCTTCATCATGATCAAAAGTAACACCACGCGATTCTCGAATATCTTGAAAGACTCTTCTGGCAGGAGCTTGGTATTTATCACCAGACTCTCTACTGAAGGCTCCTTGGTCTTCAACATGGACTACAGAATACGGAGGACCAGGAGATATACTTGGACTAGGAATAGGAGCAGCAATGTGATTCAATGTCGGCTTCAGTTCTCGATCTTCAGAAAGCTGAAATAAACAATTATTTATTGTATTAGATGTTATTCTTGATAAATGTCAATGTTTGTGACAATATAAATTAACTACATACCAAAGGTAGTCCTAATCCTGCTCTTGCCCAATTAACTCCAGCTAATTTTTCTCTCAGAACATCAGCCACGGGACTGACTAAGTTTGACGGTGGAAACAGGGCAGCCCGACAAGCTGGACATGTGTACCCCGCTGGAGCAGTTGTTGACGGAAGCTGCCGAGAGTAATTATCGAGACATGACCAATGAAAAACATCTGAAATTACAAATATAATAAGTTCTGATTAAAATAGAAGCCTGTGAGTTTTACTTACGGTAACAAGTTAGACGAATACAATCTTCTGAATTTAATTCTTTCATGCATAATTCGCAGATGGGATTGTAGTCACTGTCTTGCAACCATTGTAAATAGGATTGTATGATACACTGAAAAGAAATAACGTAAAACACCGGTGGGTGGAGGTAATATGTTTATCTTACTTTTGGATGATTTGTAACCATACAATGTTCACAAACGTTAACCCTGTGTTCAAAGCAGAATTGGTTTGTTACCTTCCTTTTAGGACACTTGCACAATCCCATAGTAGTCTATTTAATATTTAAAACACTATTTAATAAATAATACACATACTTATAATACGATATAAGGTTTTATTTATGTATGTACACGTATACGTATTTGACAAGTTAATTGCCGATAATACATCATTTGACAATTTGACATTTGCAGAACGTCCTATCCGCCATCTATGAGCCACCGGCCGAACTAAATCAAGCAGGCAGCAAGGAGCCGACTATTTGAAGTACATTATCCTTGCTTAGCGGACATTTTTCGTACAATTTGGCGCACTGTTCTATATCGGATTGTTTTCCCATGTCCACTGCATGTTTAAACGAGGATCCATCAAGCATGAACATGAACAGAGAGTTACTGAAACAATGTTTTAATAACTTTTGCCTGTTTTCTTAACTTTGCTAGTATTTTCTTGCAGAAGTAACATGAATAGTCATCATTTCGATTATATTCGGTACTTACTTAGAAATGGAATATACTACTTGGTCAACAGTGGAAGCAGAGCCAGTTTGCATGTTCTTCTTTGCCTCGTGTACATAAGAGCACACAATTCTTTGCATGCATGACGTACCATCCACATTATTCTGCTCTAATGTGTTATCGATTTTTGCCAATATATCAGAAATTGCGGAATTTTCATCATCCAAACCTTAAATTATAAAAATGATTAACACATGAACAACAATGACTAAATTTGTATACTTCTGTAAGCAGAATGTGTGGAAAATACTTGTGTCAGTTTAGGAATGATTAACACAGCTCCAAGACCGATTAAAGCTCCCAAAACTACACCTCCAATGTCAATTTTTAACGGAACCATGTTACCAACTCCTGTACCGCCGTAATTGTGCGAATTTCCACTTCCGGTGTTGCCGAATGAGCTAACATACCCGAAACGTTCGAGTCTGTCAGATTCTTTGGCATCCAAGTCGTTTTTTCTTGATTTGTTATTTTCTGGGCTTAGAGTTGTCTCGTAGTATCTTACACTTGGTTGGAATCCACTTTTCAAATATAAAAATATATAGTTTATGGATTATTTGTTGCCATATGATGACAAGTTTTGTGCCTTTTGACTAACATAAACATATAATTGCAATGACTTTAATACTTAAATCTGAGTGATCTGAGTCTTAATTCTAAGTCTGAAGATGTATTTTATAGCTTGTACATTGACATAGAGAAGGACAATGATATTTTAGTAAGAAAATCACTTACCTTTCCTCCGTAGCATATTTTTTTGGAGAACCTTCCACAAAAGAGCATAGGAATGCAATAACAATGGCGACAAATAATATTCTACTCATGTCTGATACCATTTTGAATAGACTGTAGACGCGGGCGAATTCTGAATTATTAAAGATCAGTAAGATGGTATTTGTATTTATATAGAAAACTTGTCACACATGCTTAACATAAAACAATAAACAATAGAACAATTTTAGAAGATTACTAAATAGTTTTTCACTTTCGAATAATTCTTCTTCCAACGTTGGCCGCAGCAGCAAACTTTTGATAAATTGGGACTAGCGACACGGTGTATGTACGTCGCAATTCTTTCGACAACTATTCTATATTACATAAGTGTCATTCTGCAATATATAATTGACTGATGTTATAAATGTAATTTGCAAACTTAATCTGGAAAGTAATACCATACAATAGGACGGGCATTTTTTGAAAATATCTGCGAGTATGTGTGAACATGATAGCGCCTAAACGATGCAACGGATCGGGCTGAAATTGAAAACACTTATTTAGAATTGTCAGGGGACGAACTGGATTGTTTTTGATTATAATTCGACAAACGGGAGTGGCAAATGTTACAAGCATTTCGCCACAGATTCAACCAATTTTGACCAAACTGATATCAGCTCATAGTAAGTTTAAATGTGTGTACCAATTTACAAATTAATGGGATGAACAGTTTAGGTGTTTTAAGCGTTCATAGAAGCAGTCAGATAAACGTCAACGGCGAATAACGTTAGGTTGCGAATGAGAGTTGGTATTGCTCCACGAAGTTGAAGAATTACGACGTTTAGACGCACATTGTAGATAGCTGGGTGTGGGCCACTCAAGAATATTTAACACACATCGTTATCATCATTATCGTCATGAGTCAAATTTGGATACAAAGTATAAATAACACAAAGAGCGAGAAATTGTATATAACAATTCCAAACAGTTTTTTAATTATGTTTTTCTATTGTTATTGTTGGACGTCATAATAAAATGATTATTACAAGCTTGAAAGTTTTCGGAAACTAACAGGGCCTAGCGCATTGACCATAACATTACATCGAGACTAGAGACGTATGGCAGTGTGAGTAGGTACTGTAAAGTTAATTGACTGTCAAAATTAGATACAATGCGAACATAACAGTGATTGTAATAAAAAAAGAAGACGGAACTGCAATTTTATGGCTAAGAAATATTTATATGCATTATGTCATTAGGTAGACAGAAAGCAAAGCCCGTTAACTCCACTTACATTAAACGTTTACGAAAATTGTTTTTTGCATTTACGAATTTACGATGGGCCAAGTGTTCAGTAAATGTGGCGAGGAAATTACGTCGTGCTTTCTACAGTTTGAAAGAAGATCTCCAAGAAGATAGCGGAAAATTAATTAGCTATTATAGAATGACAAAGAACCCATTTGATGAGCTCGTGGATAATCTGAGGAATACATGAATTGGTGCTTGCGGATCGCTAGCCCAACACAAAAGTTTCACAAAACTATGTACCTCAGTCATATTTAGTGGTTCAGGTTAAATATGTTTTTCATAGTTGGACTTTTAAAGTGGCAATGTAATAAAAGTAACGAAATAAGAACGAATCTAAATATAGATTATTCTGATTACTTATTAACCAATCACCTGCTCTCAATTACGTGTGTTGATTTCATTTTAAATTCTACATACAATACATAAGTACATACATACAGATTTAGTTACCGCAAAGATATTTTTTCTTTGGTAAGATTTATTAAATTCAAAGCTATCATATATGTATAAATCTTAATTCATTTAAATTTAATAACAAGAGAAACATATTTTTTTAATGACAACAAACGAAATGAACATTTTCTTTCAAGAATTCTAGGTTCCTTTTAAATAAAAAATCCTCCTTTACTGTTTGATTGGTTGGTACTTAACTTAATAAAATTGAACGTTGACTTAAAAATTACAAATCATCAAAATAGTAGTTTAGTTTCAAAGTGTACTTTCAAATCCGAGCAAATATTCTTTGCTCGGAGGAAATGTGTGCAAAGAAATACATTTATTTGATTTTCATTTCTTTTCTCTCTGTGTAATATAGCAGCACTATGATCACTACGAAACGCACAAAATTAAAAATTTAGACAGTTGAAAAGTGGTGGTGTCCCAGGGCAGAATTTTGGTTGAAACTGTCTTCTGAGGGATTCATCCCATTGAGGTCAAACTCATACGAGCTCATCCTCCAGTGACTGTAAATATGTATACTAATTTACAGATCAATGGGATGGGAGATTTATGCCCGATTGCACCACTTCCCCATAAATGTCCAGCTTAGCTAAGCGGTCCTTAGTATTTAAGTGAAGCTTATGTTTATTTCGATTGCACAAGTCATACATATATGTCACTTAGTAAAGGTACACTTATGAATGAATTCGACTTGGCAACGTTTATTTTTCTGGTGATATTTTTTAGTAACAGTAGTGACATTTAATATTTAGATGTAACCGTCACTTGCATTACTGACGTTTGAAAGAAGTTGTATTAGTGGTATGTAAGGTGTTCTTGAATATAATATTTAGATGATATTTGATGTAAATATTTTAGACGCCAATAAAAGAAGTCGCGGGACAAATTATACAGAGGAAAAAAATAAATATGTAGTTAATTATTTATTTATTTAATAATATTAAGTTTTGCTTCAAATATTTTTTATATGTTCTATAATGTCTGGATTAGTTTCGTTTTACTAATTTACCACACTTAAGAATAAATAAAAAAATAAAATAAACACTTTATTGCAATTTCTAGTATTAATACAATAAGATGTAAAATAAACTACTCATAGTAGGTAACTATAATGTTTTATATATTTTAAAGGGCACAAGGGAAGCATGAAACAAAACAATACTGGTAATAGACTAAAAATAAAAATAAATTATAATCTGGCAAAGTAATTTTGAATAATATCTTGGCGAATAGATTGCCAATTAAATGTATTTATTTATTTAATAATCCCTCAATTTCTCCCAATACTTCCACCACTGTAAACAAAATCCCTGAAAAAAAGATCCATTTTGTTAAAATTGTGCAACTGGTCGATACACAGATCTATCTGGCGAGGAAAAAGTTTTACCAATTCTATAACCTCCAAATCGTCTTCTCCATGTCGTTATCAAAATCCATCCTTTCCAAAATCCGCAGAAACGACAGACAACAACCTTACTTATTTTGCAGATTTTGACAAATCGTTACATATGTCATACCAAAGTGTCACTTAAATCCTTAAGCCGTAGATTTTCACGGCTTAAATTTAGGTGAAGCTTAGAAGATTAAGCTTCGCTTAATGTTAACGTGCAATGCAATAAGCGACACTTAAATTATTTAAGCTTGGCTTAGTAGTTATGGAAAAGTGGTGCAATCGGGCATAATGCGCGATTGCACCACTTCCCCATAAATGTCCAGCTTAGCTAAACGGTCCTTATGTTTATTTCGATTGCACAAATCATACATATCTGTCACTTAGTAAAGGTACACTTATGAATGAATTCGACTTGGCAACGTTTATTTTTCTGGTGATATTTTTTAGTAACAGTAGTGACATTTAATATTTAGATGTAACCGTCACTTGCATTACTGACGTTTGAATTCAGTTTTTGTGGTTAGTGTACAGAGAGTATATGTTTATTACTTTATTATAATTAAAGAAGCTGTATTAGTGGTATGTAAGGTGTTCTTGAATATAATATTTAGATGATATTTGATGTAAATATTTTAGACGCCCCTAAAAGAAGTCGCGGGACAAATTATACGGCAGAGGAAAAAAATAAATATGTAATTATTTATTTATTTAATATTAAGTTTTGCTTCAAATATTTTTTATATGTTCTATAATGTCTGGATTAGTTTTGTTTTACTAATTTACCACATTTAAGAATAAATAAAAATATAAAATAAACACTTTATTGCAATTTCTAGTATTAATACAATAAGATGTAAAATAAACTACTCATAGTAGGTAACTATAATGTTTTATATATTTTAAAGGGCACAAAGGAAGCATAACAAAACAATACTGGTAGTAGACTAAAAATCAAACTAAAATTATAATCTGGCAAAGTAATTTTGAATAATATCTTGGCGAATGCATTGCCAATTAAATGTATTTATTTATTTAATAATCCCTCAATTTAACCCAATACTTCCACCACTGTAAACAAAATCCCAGAAAAAAAAATCCATTTTATTAAAATTGTGGAACTGGTCGATACACAGATGTATCTGGCGTGGAAAAAGTTTTACCAATTCTATAACCTCCAAATCGTCTTCTACCATGTCGTTATCAAAATCCATCCTTTCAAAAATCCGCAGAAGCAACAGACAACAACCTTACTTATTTTGCAGATTTTGACAAATCGTTACATATGTCATACCAAAGTGTCACTTAAATCCTTAAGCCGTAGATTTTCACGGCTTAAATTTAGGTGAAGCTTAGGTGATTAAGCTTCGCTTAATGTTAACGTGCAATGCAATAAGCGACACTTAAATTATTTAAGCTTGGCTTAGTAGTTATGGAAAAGTGGTGCAATCGGGCATAAGCTTCGCTTAATGTTCACGTGCAATGCAATAAGCGGCACTTACATTATTTAAGCTTGGCTTAGTAGTTATGGAAAAGTGGTGCAATCGGGCATTAGACAAACAAATTGTCGACCAATATTTCCTATGTGCATTTTCTGCCATCTTGAAAAAAGGGTTAAATTCAATTTTTTTACAATAACTCGGTCCTCCGTTAAGATACGATAATTTTGAATGAATACCTTCTCGGTTCATTTGCATTTTCAAATGTATATAATGCCTGGACTAAGTAGTTCCCAATCTGACAACCAGAAATGTTAAATGCGTTTTCTCAGGGATTCCATTTTGACGAAATTGATACCTGCCCATTCTTCAGCGGTGTACACTGATTTACAGATCACTGACGAGCAGTTTAGGCGCTATAAGCGGTTATTTATAGAAACAGTTTGACAGAATCCACAACCATCGTCGCTATGTTGCAAGTCGTCAGATTTTGACAAACGTTAGTGCCATTGACATGACATTAAAAGTTAGTATGACAAATCTCATTATGTCATAGAAACTGACGTTAAGTAGGGGGCAGAGTGGCTGTCTCTTCACAAAATTGAATAATTGCAGAAGTATTCACACTTCATTGTGCCAACGATGTAGGCAGAAATTTGGGTGAGGGCTACTCCAGATATTTTATTAGTATTCCTTTGCTTTGTTTTTTTTTTACAATAAGGCCTAAGATATGGCAGTTTCAACAACGTCTAGTACAAAGATGAAATGCATCTTCGTTAAATTTTATATCCTAAGCAATTTTCTTACGATTTTGCACTTTATACCTTTTTGTGAAATTTTGACTAAATTAAAAAATTTTGACTGAAAAGTATTATACAGGGTGAGTTGATTTAAATCGCCGTGATCAATATTTAAGTATGTAATGCCCGATTGCACCACTTCCCCATAAATGTCCAGCTTAGCTAAGCTGTCCTTAGTATTTAAGTAAAGCTTATGTTTATTTCGATTGCACAAGTCATACATATCTGTCACTTAGTAAAGGTACACTTGTGAATGAAGTCGACTTGGCAACGTTTATTTTTCTGGTGATATTTTTAGTAACACTAGTGACATTTAATATTTATATATAAACGTCACTTTCATTACTGTCGTTTGAATTAAGTTTTTGTGGTTAGTTGTACAGAGAGTATATGTTTATTACTTTAATATAATTATAGAAGCTGTATTAGTGGAAGGTAAGGTGTTCTTGTGTATAATATTTAGATGATATTTGATGTAAATGTTTTAGACGCCAATAGAAGAAGTCGCGGGGCAAATTATTCGACAGAGGCAAAAAAATTAAATATGTAGTTCATTATTTATTTATTTAATAATATTAAGTTTTGCTTCAAATATTTTTTATATGTTCTATAATGTCTGGATTAGTTTCGTTTTACTAATTTACCACCTTTAAGAATAAATAAAAATATAAAATAAACGCTTTATTGCAATTTCTAGTATTAATACAATAAGATGTAAAATAAACTACTCATAGTAACTATAATGACTTGTATATTTTAAAGGGCACAAAGGAAGCATGAAACAAAACAATACTGGTAATAGACTAAAAATAAAACTAAAATTATAATCTGGCAAAGTAATTTTGAATAATTTCTTGGCGAATACATTGCCAATTAAAAGTATTTATTTATTTAATAATCCCTCAATTTCTCCCAATACTTCCACCACTGTACGCTTTCTTAAACAAAATCCCTGAAAAAAAAATCCATTTTGTTAAAGTTGTGGAAGTGGTCGATACGCAGATGTATCTGGCGAGGAAAAAGTTCTACCAATTCTATAACCTCCAAATCGTCGTCTACCATGTCGTTATCAAAATCCATCCTTTCCAAAATCCGCAGAAATGACAGACAACAACCTTACTTATTTTGCAGATTTTGACAAATCGTTTCATATGTCATACCAAAGTGTCACTTAAATCCTTAAGCCGTAGATTTAGGTGAAGTGAACGGCTTAAATTTAGGTGAAGCTTAGGTGATTAAGCTTCGCTTAATCGACACTTAAATTATTTAAGCTTGGCTTAGTAGTTATGGAAAAGTGGTGCAATCGGGCATAAGAACACCGAAAAAAATGTTTTACGCAAAAGTTGTAGGGATCATCGTTTTCTATAACCAAAAAACTTAAATTATACTGGGTATTCCACAAAGGACTGGCACATTTTTGATTACTTCTCTCTCAATAATTGTTTAATTAGAGGCAAGGGTTTCCCCTTTATGCCTCGCCTAAGCAAATGAAATGCGCGAATCTCGACAGCGCAGAGTAATGAATTTTTTGTAATGAACGAATGATAATGAAGGTAAGAAAAGTAGTATGAAAATTGATAGATATATAAAAAATAATAATGCGTAAATGATGTTAAAAATGTTGTATTTGATTTAAAAATGTTGTATTTGATTAAAAATGTTGTATTTGATTTTGATTACTTATTAAATTCTAAGGCAATAAGTACTCAGAAAGTACCTTAGGTATTAAGATAGTACTAAGTCAGTAACCTAAACAAATTGTTTTTAAGTTATTGCATCTTTTGTTTAAAAACAGCACTTCTAGATACTTTTTTACTTTCCGACTAGTACCCTAGAAGGAAAGTATTGTAATCGACGGATAAAAAAATTTCGAGATTTTCGCGGAAATACGCGGTTTGAGGTCCCCTGAATCCATTGCAATGATTTCTGGAAAATGTATGTATGTATGTATGTGTGTATTTATGTATGTGTGTATGTACGTCTTTGAACACGGTAGCGCCCAAACAGAACAACGGATCGGGCTGAAATTTAGTATACGTCCTATTTAGAATTACCAGGGGATTAACTAGATTGTTTTTGATGACAATATGACAACCGGAAGTGGCAAATGTTAAATGCGTCTTCTGAAGTATTCGTCTCATACCAACTCATACCAACTCATCCTCCAGTGACTTTAAATAAGTATACAAATTTGGAGATCAGTGGGATGAACGGTTTAAGCGCTATAAGAGTTTATAAAAGCAGTTGGACAGAATCCACAGTCCTCGTTCGTATGTTGGGAATTGTCAGATTTTGACACACGTCAGTGCCACTGACATGACATCACATTAAATGTGAGTGTGACAAATGTTATTATGTCACAGAGACTGACGTTAGGTAGGGTACACAGTGGCTATGGCTTCACAAAATTGCATAATTGCAAAAGTGTTTAGGCACTGCCAACGATGTAGTCGGAAAGTTGGGTGAGGGCTACCCCAGATATTTTCTGATTTGATATGAACTATATAAATTCCCGTCATTCAAACAGCGCTAACTTAACAAAAATAATCGCATATTTTTCCTTCGTCCAAATTTTGAAGTAGAGGCTGGTTTTCTTAAAATTAATTGCATACTTTTATCGATGATTTTCTTATGTATGCATAGAAAGCAATCATTTGCAAATTAGAAAACTAAATTAAAAGTTATTGCAAATTTACCAATAGTCACCTTGTTTTGCTTTGTTATTCTCTTTGTATTTATAGTTACGAGGAATTTGTATGCCTACCTATAAACCAGCCCAATCCTATCAGTGCAAGAAGTCTGAAATTTAGAAGTACAATTTTAAGATTTGGGCGAAGTAATTATCTGAATGTGGTCAGTCAATCTGGCAAATTTTAAGTGCACATGTAACATTTGCCACTTCCGGTTGTCTGTCATCAAAAACTATCCGGTTCGTTCCCTGGTAATTATAAATATGTATGCAAACAGGCCCGCCGCCAGCCACTTGAGCGCCCGCGTGCATAACCAACTATGCCGCCCCCGTCCCCATCCTTTACGCCAGTCGACTTAGTACTAAACATTAGCAGAATTGCGGGTATTGTAAATAGTGTGACTAGTACTAATTAGTACTAAGCTCGTGTAAGAATGACATTATTTTCCACAAATAGTGATAAGTGTTGTAGAAATTTTCTCTGCATAGAGGTGAGGTGTAAAGCAAACACATAATTATCAAAATCATTTTATTAACTTCACTACAGAGTGACTCAACAAATATATGTATATAGGAACACACAAAAAAAACAAAACTAAACTGTCTATAGGAACTGAACTTTTCTTGATTTTAAACTTGCGAAATCTGCTATTAATTCTGATGTATCCAAACTATCCAAGACTTCGTGTTCAATTGAAACAATAGATAAATTATTAAGCCTGTCCTGGTGCATAGTTAAGCGTAAATAATTTTCAACTTTGAAAAGGATCTTTCACCAGATGCCACCGAAACCGGCATAGTAAGCAATATTCCCAGGACTATTGATGTGTTTGGAAATGTAGCAATCAAATCATTTTTGAAAAGATATTTAAAATATTATATGGATCACCAGGCTGATCATCTAGAAAATGCTGCTTTAAACCCGGGGGAAGTTAGCAATAAAAGTTAGCAATAAGTTTGTTTTTCAACCGATTTTAATAAATGATACATCATTTTAAAGCTCATAACGTCCTGATACCCCATGAGTTTTGTCCGGTCGATCAAATCATAATTAGTGCCCTAAAAATACGAATGAAAGTTGACTTTTTCGACAATTTAGTAAAGTTTTCGGCATCATATCTCGGCTATGACTTAACCGATCATAATGAGCAATACATTAATCGAAAGCACAAGTCTTCATGTACTCCCCATAGTTTTGCCCGATCGATATTACAACAATTACCGCCTGAAAAAAAAAATAACAAAGTACTAGCGTCGTGGGGATTTGGACAACACAGTGCAACCGCATGCCTTGAACACCGATCAACAAAAGGGTAAAAAATAAGCACTTCCTGTCATCCGATTTTAACAAATTATGCACCAATCGATAGCTAAGGGTGGCAACCACTTATACTAGTTTTGCCAGGTCGCGATTCAAACAATTAGCGGGTAAGAATAATTAACGAAGTTAGCGCTCCGGAGACATAGAGAAAGTGCATGGTCGGGTGTTCCGGTGGACAAAAGCAAGTCTTTTAAGCACTTCCAGTTATCCGATTGTAACAAATTATGGACCAATCGATAGCTAAGGGTGGCAACCACTTCGGCTGGTTTTGCCCGCTCGCGATTCAAACAATTAGCGGGTAAGAATAATTAACAAAGTTTGCGTTCCGGAGACATCGAGAAAGGCCCGTGTCGGGTACAACGGTGAACCAAAGCAAGTTTTTTAAGCACTTCCTATCATCCGATTTTAACAAATTATACACCAATCGATAGCTAAGGGTGGCAACCACTTATGCTAGTTTTGCCCGGTTGCGATTTAAACAATTAGCGGGTAAGAATAATTAACAAAGTTTGGGTTCCGGAGACATAGAGAAAGTGCCGGGTCGAGTGTTACGGTGGACAAAAGCAAGTTTTTTAAGCACTTCCGGTCATCCGATTTTAACAAATTATGCACCAATCGATAGCTTAGGGTGGC
This sequence comes from Aphodius granarius, assembly GCA_963971325.1. NCBI lineage: Eukaryota > Metazoa > Arthropoda > Insecta > Coleoptera > Scarabaeidae > Aphodius > Aphodius granarius. The sequence continues at coordinate 28,376,435 of OZ020222.1, read as the reverse complement.
AACCACTTATGCTAGTTTTGCCCGGTCGAAATTCAAACAATTATTTCATTTGTGTTCCTGTCAGATGTAAATATTTGCGAGAAATTATCGAAGTTCGTCGTGATATACACAAAATCACAAATCACATTGTCCAACAATTATGTTGTTGCACTATTTACATTTGTCGCCCCCTTGAAAGTGCCGCCCCCTTGAAGGTGCCGCCCGCGTGCGGTGCACCCCTTGCACACCCGCTTACGGCGGGCCTGTATGCAAAATTTCAACTCGGTTCGTTATTCCGTTTGGACGCTTGTGATTTCCATTTCTTAAACTTAGTTGAAATATTTGTTACAATAATCCTGAAAACCCGGGGCTCATGAAAACCCTGGGCTGCAGCCCGAAAGTCCATATCTAAATCCGCCCTGTCTATTTGAAATATTGTACTTCGAATATAACATGCATACATATATTTTGTCTCTCCGTTCGAGAAAGCCTATGCACCTCTACTACGGACAACTATTCTATATTTTCAATAATTTACTTCTCGAAACATCTCGACATACGGATAGATGGTATTGTAGTTGTTTTGGGAACATTATATTTTAGAGCTATTCGTATTCAAGGTACGTTAAATATAAACGATTATCATAACACTGTGTTGCTTATGATGAAGTTATTAAATGAAATGTCGCTTTCCCTATTGTTCCTCTTGACGGTTTAAATATTTGGCAAGTCGGCGTACCTACGGTTTCCGCTATTTTATATAATGCATTTCTAAAATTGCACTTATTTTCGACAAGTGTGTGTAGTTAGCAGATCGCCACATTCCTTGCTCACTTCACCACAATGTTCGTAAAGTTCCTAATTTGCCTATTGGCTATAACTGTACAGTGTTCGTGTATGTTGTACAATGAGAGTGCCCGTTATGTCAAAATGGAAAGAGCAGCTTTTCGAAACAAGGGTCAAAAGTGGCTACATTTTCATACCGATGATAAGGATGAAGTTGCGGTAAGTATCCGATATTCAGGCCTTTATAATTATAAATACGCGTTTTATAGCCTCTGTTGAAAAGATTTTGTTTTGAAGTTTTAAGATCTCCTGAATCCACTGTAATGATTTCTGGAACAAATTAATATCCCGACTTTCCCTCACCCTTTTCCTAATCAAATCTATATTTCTTACAATATAAGGTATAAATTGGACATGTGTTCATTTATAAAACAACTGATCAGACTGAACTTTGGTAACTGGTATACTGTTTAGAATAATTCTAAACAGTATACCAGTTGTTCTTGTCAGAGGAAGTAATGAATAATTTTTGGTGGCAATCTGACAACCTGAAATGGCCAATGTCACATGCATTTCTCAATTTCAATCAGCCAATTTTGACCAAAATCACATCAGCTTTTTCTCGAGTGACTTTAAATATGTATACCAATTTATAAATCGTTGTATGAGCGGTTTGGGTGCTATAAGGGTTTATAGAAGCAGTCTGACAGGATCAACAGCATTAGTTGGTATGGTTGCGTAGCAATTGGCACATTTTAAAACGGCAATGGTCGCTGAAATTAGGTTTGGATCCAGTGTAGCTGTAATTTCAGGAAATCATAGAATTGCATAAGGTTTCGACGGTTAAATGTCTTAACAAGGTTGTAATTAAAATGTGTTGGGATCACTCTTGATATCTTACTTAGTACTCAATGTGAATATTTTGTTTTAGATAGAGCTGGCGTTTAATGTCCCATTTATTGCAATTCCGATAAAGAAAACGCTAGATATGGCCAAAGGAATGGTCAATATAAACATTGGAGCTGTCCTGCTGGCAGGAGTGATGATTATTGGTACAGGAATTGCAGGACCAGCCATTTACCACCTCTTCGCGCAAAAACTATCGCCAACGCTAAAGAGCAGAAGTAAGTAGTACAGCACGTTTCGTTTATAAACAAAATTAATACAAGAGACACATTTTAATCGCGAGAACAAACACATACATAAACAATCAGACAAAACAAATTATACAAGACACTTACAAAATACTAATATTTAATGATTTCATATGCGAAAATACTTCATGAATTATAGAGTAGGATTACTTCTTCTTCTTGCCCTTTCCTTTGCCACCTTTACCTTTACCTTTACCCTTGCCTTTACCCTTGCCTTTACCCTTGCCCTTTAACTGAAGAACTTCTGATTTCGGCAAGTCGTCAGGGCTATATTGGGTATCCTGGTGGACAACATTCTTCTTCTTCCTTAATCGATCGGGATGTATTATTCCGGCTGGTGGTGTAAATTCAATATCCAACTCGCTTTCAGATGAAGTACTTTTAGTGTCATCATCGTCACATTCACAGTATCCTCCAGAGAAATCTTCCTCTTCGCCATAAGGTATCGGCTGCGGTGGTTTATTCTTTGTTATCTTAAACTGCATTGGAGTGCAGTCCATATAAGGATTCTCGTTGTCTTCAAGACTATACGGATCTTTCAGTGGGTTCATGGTAATGAAATAACAACCGTCCTTCTTCTTTATCTGTAATGTTGGCTTTGGTGGTATGCTAATGTCCGAGTCCGATTCGTAAACGCCATAGGCATTCTTTCGCATCTTCTTCTTAGAAGGCTTTGGTGTTGGTGGTACCAAAGGTTTGATACCAGCCAATGCTCGATGTCTCTCGATTATTTCCAGCATGGTTTTGGTCAAAGCTCCTGGCTTCCAACCTCTTCTAGGCTAGTGTACCAAGAAGGACAATTATTTGGTACAACCTCTTAGGAATTGCACAAGACTTACCCTTAGCTGTCCAACTGGTTTGATATTCCACAACCATCCCATATTATGTGGAACATTCAAAGAAGGAGTAACGCAAAACCTATGTCCAATCTTAACACCTGGGTAAGTGTCCCCGGTGTCCAAAAGGTATCGACCCTTCCTCTTGCGTTTCTTCTTCGTTTCTCCTTTCTTGGCCTCGGTTGTCGGCTTAGAGGAAGCAGCCTTTGTACCGCTCGTCTTCTTTCTTCTGGTAACGTCAGGTATAGAGTCTTTACCGTCCACGACCGGCTTTTGAGCTGCCTCGGCGCATGGACATACGACGCACTCCAAACTACCTCCAGTTGCCATGCACGTGTGCGGGGTACAGGGTTCTATGGCATCTTGTGCCGTTGTTTCAGTTGGACTAAAATGATAAGATAACAAGGGTATCTAAAGGTAATCTATTTCAAAGTTAATAACAATGGTTGCGTTCTGCAGATCTTTCTGGTTAGTAACTTTACTGTTAGGTAACATGTTGGTAAAAATCTGCTGAATGTCACTTTTTGACATTAGCAAGAAAGTAGAATCTCGATGGAAAGAACGTTCTATCGTGTAGGGTCCTCACCGAAACGGTAACCTGTCTGTTAGTGGGTTATGCTGAAAACATACTGGAGCGGCAAAGCCAGGTTGTTTCCTTTCGCATCGTTACAGGCTTACGAAAGGATAGAACGATGCATGGTAAAAGACGGCAAGGAAGGTAACAAGATTAGGTTTGTGTTAGTGGGATACAACATGATTCTTTAATTTGCGAAAATAACGTAAAGGGAAAGAATGACGTATATTAAGTGTATATGTATATGTAAGTATAGGAAAAACTAGAAGTGCTGCAAATGACTCATCGCTTAAAAGGTTGTCATGTCAGTGGCACTGACGTTTGTCGAAATCTGACAATTTGCAATTACAGCAACTCTTTTACACACGGAATTGTCTAAACAACGTTATTCAATTTTGTGAAGCCATAGCCACTCTGGCCCCTACCTAACGTCAGTTTTTATGACATAATGACATCTGTCGTATTGACATTTAACGTCATATCATGTCAGTGGCACTGACGTTTGTCAAAATCTGACAATTCGGAACATAGCGACGAAGGCTGTGGATTCTGTCACACTGCTTCTATAAACGGTTCATCCCACTGGTTTACAAATTTGTATACATATTTAGAGTCACTGGAGGGTGAACTGATATCAATTTGGTGAAAATCTGATGAATCTCTAAGAAGACGTATTTAACATTTGCCACTTCGTCCTCCGGTAATTCTGTGTTCACAGACACACACACACACACATACACACATACATACTACATTTTCCAGAAACCATTGCAATCGATTCAGGGGACCCCAAAACGCGTATTTCCACTGAAATCTCGATTTTTTCCGTCGATTACAATACTTTCCTTCTAGTGTACTAGTCGGAAAGTAAAAACGCTGTTTCATTCTAACGCGCAAGATCTGTCGCGTACGTCAAAAATGACAGCAAAAAATCGCTTAATCATTAGCAGCACTCCTGGTTTTTACCATATGAGATCATGGCATATTTACTATTCTGCAAGCCCTGGTTTACTTATTGGAGTCGGTTGATCAGGTCTAGCACCAGAACACTCGTCACACACAATTGTTCCTCCTTTTCCTTGGCATGTAAGTTCATTACACTCTGCATCCCCGCTCATCGAGCTGGCACTAAAAATCAAATATCTTACGTTGATATCCAGTCGCATTTCATTAATTTTTGGCCATAGATAAGTTTTTGTGCACAAACTCATACGACTCGTGGTTTACCAATGTTCTCGTTAAGACATCTCAGTTATTATAAGGAATGATTTCTGTGTACTCAACTAATGTCTAGAGTCTAGACTTTAGACCTAGCATCAGCATAATGAATTGTACAGAATAAACTATAGAATAAAGTACCCGGCAAATCCTCCTTGGCATACAAGACATTCTAAACTTGCTCCAGGCTCTGCTCCTTTCTTGCAAGTATAAGGGGTGCACGCTTCAATAGCGTCCATTATTAACGTTTCAGTGGGACTACAAACAAAACTTTAAAACATGCTGCTCTCATATGAAACTACATAATACTCTCACCTTTCTCCATCAATCATGCCACCAGGTTGTCCTTGACTACCACCACAACATGGACACACCTTTCTGCTTCTACAAAATAAAACATTACTTAGTGTCTTACATTATTATAGACATTATTTGTGAGTTAAGTTTCGTTGATTGTGAGCGCACTATAAAGTATCTTTTATTATCGACTCGTGCCGTATGCCGTACCATACAACGTGTTCAGCACGGTGAACAGCACAGCGCATGGCACGTAGTCCACAATAAAGGCATCATTCAGCACTTACGAATCTCCTGCTCCAGAAGTACTGGCAACATCAGCTTTCTGACTAACGGCCTTGGCCTGCTGTTGACAAGGCGGTTTATAGTAAGGACAGGATGGATCCATACAAATCTCATCAGACGACGTATTGATCGCGTTCAGTGGACAAATGGGATCGGTGCATACCATGGGTTGTAGCGGTGGACCATACGGACATCCTGGAATTGAACAAGGTACCGGCGGTCCAAATGGGCACCCCGGGAAATCACACGGGGGTGGCATCGCATAAGGACACCTTGGCGCGTCGCAGGGGCTTTTTGGGCATTGAAAAACTTGAGCTACGAGTCCTTGAGCTCTTAATATAGGACAATCGACATTCTTGCATCTTCCTTGCGGCAGAGGATCAGGACAATCCCAATGAATAGGAGGTAGAGGGTCCTCGACTTTGTACGGACATATTGGGGCACCGCAATTCTTCGGGAGTTTTGCCAATTGGCACGTCGCTTCGTCGACGTCTTCGTCTAAGATGCCGAGTTGCTTCTTGGCGTAGGGGCAGTTGGGTTCGCCGCAGGCCGGCATGGTTTGTTTTAGCTTGATCTCGGGCTCGATAGGTTGAATTATTTCTCTTGCGTATGGACAGGTACTAACTCCGCAGGACGATATGCTCCCAACGTCTGGGGCTTTTGCTTCAGCCAGCCTTTGAACAGGCATTGCTGGACAATGTTTTGGATTTACCGGACAGTACTCTCTGCACGCTTCGTCTATTAAATTTTGAGCAAATGGGCATGTTGCTTGACCACAGGGACCCAGCGCTTTCTTATAAGCTTCCACCAACTGTAACAAGGAATATACAATCAGATGGCAGTAAAGCGGTTAGATGGCATTACATTATCAAATCCCTGCATTAGACTTTTGCAAGCGTGGATTGGAGATGGTTGGTCCCTTTCTTCGATAGGAGCACCGCCACTTAATCTCAATACTCCATTTTGACAGGAACATCTGGAACATTTCGATCTGGACGTGCTTGAACTTGACGAGGACCTACTAGACGTGGCCGAACTGGTTTCCTTCGGAATAAATTGTTGCTCGGGGAGTTTAGGTTGCTTGTACAAGCCAAACGGTCCGTAATTCTCTAAAGTTCCGTTGGCATGACTCATGCCATAGAACACTGGAGGATCAACGTCACCATACACTGTCCCCATGCCTTTACCAGTAGCTAGAGGTCCAATCCCAAAATCTTTGAACTTTTTAACAGCAGGGCAGTCGCAGTCTTTGCACAACATCTTATTTATAGTCTCGACGGTGAGTTCTTCATCGGGAAGGTTGAGACCTTGCATGGCCGACGCGAATCCGGATGGACATACGTCGGTAATATTAAAAAAATTATTATTATCCATTCGGAACATCAAAGATAGTTGATCATCTGGTAGAATCTGGCTGAACTTTTGTTGCATCTGCATCAGTTGCCCTAAATTGAAAGCTGACGGCATTGCAGATCCTGGTATTGTTGGGTTAAAGTCGGTAAAGAACGCTTTCAAGGCATCTGTGCTATCGTCCATGTCTGCGGCATTGAAAACTGGCCCAATTGGAATGTTTTCTGCAGATGTTCCCAAACCAAATCTAATCAGAAACAATCTGATCAGTACTCTTAATACAGCGAACCCAAAAGTTTGACAAATGTTGATTGCTAAATTTTTCTGTATAACAGTAAGTTTGGAACAATTAAGGACCTTCGTCAAGTTTATGCCTACTACTATATTTTGTACTGAGAGCAAAACATGACTAATATTTATATTTAGTAATCCACTAACAATAAAAATCTACTAAATTTTCCTATACATACCCGTTTTAGTTAGTAGGGTGTAAAAAATGTCTTTAGCGGCTACTGGCCACTAAAACGGCTGTACATCTTCTTCAAAAATTCGAATTGCGACAAATATCAAAATGTTGATAAACAATTTAACTTTAAAACAAATTAAGCAAAAAACTTGACCAAGAAACTTTTAGAACGCTCCACAAAATGTGTTCCAATTTTGTGTTGTAGAATAATGTATTTAAAAAATTTTAAGAATTTGGAAGAAACTGTCTGTAATTTACTGAAAAAGTCATAAATATCCACAAAATATTTCAATATTAGAAAAAAAGGTATGGAAAATACATTGGAAAAATATTTTACCTCGAGCATTGAAAGGTGGTAGCAGCATTGGTACTTTTAAACAAGAATTGAGTCTTTGGGATACCATCCTTCGCGTCCTTGGTATGGACCACTTGAAATTGGGTTTGAATGTTCTTGCCGAAGCATGATAATCGCACAAAAACTTCAACGTGGCCAGTCTCATTGCCAGCGGAATCTTTGAACGGGTAGATATCTCTTTGGCTGACCGGTGTTATGTAGCCCATGTTGTCGCTGCAACTGTCAACCATCTGCACAAAGTCCGTTGTCCAATTTATCAGTGCCAATCCAATCGGGTTGGGTTTATTCTTGACGCTGACCATTATCTGCAGCGGGTAGTCGGCAAATGCTTTCAACAGCTTGTCGACGCTACACGGGAATAGGTAGGATTTTCCAGATTTAAAGTCGACATCCGCGCCATTGGAACCTACCAGAAATCATTCAGGTCGTCAGAATTATCCCATATGCGAAAGATCTAGTAGTTGATACTTCGCATTTAGTGAACATTAAGCACAGGAATTTTGCTTTTATAGGCCGGTACCGTGATAAAAATATACACTCATATCATCGCTAACTTTTGATCAATTATAGGTAAAAATAATTACTTTTTAAAACATCGATTGCCTACAGAAGGCCTTCAAATACCTATTAGAAGCTTTAGCATTGCTATAATCTTAGCAACATTGGCATCAAAACGCCTCTACCAGATTCCAATTGGCCGGAAAGTTTTCGCTTTCCTCTACGAAAGTCAAAGCGCCAATTGAATCGAAAAATTAAATAACATCATCACCAAATGTTACTTTCATAACATTTTGGTCTGCCTGCCGTATTGGACGAAAGAGTCTTGTCGTTCGTCGTCGTTAATAATTGATATAGTTTTTAAGTAAAAACTGGAAGGAGTTGCTGATATTTTCTGTTCTGTAATTTATTTTTTCAAATACTTTTGTGAGGCACTGTATATTTGTCCGCTAATTTAGAGGCCAATGGTGTCAATGTTTACAGCTATGTTAAAGTTACTAAGAAGTATTGGAAAGCCTTCCGGCATGCTGCGTTTTGGCAGGCCATATTTTATGAGCGTATAAAGTTGTCGCCTCTTCCACTATATTACTGGTTTACTATATTTAGTTATGTGGATGGACCTGTCAAAATATGTAACAGTTAAAGAAATTTTTATCTCATCTTGATCTTATAGGATATTATATTACGCAACAAGAAACGGGTCACACTGGGGTTGACAACGCCACCATCATAAGTACTCATGGATTTCCAGAACAGCTCTTGCTGTATTATTGACGGAACATTTTAATATTGAATTTTGATGGGCAAATATCAACTTTTAGTGCTTTTACTCTAATTATGGTCTTACCTTCCTCCACACCACCAAGGCCATCGTTGTTGATCTCTAAGTTGGTAATATTAGCAAAGGTGGCAACGATATTAATTTGCTTCTTGACAGGAACATTATCGACAGATTTAAAATAGATAGTATCGACAAGGATTTCAAGTAAGAATAACTGATCCATATTCCAAATACCGCTATCCAAAAGGCTCTCCCCGATTTCCCCGATTTCCACACTACAAATTTTTGGAAAATCCCACACAACCGATCAATTTAGCACGACTTTTTGAATTTTACGTCGCAAACGTTTGACAAATTTTGAGATACTGAGTTTTGTTTCGAAACCAAAGGCTACTAATTTTTCTTGAATCACTCAAATTGATGACATAGGTTTCTTATACAGGGTGTAACTCAAGTTTTTTAACACCCAACATACAGACATATACGCTTTGCCATGGAAGTAGAAACAAATGGCCGTCTCCCATTTCTAGATGTTCTAGTCTCGCGAAACCCCAATGGTTTACTCAACTACACCGTATACACGAAACTCACCCACACTGACAGATGCCTGAATGCCCATTCCCACCAGTTCTGAACCGAGCCTTGATCAGCACACTTGTAAGACGAGCTATTTTAATAATCCACCCCAACAATCTCTCCTAGGAACTTGACCATCTTACCACAGTCCCATCCCAAAATAGTTATTCCATTTCCACCATGCTGAAATCCATCACTAAACACCTCAATTCTACAGCCACGCAACCCAATCAACAACCTGACCCACCAATCGCAAATGCTTTTCTTCCCTACATCCAATATACGACTGATCGGATTGGTCGGATCCTCCAGATGTACAACATCAAACCCATTTTCAAATTCTTAACCAAAATTTCTGATTTACTGCCATCCGTTAAGATAAACTTTCTTCACTGCTAGCCCCAGGTGTATACCGTATCCCATGTGCTTGTGGCAGTGTCTAAATTGGTGAGACAAAGCGTTCTGTCGGCGTTCGGGTTTCAGAACATGAACGTTGTACAAGGCTGCGGCATATCACCAGTTCGGCCCTCGCTGAGCACAGACAGAACACGGGTCACACAAGACTTTTCGACCAAGCAAAAATCTACAAAAACTCATACCCTGACGCACACACGTCATTCCCTTCGTAGCTCTATTGCTGTTACATCCTTAAGATGCCTCTTGCAACAGAATGCGAAACAATTTTATCGTCTTTGACGCGGTTGCCTCCCGGAAATCTAGAAGTTAGTGATGCGGACCGCGGAAGTCTCCAATCTAAATAGGTCTCGCTGGACTACGATTCTTGAGACCATTCATTTTGAGATGCATACGTTTTACTGCGAACGCCAACAATGGGAATGGTTTCAGAATTTGGCGTTCTTGACAACCCTTAGCTATACATAAATAATTCCCTAGTAGCTATAGATTCCCTGAGTGCACAACCAGGCACGTTGATACTAAAATGCTCATATCAAATTATTCTATTCTTCTGAATAACTGAAGTAAGTTAAGGATAAAGATGATAACGTTAAAGAAAATAAAATTTATTAATTATTAACTATTTTTATCAATAGGTGAACAACACGATGAAATTTGGTCTGATCTATCAACGAAGTTGAATGAAGCTTTCGCCCATAATAATTTGGATTCCATAGCATGTACGCAGCGGATTTGTTGTTGGCTAGTAAAGAATTCTTCTGGGAAAGTTTCCAAAGGAATAGGAAGCAGCCATGATAAGATTATCGATGGGATAGCAACAAATGAATGGCTGCAAGCAATGTTACAAGATTCAATATTCCATGGGGCTATTCAACATGGACTACGAGGTTCAAATTGTTCCAGAGAATACGCCAATTGTAAAATAAATCAAAGTGCAATACACAAGTTTATTAATGATTTTGTGAAACAAATATATCGTTAACAGGTGTTGTCGTCAGTTATGTATAGTTTGTTATAATTTGTTATGCTATGTTTATATGTATAGACTAGACATTATTATTATTTGTTTTTATGCCAGTGGCTACCATAATTTTCAAAATTTTTAAAACTGCAACCCAAGAGACTAAGGATGGATACTGTCAGATAGCTTCTATAGACCTTTATACCGCCCAAACCGCTCATCCATCCCATTGATCTGAAAAATGGCGTATATGTTTAAAGCCACTTTAGGATGAGCTGGTATCAGTTTGGTCAAAATTGGTTAAATCCCTAAGGAAATGCATGTAACATTTGCCACTTCCGATTGTCACTATGTAACAATTGGATACTCGTAATATTAAATAACGAAAATATAATGTTTCTGTCGTTATTGTGTTTTTTTAGTCTAGGAAAATATGTGTATAGATGTTTCAAACCAAGGAAAGCACAGTTGTGTATGCAACCAAATATACGAGGGTCAGTTATAAACCATACACTAGGTATGATCGGTTGCATATGTCACTGTGCTCTACTTCGTTTAAAACTACTCTAACACACTTTACTACAAAAGAACTATAACCATTATGACATGCGGTATTGAATTCCTCAACATTATTGATTAATAAAATCTAAATTGTTTTCAACGATTTGTGTTTGTTGCTACTTTTTCGATATCACTCCGAAAATAAACACTAAACATGCATCGAAAGATGGACCGCTTCAGTGTGATCCACGAGCTTCAGTGTAAATCCACATAACCTTAGGGTATTGACCTTGAACAAGTTCTGCATCTTATGCTAAAAAATATTTTAACCCAGCTTTCCACTTGTTAATAAATACGCCGAGAAATAACGTTGGGAAATCTCTGTTGATTTTATCAGCAATCCTTAAGCTCAACATACTTAAGCTCATATCCCGGATACTCGAGAGAAGCACATTGCATCATAAATGCATCTAGATCTTCAGAAGAACTTCCACTTGTTGATTGTGTAATTATGAACCCGATTGTTGCTGCAACATCTTGCATTATTATGGGATATTCTGAATCAATGGCATCGCCAATATTTTCTGTGGGTGCATTGCGGTAGAGTAAAAATTAAAGAGTTTATCATTATACAACAAATCAATTTCTTGTCAATTCTTGACTCTAGGTGAAATATGATTTAGAAATTTAGAAATTTAGAATATGATATAGATTATAGGTGTATGTAAAGGCCTGAATGGAATTATTTCTCATATTGCTGGAAGCAAACATTGGTTCTTCCAATTACACTCACTATCATTGCTGATAACCATAGTAGTACCATTCAAATTTACAACAAATTCCGTAAAACATTGGAATCTGCCTTCAGCAATTTGATTGCTGTATAATATTGAATACTATGTAATAACAAATAATGTGATCAGTTGAAGCCACGGTAGTATGCAGTGCAATAACTAATATGATATATTTTATTTGAGCATAATAAATCTTTTATTTGAGCATAATAAATCTTAGATACAAGCACTATTCAGTATAAAACAGTGGACATTACTAAATCAAAGCCATCCATCAAAATAATCAATGGAACATTGCTTCATTTATATAGCACGACACTAAACAATGATTTAATTCATATTCTGATAAATATTGGAACTTCGAAAACATTTATTTTACATGTCGGTAATTTTCCTACATATGACATGAAATATCATACAGTGTTTCTGCTACTGACTTGAATTAATTAAATGGTATTTTTATTTCGGCTATTTTAACCCCCCAAAGAAAAGATAGTCCCTCCTGAGTCCTGACATCATTTAGACAACATTTTAAATAATTTATTGTAACATATTATGATACACAATATACATAGTATAGATAAAACTGTTCATATTATACATAAGCGTTTATAAATACATACTTATATTCATATTTTTGTTAGGGAATATAGGTAATATGTATCTAGACATATCGAAATTTACAGAACTAATACTCGTCGAACTGATCAGACTGTCAATTCTCCACGGATGCTTGTTTTCATCAACTACAACATAATAATTAAAATATGAATCCGCTATATTTGTATTGTATACTCAGCGCTAAACGGCCACCTAAAAAATGCCAAATTTTGATCTCCAATAACTTTTGTAATCCTTGGTAGATTTTGTTACTTGTTTTTAACAATTATTAATTATTTCTACAACTCATTTGATACGTCTAATAAGTTTAGAAAAAAAGAAATATTTTATTCAAAAATTGTATATGTAAGGAAGAATTTGGACGTATTTGTCTGTAATTTGCTGAAAGAATAATCAAAATCCACCGAGGATTTCAAAAGTTATTGCAGATCAAACTTTGTCTAATTTTAGGTGACCGTTTTTTTTTTTCATATGCCAAAATACTTACTTCCATACGTTGTTCCATTGTTAAATTAGGGATAGATAATACATAAGATAGCTTAGCACATGCAGCTTCCAGGGTCATGTCAAAGCCAGGAACGATACCCAGTCCTTCCAATGTCTAGAACAATTTTAGTTGTACGTTGTATATTGCTACATAAGCATAATTATCTGTAACATCATTACCTTTCCAGTTTCGTACGTAGTATTTACAGTTCCCTGTGAACATTGAGATATGTTCACAATTAACACACCTCTTTTGACAGCATCTGCCAGCAATTCAACCAAGTCCGCTCTATTTGATGGTATATTACCAATTCCATAACTTAGCAAGACCAGTCCAGCAATAGGTGGCTTAAGGAACGCTTTTATCTATAAGAGAAACAAAATATCAACAACATCATATCATAAAAGCAGAACAAATGTGAATTGTATAAAGAGGAAGAATAAAGTTAAAATATCTGGTGTGACACACTGTTTACACATTTATAAACTCTCTAAATGTATAGACTATAGAGAGTGAAACACGAAAAACGAAGGCAATATACGAACCATTCCATACGATACTGTTGGAAATAATAACAGCATGCCAACGTTCCTGTTGATGTCCGTATGTACTTTGAATGGCATAGATAGATCTCGTTTCAGGATATGATGATAGTTAACTGTAATATTTGTAACAATTAATTTGAAATTAACGTCAATAGATATGTTTAATTTACCTTTGAAATAGATGCCTACGTCTCCGAGATGGCTGTAATTTGGAGAATTGAAGGCTTCCAGAAGATTGGAGCTGTATTTTACCGTCCTATTACCGCGCAGTAGGCGGTTGGCAAAACAAACGCACACCTCTGGTATTTGGTAACATCCAGCAAATATCAAGGAAGATAGAAAATTATCCTTTGCGTCACTGCGTGCTTCGAAGATAGGTATCTATAAATAATTAATTATGTAAATCGACAAGAACATAATTGTTCGGTGAATACTGGTTATAATTTGGATAACTTTTACTGTAATGAAGATCCAGATACATTACAGTCAGTTTGTGTTTAAACTAATATTGTATCCAAAGTCATAATGACGCAGAAATTAGGTCATTACTATAACAATACCTGTGATCCTGAAACAATTACTGCTTTTTGCAAGCCTTCCAGCATGAAAGATAGTGCTGAAGCTGTATAGGCCAATGTATCGGTTCCATGGAGAATAACGAAACCGTCATAATCATAGTAATAAGTCTGAAAATAGATTAAACATTATTACATAGTGAAATTCCATGATTTACTAATAAAAAATATGATTAAACGGTAATTCAATTTTTGAACAACCTGTATAAGATAAACCGATAAAAATAACGACGTTTTTTTTATTTTTTGATAATATCTGAGCAGTAACCGTAGGTTTACTTTACTTTCCAACGTAAACGGTGGCTGAGAAATGCTGTTTTAAGGAACACAATCATTTTAACAGAAACTTTAAAACCAAAATAACTCGAAAACTAAAAGCACCAGGTATCAATAATCCTGCTCAAAGTCAAATATAAAATATACCTTACATTTAAAATAACAACGTTGTAGTCTACTTCCGGTAGATCGAAAGTGGTTTTAGATAAAAACCTCGGTACGAAGAATGTCTACAGTGAATTTCAAAGAAGTACCGTTACAAACGCCTTTTACCAAGACAAACTACTAGTTTAATACTAACCTCTATATCTTTGGCAATTCTTATCCAGTCGTCAACTGACATATTACTGGAATCCAGTAACGGGTTATATTCTTTAATTGTGTATAGCAATGAATATTTATTGTGAATGGAGCTAAAGAATATAAGTACTACCGTAAATTGTACAGTAAGGTATATCTAAATATGTATACATACGGCATCATTAAGGACCTCTCATTTGGAATTCCCTCAAAGTACTTTAGTAAAGCAGCTTCATCATGTAGTTCTGGGTATGACTTAATTTTCTTAATAAACATATTTGAGGCTGGAACGTATGCTAAAACATAAAACATAACTTGATTTCTAAGATAATAAAGATCATGAAAAACATTCGTTGACACGTTGTAACTTCGAAATCTTCTGCAATTCGTTAATGTTCACTGACATTTATCAAAATTTGCCTCATAGCACCTAAATCGTTCATCCCATTGATACGTATGTAAAGTCACTGGAGGCTGAGCTGCTAATTGGTATAAGCATTTGCCACTTGCGGTTGTTATTTGTGACCAAGAACAACCCCTGTTCATCCCCTGGTAATTCTAAATAAGTATACCAAATTTCAGCCCGACCCGTTGTACCGTTTGAGCGCTATCGTGTTGACAGACATATATATGTTACGGTCATAGTGATAAATAGGTTATTATTAATAATTACCGGTTATTATTAATAATAGCCAAGTGGCGAGGTTAAAGTGAAGAATTTGTCACATGAACCGGCTATTATTAATAATTTCTAGCATGCTGTGGTCAATGTGATATATTTCAGTTCGATATTGCATTAAGGTGATGCTACAATATAATAGAGCCTCAGATTTGAAATTCTGTTAGTATCTACATAATCGCCACACAACGAATCTATTCACTGGGTTTTCAGTGTTGGGCCTTTAGTGACGTTAGTCCTGACTAACTTATTTAGTTACTACTCATGACTAAAATAAGGAAGATTATCAAAACGAGACTAAAAAATGCCAATCCACACTAATTGCATGCACGAGTGTGTAACTCTTTGGGTCATGCTTATTTGCGCAATTCTTAAAAGCTAAGTAAGTAATAAATTAGAAACTCGGTTTGTATTATTTTACCAGTGGAAACGTACGTAGTGTTTCTGCATTTTGCAATTCCTGGCAAAAAATATATTTATTTATAACTTATTATTTATTATCTTTTTAATACAAAACTTTAAAAAATGTTTTATATTTAATTTTGAATACAAAAGTCCTTCTAGACCTTTATTTTTTGTGGTAGTACAACAATGACACCATTTATATTGTAAAAATAAAGCGAAATAAAGTTTGTAACAATAGGACGTCATCTTATTTGTTTTTTTTTGTATTTTTTGTTGGTGATAAACACTTTTATAACAAATATATCTGGGAGATATTAGATATACTTAGGATAGGTATAGGTAATGGACATACTAATGTAGGGAAGATTGAGGCAAGTTGTTACCATGTTCAATCTTTTATTTATAAAATTATTGTCAAACACCAAAAGTAAAAATACCGTGTTAGGAACAGAACCATACAAAAATGTTTGCATCATTTGTGCGGTGCAACTTATGTAAAAACATCTATGTAAACTAGTCTAGTTCTTGCATGTACATATTTGCATGAAAATACAATATTGATAAAATTATTATTAAATGCGCAACATTTCAAGATAATTAGGATTTGAGAATTTACTTAATAAATTGTAATTGTACATTTACAAAAAACTACCCACATGCATAAAATATAAAAATGGGTGTTATTGATAATAAAATGGTTAACTTTTTTGAACACTTTGTATAAAATGTTCTTTTTTATGTTTTCGTCATTGAGCCGTCCTTGGGTGTATACCAAATATCATTACCAATTATATCCAGTAGTTTCTAAAGTACAAGGGAGACAAAAAAGCATTCTGTATTATCAATGTTTTGTATTATTCGTAATTTTGGTCATTGCCGTACTGATGATTTGCGTCGAGTAAATAAATATAATAGCTTACATAGTAATCAAAATAACTGAGCTAACTTCTTTGAAGACTGTATACAAAAGATCTTTTGTAAAAAGTAACATTTTTATCACTTTTACCGTGCCCGTTAGGAAATTATTAATAATAGCCGGTCCATGTGATTATTTAAGTATTTCTAATCACATTGACCAAATGATGCGGTTATAATTAATAATAGCCGGTAATTATTAATACAAACCACATTTATCACTTTAACCGTAACATATACATAAACATTTCCATGCATACAAGTGTTGCAATTTGTTTATGGAATTATACTTGCTTAAAGATAAATGCGAGTTCTGTTTATAAACATTTTAAGATAACATAACATGTTCAGATAATTCGCGGAATAAATAGTATTTTGGTTTATTCGAGTTGATTGACACCAGGGTTTATGTCAAATTAACATGTTAAAAATGATAAACATTTGTGGCACGTGTGTGAACGAAATAAATATTATCATGGAAAATTCTATGTTGAATACAGGTCAGAAGTACATCTCAAATAACTAATAACCCGGTAATTTAATTATGTACATCATTACTGTGGGACATTTTAAATATTACAAATTAGAGCAAAATAATTCATTTGGTCCCATTTATATTTTGCTCACTTCTTACTTCTTACTTAATATATGCACTCTTTGCATTTTTTTATCCTAGAATTAAAGTATTAATTAAATTTCCGCGAAAATACGCGTTTTGAGGTCCCCTGGATCCATTACAATGATTTCTGGAAAATGTATGTGTGTATGTATGTATGTATGTCCGTGAATACGATATCACCCAAACGGAACAACGAATCGGGCTGAAATTTGGTATGTACATTTAGAATTACCAGGAGACGAACTGGATTGTTTTTTGTGATAATCTGACAACCGGATGTGTCAAATCTTACAAGCGTTTTCTTAGGGATTTATCCGATTTTGACAACTGACACCATCTCATCCTGCAGTGATTTGAAAAATGTGGACAAATTTACATATCAATGGGATGAGCGGTTGAGATGCTATAACAGTTTTGTACCGATTGCTTTATGACGTAATGGAAGACTGATGACATACGCCCACACGACTCGCGATTGAAGAATAATTAAACATAAGAAATAAACCTGATAAACCAGGAAAACACATGGATACATGAGAGTATATTATGGTTATTATAGTTGTATGTATCGAGAGATGTCTTGTGTTGTTATAATCCCGATATAGTATTATTATTATCTTGTAAACATTCGATTAATTGGTGTTTCGCCCTCTATACGTTTTGAGAGTTTATAAATGTGCCAACAATCTAACCGGAATGTTGGGTGAGGGCCACCCCGATTATTTAATGCTTTTGGTCTATTTCAAGGGGTACTTTTCGGCTGGCAACTGCTGGGCACCCAAGTGTGCCCCTACCCTTTTTGCTTCTATACCGCCTCATTGATCTGCAAATTTGTATACATAATTAAAGTCACTGGATGATGAGCTGGTTTCAGTTTGGTTAAAATCGGATGAATTCCTAAGAAGACGCATGTAACACTTGCCACCTCCGGTTGTCAGATTATCACAAAAAATAATCCAGTTTGTCCTCTAGTAATTCCTTGGATTTATGTAACCCCAAAACGCGTATTTCTGTTGAAATTCTAAAATATTTTTCCGTCGATTACAGTACATAAGTCAGAAAGTAATAAAATGCATAACTTTATTTTAGACAATTTAGGGCAACATCCAATTGTGAATTGTTTTTTAACACGATATAGCTTCTGCTCACTAACTTTAAACAGAATATCAAAAATAGTTCTTATTGAGATTTGAGATCTTATATTTTTCATAATATTAAAAATAAAAATTGATAATATTAAAAATATATAGAGAACTTTTTATTTTTTAAGTATGTATGTCGAGTTCTTGGTGAATTATTTTCAAGTGACCAAGTACTTTCACTTGCAGCTATTAATATCCATAAAGTGATTAATTATTGTTTCTGACACAAACTGATAGCAATATCAATACAGTAAAAAAATCTTTGTTACTCACCATCATCTTTGTTTTTTATCATTCCAATCGTACCTCCTGTGTATAGCACTAACACTTTTCTAACTTCCCCAATACAGCCAGGCATTTTATCACTATAACTCCAGTACAAGAAGAAAGAGAACTCTATGGGTCGGTAGTATGCAATTGACCTAATGTAACTAATCGCAGTACTACAGTTCTTTAACCAGCTGTCTTGAAAGATAACACGAAGATCAACCACTAAATTCTGCAGTTGGTGCCAAATTGTGTATCCAGCACAGCGGCTCGCTCAATTTATAATAATTTATTATTATGTGGGTACACAGAAATTTGTTTTGAAAGTAGTTCCTTTGCTAATTAGATTCTAATAGCATGTCAGTTTATCTACACGAATATCAAGTGCTAACAAACTTGTTGTCAAGGCAGAATAACGTTTAATCAGTGATATTCACAGTTTTGAGCTATCGGTAAGCCAGCACAGGTCTTCATCACTATGATGGAGTCAGCAAAATTTGACATTGGTTGCGGTAGAACACGCGCCAATATTCTAATCACGAGTTTCAATTTAAAAAATTGTGTAGATTATTGCGCCGCGAAAATTTGTTAATAATCTATATTTTGTCACACTACTTAGTCATAACACTGCAATAAATAGCAATCACAATATACAACAACTACTTATGTAAGGTGGTAGTGAACCTTACCTTTGCAAAATCTATTTTTTAAGGAAAGCATTGTAAAATAGGACTCTAAAATGACCAACAGATCAAAGAAAAACGTATCAATTTCAACCTCAAATCAGTTTTTTTTTTCAGAATCACAATGTTTGGATCATTATGCAGTAAATAATAGACCCATCAATGTTTCTTTTTAGTTCAAGGGCTTCTAAATTAAAGGTCTTTTTCGGTGTAAACTTTTTGTTTATCCAATATTTTGTCACATGTATGGCATCTTTAAAGATAAACAATGCTTTCAACACATGGTCACACCACTTTCGTTGGCATTAAACAATAGGATAGAGAGGATATAAGTGTACAACAGATTTTTATACCAAATTTAACATTACTTGATCTAAATATCTGGTGGGTCCCCTACCCTACTGTACAACTACACGGTAGACACATATATAAACTCTAAACGTATAGAGGATGAAACACCAATTAAACCAATGACGTAAGATAATAATAAATATATTGTGGTTATAACAGTACGTGTGTTTTCCTGCGAGGTTATTTATTATTCTACGTTTTTTATTTATTCTTCAATCGCGAGCCGACGATACCGAGCTGACGTCACTTCTCCATTACGTCAGTTTGGTCAAACTCGGATGAATCCCTAAGAAAACGCATATAAAATTTGCAACTTCCGGTTGTCAGATGGTCACCAAAAACAATCCAGTTAGTCCCCCGGTAATTCTAAATATGTATACCGTTTGGGCGCAATCATGTTCACGGCAATACATACACGCATACACAGATACATTTTCCAGAAATCATTGCAATGGATTCAGGGGACCTTTCCGCGGAAAACTCGAAAAAAAATCCGTCGGAATATAAAAACACTGACACAGTGCTTATACAGTTGCTTATACCGCCTAAACTGTTGATCCCATTGATCTATAAATTAGTATACATATTCCAAAAAAGTTACATGAGGATGAGCTGACGCCATAGTTATGGCAACTTCAAATTAAAACAATAAATAGTAGAAAAAAAAAATGAACTTTGTCCGTTTTTACAAAACAAACACGTTGCATAAGTCATTTTTTCACCATATCGTAACAATAATGTATACGAAATGAAAGAATAAGTTTACCGGTACCTATGACAGTTATGGCAACTTGATATTACCCAAATGAATGCTACTAAATAATTAGCGCATAGTTTCTAAGGTTCAGTCAATTCAAAAAATTTAAATGTTTAAACTTGTCGACAATCACCCGAAATAAAGAATTAATTATATTAATAGTTAAAATTATATTTATCGTAATATCCGCATGGCGTAATAGGTACAGATAAAAATGACTTATTTTGTAAACATATTGGTACAACAAGGATTAAGTAATAATTCGAAAAATAGGTACTTATGGAACTTGTTTGGTCGCAGTGAAAACGAACATAGTTCATTAATTTTTTTTTTCTACCATTAATTGTTTTAAGAATGAAAAATATTTTTTATTAATAGCTTTTCATAAATTCATAAGAAGACGCATATAATATTTGCCATTTCCGGTTAGTAGACTGTCACCAGAAACAACCCAGTTCGTCCTCAGCAATTGAAAATATATATGTTACGGTTAAAGTGATAAATGTGGTTTGTATTAATAATTACCTGCTATTATTAATAATAACCGCATCATTTGGTCAATGTGATTAGAAACTCTTAAATAATCACATGGACCGGCTATTATTAATAATTTCCTAACGGGCACGGTAAAAGTGATAAAAATGTTACTTTTTACAAAAGATCTTTTGTATACAGTCTTCAAGGAAGTTAGCTCACTTATTTTGATTACTATGTCAGCTATTACATTTATTTACTCGACGCAAATCATCAGTACGGCTACCCCAATGACCAAAATTACGAATAATACAAAACATTGATAATACAGAATGCTTTTTTTGTCTCCCTTGTACTTTATAAACTACTGGATATAATTGGTAATGATATTTGGTATACACCCAAGGACGGCTCAATGATCAAAACATAAAAAAGAATATTTTATACAGAGTGTTCAAAAAAGTTAACCATTTTATTATCAGTAACACCCATTTTTACATTTAATGCATGTGGGTAGTTTTTAGTAAATGTACAATTACAATTTATTAAGTAAATTCTCAAATCCTAATTATCTTGAAATGTTGCGCATTTAATAATAATTTTATCAATATTGTATTTTCATGTAAATATGTACATGCAAGAACTAGACTAGTTTACATAGATGTTTTTACATAAATTGCACCGCACAAATGATGCAAACATTTTTGTATGGTTCTGTTCCTAACACGGTATTTTTACTTTTGGTGTTTGACAATAATTTTATAAATAAAAGATTAAACATGGTAACAACTTGCCTCAATCTTCCCTACATTAGTATGTCCATTACCTATACCTACCTACCCTAAGTATATCTAATATCTCACAGATATATTTATTATAAAAGTGTTTATCACCAACAAAAAAAACAAAAGAAGATGACGTCCTATTGTTACAAACTTTATTTCGTTTTATTTTTACAATATAAATGGTGTCATTGTTGTACTACCACAAAAAATAAAGGTCTAGAAGGACTTTTATATTCAAAATTATATATAAAACATTTTTTAAAGTTTTGTATTAAAAAGATAATAAAGTTACAAATAAAAATATTTTTTTTTGCCACGAGTTGCAAAATGCAGAAGCACTACGTACGTTTGCACTGGTAAAATAATACAAACCGAGTTTCTAATTTATTACTTACTTTGCTTTTAAGAATTGCGCAAATAAGCATGACCCAAAGAGTTACACACTCGTGCATGCAATTAGTGTGGATTGGCATTTTTTAGTCTCGTTTTGATAATCTTCCTTATTTTAGTCATGAGTAGTAACTAAATAAGTTAGTCAGGACTAACGTCACTACAGGCCCAACACTGAAAACCCAGTGAATAGATTCGTTGTGTGGCGATTATGTAGATACTAACAGAATTTCAAATCTGAGGCTCTATTATATTGTAGCATCACCTTAATGCAATATCGAACTGAAATATATCACATTTACCACAGCATGCTGGAAATTATTAATAATAGCCGGTTCATGTGATAAATTCTTCACTTTAACCTCGCCACTATTATTAATAATAACCGGTAATTATTAATAATAACCTATTTATCACTATGACCGTAACATATATACCAAATTTCAGCTGGATAGAGTAGTTTCAAACTAAGAAGAGCACAGTTGTATATGCAACCAATCATACCCAGTGTATGATTTATAAATTGCCTGTGTATATTTGGTTGCATATACAACTGTGCTCTTCTTAGTTTGAAACATCTATACGTTGCACCGGTTGGACGCTGTGTACATACTTACCCACATACATTTTCCAGAAATCGTTGATGGATTCAGGGGGCCGCAAAACGCGTGTTTCAGCAAAACCCCATGTTTCTTTTTCGTCGATTACAAAACTTTTTTGTAAGGTACTATTCGGAAAGTACAAAGCATGCCGTAAAATGCAGGAATTGGGTTTATAAAATTAAAAATGCAATACCACAAGTAATCAGTTCGAAGAAATATGGTGCAGATAATAACTTTATAGATACAATCTATATTATCAATTTATATCATTTCTATAACAAATATCTGGGGTCGCCCTTACCCAACTTTCCGACTACACCGTTGGCACAATGAAGTGTTTGAACACCTTTGCAATTATTCAATTTTTTTGAAGCCATTTGAAGCCCTGTGTAACTTTAGTTTCTATGAGATAATGACATTTATCATACTAACATTTATTGTCACGTCATGTCCATTGGACTGACGTTTGGCTGTGGATTCTGTCAAACTGTTCCTATAAACTCTTATACTACCTGAACTTCTAGGGTACTAGTCGGAAAATAATACTAGTACCTACAGAAATAATACAAACATTTATTATAAACTATTTAATGCTTCAATATCAGGTACAAAATCTACAATAGAAATGCAACAAAATATGTCCTAATTGGAGTTACCAGAGATGCTCTGCAATAAATTATCAATACTGTTGAAACATCGGCTTAGAAGTTCTAAGTGTCTTGTAAGCATTGTACTGATTTTCAAACTAACGTCATGTTCAAACTCATCGAACCGTGGAAAAACATCACGTTGTTCTTGTGAGCATAACAATAATTCGTAAAGTTCTGTAACGTTGTAAGAAGCGCCCAGAATATTTGTCGTTGCATTGTTTATGTTCCGCACTGATATTGATATGTTCTTCACAATTTCCATCGGATTTTTCTCGTCTAATGACAGCTTCTGTTGCATGTACACCCGTTTCAGCAGTAACGCTCGATCTGTTGTATATCGTCCAAGCAAATAACCTGAAACAATAGAAAATACTCCCGTTATTAAAATTAGCTCAGAAAGCAATGAAGAACAACCTCGACTTATATTATAAATACCCCCTGGCATGTCAAGGGCTTATTAATTCGAATGTATGTAGCACGTAAATTGCCTTGAAAATAGCAAGCATAAAAATTACATTATGCAATCTGTATGTATATATCTATATCTACGAACACGATAGCGCCCAAACTGTACAATGGACTGGGTTGTAAGTTGGTATACATATTTAGAATTACCATGAAACGAACTAGATGATTTTTGTTGACAATATCACAACCGGAAGTGATTCAACCAATTTTGACCAAACTGATACCAGCTTATTTTCCAGTGACTTTTAATATGTCTACCAATTTACAGATGTCTACCAATTTAAGAGATATTTCTCTTTTATTTTATTATTTTCAATACATACTTCTTGACTTCTCTTCTCGAGTGAAAAAGGTAACTTGAAGACAGAAAAGAGAATAAAGTTTCTGTATGTTTGCTGAGTTTGCAAGACAAGCCTGTATGCTTCAAAAATATTGAATTTATATCCGTAATAAACACACCTAAACGTAAACTTCTTCCGAATGAATTACGACCATAAAGTCATAAACTCATAAGCTTTAGAAGTAGAGAAACAGTAAAACATGAAAGTAAGCGAGTTAAGTATCTGGTCATGTCAGAAATAGCAAAGAATGCAAACAGAATCTGTTATACTTGTTAAACGTTATATTTTAAGATATACAGGATGTTCCACGAACATATTATCTTAGAACTTTTTTGGGTTCTACAGTGAAAGAAGTATTTCGTAAATATACTATAAAACGATGGATAATTTTGTTACTGCTGGAATGACAGTAAATTTACTTCAACAAAATAACTTTACCATCCAAAAGACACTTAATATCTGGAGTTGTCCTCGCCCAACTTTCCGACTACATCGTTGGCACAATAAAGTGTCCAAACACTCTGGACCATATTTAACGTTAGTTTTTATGAGATCATTTATCATAATGACATTTAATGTCATGTCATGTCCGTGGCACTGGCTATTTAAAGATACTGGAGGATAAGCTGGTAGCAGTTTGGTCAACATCGGATAAATCCCTAAAAAAATATATGTAACATTTGTCACTTCCGTTTGTCAGATAAACAATCCAGTTCGTTCCCTGGCAATTCAAAATACGTATACCAAATTTCATCCCGATCTGTTGTACCGTTTGGATGCACAGATATACAAACACACATACACAGATACACACCAAAACGCTTATTTCCACTGAAATATCGATTTTTTCCGTCGATTACAATACTTTCCTTCTAGAGTACTAGTCGGAAAATAAAAAATTATGTTTTTAAGTGTCCAAGGGTGGCCCATTATTAAAATTCGCTCAGAAAGCAATGAAGAACTACCTCGACTCAACTTATATTATCAATACCCCCTGGCATGCCAAGAGCTTATTAATCCGAATGTATATAGCATGTAAATTGAAAGCAGCCTTGAAAATAGCAAGCATAAAATCTATGAACACGACAGCGCCCAAAACCATACAACGGATCAGGCTGAAATTTGGTATATGTACATATTTGGAATTACCATGAGACGAACTGGAGTATTTTGTTGACAATAAGACAACCGGAAGTGGTATATACAATTTCCTAGGGATTCATTCTTCAATGTGAAATCAGTAAAAATACTGGTTTTAGTAACAATACATTTCATATTTGTAAATTTACAACTAAAGGGAGGTAAATATTGATTTACTGTCGTGTCAGTATTTTGAACTAGTATTTTTACCAATTCTTTTTTTTCTGTGTAGTAATCTTACGTCTTTGACATTTTAGACTGTAAAGGTTGCTCATATTGATTTTTTTATCTAAAATATTTTAACGATAGTCGCCACTTACGGATTACCGGAAGTATGCTATAATATTTTAAATAAAACTGTATATTCTAAAATATGTTGAATATATTTAAAATATGGTGACTTTGACTTAATACCAGATAGAGTTACTATGAATTAATGCTTTACATTTAATGTTAAACAAGAAACCTCCTCTCTGTAACAACGTCGAATTATCCAACTGATATTTTCAAACAGACATTTGCTAGAAATCATTGCGTGGATTCACGAAACCTCAATACGTACGCGATTTCCGCTGAACCCATAAAAAACCACGTCGATTTACTTCCCTTTTAGGGTACCAGTCGGAAAGTAATAAACGAATTTTGACATTTTATATATGATTTTGATAAAATCCCTAATAAAAATTCTCAAGTTTTTTTGCTAATACACCGATACAACTAAGAACTTAATAATATATGAGGGGTAACTGTACAAATTTTTAACTTTGGTAAATGGTAGTAATTAGCGTATAACACTGATAATAGTAGGAAAAGTGTGTAGTTAGTCGTAAAAAAGTAAAAGTTTGTATAATTATGTGGTGCACTGGACAAAATCTATATTATTACTGACATCGCAATTAACCATGTCAATTACAATTACAGAGTGTCAACTACTTGATGAACTTTTACTAATATACTGTTACCTTACCTGCTAATAAAAACAAAAACGCGATTGAGAACAAAATACTGAAACAGAGCCGTTTGGACACGAACTCTGTACTTGTGTTTGGATTTCTGCTAGTCTCAACACTTAGTATCCGTTGCATATTGTAACAAAGTCACACACACTGTTACCCAAGACTTCCAAGTTTACACAACCATGCGTAACAAAATATAATCTGTCTGGCTTTTTTCCAAATTCACGTGTTATTATTATTATTATTATATCGAAACAAATTGTAAAATTTTAAAGAATACGGATAGGCATGTTTTAGAAGCTACTGGTTAGTTTGTTTTGCCTTGACTATAGGACAATTCTTTTTTTATTTCATGTATTATGCCATTTGTAATATTGCCACTGAGGTCACTTTAAATTTAGACTGTCACAACACGTTGAGTCGTTGTGGCAGCAGTTACTGCGGATGTTTTGTAAAGTAGCTGGTGCACTGCTCCTCGAGGAAAATCAATATGGGGCACACGCAATTTTCCCGTTTTCCCCGTCGGCGTCGCAATTTACTAATTGGGTCGACGTCATCACGGATGATGAGGTGATTTCACTGCGACATAAAATCTACCGCAACTTTTTCGACTGCATCGTCCAACGCGGCTTGACCAACTACTTCCAACCCCGTTCATATTATTATATTTAACAAACAGACAGAATATAAAGTCGATGTAAAATTAGATCGTTTATTTACATCACATGACGTATTTCTGGCAACCTTTTGTCTTCCTGACTTGAAAACTCCTGAGACATGTGCCAAAACAAGTAATAATTCCGAATGAAATATGGTATACCGTACACATATTTAGAATTACCAAGGGACGAACTGGATTGTTTCTGGTTACAATCTGAGAACCGGAAGTGATAAATGTTACAGTCATTTTCTTAGGGATTCAACCAATTGTGACCCAACTGATACCAGCTCATCCTCATGTGACTTTAAAGATGACCAGTGATTCCCAAATATACTTGGTCCAACAAGAATATTTAAAGAAGCTGGCCGGTTAGCAGTTTGCGCTCGCAGCAGTGATAGCTATCTTTAATGTCATGCCATGTCAGTTGACACGTTGACACTGACGTTTATCAAAATCTGTCAATTCGCAGCCACAGCGACGAAGGCTGTGGAATCTGTCAAACTCCTTCTATAAACTCTTATAGCGCCTAAAACGCTCATCTCATTGATCTGTAAATTTGTATACATATTTAAAGTTACTGAAGGGTGAGCTGGTGTCAGTTTGGCCAAAATCTGATAATTCCATCAGATCAGAAGACGCATGTAACATTTGCCACTTTCGGTTGTGAGATTGCCACCAACAACAATCCAGTTCGTCCCCTGGTATTTTTAAATAGGTATACCAAATTTTAGCCCAATCCGTTGTTCGGTTTGGGTGCACATGCATACAGGGTAGAAATAAAGTAACGGAAATATTCGCTAAATCCATTAATAATTAAAATACTGAAAAAAAATACCAACCAAATATGAAGGGGCTAAAATCGGCAAATGAGTCGGGATAAAATTTAAATTAACTATGGTCGGCTATGTGACTTTAATTACTCTGACGAGTATTTTCAAGTATTTTCGGAACCCTTATTGAAAAAATATGTATACATATTATCAGGGACATCCCCTTGAAGAAGGAGAAAAGGGATTTGCAGCAGGAAAATCTGACTGTATGTGGATTTGTTAATGAAAACGTTTCAGTTTGAGATTAGATCCGCAATATGTCAAACTTAAAAACAATATGATTCCGTTACTGTACACTCAACTTGATTTATTCATGTACAAATCTTCTTTTAGTAAATGCTTTGCACACTAGCATATGTCTTTAGACTTTTTTGCCAATTTTTAGTACACGTCGTCACACACTGTGTAACCTTTTCCCTTTAGGAAATATGTGAAATGGCAAACCCTCGCTGTGATATGAATTACATTGCGGAACACTCACAGAAATTATATTCCTAGAATGCCAGTACCATATAACAAAAGTAAATATCTATGGTAAATATACATCGTTTTACACTGAGTATGAGGCTCCAACCAAGGCTGTGGAGGTTTATACACAGGTTTCCGTAACTACACATATTGTAATTCAAATTATATGACTACCAAGTGGATTTTGTTTGTTAAAAAAATAAACTATGTTAACCTGACATTTGATTAATAACAGTTTTGTCTTTTTCTAAGTTACAGTTAAATGAAATTTGATCTTTATGATCTTTCCCTGTTCTGCATAGTAAGAAAAAGTAGACAACAGTATATGTGACCCGCTCTATACGAGTCTTAGATAAAATGTCTTATTTGACAAGCAATCCTAACGGGGATACGTTTGGTTGTTACATTCATAGGTTATGTTGTGTCAAGAAAATAGGAAACAGTCAGTAATAGATACCCACTTTCCTTTCACGTTGTTCACTGGTAATACTTAGCACGCATGCCTTCCTCCTCACCAACTGAGTGGTATTGAGTGTTCAATTGTGGGCAAAAATTTTCTGCGCATCCTATCCGTATAGCATTCTAGTAATAAGATGTCTATGGGAACACTACAATAGGTCTTACTTCTGCTGTTTCTTTTTTTGTCGTTTTTCATCTTTTTGATTTAAATACCGGCGAAATTATACTCAAAGTCCCATACCTACTACACCATATAAATTATGAAAATTATTCCGAAGACACTAGTTAATACTTTCACCACCAGAGCGGCAACTCTTTCGCTCGTTGAGGCGAATTGGTTTTCACTATATTTTAAAAGAGATCGTTCTTTTTAATTAGTTTTTAATGGTTTAACATTTTTATTGTTACATCAGAAAATTTTCCAGAAAAACCAACTTACCTTGATATTAGGTGGAAATATATTGGCTGGGCCACTGTCGACAATTATAAACCTCGCTATCACTGAGAGGATATTTCCCGCAATTTGGAAGATAGGCAGAATATCTCCTATATTCAAGAAGGGTGATGTGCATCTTGTAGATAATTATAGACCCATAACTATTTTGTGTAATTTTGCTAAGGTCTATGAGAAGGTTCTCTACAGAACCATATTCCGCAACACGTGTCCGTTTATATCCCCTTATCAGCATGGATTTATGCCCCGTAGATCCACTGTTACGAATCTGGCTTCTATTTCCCAGTATATTTGTGAGATTTTAGATAATCGTGGCCAGGTAGACGTTGCTTATACCGATTTTTCACGCGCGTTTGACACAGTTCATCACGGCTTGCTGTTGTTTCTCTTGGCTACTTATGGTGTTGGTTGCGACTTGCTTCTGATCATTAGATCATATCTTTCGGATCGCACGTCATATGTTTTTTATAACGGATATTCATCGCGTGAGTTTAAACCTACTTCTGGCGTTCCCCAGGGTTCGAATTTGGGTCCCCTGCTATTTGTTATTTTCATCAACGACCTTCTGCAATCTCTCACATGTTATGTTCTGGCTTACGCCGATGATATTAAAATCTATAAATCTATAAATTCCCAGGATGACATTAGAGAATTGCAGAACAATATCGACCTCATCATGGAGTGGTGCACCAGATCCAGACTCTGTTTGAATATTGACAAATGTTGTATAGTCACATTCACACGCAGGAAGAATGTCAGCTTGGGTGTTTACTGCGTGGGCGGAGTCGAACTTCGAAGAGCTTCCACGGTTAATGACTTGGGAGTCACATTTGATGACACATATACCTTTGGGCCTCATATTGAGTCGTTGACATCGTCAGCATCAAGACTACTTGGGTTTCTTATGCGTACTTGTAGCATGTTTACTGACCCAAATGTAATTAAGACCTTATATATTACTTATGTTTTGCCAAAGCTTGAGTATGCCAGCCTTATATGGAGCCCTATCTACGCCGCCCAGCATCTGCCACTGGACCGTGTTCACCGCAGATTTCTCAAATACCTATCCTACGGGATCGATGGGGCATATCCTGAGAGGGGCGTCAGTCAGACGGAGCTGCTACAGCGACATGGCTTCAGCTCACTCTCAAGCAGGAGAGATATGGGAAGTATTAGGTTCTTGCGTAATTTACTCTCCAATGGGATTGATTCGCAGTACTTGCTTTCCAGGGTGCCTATCAACGTACCCAGACTCTCCTCTAGATATGCTGCACCTTTTCATCTGCCGCCTGCCAGAACAAACGTGTTGTTGCGTTCGCCGATATTGTTCATGTGCCGTAATGCCAACAGATCAGATGAACATTTCTTTCTTTAATTTTTCTGTTTACATGTTGCAATGCTTTTATGGGTTACTTTTGAGTTTTATAAGTTACAATATACTTATTTTTGTATTGTCTTGTTAATGGGGTAACCTGTTAGACAATAAAGGTTATTATATTATTATTATTATTATTATTATTATTATTATTATTATTATTATTATTATTATTATTATTATTATTATTATTATTATTATTATTATTATTATTATTATTATTATTATTATTATTATTATTATATTAGTAAATATTATGATCGAAGTAATCTAATTATTTAGATTAGGGCATTAGTTACCTTAGTTACGGTTTTTGATAACTGTCATTTGGATTTGTCAAGCAGGTATATCAAAAGCAAAAGTACCCGAACATAAGGCTGTTCCAGTAGCTACACAGACTGATGTCACTGAACGAAATTATTTTTGTTAAGGAAAATAACACAATGCTGGAACCAAATCTGTTCGTTTACCTGTTCTGCATTGCTGTGATTTGGAAACATTTTGTGAAAGATGTGAATATGTGTCAGCACTTAAATTATAGTAAAAAGAAAAACGGGCCTATATGGCAATCAATCTGGTGAATTTAATATAATTGTGATGTTATGCCTGATATCATGTTAAGCGTCTCATTTTATGACAATTACTAACAATGAAATAAGTAACACATAAGTAACGTAATTATGGTAATTATGGTACGCCGGTCTGAGTTATAGATTATTTCCTTAAAAGCTGTTAACACTTTAAATGACATTTTCTTATGTAACAAAATAAAATTGTATCCCATAAAAAAAAACAGATTAAAATGTACTATCAAAATCAAATATTGGTTACCATTTAAAAAAAAACTATCTATTACGTCATAAATCTTTTAAAAAATGGTAAAAATTATTATATTAACGGAATTATAGAATTTTTCCGTTACTTTATATCCACTCTGTAGATACACACACATACATGCACAAACATCCACCAAATTTTCCAGAAATCATTGAAATCGATTCAGGGGACCCCAAAACGCGTATTTCCGCCGAAGTCTCAAATTTTGTTTTCCGTCGATTACAATACTTTCCTTTTAGGGTACTAGTCGGAAAGTAAAAATTGACAAATATATTCGTATCTCTCTTGTGACACTTCACCGCCGCATTTTATAGATCTGGGCTCCATCGTTCCCTTGACCTGATAAAACGCCTTCCGGTCGGAGGGTATTTTATCCCCACTGGGATTCACTGGTTTATAGCTTCAATGTGCTAACGTGGCAGTTGGAAAGGTGGAGACCACCCCAGATATTCACTAAAAGCAAATGATTCTGATAACTTTTAGAGCACGCATTGTATTCGTAACTATCCGTTTTGTACGTAATGAAATATTTGTTCAGTCAAGCGCGTCACAGTCACACCTTTCAAATTTATCTTTGGTTATATTTAGCAAGCAAAAATTATCCTAACGACAAATTGAAACTAATGCTTTTGTGGCGCATTTATTGATTTATGGGGTCTTCTTGGAGTTTTTAATTTACACTATTAGTGGCTTTTAGCAAAATTAATTAGAAGAATTACGTTTGATATTGTTAACAACCGCTTAGAACAAGTTCAAAACAAGGAGCTTTCTACGGCTATTTATAAACGTGATAACTGGATAATTCTACTGCTAATATATCAATATTTTTAACAGAGTGTTATGTTTATACTGCTATTATAATAATAATAGTAATAATAATAATAATAATAATAATAATAATCTTTATTTCCAAAAGGTTAAAATCCACCCAGCTACAGGAAATATACGACATAAAATAAAAATACATGCAATAATAAAACAATAAAAAAAATAGAAAATTTTAACGTGCGCCTAAAAAACCTCATCGCGTCAACGGTGGGGTCGAAGAACAGGTCGCAATACGGTGCAATCTCGTTGCACCGCTTGCACATAAGAGCAACCGGCGAATTGGAACGGACGTTGGTTCTGTTAATCCCATCGTAAAACGTTGGTAAAAGACGAGCACCGCTACGCGCTACATTGGTATGCAATGACTGGAGCAATGCCATGCAATCGATGTTGTTATGCAGTAGCTTGTACACAAATTTGGTAGTTGTGGCCGCCCTACGTACTTCCAATGATCTGAAGTCGAATCGCTGAAGTAAGGTGGTGATGGTATAATCCGAGCCTCTAGGTGGGTAAACCCCATCCAGCCGAAAGCTAAGATACTTCGGGAATAATTTCTGAACTGACTCAATCAGATTAATATGGGCGTTCCAGACGATGGCGATGGCGGCATATTCAATGCGTGAGCGAACTAGTGCAAAAAAACAAGGCAGTAATGCACTCAATCGTCAAATCCTTAGCATTACGATATACGAATCCATAAGTTCTTAAGCATTTAGCTGTAAGATCGATGATATGCTGCCTAAAAGTGACCTTCGAATCGAATCTAACGCCGAGATCCATACAGGTTTCGTATACAAAATGATTTTTCCGTGTTCAACGATAACCGAAAACGACGACACCAATCTTCGATTCGAACAAGATTGAGCTGCAAACGCAAACAATCCTCTAGTTTCTCTATCACTAAGTAGAGTTTCATATCATCAGCGAACAGTAAGTCCCTCACAGTCGACGCAGTCCATGATATCGTCGATGAAGATAAAGGTCCCCATACACCTGCATACATGCGTGTCATACATTGTGTCATGCATGTGCGCGGTACATGTATGACAAGAGTTTAGTGCCCACACACCTACACTCAAGCTTGTCATACAAGTTAGTTTGAAAGTGCACGATGAACGGCGAGAACGAGTACTTTCTATTAGCAGTGGCGTACGCTACTTTAATTAAGAAAAAACGAAATAAAGTTGTTCAACAGCGGTAGAGTAGTTTCAAACTAAGAAGAGCACAGTTGTATATGCAACCAATCATACCCAGTGTATGGTTTATAAATTGCCTATGTATATTTGGTTGCATATACAACTGTGCTCTTCTTAGTTTGAAACATCTATAAATACGAAGTAAATGGGTGAAAGAATGGCTTTTAAAGCGCTCGAAATATGCTCATAATAATTTATTAGAAGAATTACGCAGAATTAGCACAGTTTTCTTTGACGCATTATGTTCTATATCTTGTATTATTTTTAATAACACTTCAGAAGCAGCATCCTTCATGTACCACGGGTGCTAAGTATAGCGATGGGTTGTCTCGGTCTTATGCGAATCGTCATGCTACCGAAAACTTCCATCTCACCTTAGCACGCGTGGTAAAATGCACACGGTGTGAAATGGGTGTGAATAGGTGTGAATACTTAAAAGTCGGTAGGTACCGGAAGGGTCGAATATTGATGTTAGGTTCACAGTGGTCTAGAGTGGCTGTGGCTTCACAAAATTAAATAATTGCAAAAGTGTTTAGACACTTCATTGTGCCAACGATGTAGTCGGAAAGTTGAGGGCCACCCCAGTTTTTGTTTTAATGATTATAATTTTAAGTTTGACATTCCGCTGTCTGTAAAATATGATTAAAAAGTTGGTTGCCATAGGAAATATTTAGGACGAGATTAATAACTCCAATATTAAAATATGTATGTTTGCCTAAACACCTTTTTTTGTTTTGTTTATAATAATAATAAAATATATATTAAATAATTCACAGAAAAAGGTGATTCATAGGTGATTGTTAATACGCCTAGCTCGTGGCAACCAGCCGTACATATATATAATCGACGTGCACAAGTCTCCCTTCCATAGGTAAAAGTGTTTTATCTTCATTTCTTTGACACACAATTGCGTGATTAAAGTACATTGTTATCTTATCAATCAGATAACGTGTGTATTACTGTATAACATGCATTTATAAAGTCAAAGGTCGCTTAAAAGAGTTGCTACTACAAACTCCAATCCATTTTTCGTAGTCCATTGTCAGCTGACAGTGTCAGTTGTCAGGCTGAGTTTACAAATATACATTTAATAAGTACGCACTTTGGAAGCTAATTGTTTATAAGATCTTTTGATAAGTGTAATTGATTAAACGCTAAGGTGACGAGTTGACCTTTTTTTACAAGTTGAAATTTATTAGTGCACCAGCTGCTTTGTTTTGTTGCAATAATGGGTAATCGATCATCCTTATTATTACGCCAAGAAGAAATAGAACAAATACAGCAAGAGACTGGATGTAAGTTATTATTTTGTTTTTAAGTTATTTTGGTGATATTTCTTTAGTCACTGGTAGGTACCACTTTCAGAAAGATCCACTTTAACTGTTGATTAATCATTAACCTTCCGATTCTTTACCAGTCAGAATGCAGATATTGCAGGTTTAACAGTCATTTAGACTTAACGGGCCTTTCGGCAAACCACCACAAGTCTTTATTCTCAATACAAAAATTGCATCTTTTTTGTTATAGTCACGCCAAATCAGATAGAACGGCTATATTCTCGATTCACTTCCCTGGATAGGGGAGATTGTGGCACCTTGAGTAGAGATGACTTCTTGAGAATACCAGAAATTGCCATCAATCCCTTGGGAGAACGTATTGTGAATTCGTTTTTTCAAGATTTTAAGGACAGGGTGAATTTTAGGCAGTTTTTATATGTACTAGCGCATTTTAGACCAATTAAGAAGAACAAGGAGAACACTTTGAATTCGAGGGAACAAAAGTTAAAATGTGAGTATACCATCTAAAGTGTAAGTTTTTTTTTACATTGAGTATACAATTTTTGCAAATTTTTTTAGTTGCTTTCAAAATGTATGACCTGGACAACGACGATTTGATATCAAGGGATGAACTTTTGGCAATCTTGCATATGATGGTCGGTGACAACATTAGCGAGGAGCAACTTTCAAGCATTGCCGAAAGAACTATATCAGAAGCTGATGAAGACGGAGACCAGATGATTTCTTACGAAGAGTTCTGCAAAGCACTACAGAGGACCGACGTAGAACAGAAGATGAGCATCCGCTTCCTAAATTGATCTCGTACTTAATAAAGAAAGGTGTGGCCAGTTGTAAGATTTTGTGCATTTAGTATTTAGTAATACCCACCTAAGAATATACTAACCTTGTAAATTAATTATAGTAGCTTTATTAGTGTGTATTATGATTAGTGAGTACACTTGTAAATAATATGTAAACATGATTATAATATATAAATTCCAAATGTTCTATTATCTCCATAATTTATTACCTACTTTACATACAGTAATAAAATAAACACAATTAAAAATAATAGTTGAATATAATCTTTTTCTTATACCCTAACTAACATGTATGTCTGTGTATTTAAGATGTTGAAGACACTGCCAACTTCTTCAAATGCTCCATGAATACTTGAAGGGACACGTCGTCAGTTAGAACTGGAGCTCCGCCATCCTAAAAATGCAAAATAATGATTTCCCAAAAAAATAAGATAATATTAAACAAACTAGATTCGTTCAGTTTGAATTTTCTAACATTGGGCTCGGAGAATTACGTAAGAAATAATGAGACAGGTTCTAAATAGAGTTTAATAGTGTCGTAAACCATTAATGTTTTATGACTATGACCTACATCTGGCTATGAAAGTCCTATGAATAAAAAGGATTACTTTTGTGTTATGTTGTAATATTTCAAATTGAACAAATCCTTTGTACGCTATTTATATTTTATGGATTGGACCATAAACAAAGAAGTAAAGCTATCCGTTCAGTCAAACTTTTAATTTTTATTCAAACTTAGTTTGACTGAACTACAAGGCAGTGATGTAACATTTAGGTTTTTGTTAGTAATGAATGCGGTAGATAGCAGTGAGTAAATACAAGTAGGTGAAGACACATAGAAAGCAAGCAAATGCACAGAAGGTGTAAAATAAAATAAAAAAAAAAACACTACTATACCATGGAGGTCATTGTGCCTGGCATATTCTGCGAATAAAATATGATATTGTTAAACATGCATTTATTAAAAAAAAACAACACATTTAATTATTCCATTTCAAATTAAGGCAGTATAAAACTGAGACTTGCTGATAACAAATTTTTTATATCCAATTATTAAAGTTCGTTTGAACAAAATCGGTGTTTAGAGTATTAATGTTTTCCGAATACCGATATTTTTTATATTTGAAGAAAATCATCTGCTGCAAGCTTCCTTTAAGATCGGGAGAATAATCGATTAAATAAAATCATTCAGATAAAGGCACAATTCAAATTTTAAAGTGATTTTAATAATATAAGTGCGGGTTTATTCACCCATCAATAATGTTCTGTATTGCAATCTATCAAATACATCAAATTTTGTTGCCCTATTACAACTTGTACGAGCAATATATTTCTGATGGAAGTCCACAAAATGCATGTCTTAACTGATCAATTCTGATTTAAAGTTATGTTTTCAAATTTAAAGTGTATTTTCAAATTTAAACTGTTTTATTTTCAAGTTAAGCAATTATTAAAGACAGAACATAATAACTTTAATTTTTAATATGCTTCGACACGTGAGTCTTGACAGAATTGACAAGTAGCATTTCTTACATCTTTAAAATACTAAAAATATAGGTTTCTATAAATCCAATTGCATTATTTTTAAACAAACTTTTTTATTCCCAGTTTGTTTCCCTGCTATTGAACTATATGTGACTGCTCTATTCTTAAAAACAAATGATATAAAATTGTTGCAATAAAATCATATATAGTTTATACTGCCATAACAACATGAAACGCATGCATCTATAAAATCTAGCTGATCCACAGACTGACCCTACATACAGTCTGCGCATACTTGATCTAAAAAAACAACTCGGACAACAACAAAATGCAATACAAGGACACTTACCCCGCCAAATGAATACATGTTGTTGTGAGTTTGGCTTGGATTAACTTTCGACAGCAAAAATCTAGCTTGGGATCCGCCTTGCTCCGTATCAATATATCTCGGCATCGGAAATCTGGTCAGAAGAATTTCCTGAGCGTCATCGACTGGCGCTTGGAGAAGCTGCCTAAAATTCTCGTACTCCGGCATGTCCTGGTATTTGTGACTACGCCATTGAGCGATGGTCTACGATAAAAAATAAAATAGTAAGTTAAAAGAATCCCACAATGTGGTGGTAATGGTCTTAACATAGTATTGCTTACCTCTCCGTGGAAAATTAAAATTTGGAAGAAGGTGTCCATTAATAAGATCCTATCAGGTTGAATAGAACTGGTGTCCAACAAAACGGGCTCCGGGGGTCCGTTGAAACTATAGCTGTACAGAATCGGCTGGATCATGATTAACGACTGAGTTAGGTCTTCGCGCATGAGCATGTGGCGATAGAATGAAGTCTCGTCCGGCGAATTATTGAAAACTTGCAGGAATTGCGAACGTCTCAAATGGTACATGAATTGTGGATAGAGACTGAAGTTCTCGCCTAACCGGAAACTTCCCGGATCATCTTTGTTGTACTCTCCGAACTTCTGGCACTGAAATATACAAAATTTATAAACAAATAAATACGATTTATAGATTTTCACAGACACATTATGATAGTTGAGGCAGAAAAACATGAGCAGGACAAAATTTTGCTTGTACCCAGGCATGACAATGTGGAGCAAGTACAAAAACTGGCTTACCACGAGCATTAAAAATATTAATGCCCTCGAGCATAAATACATTAATAAATAATCGTTTAGCTGTCAGTTGTACTTTCCAAACTTCTGGCATTGGATCAAATACAATTTATAAATAAATAAAGATTTATTGTTGGATAAATATGATTTTTAAACACCTTGACAATTTTAAGCGAATGAAACGTACCAATCTGATTAACATTCTGTCCACCCAACGTAACACATCCGGACCATCTTCTGATTCAGCTTTGTAGACGACCATCCTTGCCATTAAAACAGCTGCTGCTTCTTGATCAAAGCCGGAACTTATGTGGTGAATGTTTGCTGTCGCATCTGCCCAATTTCTTGCAATCGTGGTTACCCGAATTCTCTTCTGACCAGTCGAGTGCTAATACAGAAAATTACAAACAAGTTATGAAATACATATAAAAAAAGAATGCCCTCCTGAAAACGTGATATATTTTCATCTCCCGTAAGCTATGTAGTTTTTGGTGGATTTTGATTATTCTTCAAATTATATCTTCAGCAATTACATACAAACTCATATTAGCTGTGAAAAATGCTGAAGAATTTATCTATAATTTGCTATAAGAATGTAAGTCCACCAAAAATTACAAAAATTATTGGAGATCAAAACATTATAAAATTTGCCTTAATAACTAACTCACTAGCTAACTAACCTGATATTGTGTGATAAACTGAATGCATCCTCTCCCCCCTTGTGGTATTGGCGCTGAATGTTGATTCACCACCTCAAAGAATAGAGCGACAGTTGTGCTAGGCGTAAAGGTACACATTTTCCACTGCACGGTGTTGCCCATACCAATTTCGGTGTCGGCCACTAACGGACTTTTAACATTTAGAGAAACACATGGGCCTATCCCTCCCTGTACTAAAATTTATAGAAAAGAATGATTATTGGAGGCTTTTTCTCAGTGAAGTATATTTCACAGAAAACTGGTTTTGGATTTACGTAACGAATGTTGTATACTCTATAGAACCGACATTTATAATTAAGTTTATGATGTCAAAATAAAAAATATTATAAATAATAAATAGAAGAGATAAATTTCAAAATTATTCACTTAAACCTAAAGGGAATATAAAATCTTACTTTTCAACTCTCTAGAACACTTAATCTCCAGTGTACCATTAAAAGCCA
Source organism: Aphodius granarius (assembly GCA_963971325.1). NCBI lineage: Eukaryota > Metazoa > Arthropoda > Insecta > Coleoptera > Scarabaeidae > Aphodius > Aphodius granarius. Next base: position 28,337,204 of record OZ020222.1, on the reverse strand, counting down.
TTTTCAATTCATTCTTTTGATCGCGAGAAAATACTCTTTGGAAGGTTTGTTTGAACAGCGATGAATTGAAAGAATCTCCCATAACCATATGACCACTAAAAATGAAAGGTAATTAGAAACAGCTAATGTAATTGGTTATTATTATATACCCAGTGGAGTTACAACACTGCTTCATCTCCATCAAGCCGGTCTGATCCAAGGCGCAAGAGTAAATATCGATACAGTGACTGTTTGTCGCAGCCCGCAAGGCCAAAGCCTCATAGTGTTTGATACCCTTTTTCATATATTTTGCATTGTCCTTATGGATGTCATGGTGAGACCTAGAAATAATCATTTATGGCTTAGTTGTTTGTAAAATGGCATTTAACAATTTTGATATACGGACGTTAAGAAATGCTTTTTTGTCCTGGGGCCATATAGATGACTTCATGCTCGTTGTTATACAAGTAGAATACAAACAAACAAATATTTGTCATGATTTTCAGATATTTTATGATTTTTGAGATAAAAAAAACTTGAATAAAACCTAAAATTTTGTTTTACCTTTTTTGCCTTAGGGTCCTAAATATTACTTAATGCCCTTTGCTAATACAAACAAATATTTGTCATGATCTTCTAAGACATTTTATGATCTTTGGGGCACAAAAACTTGAATAAAATATAAATTCTGTTTTGTACCATGGGCATTACTTAATGTTAATGTCCTCGGGCAAATAAAAAGCCCTTGGGTTCTCGGCCCTCATAAATAAATAATCATTTGTCTTACTTGCTTATAGTGCCTTAATACTATGAAGTACTATTAGTACTATGTGGGCATTAAATTAAATAATCATATATGGCTTAGTTGTTTGTAAAGTTGCATGTAACAATTTCGATATGCGAACGTTAAGAAACGTTTTTTGCCCTAGGGCCATATAGATGACTTCGTGCTTGTTACTACACAAGTAGAATACAAAAAAAAAATTTGTCATGATTTTCAGAGATATTTTATGATTTTTGAGATAAAAAAACTTGAATAAAACCTAAAATCTTGTTTTACCTTTTTTGCCTTAGGGTCATAAAGATTACTTAATGCCCCTTGCTAATACAAATAAATATTTGTCATGATCTTCAAAGACATTTTATTATTTTTGGGGCACAAAAACTTGAATAAAATATAAATTCTTGTTTGTACCATGGCCTTTACATAATGTTAATGCCCTCGGGCAACTAAAAAGCCCTTGAGTTCTCGGCCTTAATACTGTGAAGTACTATTAGTACTATGTGGGCATTAAGTTACCATTTTTTTGCCTTAACGCCCTAAAGATGACTTAATGCCCCTCGCTGTACAAGTAAACAACAAACATATATTTGTCAAAATTTTTAGCAACATTTTATAATTTTTGAGACACAAAACTTAAATAAAATATAAATCCTTATTTGAACCATGGGAATTACTCAATGTTAATCCCCACGGGCAACTAAAAAGCCCTTGGGTCTGTAAAAAAAATTTCAAATAGAATACCTAATGGGTAACTTCAGATCATCATTGACTACTTGACCGGGTCCCTGGGAGCACGGTCCACCCAAAAACATCATAATGCGGGCTCCAGTATTGGCGTAAGAGCACTCCAGCAAGCCAACAGCTATGGAAAGAGCGGCACCGGTCGATCTCAGAGACCGTTTTCCTTGCCCGACGGGCCAAGGATCTCTCTGTAGCTCGCCGATTAAATCAGTGAGACTCATCTCACATTTGGAGACAGGTTGCAAGAATCTACTTGCGGGTGGCAGCGATTGCTGAGGTCTACCGGGCTGAACCGGTTGCTGCTGAGGCATCGGTGCGCCTTTTCCAATACCCAGCATGTCTTGGATTTGCTTCGCAGTTAAGTCCTTCGTGCCACGGAATACGTAGGATTTGCTACAACCTTCTGTACCTTGAGAAAGAAATTAACTTGTAAAAATGTGTAGTCTTTTGTTAAAAAATGTCCAAATAATGCTTTAAATATCTATGTCTTGGGCAATAAAGACTTAACTCCAATGTCATGATTATCAGGTAAAATGTATGATTTTTGAAGAGCAAAAACAAGAAGAAGACATAAAATGTGGTTTGTATCATGGATTTTACTTCATGTAAATGCCCTTGAGCTACTAAAAGGCCTTATTAATGCTTTTTGAGGAATAAAGGCATGAATAAAACTCTAGAATATAAACAAATACAAATATTTGTCATAATTTTCAGAAAAATTGTATGATATTTGAGGAACAGAAACATCAGTAAGAGATAAAATGTTGTTTGTATCATGGGCTTCAGTTAATGTTAATGCCTTTGGGCAACTAAAAAGCCCTTGGGCCTGTGATGCATAAATACATAAATAATCACTAAGTTCTAGATTTCTACGAAGAGAATCATTCTCTTCAAAATCAAGTCTCCAATCTAAACATAAATAATCACTTAACTGTCTGTATTTGTCGTTATTTTCACAGACATTTTATGATTTGTGAGGAAAAAAACATGAGTCAGACATAAAATTTTGTTAGTATCGTGGGCTTTACTTAATGTTAATGCCCTTGGGCAACTAAAAACCCTCATGCTTGTCAACCCTACAAGTCCATTGTAGCCCTTACCTAATTCATGTACTTGAACCATCTTTCCAAACGTAATCAATCCAACAAGTGCGTTTGGTGGCATCAAACTCAACGACATTTGTAGAGAATCTTTCAGAGCTCCCAATTCTTCATCGTCCATACAAGTATCGATAACCAATAAAAATATCGGTGGCAAACATTGCGCTCTGGTAATGGTGTACTCGATTGTCGAGAAGTTGGGCATTAGTTCCGCGGGCTGATGTTGTTCGGAAATAGCGGCATACTGAGGCGGAAACTGAAAACAAACCGATTACAAATAGTACATTAAAATAATTTATTAAAAGCAACTTACGGGGTTTCTTTGAAAGCAGAAATTGCAAACCCATAGTTTTGCTCTGTAGTCGACTTGACACATTGGGTTCAAAATCGCCCTACAGTTTGTTCGGGTGCACAAAACTGGGTCGTACTGGATCGGGGGCAAGTCTGGTCGTTCTTTGATTGGCTGATACAGGCAACCCAGAGGAACCACCAAACGTGTAGCCTCGATTCTACTAGATGGCCAAACATTCCAAGTGAATCGGACCCCATCTCGGTCCTCATTCATCTGTATATATTCCTCGTACGTGGACATCTATAAGAAGATATGGTGGACAACATCATCAAATCTTAATTTTTGTCAATTTACAGGTTAATGATGAGGATATCTTGAGGAATATTGATTAGATAAAAGAAAAGAAAAGTACCTTGGTTTACTGCACCACGGGGAGTGTTAAAATATGCACAATTACGGCTTTTAATTGAGAAACACCACAATTTTCATCGTTTCAAAGAAGCAACTCCACGTCACCTGTCAAAGACTTGCAGGGAGACCTCTATCGGCGGTTTACGTCTCCTGCCTAAAGTCTTGCCACATATTTCACTGACAGCTGAGCGTTCTGCATTGCCGGCAATACAAAACAAAATGGCCGCGTGCTAAAAAATTAAAAATTTGAAGTCTTGTCAAAAATCAAAATTCTTGTATTTTCATTAAAATCATTCAAAACTTCTTTGTTATAATGTGATATTTTTTGCTATTAAATGTAAGTATATAACTAAGGTATCTATATCAGTCCACAATATGACATATAACCTCGAATTTAATTTCTTTACATTTTTTTTTGCCGAATCTCGAACACGTTTTCTTTAGTTTCAGTTAAAAATGGAACAAACTAACGCGGCCGAGGATGAGTCTGCCAGCTCTGCTCCGGTATCTCGATCCGAAAGCAACTTGTCGAACTCACTTTCTACCGATCAGACAACTGCTGCGATTGCTACGTAAGTCATTACATTTTGATATCTTTGTCAGAATCATTTGTGGTTTTTTGTAGACCATTGAATCCTCCTCGCCCTAATTCCTCTGTCCTCTGGAAGTGTGACTTATGGAATGCTTCCGAGTCCTACACTACCGATAGCACTGAGACTGTATATGAAGAAGAGCAACTCGGCGAAAGGTCTATTCTTCACTTAGATTTTAGCTTTACGTAGATTGATGCTTTCGGTTAATATGCATGCACAATTTCTATAAGAAAAGCATGATTTTGTGTAATCACTACTTTTTTTAATAGGTCTAAAAATTAGATAAACATAAGCATTTTATTCGCAAAATAAGTGCTTACAATAACCGCAGTAATAGAGGAGAATATTCACAAAAAGCTTGGTTTACACATTTATTCATATATACTTTCCATAAGTAATCTTATAAAAATGATGTTACATTTAACAATATTCTGTAAGAAAAAGAAAAAACATTCCTTATATAAACTGTTTTTAATATTCTGTTGAAACTTTATGAACACAAGCAATAATTTGTTAAGGCATTTTCACTACAGTGTGGATTTTTGTTTATAAAAACTACTTTATTAAAACAGAGATTGTTCTAAATTGTCAAAATTGAAGAAAACTTTATGAAGACGTAGAAGCCGACGTTCTTTGATAACTACCGCCAAAGTCTGAAAATAAACATTAAAAAACGCGGTTATTTTTAAAAAGTCATGTACGATTTTTTAGTCTTAAAAAAGGCACAAACAAATTGGTATACGTATCTAAAGACACTGGAAAATGAGTTGGTATCAGTTTGGTCAAAATCGGTGAAACCCCTGAGAAAATGCAGGTCGTATTTTCACTGAAATCCCGACTGTTTTTCGTCGAAAATAATACTTCGGTTGTAGGGAACCTAGTGGGAAAGTAAAATAAGTGATTGCTACTACCTGCAATAGGCCAAGGTTTTATTAACAGGTGATACAGGTCATCTGTAACGGTAATTCGCAACTACTAGCAAATGAACCAATTTTTAAAGCATACCGATTTAGAAAGTGAAAACGGCATTGTATACGGTTACGGTGTATTGGTTTTTGACCATTTTAACTTTGATATTAATCATTGTAACAGCATATGTATGCCCGTCCATATAAAATTCTCCAATGTTTGAAGTGTTTAAAGTATCTTTCGAATAAATATTGAAATGATTCATGAAATATACATTCCGGCGAGACTATTAACTGTTGCTTCTAGAATGTCAATGAAATAATTAAAATGTACGTCACAAACGGAAGCGCCATATGCGTTTTTGTATGACTAGGATAAAAGTTATATTTAAAAGTTGATTTCAAACATATTTTGGCTCTGAGTGGCATTGTACCAAGTCTGTATTTAAATAGCTTTGTCTCAATGTAATCTATTCCACGTATTATTTAATCAATTCCAAGAAAAAGTGAAAAGTAATCAGCATTGTTGAAACTTAGATAGCCGGTGTAATCATGAAACTCGATCTAACTCTTGATACCTAAGTGTTTGTTTTATCGATCTAACAGTAATTAGTGGTCGAATAAAGTAACTCCTAATAGATTTTGAACGGTTAAATCGATTGGCTTGTATGCAGTGGCGGCTCTTGTAGGATACCTGATGGGAAGGAGGCCCTAATTTGATTAGAAAGCCGATTGTTATTATACTCAAAAAAAAGTTATCTAAAACAAATTTTGAATAACATTTGTGGATTTTGACGATTTTTGTAGCAATATCTATATATCTTATATCTATACTCTTGTTGGCCGTTCAAGACTGAAATAAACAGTTAAACTTCCTTAACATTTCACAAGTCTTCTTCTTCGAATGTGTGCAGATACTTTTGTGTATCCTTTATATACTACTTATAAAACTTTTGCATTTGCATTTTATCAGATTGTGCGATCAAAAGTATCGTGTATCGCTATAATTGTGAAAGTTATAATAAAGATACTTGCTTCCTACTGTGTCTAATATGGTAATATTGCGATGTTCCAGCTTAATATATCGCCTGTCGTCACGTTAGGAATGCCGTAGTCTCACGTAAGGTGATCTAATCGCGTAATATTTATGTAGATCGTTTTATTTAATTGTTTATTTCGTATTAACTGCTAAAAAGATATAGAAGTTATTAATTAAAAGGGCAACCAATGATATGCTGTTTAAAATCACTTTTAAGTAGTTAAAACATGACACATAGAAATGAAAATATGTTCTAGAAAATCGAAAATATGTCCTAACTGGGCAACTCATAATAGAGTTGATTGAAGAAATACTTGATTGTATTTGATCATTCTCTTTGATTTCACACACAATATAGGTACAAAATGTGGGGTTGCTCCCACTCAACTTTCCGACCAAATCGTTGACACACTGAATTTCCTAAACAGTTGCAATTATTCACTTTCGTAGAAGCCACAGAGTGACTGTGGCTTCTACAGACGAACTTGTTTCTATTAATCCTTATAGCTCCAAAACTGCATTGATTTGTAAATTGGTACACATGTTTATCGTTATTGGAGGGTGAGCTGGCATTAGTTTGGTCAAAATGCATACCCACATACATTTTCCAGAAATCAAAATTTCAGCGGATATGTGTATTTCGGATGTGTATTTCCGCTAAAATTTCGATTTTTTTTTTCGTCGATTACAGTACATACTTTTCGTCGAGGGTACTGGTCGGAAAGTAAAAAAAAAAAAACTACGAAAACGTAACGATTTATGTAGCTTTCATCATCATCTTAAATATCTGGGGTGGCCCTCACCCAACTTCGCGACTATATCTTTTGCACAATGAAGTGTCTAAACACAATTCGCCAGAACAAGCGAATGTAGATGGCGCTATTTACCCCGAATTGTTTAATTCAAATTTCTACCACCTGAGCGGAGACTCTTTCGTTCGTTGAGGCGGATATTCTTTAATTGGTCAAGTACTTTGATTCATATTTCGATTCCATTTAATAAAAATAATCGTTGTTTTAGTTGTTAAATAACAATAATTCTCAATGAAGTGTCTAAACACTTTTGCGATTATTCAATTTTGTAAAACCATAACCACACTGGACCCTACCTATGGTCTGTTTCTATGACATCTGTCATAGTGACATTTAATGTCATGTCATACCACTGACACTGCCGTTTGTCAAATCTGACAATTGCAACACAGCGACAAAGGCTGTGGATTCTATCAAACTGCTTCTATAAAAGCTTATGACAAAAGTTTCTAAACACTTATAGTATTATTCAATTTCATGAAGCCACAGCTACTCTGGACCTGAACCTAATGTCAGTCATACAGTGGCCTACAAAAGTCTATGTACGTTGGCCATTTCTGCAATCTGACTAGTCCAAAAGCATTACGAAGAAAAATAATGATGCAGTTTTGTTTTAAATCAACATTTATTATTATATAATAAAAAATAACATGCTGCGATATAAACTTAACGAATTATTCACGAGAAACGAAAGAAAAGGAATGACAAAAGTCGTTTCGTCTATGTTACTGTCGAGTTAGACAGTATAGCATAATGTAATCAGACAAATTCCATCCAAGTTTTCATACTAGAAGTCATCAAATTTTCTATCCGCCTGAACGGGCGAATGTAGATGGCGCTTTTTACCCAGAATTGTTTAATTCAAATTTCTACCACCAGAGTGGGACTCTTTCGCTCGTTGAGGCAAATAACCAATGAAATGCGTCATTCGCCTGAACAAGCGAATGTAAATGGCGCTATTTACCCCGAATTGTTTAATTCAAATTTCTACCACCAGAGCGGAGATTCTTTCGTTCGTTGAGGCGGATTATTCAATTTTGTGAAGCCGTACCCACTCAGGTACCTACCTTAACTACCTAACGTTAGTTTCAATGACATTTGTCGTAATGACATTTAATGTCATGTCATGTCAGTGGCACCGACGTTTGTCAGAATGTGACAGTTTGCAACACAGCGACGAAGGCTATGGATTCTGTCAACTTACCTTAACCACCTTAACCGTTCATCCCACTGGTCTACATTTTGAGGGTCACTGGAGGGTGAACTGGTATCGATTTGGTTAAAATCGGATAAATCCCAAAGAAGATGCATGTAACATTTGCCACTTCCGGTTGTCAGATTGTCATCAAAAACAATCCAGTTCGTCCCCGGGTAATTCTAAATATGTATACCAAATTTGAGCGCAATCGTGTTCACGGCCTTATACACATACATACATTTTCCAGAAATCATTGCAATCGGTTCAGGGGACCCCAAAACGCGTATTTCCGCTGAAATCTCGAAAAAAATTTCCGTCGATTACAATACTTTCCTTCTATATAGGGTACTAGTCGGAAACTAAAAATGAACATGATTTGTATGTAACATTTAATAATTTAAAATTATTAAATGTTATCCATAAATAAAATTATTAATTTTATTTATGGATAATATTAGATTTTTTATCCTAGCACAAGCAACACTGCAAAAAAATGTTTTTTATCTGTCGACGCGTTTTTTCGATATTAATGTCTTATCAGCAAAAAAATATGTATAAGTTTTAAACAATTATATCCTAAAACGTTGTTTATCGCAGACAAAGGCTTTCTGTGGGTCGGATCATAGATAATTTCTAGTGACCCACTTGAGTTTCAAAGACATAGTACATATATGTAATATATAAAAACAAAACGAGCATTTAAAGAATGTTCGTATTCATTAAATGAATATACATAATCAGCTGATATGATCGTCCGGCAATCAGAGTCGGCCAGTTGTACCCTTATTTTGTTCTTAATCTTAATCAACAGGCATAGTGAGCTATTATGGTTTTAACGTATGACTCCAAAAAAAAAGTTTTGCAAATGTACGAGGAATGAAAAAGTTTTTTTTCTTTGAAATTACATACTATTGTTAAAACTGACATAACTAAAGAATTTCGTTTGTTTCCATTGTTAAATATCTGGGGTGACTCTCACCCAACTTTCCGACTACATCGTTTGCACAATGAAGTGTCTAAAGACTTTTGCAATTATTCAATTTTGTACACTACATACCTAACGTCAGTTTCTATGACATAATGACGTTTGTCATACTGACCTTTAATGTCATGTCGGGGCACTGACGTTTTTCAAAATCTGACAATTCGCAACACAACGACGAAGTGGATTCTGTCAAACTGTTCTTATAAACTCTTACAGCACTTAACTAAACCGTTCATCCCACTGATCCGCAAATTTGTGTGCATGTGATGTGAGTTGATCTCAATCGGATGAATCCCTAAGAAAACGACCGGTGAGAAGTTAACCACAACAGTTATCCACAACCTTTTTTCTCAACCGATTTTAATGAGTTATACATCATTGGATAGCGCATAACGCCCTGAATCTCCCCTAGTTTTGCCAGATCAAAAGAAAATCAGAATTAGCTCCCAAAAATTGAAAATAAAAGTTGAATTTCTCGCAATTTCTCAGTTATTACACAACCTATCTCAACGATCTTTGCATTACTGGAAAGTACAGATCTTCAAGTACACCCCATAGTTTTGCCCGATAAAAATTATAATTATAAACTTCTGTCAAAAAAATAATATATATATATATATTGAAATATTAGTGTTCTGAACGATCTCTATCTGCCAACCACAGTTATCCACAACTCTTATTTCTCAACCGATTTTAATGAGTTATACAGGGTCCGGCACTAACTTGGACACGAATGGGAATTTTTTTTATTATCCATTTCTCAGAAAATTTTATTCTTTATGAAAGTTGGCGGTAGGTCTGAAATCAAGAATGCCATCATAAGATCTTAAAAATATCGCACCATATACTGGGTGTTTAAACACCAATTTTGTAGTGGCTAGTGATTTGAAATGATTCTCCTTAAACGGTTTCTTAGATATTTGTTTAAATTTCATCTAATACTCGCGATTACGATAGCGTTTTGAGCGCTTCTTTAAAATCACTGCAAAAATTACCGTTTTTTTTGTGCGCTTATGTTTTTTCACCCAGTAAATATCAAAATATCATGCAATACGCAACACAGATAAGTAAGATAGCTTCCATTTACTTATTATTATTGATTGTGGGTGTGCTGACAACACTAATTTATCAGCTGTTCACGTATTTGTATGTTATACACCTCAAAAAAATGGCGACTCCGAAAGGAAAGCATAATAGCGTCATGAAATTGCTTGATTAGTGTGTATACGCACATGTGCACGTGTGCATTTCCATAATTAATTCAAATTCTTTTGGTTTAATTGTGTATCGAATGAGTGAACTGGGTGAAAAATCATAAGCGTACCAAGAAAAGGTAATTTTTGCAATGATTTTAAAGAAGCCTTCAAAACGCCATCGAAATCGCGAGTATTATAGGAAATTTAAACAAATATCTAAGAAACCGTTTAAGGAGAATCATTTCAAATTACTAGCCGCCACAAACGTGCTCTCAAATAGTGAAAATTTGAAAAAGAAGCAATTAATTTTTTTTTCTGTCATAGTTGACTGTGATTTTAAATCTGAACGTAATTATTAATTCTAAGCAACATTCCCAAATAAAATATTTGGATAATATTAATATTCGAGGTACTTTACTCTTATGCGCGTTTAACTTTTTTTTAAACACCCAGTATATGGTGCAATATTTTTAAGATCTTATGATGGCATTCTTGATTTCAGACCTACGGCCAACTTTCATAAAGAATAACATTTTCTGAGAAATGAATAATAAAAAATTTTCCCATTTGTGTCCAAGTTAGTGCCGGACCCTGTACATCATTGGATAGCGCATAACGCCCTGAATCTCCCCTAGTTTTGCCAAATCAAAAGAAAATCAGAATTAGCTCCCAAAAATTGAAAATAAAAGTTGAATTTCTCGCAATTTCTCAGTTATTACACAACCTATCTCAACGATCTTTGCATTACTGGAAAGTACAGACCTTCAAGTACACCCCATAGTTTTGCCCGATAAAAATTATAATTATAAACTTCTGTCAAAAAAAAAATATATATATATTGAAATATTAGTGTTCTGAACGATCTCTATCTGCCAGCCACAGTTATCCACAACTCTTATTTCTCAACCGATTTTAATGAGTTATACATCATTGGAAAGCGCACAACGCCCTGAATTTCTCCTAGTTTTGCCCGATCAGAATCAGAATTAGGCCCCAAAAATTAAAATGAAAGTTGAATTTATCGCAATTTTGCCGAAATTACCAGGATCATATCTCAGTTACTACCCAACCTATCTCAACGATCTTTGCATTACTGGAAAGTACAGGTCTTCAAGTACACCACATAGTTTTGCCCGATCAAAATATTGACAACTTCTTCCCAAAAAAAAAATTTGAAATATTAGTGTTCCGAATGACCATATGACAGCCACAACTCTTTTTTCTCAACCGATTTTAATGAGTTATACATCATATCACTGGAAAGTGCATAACGTCCTGAATATTCCCTTGTTTTGCCTGATCGAAAACATCATAATTAGGGCTCAAAAAATTAAAATTATAGTTGAATTGTTGGGGCTCCCACTCATCATTTCGCGCAGGTCTCAGCATTAGATCCACGTTTTCCCCACTGTGGGGACAACGTGGATCTAATGCTACATCTACTGCGCATTATAATGTTCACACAATTTTCGGTCGACTTTATACTTGTTATACTGGGAGGCATTGGTATCCAAGTGAACATTGAAGAAGTTCATTAAATTATGTATGTTTTTACAATTGCAGTTTTTGTTTAAAGTTTAAAAGTGTCAACAAAAAAGTTTTTTGTATTGAGAATACCATTTACCCAAAACGACTTATTAATACTCATATTTTGATTTAACCGGTTACTGTAAATATGTACATATACCAATTCACACATCAATACGATGAAAACGAGGCATTATAAGCGTTCATAGCAGTAGTGTTACAGTAACCCAACCCGCAGCCTGAGTTGCAAACTGTCAAATTTTGATTAACGTCAGTAGCAACTGACATCAGTTTGTGATCCAGAGCAACTGTGGCTTTGCCACAGAAGTATTGCGAAATATTTAAATGTGTCAACGAGGTAGCTGGAAAATTGTGATCGAACCGGTCGTTCGTATCGCTTTCTCAAGGGATTCTCAAAGCCTAACTTGCTCCTTGTTGGGCCAGTTGTTCTGCAACCGCGACCGCTAAAGGACTGTTTCTCGGTTTTGATTTATTCCCGGATGACATGCTTGTGCATTATCACGACACAACGGTGCATCAGTTCGGTCACCGGGGCGCGCTGCGGTAATTCCCCGACCCTTGGCCTTAAGGCTAATTGAAATGGATTTGAATTTGCGGGCCGAGTTGTGCTATGAATCGCACGCATCGTCCGTCCCGTCAATGCCTTGCTAATCATGGTGCTGCCGGCAGTCGATTATGAAATATGGTGAGAGGTAGGAGGCCCAGGCTGAAGGATTTTCAGGAACTTAATCGCCTGGCGAAATTGGTTTTCCAGTGAGTCCTTCGCTAAAAAGGCGTTCACATTTCCGGACAAATTTAATAGATTTTCGTTCCCTTTTTGCACGGATACGCATGGTTTTTTTATGTATCGTTGAATAGGATTTGTTGTCTAGAAAATTGTTTATGTGATATCATAGATTTACCAAAAGCATGCATAGAGTAGCGAAGTGTTTTCTTGCTGCATGTTTTGTAATCTTTGGTGGATTTTGATGAGTTTTTAGCAAATTTAAGACAAATTAATCAAAATTGTTTTGCTCGTAGACATATTCATTGGTTAACATAATATGTGATAATGTTTTAATTGTGTCTCTATAATAAAATCTTAAAGCCAGCCAAGCGTAATCGGACCAGCGAGTGGAATTTAGTCGTTTAGTGTGTCTATTTCGTCGCTTCAGAGCAGAACTATCCTATCTACAAATTTGGCAACAATTTTGTTTATTCATTAATATCATTAAGAAATAAAACTGATGTAAAAACACCGTTTTCTGTAAAATTCAATTTTTAGAGTTAGACTTACATATATTTATCTTCAAATAAAAAATAGAGTTATTTTTATGCCAAAGTTGTGAAGAATGTTTGAAGACTTTCCGACGGAGTGCGGGCCATTTTGTTTACAAAATATTTTATATTATCTATAATTCGGTAAAATTTAGTGGTCATGCTCTATGAGGGTATACGTTTATCGTGTGGTCTTGTTTTGTCATGTCCGTTATTTAAAATGGTGATAAAATGAGCTTTAGAAATAATTATTTTAAAAATTATATTAGCTATGACGAATTTCGAAGCCCCTGAATCGATTATGCAATTAATTAGCCTGGAAGTGAAAGTAGGTAGGTTGTCACGGCATTCGCTTTGGGACCATCAAGTATGAATTAATGTATTGGGTGGTAAAATCTATTTGAAGAACTGTTATGCTTTTGCCATTTCATGTTTCTGCCGTACTGTGAATCCGTGATCACGCGGTGTTTCATAACCGATGAGTGTTTATTCCATTATAGAACATTACAGCAGCATTTGTAATAATAGCAACTGTGACTGTAGATTCTGTAGATTGTAGGACCATAGTGCACTACAAATTTTATGTACTATCACTTCTCAAAAAGTTAAATTTACAAGGTTTGAATTAAAACACTGGGTCTTCTTTAAAAATTAACATAAATATCTGGGGTGGCCTTCACCCTACTTTCCCTACATCGTTGACACAATGAAGTGTCTAAACACTTTAGCATTATTCAATTTTGTAAAGCCACAGCCACTCTGGACCCGACGTAACGTCAGTTTCTAGGATACAATGACATTTGTCATACTGATATTTAATGTCGTGTCACGTTAGTGGCACTGACACAGCGACGAAGGCTTTGGATTCTGTCAAACTGCTTCTGTAAAAGCTTATAACGCCTAAACCGTTCATCCCATTGATCTAAAAATTGGTATACATATTTAAAGTCACTGTATGGTGAGCTGATATCAGTTTGGTCAAAATCGGATAAATCCCTAAGAAGACGCTTGTAACATTTGCCACTTCCGGCTGTCAGATTGTCACCAAAAAAATCCAGTTTCTCCCCCAGTAGTTTCTAAATATGTATGCCAAATTTCAACCCGATCCGTTGTTCCTTTTGGGCGCAATCGTTTTCACATACATAGACACATAGGTACATATATTTTCCAGAAATCATTGCAATGGATTCCGCGGACCTTAAAACGAGTATTTCCGCTGAAATCTTGAATTTTTTTTTCCGTTGATTACTATTTTCCGTCTAGGGTACTAGTCGGAAAGTAAAAATGATACTCATGTCAATATATTACTAATTAATTTAGCGAAAAATGTTGAGGAATTTGTCAAAACTGTATAGAAAGAATCATCAAAATCCACCAACAATTAGTTATTGGAGATCAAAATTGTCAATTTTAATTGACGATTATAAGAAATTAAATGCCAAGTAAACCTATATTAATTATTCCATAACATGACAGATAAATTTGCAAACATTAAATAAATCGAGGCATAAATTCAATAATAGCATAAATGCACGCAATTCGTGACTGACATGAAAATAATCAAAAACCCCTACAACCGCTTGCAACCGATTATTTCATGCACCCGCATTAAAAATAGAGGTAATTAACCGCGATCTTTTTAGATAATATCCCGGTAAATTAGTTTTTACTCGACAAAGCAACTTATTAACCTAGTTTTTAATAGAAACTAATTGTAAAATTATCCATTGGGAATCAGCTTTTCTTTATAGTATCGTATTCATGTTTAAATTAAGTTCTTTCTATTCGATGTGGGGTCGATCGTTAAGTTTCTTAATAATTAGGGGTTGAGGACATCGCCCATTATGTAGTTTGTCACACTGATTCCAACGGTTCTATTGGATTTTCTCAATCTCAAAGGGATTGGAAGTTATGAGATTCCAAATGGTTGAAAATAGTACAAAAGTTTGAAAATAACTATTAAATACGACAATTGTAACGTCAACAACGCGATTTTCTTCTGGAAATCAATTCCGGTCTTAATTCTAGATAATGTTTTGATCCCTAATGCAGTTTGTTACGCTGATTTCCCTTCCTGTTAAATTTTTTCGATCTGGAACAATTCGGAAGTTTTTATATGCCAAAGTAGTAAAAATGTTCTCATTTATTTTTTTGTTTCATTTCAGAGACGCCCAAGAAGACCTCACATCACCAGACACTTGGATTTTCGGGGGCCAATTAGGTTCTAAGAACGCTGTACTCGTCTTTCGTAGCTCGGCTCTAGCAAATGCATCCGACCTGGCCATCCAAAACAAACCAGCTTACAAATTACACATCACCTATAAAGTGTTGCAGGCAGAAACAAAACTACTAGCTAAACTCTTGGAATGTCACGGAATCACGGAAGTTGTGACCAATTCTTCAGATTTTAACATTTTATGGACCGGTTCCCATCCAAAACCTGGTAATTTAATTATGTTATGTTTAGAATTAGAATTAAACCGTGAATGTTTTAGGATTTATTTTTACAAAATAAGCACACAAAATGACAAAAAGAACACAAAAAGACAGTTTAAGCATATAATAAGCACAGAAGGCATGTTTCATACATTTTTCTATATATTTAATGCAATAAAAATGTTTATTGATTAATAATAGAAATAAATAATGAGTTTAATACATCCATCAACAAAACAAAAATAACTTTAACAAAAATAAATATTTGGGGTGGCCCTCACCCAACTTTCTACATTGTTGGCACAATAAAGTGTCTGAACATTTTTTCAATTTTGTTAAAATAGAGCAACTCTGGACCCGTCAATCAGTCGACATAATGACATTTAATGTCATGTCATGTCAGTGGCACTGACGTTTGTCAAAAGTTGACAATTTGCAACACAGCGATGAAGGCTGTGGATTCTGTCAAACTGCTTCTATAAACTCTTATAGCGCCTAAACCGTCCATCCCACTGATCTGTAATTTGGTGCACATATTTAAACTTACTGGAGGATGAACAGGTAGGTATCAGTTAGGTCAAAATTGGACAAATCCCTAAAAAAATATATGTAACATTTGCCACTTCTAGTTGTCAGATTGTAACCAAAAACAATCCAGTTTGTCCCTCGGTAATTTTAAATGTGTGCAAAATTTTTTTCTACGGAAATCTCGAAATGTCATTTTCCGTCGATTACAATACTTCCTTCTAGGGTACTAGTCGGAAAGTAAAAAACATTCTCTATATAAATTATTATTTTCTTTAAACTTTATGAACAGAAGAACATTGCATTTTGACAACATTGTGGGATTCTTGTTTATAAAAACAAGTTTCAATTAGAGATTGCTCTAAAATGTCTCAATTAAAAATATGCTTTTTATTGGATAATATGTCTTTGTAAATTGAAAAGCTTTTCTCATCGTCAACCAAAGTAATGGGTGCATATTTAAAATGATTAAGAGGCACGTCAGTATTAATATTTTTCTGCCAAAAATCGCTCCTGAAGATATACACAATTTTGCATAAGATATTTTGGTTCTATTTTTATTTTGACTAATTAGCACAAACAGGCGCCAGCTGAAAAGTGCCTATCCCCTCCCCTCGCAGAAGTTGAGAGAAAAGCAAAGTAAGCACAATAAAATAGGGCCATAAAATAAGCGTAGATCCTTATGGAATTTCAGCTGCTTACAATAATACATTCAAAGCAAATTGCTTAGGATGCACACTCTAACAATTACATTATATTGTAGGTATGTTGAGATGTCTGGCTGTGCACCAGAGGGTAAACCATTTCCCGAGATCGTACGAGTTAACGAGAAAAGATCGTCTTTACAAGAACATTGAGAAAATGCAGCACATGAAAGGCTACAAACACTTTGATTTCATTCCACAAACGTTTGTTATGCCCGGGGAATACAAAGATTTGTGCACAACTCATCATAGAAGTAAAGGGCCGTGGATAGTGAAGCCTGTGGCTTCGAGCAGAGGCAGGGGCATATACATAGTGGAAACGCCAAACCAAGTTCCCCTGGAAGAACCTGTGGTTGTCGCGAAATATATCTCGAAGCCTCTATTGGTCGAAGGTCACAAGTGCGATTTGAGATTGTACGTTGCCGTTACGTGCTTTGACCCTTTGCTGATCTACATTTACGAAGAGGGGATGGTACGGTTTGCGACTGTCAAGTACGACACTAGTCACAAGACGTTGTGGAACCCGTGTATGCATCTCTGCAATTACAGCATTAATAAGTACCACAGTGATTATGTGAAGTAAGTAACTGAGCTATGAAGGTAGAAGTCTACCCCCTGATAAAACGCACAAAAACATGGCACTTTATTATTTCAATTCATGAGAAAAGTAGGACATGTATTAGCAAGTTATTTTTGCTAATACACATCAGAGAGTGTGGGAAATACTTTTTTTGCTGTTAATAAATAGCAAACATTGGTAATATTTGGGACTGGAGGGAACTACAATGACTTTTAGCTCCAAACACATTTATGTACAATTCTGTGGTACTCAACATTTTGATTTGAAAATCAGGATTAAAAAAATGTTTTGTTTAAGCATATAATGAAGATTTAATTCTTTGCAGATCTGATGACCCAAGTGCTGAGAATGTCGGCCATAAATGGACCCTGAGTGCATTGCTGAGGCATCTGAAAGCGCAAGGAAAAGATACCGCGTACCTCATGTCTCAGGTGGAAGATTTGGTCGTTAAGGCTATACTGTCTTCGGGAAACTCAATTGTTACTGCTTGCAAAATGTTTGTCCCTAATATCCAGAACTGTTTTGGTAATTGTCATAATAAAACGAAAAGAAAACCGTCCACCACAAAATTTGACAACCTTTGATCTACGACAACTTTTGTAAACTTTGCTGATTCTTTCAGCAAATTATAGCTACATTATTCGTAGCTTGTGGAATAATTGACCTTGGTGAAGTTTTTGCCTACTCATTTTTAATATTCAAAGAAAAGACTGTACCTTTAAAAATTATTACGAGATCAAAATTGGTCGATTGTTTTTAAGTGAGCGCTTTTTTTTTCTTTTTGGAGGTGCGTATAACATGTTGGTTTATTATTTTCCAGAATTGTATGGTTTTGATATACTGGTTGATGAAACATTGAAGCCGTGGCTATTGGAAATTAATCTTTCACCTTCGCTAGGCTGTGACAGTCCGCTAGATGTGCGATTAAAGTCGGCAATGTTGGCTGATCTCTTGACGTTGATCGGCATTCCCGCCGTAGATCCAATGCTAAGGTTATCGAACACCACCGTTAGTTCTAAGACGTCCAAAACCAGTGCCAACTTGAAGATGAAACTTAGTAATGTGAGTATTTAAGCAAGGGATTCTCCAAAATTTTTCAAATTCTGCTTTATTACAAACTAGGTTGCCTAATGACTACTTTTTGATACATAAAGTCTCAAACAATGCTTTTATTTAAGATGCATATTTAAACGCTCAATAGAAGAAATGAAATGTGCGTTTACTCTACATTAATCAAATTTTGACAAATACAAAATAGTTGCATCATAAAAATAATAGAATATGTATTCAACTCATAAATATGCCTTAAATTAATGCATTTCAGCAATAGAATAAACATTTGTAAGTTTATATGTGACCTCAGATGCGAAAAGGGACCTATCGTGACGTTATGTTGCATGCTATTTTCGCACGTAAGGTCTCTTCCAATAGGCACCGTTATGGCGCACGTTATTTTTGCACGATAGGTCCCTTTTTGCATCTTAGGTCACATATATTGACATGTCTCTCTTACAAAATATGTAAGCACTTAAATAAAAATTCCGGATTGGGCCCCACCCAACTTTACGAATCGTTGGCACATTGTAGTGTCTAAACACTTTTGCAATTATTTAATTCTATAAAGCCACAGCCATAGACTATATACTTAATAGACTGGTAACTCTCCCACAAAAGGTAGGCACCAAGTTTCAGCGCTTCCGTGTTTGGAAGTGGTACTAAATAGAGAATAAGAGTGGGGGAACGGCGCGCAATTTAAATTTAATTTCTTGTTCAGGTATGTTTTTTTTTAGATCAATATAATGAACAAACCCCATAAGAGTTCTATAGTAACTCACATGTGGGCATTTCATTATCAAAGCAATTGCATAATCATAACAAATATTTAATACAAATATAGATAGGCTTTTTGTGCACAAACTGTTTATTTATTGTCAAAATGTTTTTGGTATTTTTACAAATATAAATATATAATAAATAAATAGCTGGGTATTTGAATGAAATAAATCACACACATTTAAATATTTGTAAAAAGTGCATTGCTACTAATGTAATCATTTTGAACGAATATTTAACATTAATTATCTTCGCCTTTTTTGATAATTTCTAATGCCTTTCTTTTTATTTTACATTTCTTTTATTTCACAATTATGATCGAGAAACTTCTAATTGCAAGTAAATGCTGTTCACTAGGCATATCTGGAGACCATTCCTGGTGTTCATTGAAAGGGTTGTTCTTGTTACCTTTGAGGTGATGGACAAGGTTGCTTCAAACTGCCTAACACATATTTTCACACAGGGAGACATTGGTAAATCAAACACTAGACGATTCTCGACCACTTCGAGTTTTACTCACAGAAAATAGTTAAGTCAAGTTTATCAGTATTTGACAGAATGCTTCCACTCAGAAATATATGAAATAAGCCCACTTGAAAATGTTATCATTTTAAATTTAAGTTGCTCTGTCGGTATCACAGGATGCAGTACTTACAAATTGCGGGTACAGCGCCTCTCATTGTTTGGAAGTGGTACGAACCATAGAAAGAAACCACCATAAACAATGTTCTGGTGGGGGTAATATGAGTTAAACGGCCGTGGCCATAGCCACTCTAACCCCTAACCTAACCATAGAATAACATTTCATGTCATGTCAGTGGCCGCTGATGTTTATCAAAATCTGTCAATTTGCAATCAGAACACTGGATTCTGTCAGACAGCTTCTATAATCTCTTTTAGTGCCTAAACTAAAATTTGTAGTCACTGAAAGATGAGTTGTTTTCAATTTGATCAAAATCGTATTAATCCTAAGAAGACACATGTAACATTTGCCGCTTCCGGTTGTCAGATTATCACTAAATACAATCCAATTTCTTTCCTGGTAATTTTAAATATGTACATACCAAATTTCAGTTCGATTTTTTGTTCCATTTTGGCGCTATCGTGTTCACAGACATATATAGAGACATACATACATACCCACATACATACCTACATAGATATCCACATACATATGTAACCACAAACATTTTCCAGAATTCATGCAATGGATTCCGGAAACCTTAAAACGCATATTTCCGTTAAAGTCTCGCCAAAAAAATTCCGGCAATTACAATACTTTTCTTCTAGGGTACTAGTTGGAAAGTAAAAAACTGAAACACAAAAATCTCCAAAAACGCCCATAATTTAAAATTATCCAAGACCCTGATGATCCCAGATGGCTGAAACTTTCAATTCTTGAAAGTTGTTCTAAAAAAATGTCCAACATTGTGTAGAATTATCCAGAATTGCCAGTATTGCTTAAGATTGTCCAAAATTGTCAGAACATTTGAAAATTGTAAAATATTGTCTAAAATTGTTTATCAGGCGTCTAAAATTGTGAAAAACGCCCAACATTGTTGAAAGGTTCCAAAATTATCTAGAATTGTACAAATTTAAGTTATATTAATAAATGTGCTATTCGTGTTATATTTATGTAAATAAATGTTCATTTAAAAAAATGGCCTGTCAAGAGTTTTTATATTTCAGAAATATGCCTGACTAGTAAAAAACCTTGCCAATCCCTGACATAGTTTTTGTTTTGACTAATTGGCTGAACTGAATTGTTTTTGGTGACAATCTGACAACCGGAAGTGGTAAATGTTACATGCATTTTCTTATGAATTCAAATGATCTTGACCAAACTGATACCAGCTCATCCCACAGTGACTTTATATGTATACATACCAATTTACAGATCAATGGGATGAACGATTTAGGCGTTATGAGCTTTTATAAAAGCAGGTTTCGATGCTGCAATATCTCAACAAGATAGTGGGAAAGTTGGGTGGGGGCCACACCAGATATTTTTTACAAATACTCAACCTACAAATTACTAAAACTCTTACCTTTCCACAGTACCGCAGGGTTCATTCAGCGGACGGTTTAAGTAACACGTTACCAAGAAAAAGCTCCTCCTCGCAACAGAGTAACAGACTAACGACAAGCTCGCTAAGTTTATCCGCGGAAGAGCAGCGTATCGTAAAAATGGCGAAGGGTCAGTTCGATCGCAGAGGAGGCTTTGTTAGAATATTCCCGACAGTTGATAGTTGGAGCAAGTATTCCCAATACCTAGGTAAATATCATTAAATGAAACGCATAACCATTCAAATTGTTTTAGATAAAATGCTAAACGATTCTAATTGTTTTTGTTCTATTCTAATTGTTTTAGATCCGATAACTGGTATACCTATAGCCTGCAGCATAACGAGCAGTTACAATCTCTCCGTTCCGCACAATTTCAACATGTCGTTATTCAACCATCTTTTTCCCGAAGCCGCAACGACTAACACCCAGATTCGGATAAACGAGCGAGGATTAACAGTCAGAATACCGGATAGAAAGCGCGATTTATCTTTGGACAGCAGCGGAAACAGTAACTGTAAGGAAGTCTCATTTTGTTTTACGTTTTTAACCACAATATTTCTTCGTTAGTTAACCACAGGCAAGATAGATATGAACGGAAATTAAGCCAAGGGCACAAGATTCCACTAATGCCAAAGAAGGTCCTCAAGCCGTCTGAGTCTGCCGAACTTAAGAAGCAAATCTGTGATATGATGAAGAACGGAAAGCGGATGACGTAAGGATGCCTTTCTTATTATTGTATGATTATACTATTTAATATTACCAGTAAAGCAGTAACAGCGATAGTTCTGGATCGTTTAGGGTTATAGATGTTTCAAACCAAGGAGAGCACAGTTGTATATGCAGCCGGAGCGTTTTTCTTGAAAACATTAAGCAACGAAATTATGAATTTTGTTCCAAACTTTATGATCACTCTGTATATTTGCCTTTAGCAGGGAAATGGGTTAAACCTTATAATTAAATTAATTAATCACTTAGTATGCTAAGTGGTTCAGAACTATCACCTTTACACTACTTTATCACTTTCTATTATTAGGCCACATGAAGCAAGGAAGACCTTTAGCCAATATTTGAATTGCATACTAAAGAAAATAGCAAGTGCGCCTTCTGAAGAGGGCCATGTTGAAATTGTGCTGAAGTTTCTACAGAAGGCGTCTAATTATTTAAAAACACCGTTTTCAATTAAGGTAATAGTGTATAATTGAAATATACTTATTGCCAAAAATACCCACCTAAAAACAAATTTTGATCTCTAATAACTATTTTAACCGTTGGTGGATTTAGTTGGTTCTTTCAGCAAATTCTTTAAAATTTTAAGTTTAAGTTTGAAACAACCTATAGAGTAATTCTGTATAGGTGTATCAGTTGATTTGTTTTTAAATAACATATAATAATCTCTGTCAGCTCCAATTTTACAAGGTTTATATGGAATATTTAAGTTAAACAACTACCCTTTTTGACAATTTACAGATAGTTTTGAATAAAAGGACACTACATTTCAACTTCATTTAGATTTAGAACTGAGTGGGTGACCAAGGTTCTAATTGTTCCACACGTGTTCCAAGCCACCAAAACATCATCAACCTCACAATTCAAATAAAAAAAAAAAAATTAGTATTTATTGTCATTTGTTCCATTTGGATGTGTTGACTGTCAAAGAACCTGTGTCGGTTAAAAAATCCACCAAAGATTGCAAAAGTTATTGGATTGGGCCATAGTTATCATTATTAGGAGGTATTAAACAATGTTTTGCTTTTTAGGCCCCAAGTCATAAACTAACTGTGAAGGACAGGGCAGCTATCGTAGCCAAACAATTGAATGACTTTATCTACCTGTACAATAGAGAAACGGAGTTGTTTGTAACACTGAATAGACCATCTCAGATACCTAATGTTACGTTTGTAGAATTTCTAGAAAGTGCCGGGTGAGTTTGATTAATTTTAATGCTGTTGTACCCTTAATTTTGTCATGTAGATACTTGGAAAGTTATTAAAATATCCATTCTTACCCTGTGAGTCGTTTTTCTTGCATGAGTTTCTACAATATTTTATTTTATTTGTTTCATTTATATCATATAATTTTTACATTATTATTATTATAGGGAAAGTGATCTAGAAGAAGTATTATATTTGCAAGCAGTGCCAACCAATGGAAGCCAATCAAAACCAAACTTCCAAAGTATCTTAAAATGTTTACCAAGTGTGACAGGATCATGTTTTAAGTCTCCTGTCAGCCGCCGTAGCACCATAAAAGTGTCCCCTTTGTCTTGATTAAGGGACTATGCACACGCAACGTTTTTGTTTAGTTTTTTGTGGATAGTTCTTAATACTCATAATTTCCATCACAAGTCATTTTTCTTTTTTATTTATTTATCGTTTTTCTTAGTATGTACTATTTATTATTTGGACCTTTGTACATGTACTTGGTCCATAGGTTTTTTGTTATTGTTTGCTATTTTAGAAGAAATGTCTAGGTATATGCATATTTCACTATTTTTTTATAGGCTGTGAGTTCAAGTGAATTCTAATTTACGTACTAGAGCCCAACAAAGTTCATTAGGCTAAGGAGCTAACGATTACTTTACTTAAGAAATTTACCAATACTGAAAATTGTAAAGCAAAGTGATGCAATGTCCTTGTTACATAAAGCAGGGGTAAGACATAACATTTTATGTCTTACCCCTGCTTTTGTTCCTCAAAAATCACAAATTACCTCTGACACTATCATTATTTAGTCTGTTTGTTATTCTGGTGCAGTGTAGTGCAGAGCAGTGTAAATCCAATCAGCATTATAATAGTTGTTTTGACGGTTATAGACTTTGATTTTCTTTTTATTGCATAGAACATATAATGTTCTTAATATAAAATTACAATAACCTCTGTAACATCACGTCAGTGCAAACTGATTAGGAAGTGCACAATAACTAACAGCGTACACTGCTCTACACCGACTGCCTGAAATCGATAGCAAAGTATAACTCAAGGTTGCACTAGGGGAGGGTAACAAACAAAAAGGGTATCAAACTGGCATGGCACATACACTAACGTCTCTATTGACAACCGAGAGAAGTAAACAACAAATGAAACTAGTTTCTGTATTATAATGGCAAAAAGATGAGTACCTATTTTGAATAAAATCTAAAGTTTGCACTTTAGATTTCATTCATGAAAGCTTACTTGTTATTCCATAATTAGAATATACAATTAAGTAGGTAATAAAAACATTATTATTGAAATATATAGTATATTCTAAATGTCTGGGGTACCATGATCTAATCATTTTCTTAAATGCATGTTGCCTAAACACTTGGAATTGGCAAATGATCTAACAGTACTTGTAATCTTGTCAACATAAGTTAATTGTCATTTCTTATCATGTTATACAGAAACCTAATTTTTACTTTCCGATTAATACCTAAGAAGGAAAGTATTGTAATCAACGGTATTGTAATCAATCTGTGAACATGATAGCGTCCAACCGGTACAACGGATTGGGCTGAAATTTGGTATACATATTTTGAATTGCCAGAGGACAAACTGGATTGTTTATGGCCATCTGACCATATCTGACAACGGAAGTGGCAACTGTTACATACTATTTCTTATGGATTGAACCGATTTTGACCAAACTGATACCAGCTCATCCTCCAGTGACTTTAAATATGTATACATATTTGCAGAACAATGGAATGAGCGGTTTAGGCGCTATAGGAATTTATATTGATTCGTTTGTGACATAATGGAGAACTGACGTCATCATACCGCGTCAGCTCACACGTTATTGCTTGAATATTATCGCCTGGGATATTATCGCCCGCGATTGAGGAATAAATAAACAAGAAGCAGAGAAATAAACCTCGTAGGAAAACACACGCATATGTGACAGTACCTTTATTAGAGTTATTTGTATCGAGAGGTCAGTCAGTCGTATTGTTATAATCCTGATATAGTATATTATCGTCTTCTCTTACATACATTCGTTTTTGGTGTTTCACCCTCTATAGTCTATAAGTTTAGAGAGTATAAATGTAAACAGTGTGTCATTGTAGTCGGAAAGTTGGGTGGGGGCCATACCAGATATTTAATTGTTAGATTCTAACGGTTGCCAATAGCGGCGTTAGTGTTGATGTTATACCAGTTGGATACATTTTATGCATGTTCTATGGGTATGACATGAATTTATGGTATAAAGCAATGCAGCTTTTCAACCATTCAATCAAATTTCTGTCGGTAGCTCTCTAGCTATATATTCAACCAAATACAAGCAAACTATTCTGGCTGTGTGAAAGCCTAACTGCTGTTTTGAGAAGCTGTTATTAAGTGTCATTCTGACAGATCATTACTTAACCAATTAACACACTTTTAAATTTGCACATTTTTTAACCATACCTGTCCCTTCTCTGTTTATATACTCAAGTACCAAAAAAATTCTTCAAATTAGATAAAAAACCTCAAATAACACAATTGTACTTTAATTTTGTACAGTATTTTAATAGACAGTTGCGCAACCTGCCACCGTTAGCTTAATAATTCATGGTACTTTGAACTTGCACGTTTAAACAAGGCATTATTTAGCAAATTCTGACCTTGTAAAACTACATTTTTAAAATTTTTAAATGACATCTGATTAATGGATGTATCCATTTTAATACCACATAGTTCAAATTTTTTAGAATATTTATGAAATATGAACGAAGTTAACTATGACTGTGACTTATAGTCAATCACTCAAATGTGCATTCTCTTTACAAAGAAAACTTGCAAAATTGTTTGTTTTTATGTAAAACGGTTTTGTTCACTATTTTTAATAACATACAGTCAATTTTAGTAGTTACCAGACAACTTACTTCTAATATTGCTAGAGTTCCAGATTATTCCTGATTATTAATGGTTAAAATTACTTCTTTGTTAATGCAATTTATTATATGTTTGGTACAATATAACCTGGGAAATAATATTTAACAGTTGATATTCTAGTCACGGAAAATTGTAGATTATTCTTTTTTTGGATAATCATAATAACATAATAACTGAATCGTCCATACTCTGATAAAGTTGATTGTATTTATGGTTGTAAATCTTATTTAATTTCTTTATTTGCTGATTTTATTGTGTGTCAACTAAACTAGTCTTTCTGCTTTATTGATGGTAGTAAGACATAATTTCAGTATGAAAATCTGTCAAGTATGAATTTATTTATTTAAATGATGTACTTAAGCACATATATTAACACAAACATTCTAGACAATTCCTACCTAAGAAAGCAATATTTATTTTTATTATTTAGGGCTGTTAGTTAAAATTTACATGTTCTAATAATTATTATTGCTTTGTGGCACTGTATGTTTTGTGTCTATTTTTGTGATAATTTTTTATTTTATTATTTGTGTATAAATCCTGACCTACCGTCAAGATTTGCTATCCTTCACATTTATTTCCATGGCTATAATAATTATTTGTGGTGCCAATTAGAAATCAATACTTGTTAAATGTACAGATTATATAGCTACATACAACAAAGTTTGAAAATATATAACTAAAATGTACAAGCCAAATATATATTTAGTTTGTACAATTTTGGTTGTAAGGTAGCTTCTGATAATGTGAGAATTTTAGCAGCTTGAGTTAGCAAAATCTATTTTTCAAGGATGTTTTATTAAAAATTGTCCAACTTTTATACATTTGTAGCTTCAAAAAAAATTCTATTACTGAATAATATATAATTAAGAATACAAGTAAATTGCCTGAACTAGTTATTTGTATCTAGTTACTACTTAGGCCTAAGTAATTAAAACAATGATTTTTTCATTGCCTACGCAAATTGTGAATATCGATAGATAAACAAGGTATTTTGGTATAGCTTTTACAAACTTATTTAAATGTCTGGTAAAATAGTGTCTAGTCTACTTTTATCACGCAATTTCGTAACTATAAAAACTGGGAGAAACTTGACGAACACATCTTTAGTGGGGATTAATCATTGTATGCCTCTGTGTTAATTGTATCACAATAATTTTTTGTCTTTGTTATTGCTTTTATTAATGTAATTCTCAGGACTAGCACGTTTTGCTGTTCTGTGAAAGAATCTTTGTTGCACAATGTGGTTTATTGATTTTGATGTCTTTTGCAAACTTATTTATTCTTATTCCAATAAAAATTTCATATGAATACATTATTTTATTTCCCTGATGTCCTTATATATCCTTCTATAGTATGATATAATTTTGGATACAAGTCAGTCATGACATAATATTGTCACTAGCTTTCATAATGTCACTGCAAAAGCAACCTAAAATAATTTTAGGTAATTTTCGGATTAAATGGTAGCAGGTGACCGAGATTAGAATGATATGATTCTACATGTGAAATAATATTGTTACTAACTCGCATTAACAAATAACTGCAAAATTTCAAAGTGACCTACACTAATTTCAGATGACTTTCTGTTAGTAAAAGGCTGTGTTTGGAAAAATAATCGAGTGACACTAAATAGTAGCAAGTGATTTTCATTCATTATATAATATTGTTACTAGTATTCATAACAAGTCACTGCAAAATTTCACAGCAAATAGAATAAGGTTAGGTGAGTTTCTGTTATAAGACACTGTGTTTAAAAAAATAGTGTTGTGACATGATATAATATCTTTACCAAGCTTTTTTTGGGCGACACTAAATAATAGCGTGACATAATAAGTAGTAGTAAGATATAAGTGAAAAATATGATATGAAAATCCATTAATAAAAATAAAACAATTGTCCATATATCAATGTTGTTATAATACATTTATTGCAAATGTTACAGAAAAAAATAATAATAAATTATAATGTGCTTACAAATTTAAATTAAATTCAACCCAAGCAAAATGCAATAAAGTTAGTCTACATAATTAATTAGAATTGCACAAGACAATGTTAAGGAATAAAATTTGCACACTCAGCACTCACTGAATATAAACTTTGAAAATTGAAAATTGTTCAAACACATACTTGATAAATATATGTTTTTATACCTCACAGAGTTATAGAAATATTTCAGCATCAGTGTAGCATCACTGTAGTTAGTAGTGCTATTACGTATATATTAAG
Source organism: Aphodius granarius (assembly GCA_963971325.1). Classification (NCBI taxonomy): domain Eukaryota; kingdom Metazoa; phylum Arthropoda; class Insecta; order Coleoptera; family Scarabaeidae; genus Aphodius; species Aphodius granarius. The sequence continues at coordinate 28,309,134 of OZ020222.1, read as the reverse complement.
TGGGTGCTGATTGTTTTATATCACACATGACAAGAGAAAGGCCATGTTATCACATAACTTGTAATTATATATTGCAAGGACCTGCCCGTCATTTTTTAAAGCTTTCTTCTTATACTAGAAATATACCAAAGATCAACTAGAGCTCATACTGGGTAGTCGTCAATTTCCTATTTTATAAATATATCTACAACTAATTTCATACATAAGTTCAACATAATCTTAAAAACCGAATATTTATTTTAAAAATGGGCCTAAAATTAATTAGTATGATCTCTTTTATCACAATGGTAATATGAACTTTGATTCACCGGTAGTCAAAGAATAATGAAATGGATCTTAAATTTAATGTTTCTTTTTTAGTACAGAGTAAGATGAACAGGATGAATGACTTACATATAAATGAAAAAAATTTAATAATAGCATCTTTTAAGCGTACATACTAAGCGCAAAAAAAACGCCCTCCTAAAAATTTGACAAATGTAATCTTTGGTGGATTTTGATGATTCCTTCAGCAAATTATAGACAAATCCTTTGAAATTCTTCCCAGCTAAAAATCTGAAGTAATCAAAGGACAACGTAATATCCTTTGATTCTTTTTGGTATGTTAATTTTCGAAGAAGATACAGTGTTTTAACTTAAATTAGTGATGTCTCTCTTCTTTTTAGAGTGTAAGAAGTTATAAGATACATTTTTCTCATAATTGCCACAGACCGTGTTAATTATTTTTTTTACATTTTATTGAAAAAATTGTCACCATCTGTTAAAAAATACTTGAGTTATGGAGGAAGAAAGCTACATTTCCAAGGTTTTAGTTGTCACACTGCTTCTTTTTTGAAAATTAACATCATGCTGGTTGTACAGATCAAATGAGTTGTAGAAATAATTATTTTTAAAACTGTATTAGCCAGGATGAATTTCAATGAATTTGTCTATAATTAGCTGAATTTAGTAAATTTAAAGATGAGACAATTTTTTTTAGCGTTGAGTATATATTTTGGACAAAGATAAAGTTATACATAATTAGAACGTAGCAACCTTAATAATCTAAAATTCTAATCATTGAAAAATATACACCTGTCTGAGAGATCAAAAACTTTGTTTTTATTCTTGAAGGCACACATGGACAAAGAATGTTAAAAAACTGATATTTATATAATTTAATTTTTTCCATATATGATAAAATACACAGTAAATGCCATATAGTAACTGTCTGTGATTCTGTTCTTGTTTTTCTACATGGAATAGATACTACATGTTATTCTTCTTGGTTTATTACTTGCAATTACATATACAGTATTTATTCATAGCATTCAGTGGCAACATCAAAAACTGCTATCCGAAACATAATTACACAAAAAAATTATTTATATAACTTTCAATTACAACAACATAAAAGTACGAAGAGATAAAACAATAGAAGTTAAGATTAACGGAAGATAAAAAAATAAACTCAGCTTATTACGTATCCAAAAACCGCAGAAATATATGTATATATATATATCATCCATTCTCTGTTTTAATAGTGCTCAGTATAACAAAAAAACAATAATAATATAATATATAGCAACATGTACAATCTAATAAATCAAAAATTAATAAAATAAAAAGAATATAAGACTAACTAGTTCCATATTTACCATTCTCAAAGATACCTTTTCGGAAAAACGGAGAGAAATTAACTAGCGCGTCTCTTGTGATTGGCCCGCCATATGCCAGAGGGCAAGACGGATGAGTTTTACACGCTTCTATGAGGCGACACAGGTACAGCTCTAATTGCCGTTTCCTTGACTGTGCTACAGACTCGGAATTTGAAAATAAATGCCTTGGAGGAAACGGAATAGAAGAGATCTAAAAATTCAAAAATAAAATGCAAAGAAATATTTACACATAAAAAATAAATAATGAAATGTTAAGTTATTTTATAAAATAGAGATTTACCCTCTCGCCATATCTTGCTTTCATTGCTAAATGGAGGTCCCTGAATCTGCGATACCTTCTCAGAACGGTCCACCTGTCATCTACCGTACATATCCTGACCTCGTACTCGTAATGCGTTTTGGAACCTGCGCCTCTCACGCAATAACTCGATATCCTAACAAGTGAATCCATGTCAGTCTCTACAATACGAAAATAAATTTTTAAAAATAACAAAATTACGTTAATTTAATTCAAAACTTATGTTATAGAGTTATTACCTGTTATAATTGATGGCATGGACCTGTACATGCCAGCATTGGAATATGGAGACAAATTTCTATCAAGGAGCTAAAAATAAAATTAAAAATAAGATATTGTCTAAATGCATATATAAATTATCTCCAACAACTTTTATAATTTTTTCTAGACCTTAGTGATTCTTTCAAATATGAATGCAGATGGCGCTATTTATCCCGAATGCTTTAATTCAAATTTCTACCACTAGAGTAGGACACTTTTGCTCATTGAGATGAATAGCCAGCTCGTTCAAGCGAATTACCACAGTGTGTCTTAATTCTGACAATCTTTTTTACATTATGTTGAAAAAATCGTCCCAATCAATAAATAATTCTTATTTTAATTTTAATAAATTTAAAAACTCTAAACTCTAAAAACTAAAGAACAAAAAAAAAACAGTCGGAAACTTACAGGTGAGGATGGAGTGTATAGTGCAGAAGTAGAACCGGTGTACAGAGGCCTTATCGGGCTAGGACTGGGAGTGTCCAAGTCTTGCAAAGGATGCTCAGTGGCAGGCCAAAGTGCGGAAGAGCACGGCCCGAGTTTTAGAGACACATACTGTTTCTGAAGTTCTTGCAACACCTATAAACAAAACATAGATAGCTCTTTTTGAAAACCACCGCAACAAGCAGAACAAGAAAAAATAGAAATCGATAAAAATAGAATTCAACACAAAAAGGAATTGATAAGAAAGACAAAACACCAACAATACTTACAGCTATGTGACCGTCAATTTCAGATTTTGGTCGGTGTGCATCTAAGCTTTTCATGATTAGGTGCTTTTGCTGTGCAACTTTCTGCGCCAACCGTCTCAATGCCTCGCTATCTCTTCTACGTTTACGAGAAACTGGAGATTTATTTTCAATAGAACTAGTCGACTGTGAATCACTTCCCATACACTACAAGAATGAATTGGTAATTTATTGAGGCTAGATAAGACCATCTACATACTCAGCTTTAAAGCTAAATTAATTAGCAAGGTAATGTCCTTGATTTGTTTAAATATGTTAATTATCAAAGGAAATACAGTATTTTAACTTAAAGTGTGTACATTTAAATTTCACTAAACCCTCTGCACATTTAACTTGCACATTGCAGGGTTGAGTTTAGAATTGACAAGGTTTTAATAGAATCTAAAGTGATTGATCCCTAATTACTTTATAGGGTATTTCACACTTGTATCATTGTAATATAAAAAGTTGTTGTAAGATAGTTTTTTTATAATTACCATAGCTCGTGTTAATTATGACAATCTTCTTTACTTCATATTGAAAAAAATTGCTACAATCAGTCACAAAATACATGAGTTATGGAAGATGAATGTTTTTTTTTTTGGAATTTAACACACTGAAATGGAACAAATGCCAATTCAATGGTAATTAATTTGTCTTTAAAATTAAGTACGCAAAAACGTCGTTAATTGTTCTAAAGTTTGAATATATAAACATCATGTTGTTTACATAGATTAAAGGAGTTGTAGATTGAATTATTTTAGAAATTGAATCAGTTAGCTTCGAAGAATTTAGGTATAATTTGCAGAAAGAATCATCCAAATCCACCAAACACAAAAGTTATTAGAGATAATTTTGCCAAATTTTTTTAGCCATCGCTTTACTCATCAGTATATTTCAAAACAAAAAAAAAACAAATTGTGAATGCAGAAGAAATTAAAGTTTGGAATATAATTTATGTATTTTGATTAAATGAATAAATTCAATAAGCTTATTAGAGAACGTTACTGCCATACATCTTCCTAATGTGCCAAAGCATAAAAACAAGAAACATTTCACAGAATAGAAATATGCAAAGTCCGTATAACAACATAACCACAGCATAATTTAGAAATAATAACCAGAATGGAAATATGAGAGGAAACCTGGAACAACGTTTATCAAAAGATCCATATCCAACAGAATGTAACCACATAAAATCTGGGTTATTTGTCAAAAAAACATCGACATGTCTAACTTAAATGTCTAACAACTATCAACACATTAAACTACCCTCTGTTTATTTTATCCTTTATTATTTAAACTTATTTCCAAGTATACATAATCTACTTTCTAATTTCTGACGTCCATGAGAAACATGATTATTGAATTAAATGGCTTCTAAATAACCTGTTTTGCAAATTACTAAAATATATTTTAATTTTCTATTTCTCAATGTAGGTAATAATTAGGGCAACCAATAGTATGCAAGGCCATATCCTTTTTCTGTAGTCCTGGCATAAAATTGGTTAAATATAAATCTGTTTCAGAGAAAGCTGAATATTTTAAGACATATTTGTTATGGCATATTTTTGCATATTCTGCCAAAATTCGATATACATAGATGCATATTTTAATAATTTTGCATATTTTTATCATTTTTTACATATCTGCATATGTTGGAATTTTAATGCATATTTATTGTGGATTTTAATGTGTATATCTTTTAGATACTTATTTGATATGTAATATTAATGCGCCATCAAGGTAGTTTATTTATAGGAAAAATCATAAGCTCTAAGAGTTTTTTTTTAGAGCATATTTTTGGTTGGAATATTAGTTATTAATTGAAAATAACAAGACATGTTGGTTAGTTCATGACCATAATTATTTGCATGGGCAAGATGTTTGCCCATGCAAATAATTATGGTTTGCAACAGTTTTTGTTAAAGCTTCTTAAATAAATGTAAAAATAAGTTAGAAGACCCATGTCAAACTATGAAATCATACATACAATACTTTTTGCTTGATACCGTAACACCAAATGTGTGAAATTTTTATTTAAAAGCATATCTCTAAATACATATATATATTTTTTGAGATATGTTAAAATTAAAGCTAGTATTTTCCCCCAATAATATAAGCAACCTGGTATATAATACATCATTTTTAACATCCTATGATGGAACTCCATATTCATTATTGATTTTCTGTAAAACTGATTATAATGGCATATTAATTCTTGAAAACTGTAATTTACGCATTTGTTTAAAGAAGCAACAATAGACAAGCAGCCAAAAAAGGATATCTTATATATTATTATTATTATCATAAGATATCACATTTGCCATCTGGCGACCGCCATCTGGGGAGCAAGACCACATATTGGAAAATTATTTGTGATGCAAAAACGAATTAGAAGGGTAATGTTTAAACTGAGAGCCACCGATTCTTGCAAGCCAATATTTCAAAAGGAGCAGATAACCATCTACACATCTATACATTTACCACGTTTTGAAAGCAATTACATCAAAAGAAGACACATTTGTTAAACAGAAATATCTACACGAGCATGATAGACATTCAAAAGAAAACATCCCGAAGGACCAAAATTTTATTTCGAGGAAGATATTCAAATAGAATTACGGATGGGTGATTTGACTATTCCAGACAGTATGTAGGTATATAAAAATCATATTGCATACTTGTTTAAAGCTTAATAATCATTAGATTTTTATGGGCTAATGTCAGTCAACTAATGTTGATTGTACCTTAAGTAAAATCAGTAATCTACTTACTTTACACTCCTGACTTTCCGTACTAGACATATCGCTCTCATCGTTCACGTTGTTTGTACGCAGTTCAACACCGCTGTCGCTCATAAAGCGCTCAATCGCTTGATCCACCGTTAATTCTGTGGCGCAACTACTGGCAGCGGTATGGTAAGTATCGCTACTCACGCTGGCAGTTCCTAAACTCGGGCTCTGGGCTGAGTTGATTTTCTTTAAGTTTAACGTTAATGATTGCTTTCTTTGATCTAATTCTTGTAATTGCTGTTCGGTTCTCGAAGCCAAAGATTTCTTTAAAGTTTGCAAATCTTCCTTGTTCGAAATCTCCCCTAATTCTATTTGCTCATCTACCAAATCCACAAGTCGTTTGTCCAATTTTTCTACGGCGAGACGTCTCTCGGAGAGGGTTTGCACCCTACGTTCTAGTTCGGCTTGTAATTCCGCTAATTCACGACGCTAAAAAGGAAACATTAAATTATGTATTTTATTTCTAAAACCATAACTAAACCATAACTTACATGTTGATGTACCATATCCTGAATAATCGCTTGTCCTTTAACACCATTCAATAAATCTATAAGATAATCGGACTCTGTATCAGATAGTGAATTTGTTTCAGATTTATTTACCAAATCCTGAAAACAATTAAACCAAAAATAATTAAGTAGGACTTTAGTGTGATTTATAAACTTTTAAAAATAATGGAAATAAATAACTAAATAAAAAGAAAAAAAATACCTGTAAATCTTTTTTCGTGTGAGAATCAGGAAAATGAAAATCATTAATGTTGGACACAAGAAACTGAGAGCAGTTTTTCAATTTGATCAACAGCTCGTTTTTGAGATCTTTGAAGTGTACATAATCCCTTTGGATCTACCAAAATTTAAAATAAAACGAAAACAAATTAAGAATAAAAGAAACCTAAGCAAAAAATTACACACTTCTCCAATAATTCTCTTCCTCTCGCGCTCTAGTTCTTCTCGTTGAAGAATCAGCTCCGCCTCTTTCTGCCGCAATTCTTGCTCGCGCTGTCTTTGTTGAGCAGTTAAAGACCTCCAATTCTCTTGTAGTTGTCTTGCCTAGAATATACAGGTAATAATAAAAAAAAATATGGTTCGAGAAAACTTTAAAGAAGAAATAACAAATTTTGTTTTTTCCAATTATAAACAGTTGTAAAATGAGTGGACACCCTATATTAAAAATTAAACATTTAGTATCTTGGTCAAGTGACGTTTCAAATGCGAATTCAACACAGAGTGTGTTATAAACAATATAATGAATGCTACATCATGTTGAATGGGAAATTCTACTAATTAAAATATCAGTATACCTGTGCAGCATGCTCCCTTTCCATGTCTCGTTTTTCAGCCTCCAATTTTGCTTGAGCCTCTTCCAAATTCTTTCTACGCCTCTCAAATTCTTCCTGCTCCTTTTCCAATATTTCCTTCTCCTTTTCTAAGCTCATTCTTTGCGATTCTATGTCAAATCTATCATCGTCTAAACTGTAAATAATATAAAAATTTCAATAGACTAAATAACCTTTGTAATCGTTGATGGATCTTGATGACTCAGTAAATTATAAACAAGTTCTTATTTTATCTTAATCTTATCTCATTATTTCTACAATTTCCTTGATTTATTTCGATATGTTAATTGTCAAAGAAGTTGACAAGATATGGCATAAACGTCTATCTATAAAATTAATATCTCTGAGGGGGTAATATTGCAATTGCGGTGTGGGGAAAAGTAGCAGTAATAAGCTCAAAAGATGTTCACATCAGTGGTGGTTACAAGCTGCATTGCTACTATAATAATAATAATAATACCTTTATTCATGTAACCAGTTTACAAGAAAATGAACATGAAATGTCATACACGCAAAGAGGCAGTACTTACAATACTAAAAGGAGTTACAAAACTCTTCAACACTGTAACATGTAATATTTAACAAATATGTTCGAACACAAGACTTAAACAACTTTACACTGGATATAGCTTTGATCTCACGTGGGAGCCGGTTATAAAGCTTGCATCCCATGTAACATAAGCTCCGTTGATACGAAGAGTGGCGATGCAAGGCCGGCAGTAAGTGATCGGCGTTTCTGGTGGGGTAACTATGACCCACTGTATGATTGAACCTATCAGTATGACTGTGCACAAAACAAACAATCTCAAGTATCAGCACGTCATAAAATGTTAAAAATTTCTGAGAACTGAAAGTCCGTCTACATGAATCTCTACTGCGCAAGCCAAACATTGCCCTCAAAGCTCTCTTCTGGAGTAAGAAAATTTTACTGGCTTCCGCCTTCAAACCCCAATGAATTATGCCATACTTTAAAAGGGAGTAGAAATTTGAAAAATAAAAGGTTCTGACGACGTTGGCACCACAAGAGTTTTTCAATTGGTTGATCGCATAGCAACACCGGGACAGCCGCAGCGCCAGTTTCTCCACATGATGGGACCACCTCAAACAATCGTCGACTTCGACGCCAAGTAATCGACAAGACCTATGCACTAGCACGGTCGAGGTTCCAAGGTGGACCTCAGAAACGCCCGGCCCCGAAAAAATCATGCATTTGGTCTTTTTTGTATTGACAATTAATCGGTTGAGTGACATCCACCGCAGAACGCGGTCATAAGTGGCGGAAGCTTTTACAATTAATTGGCCAAAGGTATCAGCGCAAAGGAAAATATTTATGTCGTCTGCATAAAGGGTCGTCTCAATACCATGTAGATATCTTGGCAGGTCATTCACATATAATAGAAAAAGTGTGGGGCCCAAAATTGATCCCTGAGGTACTCCCACTGACAACTTATGAGGATTTGACCTCCTGCCATTAACACAAACAACCTGCTCACGATCCGCTAAGTAAGACCTAAACCACTCAAGTGGGACGCCGTTGATGCCATACTTTTCCATTTTGACGGTCAGGATTAAGTGGTTCACGCAATCGAACGCCTTCGATAGATCCATGAAGAGACCTAGACATGAGATTTTTTTGTCGATACAAGAATAAATATTTTTTGTGAAGTTGAACAAGGCAGTGTCAGTTGACTTTCCTGGACAGAACCCGTGCTGACACTCAGATATTATGTTATATTTAATCAAAAATGACCGAAGTTTGTTGTTCATAATGCGTTCATATATCTTAGAGAAAAAACTCAATAAGTTGATTGGCCTGTAGTTATTCAGATCGTTGTGGTCACCTTTTTTAAATAGCGGCTTTATTATTCCTGTTTACTGCAGAATAGCCAAGAAGACTTTAGAAGACTTTAGAGGATTATCAATTTTGATCAAAGATTACAAAAGTTCGTTCTAGGTGGGCTAAAGGGCTCTCAACCAATTTTTACCAAACTTTAAATATAAATTAATAAAAACGAGTACAAAAATCTGACGATGGCGGCTAGTCTCTAAAATCAAAGGGGGCAGCAAAGAACAGTTTTAAAAAATAGTCCAACAAACAGTGCCAAACAACAGTACTAAAGAGTAGCTACCAAGAACAGTTCCAACAGTTACAACACTTCCCAAAAACAGTTTTAAAGAGTTCCCAAGAACAATTAAAAAGAACAGTTTTAAATAACAGTACCACCAAACCATAGTTTTTAAAGAACAGTTTCAAACAACAGTTTCCAAAGTGCAGTTCCCAAAGAACACTTTCAAGAACAGTATCAAACCACAGTTCTAAAGGACAGTTTGTTAAATAACTTACGGTAAGTTATCCATTGACGCTGCTAAGTCAGGGGTGGACCAACTCAATAAACTTAACCTGGTCAAGTTTAGGGTTCGTTCTCCCTTCCGTAGTTCGGCCGCTTCAGCAGGATCGTTAAATCTAAGATAAAATAAAAATAAATAAAACAAATCACTTACATCAATAAATCACTTTTGTTTGTTTCTTTTTCAAAACTTACCGAAACACGTGCGCCCTTCCTATAAAAATGATACATCCTTGCGACAACCTAGCCGAAGTCTCGATTAAAACATTATTTAACCAGACTTGAGCTCCCGGTAGAGGATTTAGAGTAGCAATTCCATTGTCAAACGTAATTGTGCAGTGTTTCGGTTCCATTCCCGACCCACGCAAGGCAATATCTTGCTTCTCCTCTGCATCTTCTGTCCCAATAGTTGTAATTCCTTCCTAAAAAAATATTTTTTATGTATCTAACTACTATCGTAATCTAAATACTATCGTAATTCAAATGGTATTCTAACCTTCAAATGGTACAAAGTAACACCGGTGCTTAGTGGATCGTCGTCAATGGCAACAAGGTGAGGACGGTCAGAATCAAGGACAACGCCAGGACCTGCCTTCCGCAATCCTAACGCCCTCTGCTCGCATAAGATCGCTTGAGCTTCTCGCCATTTTCCGGCCCATTCTTCCGTTAATTCCTAAGAACCAAAATGTGCATAATTTGCGTTTATTTACTATTTAATTTCAACCACTAACCTTTTCTCTGGCCTCCTTCTCTTGCAACTGAGCCAGCATATGCTCAGACCGATGTTCGTTGAACATGAGAGCTTTTAATTTCGATATTTCATCTCTTAGCTCGCGAATCAACTTCACGTTAGGATCTTCGTTCACGGTCGGTTTGTTAATAATATTCTTCGCCCTATTTGCGTAGCGTAACGTGCTCAATGTCTCACCGTAATTACAATCTGGAAAAATTAAACAAAGTACATTAAAAAATGTTAAAATATGACAATTTTTGATCTTCAATAACTCTTGTAATCTTTGGTGGATTTTGCAGATTCTTTCTGCAAATTATACCTACATTCTTCAGAATTCTGCCTACATAATTTTTAAAATAATTAAATTTACAATTTCATTGATCTGTGCTCTACATCTCAAAAAACTCTATAGAACAATTAAGGACCTTTGTCAAGTTATTGCCTACTCAGCTTTAAAGCCAAAGCAATTGGCCATGTGGGGTAAAGTCAATGGCTTGGGATACTAAAATTTTTTGGTGTAGTGTGTTTTAATTGAAAGTAGAGGTTGTGAAAATGTTAAAACAGTCTTGTAAAATTAGCTGTCGTATCTTAGGTATTTTTTGACAAATTGTGATAATTTTTTCAATATGATCTAATGAAGATTGTCAGAAATAACATGATGAGCTGTGTAACTATGAAAAAAATTATCAAAGCTCTTTTATATAGCAACAAGAAAAATACTTCACTAGCATAACTTTGAAACACCGTGTAGCGTAATTCAGAGTCTATCGCATGATTAGCTTTTACATTGCGTGCATTCAACAGGAATTTCAACATAAATATCTATAATTTGTTGAAAGAATAATAAAAATCAACAACAGTTGGCAAAAGTGTCTACTTACCGGCAGGACTGATAGCTGCAATCATAATAGTCTTTGAATTACCACCCAAACTGTCTTTCAGCAGCCAAGTTAGGACTGAATCTCGATACGGAATGAAGAACAACTTCTTATGCCCGTTGGTCTCCACGGACATTTCTGCCAAAGCAGAAATTACCGAGCCCAAGGTGACCAAAGACTTATTGATGTGAGCACCTTCTTTCAACCGTTGTCCTGTCGCTCCTGTGGAATCCGCACGTTCACTTCCTGCTAAATCTACGAGGTGAATCTAAAATGTCATAATATTTATTTCGACTGTCAATACACCAAGTCAAAAATGTATATTAATATGACATAACCATGGGCAACTATAGCCTGTTTTAACAACAAAAACAGAAAAATGCTTTACCTTTATCTAACAAAATTTAGTGTTCAATAAAATAAAGCTTGAGTGAACCATGATTTCATTTTTTCTTGAAGTTATGTTGGCTATATGGTTTTGGAATTGACATATATAAAACAGCAGAAAGAAGGGTCAGAAAATTTAAGTAACAAAAGCAACAAAACTGGTTAACTCTAACCTCTGGATGTTTAAATTAAGTTTACATTAAATTTCAGAGTAGCCAACCAATATTATTTTTTATAACATATGATACATACAAACATTTTCTAGCAGTAGCATATACAGCTCGGGTCAATTCCAGCCGCCGCATTAGTTTTGTGCGAGTGCGAGAGAGAACGTTTGAAACACATCCCCACCAATGCAGGCACCGCGCTAGCACGGCCTCGTGGTTGGTTCATGTCGCTTGGTGGGGGCATGCAGTGACCGCCTTTATATTGGTCTCTTGCTCTCTCTTATGGGCTATACGGCGTCTGAAACTGGCCGACACTGTATATGGCTTCTTGGTTTTGTTTGCATAGTATAAAAACAGACTGTACCTTCGAAACTGTTTCACTTGGAACACCATCACAGTAGCCAGCTTGAACAAAAGTTATCGTAAAAATTGCATGACTACGACTGCTCACGTCATTCATATTTGTAGCGGCTGTTGTTCGATGAGAGTTGCCCCTAAAAAAAAAGTGATTTAATAAAATCATTCAGACAAAGGCACATTTTACTTCTTAAATTGATTTAAAATATATTGCGGATATTTATTGGGAATCCACTTGTCTTTATATTTTCTTTTATTCTTCAATATTTCAACCATAATTTTGGTTGCTGTGAGTAACAACTGTAACAATATTGTTAAATAGAACTAATATTAAAACTAATATTAAAAAGAAACTGAAATTGAAACTTGATGGTTTGACAAACATTCAAAAACTATTATAATCAAATACTAAAAAGAATGCAATTTAGGTATTAGATTAGATTTTATTAATAAAAATAAACTGGTATGTAATACTCAGATTGTCCACAATTGATTTAAAGTTATGTTTTATTACTTTCCTAGTATGTATTGTAATCGACGGAAAAGATTTCCGTGAAAATATGTTTTGTGGTCCTCTGAATCCATTACAATGATTTCTGGAAAATGTATGTGGGTGTGTATGTGTGTATGCATATTTGTATGTGTGTATGTCTGTGAACAGATAGCGCCCAAATGCAACAATGGATCGGACTGAAATCCAGCAAATTTAGAATTACCAGGGGACAAACTGGATTGTTTTTGGTGACAAACTGACAACCGGAAGTGACAACATGCGGTTTCTAAGGGATTGGATCCGATTTTAACCAAACTGAAACCTGCTCATCCTCCAGTGACTTTATGTATACTAATTTACAGATCATTGGGATGAATGGTTTAGGCGCTATAAGCTGTTTGACAGAATCCACAACCGCTGTGTTGCAAATTGTCAGATTTTGACAAACGGTCAATATAACAAATGTCATTATGTCAGAAATTGATGTAAGGTAGGGTTCAGCGGAGCTGTGGTAATATCAAATTGAATGATTGCAAAGTGTTTAGACAAGTCATTGTGGCAACGATGTAGTCGAAAAAGTTTATACTTTTAACATTATCAAAGTCAATTTTATGGTTTCTTTCTAAACAATGTTCTCACAAATCTTTTTATTTTTTTTGTGAAAACCCTTATAAATATTATTATTTTTATTTTTAAACACTTAATAAACAGACAACATACTCCTAGATGACGCTGCATGAACTTAATGAGCAACATAGTAATTCCAGGGGACATTTTATTTTTCTCATGGCACAAATACATGGCTAAATGAGCACATCAAATTTTTAATTTTATAAATAATTTTAATTGTACCTACTCTACCTAATTTATTGGACAGTTATCTTTTTAAATTATCTAACATATTTTAAATTGCTTATTATATTTTTACAAATGTGCTCATTTTATTGCTCATTTATCTATATAAGTGTTCAAATATTTCATAACAAAAGTTGACCATTGTTTGTTTTATTGCTGAACTACATTAATGTAAGGCAACTTTATTAAGTGACCTGAATCCACTGCACTGGTTTCTGGAAAATCTATGTATGTATAGACATACACGATAGCGCTCAAACATCAACAGATTGGGCTGAAATTTGATATGCCTATTTTTGGTGACAATCTGACAACTGGAAGAGGCCAATGTTGTATAGCCATTATCTATGCATCCAGTGACTTTAAATATGTATACAAATTTGCAAAATAATGACATAACCAGTTTTGTCACTATAAGAATTTATAGAACCAGTCTGATAGTATCCACAGCTTTGTCGTGGTAGCATATTGAATGATTTTGATAAACCTCAGTGGTCACTGACATGACATGATATTATTATTCCATTGCTTCACGAAATGGAATAATTACAAAATTGTTTAGACACTTCAATGAGTCAACAATGTAGTTGGAAAGTTGGGTATCAATAAAAATTTAACACAAAGCTGATAACAATATATAGATAGGTCTCTTACCTATTCATACATTCCTGTATGTGACCATAGTGCGTAACCAAACAAGTGGTAAGACCTTGCACATATGGCCCCCGTTTCGGATGTTCCCGCACCTTCAATGACGCCCCGTCTCTTCCTCCGAGTAAATCGGCAACTTTCTCCTGATAAATTTCCAAATAGCTAACTTGCACGCGATGTGTCGTTCCGCGTTTGGCATCCTCCGCCATTCTTTCAAACAACGCCTTGCAAATTCTCGGTATTAGGCCCTGATTATCCGGAGAACCCATCATAGTATACGTCTTGCCACTTCCCGTCTGCCCGTAAGCAAAGACGCAAGCATTATATCCCTGAAAAGCGCAATCAACGACTTCCGTCCCCAAATCATTATACACTTGTTCTTGAGAAGCAAAATTATTTGAGTCAGAGTCGTGTGACCAATATGAGTGGTCAAACGTGAATTCTTTGTATCGGATACTTTCATCTCTCGCATTTGCCTTTAAAGAAAACATACGTTTAAGTTTAAGGTTTTTTTTTTACTCGGTAGTTTCTTAGCTTACCTTGCAATTTAATATTCCTGTCTTTTTATCGTTCATTTGTATAATGAGCTGGGCATCCATATCAATCTCCCTAATCAAAAAACAATGCAAGTTGAGTGATAAGTTCATTGTGCTAGTTAGAAATTTTTGTCACATATGAGCATTAGAGCATTAATGTTTTGGGTTACCTTTGATTGAAAGGACGCACACGGACAGCTACTTTTACAGATGCCATTTTCATTCAAAGTTGTTTATCTCCTGTTTAAACCTAGTATAACAAATATTTTTTGAAAGTTTTGTTCATCGCAGTTTATTTTGGTTGACCAGCTGTCAAAAGCATCAAAACAACACCGTCAATCGCCATGAAGTAATAACCAGTAATGCCAACTGATGCCAACCTTTTTTCAACACAATTCAATAAATTCCCCGCTAATCTTTCAGAGCTTTGTAAAGATTACGCTAGAGGTCACCAGTGCCGCAAGTTAGCCTAGAATCAAAACTTTCGTAATTAGACGACGCCGACGGCACAATTCGCGTCAAAGAGCAAAAGAATATCCGCTCTGGTGGTAGAAATTTGAATTAAAACACTCGGGATAAATGGCGCCGTCTACATTCGCTCGTTCAGGCGAATCTAATTTTTGCAGATTTTGTCATTCTTACTTGTATTCTGCTAAACTAGACCTGCATAACTTGATTTGTATAAGGTGGGCTGTAATACATTATGAAAAACTTGTGCGGGGTGCGGGCCGAAAGAAAATGTGGTTGGGGAAAATTAGTAAAATAAAAAATTTGATTTTTACTTTCCGACTATGCTAGTATCTACCCTAGAAGGAAAGTAGGTATTGTAATCGATGGCAAATGACGTTTCGAGATTTTCGCGGAAATACACGCGTTTTGAGGTCCCCTGAATTGATTGCGATGATTTCTGGAAAATGTCCGTATTTATGTGTGTGTGTGTGTGTGTGTGCATGTGTGTGTATGTATGTCAGTGAACACGATAGCGCCCAAACGATGTAGTCGGAAAGTAGGGTGAGGGCCACCCCAGATATTTACCTGTGATTTTGGTTAGAAAAAACCTCGTTGCGACCTCTGTGAGCACAACATAAACTATTCAACTTTTTAATAAGAATGTTACTAAAATGATATAATTTTGTAAACCCTCTTTATTTCTTATTGTTGAATAGTAGGGCCGCGTTTGGTTAGTCTCCCCGGGTACGGGGAAGAACGCTTGCTGAATAACAATTAACACTCCGATTTACGTTACTGAGCGTTTCTATGAGTTCAATAGGCAAACTGTGTATAGCAATGGTATTACCATTGTTTATGTATATAATATGTACAAACAACGGTATTACCCTGCCAGTACCCGGGAAGATTAACCGAACGGGCCCTAATACCTAGATTCCATGAGAGGGAAGTAAAGGATATTATTTTGAGATTTGACTGTTTTAAAATTAACGAGAGTCATTGGGATTGCGGAATGTAGTGAACTGGCAAGAATCAAGATTACTGTAGATCGTGGTGGATTGGCACCTCTGCGAACATTCTGTTGGCTGTTGTAGGCGGAACTAGTCGGGGAATACCCGGCTTGCGGACTGGTACGTGCGCAGTACGTGCGGGCAGGGGCAGCGCTCCATGCTCTGCGATGCGATCACGTGATGCACGACTTGGAACGGGAAGGAGTGTAGTTCTATGAGTGTAGTGTAGATAGGACGCTTACAAGCATCTTACAAGTTTCCCGCCGGCCACCTTTGATTCCCGCCAAAACCCTAAGCAAAGGGAGTTTTTAGTGCTTCCAAATCTCAATTAATTATTTATTACCTAAAATAAACACTGAAGGTAAGTATTACGCTGCATATGGCAAGCATACAACTACATAACTTCCGTCATAACTACGTCCATTTGTTCTTTTTTTTAACTATTATAAAACTGTAAAACATTATATTGTTATAAGGGTTACACACTCCGTAATTACTTATATTCTAGATGCCGCCGAAAAGGACGAAGGTAGCACCCGCTCCGAAGAAACAACCGTCACGTGAAGCCTCCACAGCAGACATGCGGCATTCATCGCCTCCGTATCAGCATCGACGTAGACTGTTTGAAGAGACGTCATCTTCAGGAACCAGTGAGGACATGCAAGAACCGACACCTAAAAGAGTTGCAAAAAAACGTGACATTCCGAAGCGTAGAAGCCCCCGTTTGTTGCAATCTTTGCCAAAACAAAAGCAGCGTAGTGGAACACAACCTTCTTCTTCCGGCAGCGATAAAAGATATCGCTCTCCGCATATTTCAACTCTACGTTTACAAAAAGAAAAGAAACCTCCTCGAAAGTTGCCATCTTCCAGTACTGATGAAATATATATCTCTCCACAGCCTTCAACCTCCCAACTATTGCCGTCGTTTCAAAAAGGTAGGCAGCCTGGCCAAGAATCATCATCATCAGATGTTTCAAGACAATCAGGTTCGACTAAGGAACCGACACCTAAAAGAGTTGCAAAAGAACGTGGCCCTCCGCAGCGTAGAAGCCCCCGTTTGTTGCAATCTTTGCCAAAACAAAAGCAGCCTAGTGGAACACAACCTTCTTCTTCCGGCAGCGATGAAAGACATCGCTCTCCGCATATTTCAACTCTACGTTTACAAAAAGAAAAGAAACCTCCTCGAAAGTTGCCATCTTCTTCCAGCACTGATGAAATATATATCTCTCCACAGCCTTCAACCTCCCAACTATTGCCGTCGTTTCAAAAAGGTAGGCAGCCTGGCCAAGAATCATCATCATCAGATGTTTCAAGACAATCAGGTTTGACTAAGGAACCGACACCTAAAAGAGTTGCAAAAGAACGTGGCCCTCCGCAGCGTAGAAGCCCCCGTTTGTTGCAATCTTTGCCAAAACAAAAGCAGCGTAGTGGAACACAACCTTCTTCTTCCGGCAGCGATGAAAGATATCGCTCTCCGCATATTTCAACTCTACGTTTACAAAAAGAAAAGAAACCTCCTCGAAAGTTGCCATCTTCCAGTACTGATGAAATATATATCTCTCCACAGCCTTCAACCTCCCAACTATTGCCGTCGTTTCAAAAAGGTAGGCAGCCTGGCCAAGAATCATCATCATCAGATGTTTCAAGACAAGCAGTTTCGACTAAGGAACCGACACCTAAAAGAGTTGCAAAAGAATGTGTCATTCCGCAGCGTAGAGGCCCCCGTTTGTCGCAATCTTTGCAGAAACAAAAGCAGCCTAGTGGAACACAACCTTCTTCTTCCGGTAGCGATGAAAGACGTCGCTCTCCACGTATTTCAACTCCACCTTTACAAAAAGGAAAGAAACTTCCACAGCTGCCATCTTCTTCCAGCACTGATGAAATAGATACCTCCCTGCAGCCTTCAACCTCTCAACTATCGGCGTCGTTTCAAAACGGTAGGCACCCTGGCCAAGAATCATCATCATCAGATGTTTCAAGACAATCAGATTCGACGAAGGAAGCAGACCCAGAACCGAGTACACCAACAGAGACAGACGCGCCAACAGCAAAGAAAAAGAGGAGACGGCAAATGGAGTACGTAACTTTTGCTAATAAGACATTTAAGGTGAGCGGAAAGGTAGCTGCTGAAGTGCAAAAACTTCAACGTACGACACATAATTTAATACCAAAACTGCCATTTCGTCGCTTGTTAAAAGAAATTTTAATGACCTGCGGATTCACTAGGGAGCACTGGATTACAGATAATGCTGTGGAGGCATTGCAAACTTCGTCCGAGATGCACATCGTTGAGATATTTGAGGACGCCATGATGTTGGCGATGCATGCACGCAGGATGACGTGCATGCCTGTGGACATAGCGTTCGTACGGGAGTTACGAAGGAAACGTGGCTTAAAGTAAAGGTTATTTAAAGGCTTTTTAACTGTTTATTTCTGCTCTGTTTTCTGGTGCCTGTGTTGTTTTATTTATATATTCTCGTTTTTTTATATAAGCTATATTACGGTTGTTTTAGTTGTAGAAGAATATTCTTTTTTGTTTATCTATATCTATCTATATTATCACTCATTGTTTTATAGTACCTTAGAGATTCTTAGTGACTGATAAGCGTTATTTTTTATTTATATTTGAAATGATCAACATTCATCTGGATGTTGTTATTTGAAAGTCTACCATTCCTATTAGATATAAGTTAAAAGATATATTATAGTACATAGTACAAAATATGTACAAATTATAGTACTCTTAATAAAAGTTTTTTTTATATTTTCTAATTTGGACGTTTTCTTTATGGGTGGTTTAGATAGAATGATAGAACAAAACAATAGCCCAGATTTTACACTTAGTGCTAATACCCACACTTATGATATTTTATTAAACAAATATAGTATTTTTATGTTCCTCAGATGTATTGGTTGTGAGTAAATAAATATCTGGGGTGGCCCTCACCCAACTTTCCGACTACACCGTGGGCTCAATGAAGCCCTTTTGCAATTTTTTTGAGCCCAGAGCCACTTTGTACCCTACTTAACGTCAATTTCTATGACATTTGTCATACTGACATTTAATGTCATGTCGTGTCAGTGACATTGACGTTTGTCAAAATTTGACAATTTGCAACACAGCGATGAAAGCTGTGAATTCTGTCAAACCGCTTCTATAAAAGCTAATGGCGCCTAAACCATTCACCCCATTGACCTGTAAATTAGTATACATATTTAAACTCACTGGAGGATGAGTTCATATTAGTTTGGTCAAAATTGGATAAATCCCTAAGAAGACGCATGTAACATTTGCCACTTCCGGTTGTCAGATTGTCATAAAAAACTATCCGGTTCGCCCCCTGGCAATTCTAAATATGTATGCAAAATTTCAGCCCGTTTCATTGTACCCTTTGTATGTTATCTTGTTCATAGACATATACACACACACATACATACATACATTTTGCAGAAATCACAATCGATTCAGGGGACCTCAAATCTCAAAATGTCATTTTCCGTCGATTACAATACTTTCCTTCTAGGGTACTAGTCGGAAAGTAAAAACCTCTGGAAGTCCATATTTTTAAAACTCATGTCTGAAATGTAGTATACCTAAATGAAACCGAGACCAACAAATTATTTTTGAAATTTGTGTCCCTTCAAGGGATGTAATAGAAGTTGTTGATATTTTAAATCATCAATGCTATATAAAAAAAAAAAAAACATAAAAGTGATAGATGTGATATTGGTATTTAGAATTTCTCCAATGTTTGACGTATTTATTTATAGCAAAAAGAAAACTTGGTGACTTGAAAGTAACCATGCTAATACATGCTCTTCTTTTCTCCAGAATGGGACTAATAAATTGCTACGTTATTGTGCGCTATATCACGGGTTAGACTTTACGTTAATTTTGATCGGTAAATTCAACTTTATAAAATAATAGACATATAAATGAATAAAAAATGGGGACTATATTTTAATCTATTATACAACACAATCCTCCACAACATTAGAAAAAGGTACATAACATTTAAACTGGAATCCAGAATCGCAAAATGAAGACTGAAAAAAAAAAACAAGAAAAATTAGACATATAATAGTCTGCAGTAAGTTCAATAAAAAAAAAAAAAAAAACTCTAGTGTATCATGAGGTAATCATTTTCCTAAATCTATGTTGGCTATATGCTTCAGGAACCACCATATAAAACGTCAGAAAATTTAAATAACAAAAAAAAACAACAAATCTCTCAACTCAAACCTCAAAAATTTGCATAATGACATAAATGGTCCTGAAGTTTAATTGGCAAATTTCATAGTAGCCAACCTACATTGGCAAAGTACAGTTTTTTTTTTTTAACATAAGATACATACTGGATTGACAACTTGGCATCCTTTATAATTCCCTTGATAACTCTCAGATTTGTCTCCAATAATAACAAGATCGGGGAGAGGGTATAATCTCAGTGTATAATCGAAATCCCAGTGAACTGTAAGAGCATTTAATGACAAAGGGCTTAAGTGGCCTTGACTTATGATAGTTCTTGCTAAGCAATCGCCGATTTGATCTTTATCTGGCCTGTGCAAGGTTCCTTGCATTAGTTTTGCTAAAACGTCTGCACGAAAAATGGTAATCTCTCTGGAACAGTACTGCATTCGGCAAGGATTTGTCGGAAATATAGCTCGAGGAACGTATTTTAGAAATGATTCTGTTACAAACTTCGGTAACGGTAGCCTAAAAAATCTTAGATAAA
The DNA here is from genome assembly GCA_963971325.1 of Aphodius granarius. NCBI lineage: Eukaryota > Metazoa > Arthropoda > Insecta > Coleoptera > Scarabaeidae > Aphodius > Aphodius granarius. The sequence goes on along the minus strand of OZ020222.1, from coordinate 28,288,454 downwards.
AAAATTTCACTTGCCAATTGTTATCATACCTGGGAACAATGTGGGGTGAGCACGGGTCTGACATACCAGGAACAAATACAAAATCGCTGCCATTTACCAATGTTGTGTACCGCTTTATCAATTCGCCCAATTGTTTGAAAAGTTTCTTCAAAGTTTCCATGTATTCTGACCCATGTGATTCGGACATGTAATTCCCCATGAAGATAAAAGCTACCGGTGGGGATGCTTGCATTCCTTCAAATATAACCTCCAGTTTCTCAAATATCTATATGAGGAAGAAATGTTTGCATTTTAAATCCACATAAACATATGTTACATGTAATTGGTCTATTAGAAGCTAACATATTATATGGTATAAAGTATGTGGTTACAGAAACGTGTTTTCTCTTTAAATGGCCTTAATACATTTTTGTATGATCATATTCTATTAGCAGCCTGTGGTAATTGATTTTCACATTTATTATTTTATTTTTGTTGCTTATTTGCAAGTGCACAAGTTTTTATTTAATAATATGAATAACACCAGTGTGTATTCTAATAGAGATATTTTGAACTTATACAATCATGGAGAATGTGACAAGATTTTGGACAGTACATGTCATACATTTAATGAGAAATATCGAAAACCACCAAGATAAAAATTAAAAAAAAAAAATAGAAGATAACTTTCTGCAACATGGAATCAAAAATAAAAGAGCGTATAAGAACGTAATAAAAGGAATTTAATTTAAAAGTTCAGATCGAATAAAATATGATTCCAAAGTGTCAAACAAGTCGATTAAGCAGAATGTCAGAAGCTTTTTATAGACCAGTTCTGTGAGACTGTATAAATTTACACTTACTGCAGGATGATCCAACCAAACATCGGAGAAGAAAAATATCATTTTTGACGCATTTCTGAGCATGTGCTCTTTTAAGCGTTGTGACTGCCGCAATGGTAACTTTGACAATCCACCAAAATAATTCAGATTTCCAAATGTTGGCCTGAAAAACATACCCACAAAGGTGGGTGGTTTTATAAAAAAAGCGCTTACACAAAAGCATATGTAGTTAAAATCAAACGACTTAAGTCAAAAGGGGCGGTGATTAAGGCAAACAGGCGAGGCATAGAAAAATGTAGCTCAAATTCTTCATCAGTCACTATCAAAAAGTATAGGCTTATTCTAATGTACTTAAGAAGAAGTGCTTTTATTGTGCGGGTTCAGTGGCGGTTGGTACTATTTTTTAACACAAAAGTTCACTTTAGGAGAAATTCATATAGAGTTATTTCAAACTAAGAAGTGCACTTTCGTACCACAACGCCAATAAGTATCAGTATTAATAATAATAATAATAATAATAATCCAAGCCTTAACATCCCCCAACAGCTCTCGCCAATTACAGGGGGCATCGGCAGGCCAGAGTATTATTATTATCGCCCGCGCCTGTGGAACGTCTTAAGATGTTTGGCTCCCAGCATTCGCCAAGGAGTGAGGAAAACGACAGAAAACCTCACCCTGGAAGCAGGTCCCCGGGCTCGAACCGGAGACCTCCTGAGTGCAACGCTAACGTCTTACCGCTAGGCCACACTCAGGCAAACAGAAATAAACAACAAAAAGATTGTTTATTTTCTATATCTGAAATGAGACATGTCTCAAAGCAGATGATCTCAAGTATAGGAGCTTAGATAAAAGTGGGCAGAGGTTTAATCAAAATGGGATACATAAACTATACATAACAAACCTAGAATCAGCATATTCTTCACCAGGTGGTAAGATTATAGTTGATGCTTGCAGTATTTTATCTTCATAGAAACCATTGACGAGAACAAAACAATTTTCTACAAAGAACCCTCCATGATACCTACGACAATTATTAAAATATAAAATAAAATCAACCCAATAAACAAGCGAAATGCTTACTTGGCATGCGTTAGGTCCAATTTTACAATTCCCGTTGGGTCTTCCAGATAATATTTTCCTTCAGAAACTTGGATTAAAGATCCAAGTATTAACGTTTTGTCCAAAGTCTTTTGCGATAAAGTCAGCAAGTAGTCAACAGTTTGCAAGCTAAGTTTCTCCTGATCCGGTAATTTATTCTTAAAATTTCGCTGAGTCCTTTGCAAAACTGTCGTATATCGATCGATAAATAGCTGAGCTTTTGAGTTTGCGTCAGATAATAATGTTGAAGTTGCTTTATTCATAACGTATAACTTTCGATCTGGATTATATGTCAACTTTGGAAAATCAAAAGCATTTATAATACTGAACACAGTTTCATATCGATCATATCCAGCATGAAGACAACCCTGGATAAAAAAAAAACAATATCACAAAAGAAACCAATATTGAATTGTCAAATAAAAGTTTATGTACCTCTATTGCCTGATTTATTTGTTCCCTTTCAATACTCCTGTTGCTTTCGCAAAGAGATTCCAGCTTATCGCACAGTTGCTTGATGTAATTCTCAAAGATTTCATTCTGAGACAGATTTATTCCTTCCGCTTTAAGTGTATCATTAATAAGATTACAAAATTCTCTGCAAAACAAGTCTTAAGTATGTAGGTAGATGTTCATTTTAAACAAACCTACCTTCTGACAAGCAAACCATTCAATTTAAAAGCACCTTGCAACTTTCTTATTAGTTTTTCGTCGGACATTGTTAATTATTTGTATTTTAGATGGAAAACAACGAATAAAGTAGGTTAAGTAAGGTTAAGTAGTTTACCGCCTTTGGGCTTTTTAAAGTTGACACTTGCTTTTGTCCAGTAGCTGTCACGAACTAGTCGTTATTAGTTTTTAGATGACACAAAAAATCTGTCATTGTTATTTGTAATGCAGTCACCATTAAAACATGTCTGGCTTACTCTGTTAAATTGATTTCAAACTAGTTTTTTTCACTGTTTGAACAAACCCAATATTTATAAACGGTATACCAACAACAGTAATAAACAAATATCACCAGAAATATTGTGTAGAATTCAGCCAGGTTAAATGCTACCGTTGCGCTGCGAGCGCTAGCTGCTACACTTGTCCACAACAGTCAACAACCACTACTATAAAGCGCTACCCGTAGCGAAGGCCATTTTTTCATAGCAAAAAGATGTGTACAAATCCCAGTGTACCCTTTCAACGGAACATTTGCGCTAAATAGGAGCAGCGGTAGATGGCGGTAGCATCGAATGCGTAGCGTTAACTAAAAGCGTAAGCCAGGCTGAATGCAGCCATTGCGTCCCTGTCATTTACAGCCAACCTTGTTATCTGCAATATTTTTACGTCAAAATGAGCTGGCGTTTAGGTTAGGTTTTTAAAACTTCTTTCATTTACAAATACAATAATTGTACGCACGTAAAGATGTGGTCATTTTTCTCGCGTGATCCCTCAAAAGATTTTAACTTTGAAATAGGTGAACAGGTTAATGGTTTACAGGATAAATGTGTTTGGACACTACACAAAGGGAAAAAGAAGGTATAATTACTATGATGAATTTTTTCCCTGTGTATAGCGACTGATTACATTTTTAGGGTACTACAGAGGAAGTATCGGTGTTTGTGTTTGATATAAAGAGTAACTCAGAAACGCAATTTGAAATAGCAAAGGCTGCTGTGAAACGTTTGAAAACGTTGCGGCATCCAAGCGTTTTAACATATTTAGATAGTCTGGAATCGGATAAGGTTTTGTATCTAGCTACTGAATATGTGGAACCGTTGTCTTACCATATTGACAAGTTGATCTTGGAAGGAGCTCAGAAGGATTTGTACTTAACTTGGGGAATATTTCAAATAACTGTAAGTAATTTATATTGCTATATTGTTACATTATGTCAGACAATGTTGAGTCCGTGTGTTTTTTCTTTTTTAGAGAGCTCTGTCTTTTCTAAATAATGACGGTAATTTAAGGCACAATAACGTTAATATCTGGTCAGTATTTGTGAATAGTTCCGGAGAATGGAAACTTGGCGGAGTGGAATATGTTTCCAGTACGCAGGATAATAATTCAATAGCCATTAAGATCTTACCATCATTAGAAATCTACAATCCCCCGGAAAAAAATAATCCCAGCAAACTACGACAAATGACAAAATGGTAAATTATTAAACACAAATATAATTAATTTTTATGTGTCACTATGGCAAAATTAAAAAAAAATACATCCAAAAAGATCTAATAATTCTATAGTGCATTCGTGTTAAAAATAAAAATCTTAGTCAGGAGGAAATTAAAAAAATTGTGAAATTTTTATCCAAAGTTAATTAACGATATTTTCAGTTCTACCGATATGTGGGGCTTGGGCTGTCTAATTTGGGAAGTGTTCAATGGCCCATTGTATCAACAGTCATCCCTGAAAATTCTCGAAAAAGTAAGAAACAAAACTGTTAAAAATCTCAATAATATTTTCTAAATAACACGCTTGCAGATACCTAAACAGTTGGGTCCATTGTATTGCGAATTGGTCGGTGCAAATCCTGCCTCTAGGCCAAATCCGGCCGATATCATTACTCGCTGTCGTAAACTGAACGGGTATTTTAAAAATGACTTGGTCGATACGCTGTTGTTCTTGGAAGAAATACAAATTAAGGACAAGAATGAGAAAAATAGGTTCTTCTCTAACCTGACACCTCACTTAGATAACTTTCCAGATAGTGTTTGTAAGCATAAGATTCTTCCTCAGCTCATTACTGCCTTTGAGTATGGTGACGCCGGATCTGCTGTATTAGCCCCTATGTTTAAGGTATGTTTTGGTTCTAAATCTTATCCAGTGACATCAGCTCCTAACTCCACCTAAAAAATCTTTGTATGTGCTTATAAATGGCAAATTTTAGCTTGGCCGCCTGCTAGATGAAAACGAGTACCAAAAAAAAATTGTACCATGTGTCGTGAAATTGTTTGGAAGTAACGACAGGGCCACACGTTCTAGGCTGCTTCAACAATTGGAATACTTCATAGGGCATCTACAGGCCAGTACTGTGAATGATCAGATATTTCCACAGGTTGCGCACGGATTTATGGACACAAATCCAACAATTCGCGAGCAAACTGTTAAAGTGAGTGATGATGCTCAGTTGTCATAAGATTGAGCCGATTATTAAAACTTTTTTTTTAGTCTGTGATTCACTTGGCGCCTAAATTAAACTACAATAATTTAAATGTCGAAGTTCTTAGACATTTTGCTCGGTTGCAAGCTAAAGACGACCAAGGTGGCATTCGAACCAATACAACAGTTTGTTTAGGAAAGATTGCGCAACATCTCCATCCGCAAATAAGACAGAAAGTGTTAATATCGGCGTTCATAAGAGCAATGAGAGATCCGTTTCCTCCGGCAAGAAATGCAGGTAAAATTAAATACAGTAAATAAAAGGTTTGGAACATCCTTTGGAACAATTAAGGAACTTGGCCACATTTTTTGTTACGCAGTTTTAAAGTCTGTTTTAGCCAGTTTTAAAATCTGCATAAATAAAATAAAACTGATATTTACAGCCAATTCTTGAAATTTTAAAATATAGATATGATTTATTACTCTCCCTGTGAAGTAACTGTAGCATCTGGGTACTCATTTTTATTTATAATATATCAAAATTTCACATTAAGCAATCCATTATCGAAAAATCTGGGATGGAAAATGTACCAGTTCTGAGCATTGCCCTTAAAACTCTTTTTCTTCAATTAATATATCGAAATGAATTGACTGACCATGCCCGATGCTGCTTAACTTCGCCAAATTGATTGCAGCTCATCCTCCAGTGACTTTAAATATGTATACAAATTTGCAGGTCAGTGGGATAAAAGGTTTTGAAGGATTTATACAAACACTTTGATAGAATCTACAGAACAGTTTGTCAAATTTTGGCAAACGTCAGTGCCACTGACATGATATGACAGTAAATGTCAGTATGACAAATATAAATGACGTTAGATAGGGTTCAGAGTGGCTATGGCTTGAAAAAATTGAATAATTGCAAAAATGTTTAGACACTTCATTGTGCAAAAGATGTAATCGGAAAGTTGGGTGAGGGCCACCCCAAATATTTTAGATAACAACGTGACTAACATTATTTTTTTACGTTCTTCGATTATATTGGATTTTTCTCATAAACTAAAAAATTTCTCTACTTTTTCCATCTTGCTCTAAATATTCACCTACTATACACGTGATACTGAACAATGTATGTACGTCAAAGTACAAAATAAGGCCTTCCCAAAGCGGCAAATAAGTAAAAACCCTGATAGAAACGCGTAATGCACTTGTTCGCGCTATCGAAGGTCCGCGTTGTTCCGTGTTTCGTGTTTGCACCACCGAGAGGTTTCCGTTACCGAATGTTTACACCATCGCGATTGTACTGTGTTTTAAATGTTGCATTTGCAAAATTCGTCTGTAACGTGCTGAAAGAATCATAGAAATCCACCAAAGATTAGAAAAGTTCTGAGAGATCAAAATTGTTTTAACTCATTTGAATTTGCTTTTTTTTGTGAAGGTATACTTGCTCTGGCAGCAACACAACAGTATTATCTATTGAGTGAAGTCTCCACGCGAATTTTACCAGCATTGTGCCAGCTAACTATGGATCCAGAAAAATCTGTTCGAGATTCAGTCTTTCGGACGATCAAAGGGTTCCTAGGTAAATTAGAAAAGGTATCAGAGGACCCGAGCCTTCGCGAGAGTATGGGTAAGTATATGAAGAAGATATTACATACTTGGAAAACCAGAAATATGCTCTATAAACCTGTTTATGCATTTAAAACTTAGGAAAAGGATTTTTTTTCCTCTGAGGAGCATACTTTTGATTACAAAATTTAATAAAAATTTTTAATAACGTGTCTTATAGAAGCGGATGTTAACACTGCAACTCCGAGTTTGGGGAACGCTGCGGCTACATGGGCTGGATGGGCCGTTACCGCGGTGACTGCCAAATTTTACAGGAGTCAGTCAGATACTGATAGGAAATCTCATCCGATTGTCAGTAAAATACTCAATAAACCGGCGTCTTTAGGTAACACTTCTAATATTATTTACAATATTTTTATCTTTAAGAGTATGCCTTCAATTCACTTGTTTGTTTTTTTTTTTTTATTGCCGAGCAGAGCAACCTTCCAGCAGCAGCATTTCGACTACAACCTCAAGTGTCACCTCAATGACGTCATTGGAACACGAAGACGGCAGCAGAGGAAATGACTCTGTATCGGATTATGACTATGACCACTGGGGGGATAACGATAATTGGGGGGATATTGAGGTAAAATTGATTGAAAACAAATTGATTTTCATTAGTATGTGGATTCTAACCATTTAGCTTGGACTGCTTTATTGTTAAGCAGCTTAAATTCCATTAAGAAGCCATTTGGTGGAATTCTTATTTTGCTTTTTTTTGTTATTTTTCAGTATCCTTTTTTTCCATTTGCTTTACTTTTTTCAACTTCTCACCCTCCACTTGTGGTGGTAGTTTGTGGCTGATGCCTGTCTAACGTCGGCTACACCACGTTATGCAAAATTGCGTCTGTCTTCAGAGGCGATTTTTTGCTGAGTTGTAACACACCAACAAAATTTGACTTATTTGACACACCAACACTTAATCATTTTAAATTTGCACCTATTACATCAGTCGACGTTGACAGAAGCTTTTTAATTTATAAAGATTATAAGGCATAAATTTAATTTGGAGCAACATCTAATTGTAAATTGTTTTTATATACAAAAATCCCACATCATGGAAATACAAGTTCTTAACACGGTTCATAAAGTTTAAACAGTTATAAAATATGCTTTTTTGTTGTTATTTTCTAATTTTTGTCTTTTATATCGCATACAACAAGTTATTCTAAATAACAAACGCAAGTCGCACAAAGTTGTAAGTATCCGTGTGGAGTCCCGCAGGGTTCAGTGCTTGGACCTACACTTTTCGCAGTATTTAATAATGATTTGCCAGATTTCTTAAAATTGGTAATATTGGCAATATCGGCAAGTTGATAGGTTATTATATATGCTGATGATACTAACATCTTCATTACGGCTAATTCGCTTGAAGAAGCGTCTACCATAGCAAAGAAAGTTGTAATGATGTGTTTCACGTGGGTAGAAAAGAATCAACTTTCTTCATCAATAAAGACAAATTGGCATATGTGGTATTTAGGTCAGTTCATGTTCGAAAGAAAATTTTCAGAATCTTCTTAATACTGCTAATCTATTTGTTGAGAGGGTGATTGTGTGAAGTTGTTGGATCTAGCACTGGACTCCAATATCGAATTGGTTCCACATATAGATAATATTTGTGCGAGAGTGGGAAAAATGTGTTACGTGCTTCGTGTTTTGGCTTGCAATTGCTATAAGGCAGTGCTCTTGAATTTCTATTACAGGTGCGTTTTTTCAATTATTAAATACGGTATACTCTAGTTAGGTTGATCATCTGAATTAAACAGAGTGTTTGCTCTGCAAAAAAAAAGCACTGCAATAATAACACTGCAGTATCTATGTCTATGAAGTTTTGTGATTTGTATTTAAGAACAAACATACTTTTGGTGTTTATCGTCGAGTACTTACACAAGAAACAAGGATAGTCTACCTCCTGAACCGTCCGAAGTCTTTATCAAAAGCATCTTGAGTTTTCAAGCCTTTCAACGCTCTACCAGCTAATATAAAAAGTGCAACAACCCTATATAGTTTTAAGCGTTTAATTAATTAAGAGATATCTTATTGAGAAGTACGTTTATGCTTAGTAAAAAAATGTGCTTACCTTTTCATGGGATAATATATAGAAATTAAGTAAGTAAAGTAAATGTGTAAAACATGTTTTTTGTGCTTTTTCTCTAATTTTCAACATTTATTTTTCAAAAATAAATGGTTAAAAATCTGCGGTCTAAATTGATCTTATAATCATATAACTTCTTGAATATTTGCAAATAGACCGGAGGGCAGATGGCGAGCAGCAGTGGAAGTGGTGGCGGAGGCGTTACCAGCGATCCAACTAGTCCTCCTTCCGGATCAAATACAAATAAGGCAACAGATGGTTGGGATAATGAAGAATGGGGAAGCCTAGAGGAAGAACCTGTACGTAATTAATGTTTTATAGTCAGTCAATTTTAAAATCTATAGTAGAATCTTGATAACATCCCCTCGATCTACCCTCGATTAATACCGTCTGCTGCCGCTAGTTAGGGGCAAATGTCAGTAGATAAGATTAAGACACAAACTTTTTCACAACTGGTATTTTTTCAAACATCTAATTTTTAGATTTTACAGCTAAATACTAGTTTACTTACAACATTGTAATGACTATAATATCCAGATTAGTATTCAACACTGAATTGTTCAGTGTTGAATACTAATCTCAATCAATCAATAATTTACAGTGACCTAACATAATGTTAGGGCTTAACAAAGAATAAGGTCATTAATTCCAGAAAATTAGTTGCAAAAAAGCAACAGACGAACTTGACTTAGGTCAGAAATGTTGTACTTTAGAATGTTCTTTCATATTGGACATGAAAATTGGATTATTAATTGTAACGTTAAAAAATATATAGGAAGCAGATACTGAACTAATGTCACCAGGAGAAGTATGGAATCGTGTGGAAAATATACAACCACCGTCGGAAACGTGGGGTGGAGATTCATCGCTGGTCACGAATAGGAAGCTGCAGAATTGGAACGATACGGAATTTGAACCGTTAGAAGAGACGCCGGGTGTAAACGCAAAGATGGAAGACGCCAGAAAGAAACGAGAGGAACGGAAGCTGATGCGACAGAAAGAACTGGAGGCACGACGGGCAAGTAGAGGCAGCACCGGCGCCATGAAATTAGGAGCGAAGAAAATGTGAATCTTAGGTTAGATGTACTTGAAAACTGCGAAACTCGAAAAAAATGTGTTCCGATGTAATGAAGCACCAAAGTAACATATCCTCCCAATTATTATTATTACATACTAAAAATAGAATTTGAGAGATGCTCAACAACTCAAAGATCCAGAAGAAGTAATGGTAACTGGTAATAATAAACTTTTCTGTCTCTATTTATATTTTCTTAAAGGCATGCTTGTATATTGCGGAGTCATTAAGCCTTTTACCATTTTCTATTTCATGTTTAATTGATAGGCCTAACTAATCAAAATTGAATATACAAAAACTATTGGAAATGTCGTGAATAATGAATAAAAGACTGATAAATGTGCATAAAGTATTTATCTTTTTGTATTGGCTTGTAAATCCGTTTTTATATTAAGGCTATTTTTCATCTTTCCTACGCTTTCTGCTACTATCTATATAAATATATTGTAACATATATTCAATAAAAACGCTTCTAGTGTGCCATGGAATACTGGTGGGTTGGCAATACTGCAAGTTTGGTTTTTGTTACTTATTTTTATCTGGACTAAAAATAACGTAAACAAAACATTGGAGCTTAAGTTTAACATTTTAAGAAAAAAGAATAAATCATGGTGCACTGTACACTAGAGATTTTTTATTGAACATACTGTATAAAAGTAACTATTTGCAGTAACTACAGGGTGTCACATTTATAAGCTATGGTATCTTTATTTTGTTTATCTACAAAATAAGTATATGCTTATATGTATATGGGCTACCTGTATATTTTCTATAATATTAATGTTGTGCTTTTTTACGGAACGCATTTATAGCAAATAATTTGTATAGATAATGTAGATTACCATTTAACTAACATAATTTTTATTGTATATATTATAAATATGTTAGTACTGTGTTTATGTATGTGTCCGTGGACTATTGATGAAAATTTTAATAAATATTTCCATATATAGGTCCAAAAAGGCTTTTAATTAATTAGTTCTAAAACACCTGGTGCCGCTAGTTAGGAGCTGAGATGTCACTAGCTAAGATTTAGAGCCAAAACTGTTTTGCAAATGGTATTTTTCAAGCATTTACTAGCGGTAGAAAATCATGAAAATTATATGTTGTCTTGTCATTATTGACATTTGGTACAGAGTCGGTAATGTTCAGAAGGATGATATGTAGTTGTTTTAACTACCGCAATTATTCTTGACATTTTCTAGCGACCCAAGCAAGGAAAGGATGCAAACCAAGTTTATAAGTCTGGGAAATTATATAATGAAGAGATACAAATAAATACACATTTATTTAACATTTCAGTATTAAGTACATTGTTATAAAATTTAAATAGTAACATATATAATATTTAAATACATCTACAAATCTAACACAAGATTAAATATATACTTTTTTAATAAACCAACCCATCACAATCATTATTAACCAATATTCGATTACTCCAATTTGTAATAATTATAAATAATAAAATATTTTCAACTGGCGTTTCCGAAGCGCCTCCAACCCGGCCAATACTGCCACTACAAAACACACAAACTGTAAAAAAAAAAACACTACGATGAAAAATGTTTTACTATAACCCTTTGTAAAGATGAGGAACTCATGATTTAGGAAAATATTTTAAAATATTAGTTTATAACAAAGGGTTTCTTGTTCTCTAAAAAGAAAAAAAAATTACAGTTTGGATTTTGGAATGGCGGCATTGGCGGCTAATTGTCAGGAAGGTGCCGTTATTATCGGCTTTTCTTCGTAACGAACTGTCATAGAATTAGCATTTCCCGGTTCCAGTTTATACCCGATGGATTTGTAAAACGGAATCAAATTATCTTTGCAATCCAGAGTCATTTTGTAACAGCCAATATGTTTTGCTAATAGGGTCACTGTAAGGACAATCCTAAACACAACAAAAAATCCATCAATAAGTAGATGTTACAAATTTATAAAAAAAAACCTTACAGTTTTCCAAGTTGCTTGCCTCTGTACGTATTATTGACGACGACGTCTTCTAACTTAGCGCGAAAGCCGCAGTCGTGGATAAATTTCAATTCGGTTACTAAAGTAGCGGCTCCAATTATCGACTGAGATCTAGTATCTTCTATAACGGTTACGTAATACTGCCCTGTCTTCTTCATCGCCAAAAATTGTCCTAAAGATAAAAAGCAATATGATTTTGTGGTCTAAATTTGGATTGTGGTCTGACTCCTTGTGGAACAAGTAAGAGTAAAATGCAAAGTAGTGCCAAAATAGCAATTTTTCACTATGAAAGTGAATGCCAGGAGAAAGGGTAATAGTTCTGGCAAAAATATTTTAAAAAAATCTGTAGCACTTAATTGAGTGATAATTGGCATTTTTTATCTTAAATAACTGTACCATTAATTCCAGTCGGACAGACAATACCCTGGAAGGTGGATTGGGCGTCAGGGTGCTATTTTGTGGCCAAAGCGATCTCCGGACTTAAACCGATTTGATTGTTTTACTGGGGTTGCATAAAGGAAAGAGTTTACCTATTCCAATCCTCAAAACAGCAGAAGAGATCAATGCAACTCGCTACACACGTTTTATCAAACAACCATTTTTACAAAAATTCAGAGCCTATATTTGTGATGAAGGCAAACCATTCAAACATTTGAATTTGTAAAAGAAAAGCACCTTTTTTACTCACATACTTTTCGTTTTATTTTTCAATTTATATCCTCAATTGATTAACTAGGCTAGGTTGAGTTTCTTGCAATAGGTAATTTTAAATAAATATTCTCAAATTTTTTTTTTTTGGGCAGAAAAGTCGCAAGTGTTGTACGTTTTTGAAATCCTAACTAAATGGCCCATTTTTTTTAACTTGCTTAGGGTAGTACAGTATTTTTTTTTTGTAATAGATTATTAATGTGACAATTTTTGTTTGATCAATTTGCGACTGTGATTAATTGTATGGTTATTTAAAATCATATTAGTAAAAAAAAATAAGGGAATTAGGAAATTTGTTGCCACAGTAACTAAAGATGAGATAAAGGGTGTCGATTTTCTACTTTTTTGAAAAAGTGCCAATGATCACTCAACTAAGTGATAGAGATTTTACCATTCAATCTTATAAAGCAATTGGGAATGTTAAATTTAACAACAAAGGCTGCAACAAGAATAACAAAGTTAGGAAATTTGTTGCCACAGTAACTAAAGATGAGATAAAGGGTGTCGATTTTCTACTTTTTTGAAAAAGTGCCAATGATCACTCAACTAAGTGATAGAGACTTTACCATTCAATCTTATAAAGCAATTGGGAATGTTAAATTTAACAACAAAGGCTGCAACAAGAATCACAAAGTCAAGTAAGACATGTATAGATCACATAGATTCGAAAATTGTATTAGATTGGAAGAATTTTGAACAATTTGCCTATAATTTGGGACAAGAATAATCAAAATCCATCAAAGATTACAAAAGTTATTGAACATCATAATTTTTAGGTGGCAGATTTTAGTTTAGATGTACTTATTGTTTCTAACTAACAAACAATACGTTAAAATATTAAAAGCCACTTCTACCAGCACTTCAATTCATTATTACTCACAATACATAAAAATCTTTCAGATAATATATTATATTTATCTAAAAAACATCCGCTATTCTAAAGAAATACATGCAATCAATATAGATAAGATCAACTTGGTATTTCTACTACCTGTTTTCATATTATCATTGTTTCACATAGATATATTTAATATGAAATAAATGTCAAGAACACTCTGGTAATTTAGAAAGTTTAGATTATAAGCAAGGTTGTCTGCATATAGGAAAGTCATAAAAATTTGAGTGTCTAGGCCTATCCCTAATTATCACTCTGTCACACCTCCTGGAGAAAAAAAAGTGAAAGTATATAGGAAGAACTTACGTTCAAACGCCGTTTGAGATATGTTTCCAACCGACGTAAGTTGGGACAGCAGTTGCGGAAACCCTTTATTGTAATCGGCCAATTGCAATGGTCGTACCACGAGCCATGGTTCTCCTGGTGCCGTACAAGTTATGTACGGCGATAAAGATGACCGAACGCTGACCCAATCAAGATTGTTCAATAATCTCGGGTCATATAAATATTCAGTATCGTTAGCCATCTGTAATAAGAGAAAAATTGCATAGAATTACTTGAAATAACAAAATTATACATTTGAAGTGAATTATTTGTTAAGCAAAATACAAAATTAAATTAATTACTTCCCAGAAAAAAATAATATAATATTACAACAAAAAAACAAGCGGTATAACGATTTATAGTAAATAAGTGGTCTTTAAAATTAAAAACCTAGACATACCTTAAACGAAATTCCCATTATTAATCACTTAATCCATATGGTTCAGTTATCAACTACGTCTACAATACAATAGTTATGAATAGTTGTTGTACATGAAGTATGTGGTGACGAAATACCTGCTACATGCAATACAATGAGTCAAGGAATGCTCTATCTACTCGAGAAACGCAATTTACCTGTCCAGTGTAGTATACTATGAATACTATCACCTTAAGCTGGTACTGAATTATGATTCGTTATGATTTATGTCGTCAATGAAGTACAAAATAGGTGGGGGATACCCGAAACCGAAACGCAACAGCTGATCGACTTCGATTATGCCGCGTTCACACTACGCTGATTTACTAGAGCGCCATTGGCTATGACAGAAAGACACTAGGAATGACACTAGGCATAGCCATAACGCCGGAAGTGATGAGTTTTGGGTCCAAATGTCTTTTCAAGCTGCCTTATTGTTCAAAACGTCATCACTTCCGCCGTTATAGTCATCCCTAATGCCCGTTTGCACTGTTTGTGTTAAGAAAGGCATAAGTATGAGATCGTACTTATGTCATCGATTTTGCTTGCACCGTCACATATCCATTACCTAACTACAGTTAAGAACGACCTAACTTAAGCCTAGAAAATCGACGGCTTAAAGCCAGCGTAAATATAAGCTTAGTTGTGATTGGTTGATTGTGGTGTAGACACACATTGCACATGAAATGTCGTTTTAAGAAATGTCAAGACAGTACCTACTTTGTTATATATGTACGTTGTTTGTACATATTATAGTTAGTCAACCGACACCCCCTGCATAATGCTGCCCTCTATTGGACAAAGGTAAAACTAACTTAACTTGAGCTGAGCTCAGAATCGTTGTACTCGCGATAAAGATGGAACAAATGTTCCGTCCGCGTTGGTTAAAATTGATAGCCTTCAGTCAGCCCACAAGGATAGGCGATCTAACATATGCTTAAACTTTTAAAGAAATAAGACAACATTATGTTTATAATTGAACTTCAATACATAAAATATTGTTGTTTGTACATAACTATGGAATCAATGGAAATAGTAAATACATATAATAAAAGCCGAAATAATGCCGATATTTCCAAGGTTACCCGGTTTTCAAAATTGTTAACTTTGCGCACCTTTTTTCATTAGTAGATTTCATTCTTGATGATATTTTCTTGGATCATATTAATGTCCTCACATTTCCTATGGGTTTGACAAGTTTCATTCCATTCTGGAAAATTTTTACTCTAAATTTCCTGTCAATTTTTAGCAGCAGCTTATACATATTTTTTTCTGTAAGCATATTTTTCAAAACATTTTGAAAATGTCAGCATACCTGTTCAGACTATTTTCTTCAAAAAAAATTGTTGTTTTTTTAATGCTTTCATTTACATATTTATAATTATAATTACCCCAAATAGTTCAATTGGAAACAACCTATTTATTAATTACTTCAATATTTCAAAAATATGCGACTGGACCGACAGAAACGACCTAACGGCCGAAAAAAAATTATTGAGATATTTGCATTTCAAGGTCAGTCGACGACTATGTTGTAATCATAAAAGGCTCATTACAAAAATCGAAATTCTCAGCAGGTATGTTGAAAACTAAAAACTCTTTTTTAATTTCATCAAACCGCAAAAGTGTTTCAAACTGACATTAAAAACAATATAGGAACAATATAGTGGACACCGGAGCCGATCTGCCGGCGAATTTATTATCAAAGGAAGCCGTCAAAGGCGGCCGCATTCAAAGTGCCGCAAACACGCCGACACCACTTCTTTGACGGTTGCCCGTCAATAAGAAGGTAGCAATTCAATTTCTAATCATTTTTTAGCCAGTAATTAGCAACTGATTCTTCTGCAATAAGTATGATAGTAGACTCAGTTCGCTGTGGGCTTTCCAACGATGTATCGTTAATTGCAATCGGTTGCAAAAGTTGTAGTTGCTAACCTTTGTTTCTAATGCCACGGTCACACTAGGCTGTTTTATTAGCCGCTAGTTGCTGGTGCTGCTAGCAGCAACATCATATTTGATACCAATTTGTGGGGTTTTATTGACTACCTGCCTTGAACCTGGCTAAATTTTGAAAGCACTGTACACGGGTGTAAAACATAGGCAAGGCCACGATGACAATAAAATTAGAAATTCTATATTTTAGAAGTATTTAGTTGAAAAGTAAATGACTCTACTACAATTAGTTATTTACAAAAATATTTTAATTATTAATTAAATCATCATTTCAATTATTATTAATTAAATTATATATTTTCAAGAAAGTCTCTTTCAGGTCTTCAATTGTTTAACAGTATATTTCTAAATTGTTAGAAATATGTAGTTACATATTTCTAAATTAATAAATTGTTCAAAAGTTACTGCTTTCATCCGTAATTTATTTTCTACTTTATATTTAATGTTTTATTTATATTAATTTCAAACAAAAGTAATTCCATCAGTTTTGCGTTCAATTTATTAATTGAAATATAATACACAATTATAGAATTGAATATACAATTGATATAATTAAAATCTGATATATTTTACAAAAGATATTAGTATCTATGCATTTCTACTTCAAATAAAACTCAACACGTCACAGAAACTAATAAATATTACATAATATTTGGTTATTAAATTTTGAAGAAATATTTAAATATATTATTTAAAATAAAAATATAAATCACATATTTATAATTTTATATTATTAGTTACACATTTAACAAAAGTAATGAATAATTGTTGCTTTAAATAATTTATTATAATCGATGGTTGCTATTTTCTACAATACCCACATATGTGTCCTCAAAATAACGGCTAATAAAAATTCAACATGTTTAATTTTACAAGCAACAGCCAAAACCATTCGCGGGCATGCAAAAATAGCGGTTGCTGAGTGGTCACATTATGCTGGTTAACACCCAGTTAATAATCTACAGCAAGCAGCAAATACTAAAACCACCCCACATTTCGACATTTTTGCATTACAATTAACGTTGCAGCATAACTTCTTGACCGGCGAGTATTCATTATTCATTATGTGATCAGTATTTTTAACAACTGTATCGCTTAAAGCCATGTTTGCAGGGGCTGATTTAGGGGGTGGTTTTGTGGGTCTGGAGCCTCCCCGAAATATTCAAATTAAACTACGGTGTTTGCAATTTGGTTATAGCAAGCGGAAAACATAAACGTGTACAACACAATTTATCATTTGGAGCATTTTGGACCCCCCCAAAAAAAAAAAAATTCTGGATCCGCCCCTGCCTGTTTGTATATTGGGAGAATATTTCAGGTGCATTTCTCCAGCCCCACCATGGTGGATTTTGAAATATCTCTTTATACCAAAGTTTTGTGTTAGTTTTATGTCGAATTGTTCCGTAAAGAAAAAGTTTTGTTCCTCTTCCGTTCGCGAGATATAGGCATTTTTTGAGGGGGGGCTGGGGAAATGCCAGCCCCACCACATTGGAATTTTGAAAATTTTTGGATGCCAAAGTTTTGTGCTAGTTTTGTGTCGTTTTGTTCCATTGAGAAACAGTTTTGTTCCGACCTATTTCCGGAGATATAAGCAATTTTCCGAGGGGGGCCAGAACAGCTTTTTTGGAATTTTGACATTTTCTCGATGCCACAGTATTGTATTAGTTTTGTGCCGAATTGTTCCGCAGAAAAAAGTTTTGTTCTGCTTTAATTTTTGTAAATTTTCACAAGCAATTTATGTCTGTGTGCGTATCAATAAACTATGTACATATGTGACAAAAAATCGTGTCCAAGTATAGTCATAAAATTATTGTTTTACATTATTGCGGTGATAGGTACATCTCGTACTCCTGGTTACTATCACGGCGCCTCGCTAGCCAAACGGAGGCGACACGCTCGGCTCCGACCGGGCGCTAGACGCAGAGAGTTGCATGTTTTGCAAGGTTTATTTTTTCTATGTTATAAGCTGTAAAAGTTAAACAAGCGCTGGTGGGCTGGCTGAGAGGTCACACCATGCTGTTAGCAGTCAGTAGCAAATAATACGCTAGTAAAACATCGTAGTATGACCAGGGTATAAAAGTCTTTCCACACGTAATTGAAAATCTAAATACAGTAGAACTCCAATTATCCGGACTAATTGGGACCAGACCCGATCCGGATAATCAAAAATCCGGATAATTGGATTTTTCAATGTAATCGAGTAGAGATGATGTCAAACTTTTCCTATCATAAGCAGTGGAAGTTTGTGAGTTCCTGTTGAATTTCCGCAAGTCAAAATAGTAACACGGTCTTTGCTCATTTTATAGCCAGGTGCAGTAAGTTCTTTTTTTGAAACCAGAGTTCTCCTAGGCAGTGCTTTCCAATACAAACCAGTTTCATCGGCATTGTATATAAAATCTTTATCGAATTGTCCTGAAAACTTTATTGTGAATTCAGAAACAAATTTATCTGCGGCATGCTTGTCGGCAGACATTTTATCGCCGTGAATTTCAAGCTCACGAATTCCGTGTCTTTCTTTAAAGTTTCTAAGCCAACCTTGACTTGCCTGGAATTGCGGATTCCCTCCTAATTTTTCATTGAACATTAATGCTTTTTCTGAAAGTACAGGTCCAGATATAGGCTGACCTTGAGAACGTTTCTGTAAAAACCAAGTGAAACCCGCATCCTCAACTTTATCATTTATAGGCCCTTTCATAGATTTCCTAGATGAACGTCCTTCTTTAGATTCAATTTTGGAAACAAATTTTTTTAATGAATCCGCATTTCTTTTTATATCGGAAATCGTTGAAGTTCCGACACCATACTCATCCGCCAGCTTTTTCCCAGATTCACCTTTTGCTAAACGATCAACGATTATCATTTTATCCTTCACAGTTACAACACGTTTTCTTTTTGGCGCCATCACTCAGCACAATTTAACAATCAAACAATTTTACAACTGCACCAGAGATCACAACGAAAGCAAGGTATGGAGTTCCCCTAAGTACCTATGTGTTGGAACTGCGTTAATGCGCACGTATATTATTGCGGGATTTCCCGAATTCATCGTTCCAATTCAGCTACATATGTAGTTGCTTTTATCTGGATAAACTGAACTAAGATTTTTTCGCTGTTAATATCGTTGCTATTCTAACCTTCAATCTATTAAATAAAATAATTTTTTAGCTATGAACATGAACAATTTTCGAATCCGGATAATCGGATATCCGGATAATCGAGGTCCGGATAATTGGAGTTCTACTGTATATTTATCAAGAAATACACCGCATTTTGTCTGTTTCATCAGCATAAAAACATCATTGGTGCCAAAATCACTTGAAACTTGAATCACTTACAAGGAATGTTTTTATTACCTCAGGTAATTTACAGGTAAATAATTTACCTTTCATCATTACAGTACAGTCGCGCAAATCTCTATATGTACTCTCAGTATCTATTTGTATCAAGTAATATAGGGAAAAAATGAAACGTGGCGAGGCAAACGTGTGAAATACAGGAAAAGGGATGTAGTAAATTAAAAAATACTTAAAAAATACCAAATATGTACTGACAGGAAAATAAGTGAGAAATAAGTAATTCCGGGTAATACAGATGTTAAAAAAAGTTACAAATAGGAAAAAATAGGAAATACGAAATGTACGAACAAGTTCGCCTAACCACATGTTCGCTCAAAACCTTGTGTTTTGTTATTTCTTACATCTCGTTGGTCAAGCCGAATGGAGTACAAGAAATTCAAAAGGCGCCATCTGTGATCGAGAAACGTAACTATAAGCAAAGAACCTGCCTGAGATTAACTCCCTTCGACAGCATCGCCCCCTGGATTTCTTCTCCCTTAACTAACCTTCCGTTGACTAACTATAAATACATAAACAATGATATGTATATAGTTATTCAACGGATGGTTAGTACTGGGGGCCGCCGCCAGTTGGCACAGCGAGCGTTTGGGGGCCGAGTTACTTACGCTTTTAGTCATAAGAGGGCACCATATACCACTGTATATTTGGTTGCCTGACATGAAAAATATGACATAAAAACACACACCGATGTCTGGCGGTCGCGACTTGTAGTCTAGGGGGGTGGAGCCCAAGATTACTGTAGATAAGGTTGCGCAAAGGCCTATACCTGTAATGTATTAGCGAGCAGTGACGTCATCGGAGTAGTGTCAAACCAGCCGAACAGCCGACCAATAGAAACGCGATGCGTTTGACCGATGACGGATCGGTTTTTTGACAAGCATAATTTGAATTGTCTATCATCTAGCTGTCAGTTTGAAGAAATTTTGGAATTGTGGTTGTTATTGTATAAGAAAACGGTGAGAATTGATTATATTGGTGTTATTATCTTCAAATGGGATTTTATTATTTATTTTCCTGAATATTGCTACACATAATAATTAGTACGATCCTATATATGCATTCTGTTGGTTAAAATTCAACCTCAAAATTTAATACTAATAAAAATATACGCTCTTTTTAGAAATGCCCGTTTCTTGTGCTGTTGCAAGTTGTCGATCATATGGTTACAGTAAAAACGGGAAGCGCATTGGATTTTTTCGCTTTCCAAAAAATGAAAATATACGGCAAATATGGATTATGAGTTGCCATCGACAAGATGAATTCGATCCAAATATCGCCAGAATATGTTCGCTTCATTTTGGACCAAACGATTTTCGAAGAGATTTTAAATCCGAACTTTTAAACCTTCAACCAAAAATGTTGTTGAAGGACAATGTTATCCCGAGCGTTAAATTAAAAGAAAACACAAATGTGTGTGAATGTTCTGGGATGCGCGATAGTGAAACAATATATACGGATTTTGTGCTCGAAAATTTTAAAGAAGTTGATGAATCTGCAAGTCAAGAGGCAACCACACTTATGGAAGATAGCAATACTCAAGAAGCTGAGTTGATTGACAAGTTAATGCAGGAAAATGAACATTACATTACCGAAAACATAAAACAAAAAGAACAAATATCCATGCTAAATATAAAAAATAAAAAGTTAGTTTCTGCTGTTAATAATTTGAAGAGGACCATTAGAAATTACAAGAAAAAATACGCTGCTACACCCAATCGTAAGCTTAACGTACAGTACAGTTTTGAACATTTAAAGAAGATTTTTATTGACATGTTTACCGAAACTCAATTAAAATGTATAATAAAACGGAAAAGGGTAGTTAAGTGGAGTGAAAAAGATATTACAACAGCGATTACCTTGCGTTATTTGAGCAAAAGAAGTTATATGTTTTTAAGAAACCAGTTGCATTATCCGTTACCCGGTCTACGAACTTTACAAAATTATGTCTCCAAATTAGACATGCGTAAAGGAGTTTTGGATGTAGTCCTAAGAATAATGGAAATATGTGGACACAGTATGACAGAAAGAGATAAATTAACGGTACTCCAATTCGACGAAATGAAGGTAAAGGAAATTTATGAATATGATCAAAACCATGATCAGGTGCTAGGACCTCACGCCCAAATGCAAGTTGTAAATGCGAGAAGTTTAACTGGCAAGTGGAAACAACCATTATTTGTAGATTTTGATCAAAAGGTTACTCCGGAGATATTAGAAATTATTATTTCAAGATTGTATGCAGTTGGTTTTTTAGTTGTAGCATGTGTAAGCGATTGTGGAGGCAGTAACGTCGGATTATGGAAGGAAAGAAGGAACATTTCTTATGAAAATCCCTTTATAAGACACCCACAATTGCCACTGCAGCGTATTTATTTTTTTGCGGATACCCCCCATCTTTTAAAATTAATTAGAAATTGGTTATTGGACTCAACATTTAACGTTAACGGAAAAACAATAAATAAGGAGCCACTAAAATTGCTAATCAGCTCAACAAAGGATTTGTAAATAAATAGTTGCCATAAGCTAACACAAGACCATCTAACCTGTGAAGGTTTTAGACGACAAAAGGTTTCCCTTGCTACACAATTATTATCCCATAACACCGTCACAGCTCTCAGACATTATCTTAAAAGAGATACAGTTGCTGAAAATACAGCAGAATTTATAGAAACCACAAACGCCTGGTTTGATGTGATGAATTCACGGGTTGCATACAACAGCATCGTTAGCAAAACAGCATATGGTCTAAATTTGGAGACACAAAATGATATTTTGGAAACAATGTACTATAATATAAAAAATTTAACATGTGGCAATAAAAGAACATTACAAATTTTTCAAAAAGGGATATTAATGAATATAAATGCAATAAAACTGCTTTTTCAAGATTTAAACAAACACTTTGATGTCAAATACATTTTGACGAGCCGCTTAAATCAAGATGCGCTTGAGAATTTATTTTCGCAAATACGAACGCGAGGAGGCCTTAATGATCATCCCACTCCATTAAATGCACTCCATAGATTAAGACTGATTATACTAGGAACAGCTAATACCACATGTTATAATTCAAATATAGAAGAGGATTGCGAAACGGAGTACATTGTTGGTAAAGTACTACACGAAACTGGGATTTTAACCAATAGCGAGACGTCGTCAACCAGCTCAGCAGAGTTAGATACTGAATTTGCCGAACAGTTGACTAATTCCGGAGGTTCGTGTAATCCATCCCATATACCGCCAGAAGATGATGGTCTGCAGTACTTAGCAGGTTGGCTTGCAAAAAAGAATGCAAAAACTCATCCTCACCTGCGAGACAATAACAAGCCTGATGTGCATAATTATAATTTACCAGACTGGGTTAGTCATCTGTCCTTTGGAGGATTAACGAAGCCATCAGAGGAATTTTTATCCACAGTAAAAAACCTGAACGAGTATTTTAATCAATATTGTAGTGATGGAATTTTGAATTGTAAAAATATTAACAAAAAGCTTTTAAAATTATTTAAAGCCCACTTCCAAAATATTGATGTAGTTATATTAAAAAGTTTCATAAGGCAAAGGATTTTTATTAGAATAAAATTTTTGAATCAAGTATATACAGAAGCAAAATCCAGCTATGAAACGAAAGGTTGCAATAATAAAAAATAGACTTAGTTCAAAAATGAAAAAGATATGCACATAATTAAGTTCTTATTCTTTTTGTAATAAACATGCTCAAATGCCTTTGTTGCCTTTTTATTCCTGTTTTAGTTAGATAATTATCAATTTAATCTAAGCAGATAAATGTCAATATTTTTTTTAATCTCAAAATGTAAGTTTAAAATGTTCTTACTTTCCACTATGCTAAACACGTTAAAATACCCTTTAGCTGATAATACTGGAAATGAAACATCCAGCAACTATTAATAAACGATTTTTTAGAACCTATAGTACTTATTATTATAAATACATATATTTTTATTATTTCTTAAATATATTCATCAGAACTACCAGGTATTTTTAAATTATTTGCATATATTTTATGAGAATACCCATTTATATTTTGAAACTATAAAAAGTAGAAATTACAAAGCATATTTGGTTGCATATATTTGAAGGTAGTTTTACCAGGCACTCTTCGCAACACGTGTTGCTATTCCGCCAGTGACGTCAGCGCCCGCACATCAAAAAGTCGCTCTGTCTGCGCAACCTTATCTACAGTAATCTTGGGTGGAGCCAACAGAGTAGGTTGGAACTCGCATTAGAAATATTCCTCGTTTTCGATGATATTTCTCCTGAGCATTTTAGTACTTTATGACGTTAGTATCTTTACATCTAATAATTATTTTCAATACAATCTTAAAAATCTAAAGTACAACCTTAGTGAAAAACTTTTCTACTGCCTTATAGAGATATGAATAAAAAATTATTAAAAAAGTGTTTCGAATTCATCACTTGCGGATTTTCCGTGACAAATTTGGATCATATTTTAAAAAATCTAATTCAGCAGAATTGTACTACAAGTAAATCTCTATAAAATGGTATTTTTTTTTTAATTAGAAAATTATGAACCGTATAAGCACTAGACGTCAGTGCGTTTACGTGTAAATCATATATGTACATAAATATGTAGGCGAGATCGCCGATACAATGTGCCCAGTATAAAAAATTAAAAAGAAAGTAAAAATTTCAATGAATATCTAGTTATTTACAACCGCATATCTTCTCTAGTACTTCAGTATACTTAACAAATTATTGAAGCGCGAAGTTTTGCTAATTAGAGCCTGAAATAAATGAATCAAATCAATCAAATATGAGTATAAATTTTCAATATCCGGCTACAATATGTTATGCAGTCCCATCTAAAGTAACGTAACGAAATGTATTCGATTTGTTTGAACATATTTATATATACCTACATCAAAAGATATCTGAGACCTGCCCCTACCTACTATTAGTACTAGTGCAGAGCAAAATCATAACAATAATTGTTATAATTTTGCTAATGCACCCACTAATTATTAGTGGATGAATTGCAGGCATTTTTTTCAATTACATACTAAAACAAAATTGTGTTTTCTCCAAAATTTAGTACATATTTTTCGCATTCAAAAACGTACCTATATACATATATGCAATACTGTCGTGAATATTCGTGGCAGTAGAACAAAAACGTAAAAAAGCATTTTTTTTGCAAAAATGTTCTGCAACTTGCAGTTAATAAACACCATACATGTTATCAAATACAGGACAGGGACTGCTTCATATCACATATAACGAAAAATGTGTACTAATACATATAATTATGTACAGTATGGACAAAACAGACATAAAATTCTAATTTCTGGAGGAATGAAATGGAAGAAAAGCTAGTGTCATTCTATATGGACTGTTACTGTTTATTACCAGAACTTATTGATCCAAGGACCAAGACATCCTTGAAGTATGCCAATTCATAATACGCCATATACAGGTGCTTCTAAATTGATGCGAAACATTTTAAAAGATGATTTTTCAGAAAAAATAAGGGGTCTTTCATATAATACTTTGTTCAAAACCCCTTCCCCTCCAAGTTGCAGGCCTCTAAAATTTAAAAATTTAAAAATATAAAATCACTGTAATAAAAATATTTGTCATTATGACATCATTTGATATCAGGCTACATAGTTCATTTTTCTTGACAAACAATATACAATAATAACCACTCGATAAATTTATGTCAAATGGGTCAACATTATTTTATTTTTTTTGTGATTAAACTAACAATTTTAGGAGAAAATGCCAAGCAGCAAAAAAGGTCAGGTTGAATTCGTCTATTTAAATGTTTTGAAATAGAAAAATGCAGACGCATTAAAACGTCCTGATGCAAACTATGTATAATTTTTTCACCCCCTTGTAATAACATTTTAACATCGCAAAAAAGTGCCATTTTATTAGTAACAGTTATCTGCCAAATTTCATTCTTCTAAATTCTTGCAAAGTGAATATATTAAATACCAACTTTTTTTTTCCTTAACTTTAGAGGGCTGTAACTTGGAGGGGAAGAGGTTTTGTACAAAATATTTTAAAGCTAAATTTTGCTCAGTTTAGAAACATCCTGTATAGTCAAGGCACAAAGCAAGAAATGGGCATTTTTTAGATAGATATTTGTAATTGTTAATTAAAATATCGTCCAAAGTTTTTTATCATACTTTTACGTTTACAAAAATAACATTTAAAATATTGCTGTCGTCAAAATAAATGCCTTACAAACAGTGCAAAAACGAACGCAATAAAATAGACGAGGAACTTTAAAGTCCAATGTAAAACCCACTGAATGTGCAATTAAGACGTTGGGCCTATTCCATAGACATACGGACTAGCCTTCAGTCGCCGAGGGAGAACGGGGCGAGGGGGGAAACCACGTTGCTTTTGGCTTCGAAATTCGAATGTATTCGCATGGAGCACCGCCTTCGGCGCCTTCGCTTGTTTCCCCCGGCCACCCGACTGGATCACGACTCCGTACCAAACGAAAGTGCTAAACTATTTTGTACATAAGATTGATAGATATGCAACCAAATATACAAATAATATATTTGCTCTTGCCTAATACCTATGCTGCCACCTAGTAGCACATTCGGTACGTTCCGTTGAATAACTATACATATATAAACAATGGTACCTATATGTGTCAATTTATCATGTTATCAAGCGATTTTAGGAGTTTGTAATGTAAAATTACAGTTTTATTGTGTATTAAAAATATTGGTTTTATTTTGATCATAAATTCTTTTTTTTGTGCCGTAATTTTTGTAGTTATGAAAGTAATTCAAATTTGCCGCCACATTAACCTATTGAAAGTTTTGACAAGTGACGCAATACTGTTGATTTTAGAACCAAGTATTTCCAAATATAACTAGAACTTTACAGTGTTGCCAACGTCAGAAACCCTTAAGTAATGCTTAAGTTAGGAAAGGCTGACATGCGAACGGTGCAAATGATGCCTGACTTAAGTTAGGCATAAAGATAAGCTGTTCTTAAATTTAAGTCGTTCTTAATAAATACGGTGCAAACGGGCATAAGTCCCTAATATTATTCTGCCATCCTAGTATAGA
This sequence comes from Aphodius granarius, assembly GCA_963971325.1. Classification (NCBI taxonomy): domain Eukaryota; kingdom Metazoa; phylum Arthropoda; class Insecta; order Coleoptera; family Scarabaeidae; genus Aphodius; species Aphodius granarius. The sequence continues at coordinate 28,261,957 of OZ020222.1, read as the reverse complement.
TGTTTCAAACTAAGAAGATCATAGTTGTAATGCAACCAAATATACGTGGCTCAATTTATAAACCATAAACTGGGTATAATTGGTTGCATATGTCACGGTGATCTTCTTGGTTTAAAACTACTCTAGCAACTGACAAGTGACAACTACCAGCAGAATGTGACCACTCAGTAGCCGCTGTTTTGATATATTTTATTCTTCCTAAAGAAACTGTGTTTGGTGTAACCGCGCGATGTGGATGATTTAAACTCAACCCTATGGGATATTGTCCCAGGAATCCATTGCTGATAAACTTGCTGAAAATGGTGCCAAAGTAAGTTATTTTCAAGGAATCCAATTTTGGAGATTTGAAACACAAAGTAGTCCCAAAATAACCATTTTTCGCATTCCAAGTAAACTGTGTCTCATTTAACAGACCGATGTGGTTGATTGTAAGTGTAATGGATAGGAAATTGTCCGCGCAGGTATCCACTTTTGAACATCGAATTTTTGAACCATCCTCCTGAACGGGCGAATGTAGATGGCGCTTTTACCCCGAGTTGTTTAATTCAAATTTCTACCCCCAGAGTGCGTCTCTCGCTTGTTCAGGCGAATGGCGCATTTCATTGGCTATTTATCCCGAATTGTTTAATTCAAATTTCTACCACCAGGGCGGCGACTCTTTCGTTCGTTGAGGCGGATTGGGCGTAGAGGTGTCTATAGTTGCCACAAAAAAATAGATCTTGAAGCAAATTTACTCACTCTAGTAAGTCATTTTAGTAAGACGCCGAAGATTTATGTCATGTCGCCTCAACTAGCCTCAACGAGCGAGGGTCCCGCTGTGATGGTGGAAATTTAAATTAAAACAGACGGGGTAACTTTGCTTGTATAGCGCCATCTACATACGTTCGATCAGGCGAATCTGAACAATAGCTTAAAATAGACTTTTTCAAAATATGTCCCGTTATGCAGTTTTTCGCGCTGATTCCAAAGATGCTATTAGATTTTCTTTAGCTGTAATGGTTCGGAAATTATAAGTTATAACGTCCTAAGCATCAAACGCATTTTGTTGGTTGTAGCCTGGTTGTATCATAACTCTGTGGTTGTAACTACATATAACATAACCGTTTATATAACCAACAGCGGCAACGATTGCTGGTAGAAAGCGTAATGTAAACGGGCCTTAATTAGTCACCTGCGTTGCGCATGACAGAGATTCAAAATTTCTGACGTTTTGTAATGGACATGTAATGGACCAAATGCAACCAAATGGACGCGGCGGTTGAAAAGTTGTTGGATTGTGGAATTTTTTGTATACTAATGATAGTACTGGTTGTCTAGCCGTGTGGTCAAGTTAATTTGAGTCCTAAACGTAAGTACCTTAATTTTTTGAATATAGAGTTTTGTTTACAACATTTTAAGGTTTAATTTCATTTATAATGCACTGAGAAATCGGTCATATTACAGGCAAAAGTGCAACCCTTGTTTGTTAAAACGCCGCATTCGCCGACGTTTTGGTCTAGTATTGAGAGAAAGAAAACATCACGTTTAGCCGGCTCGTTGTTATTCTATCTGCATATAATTTAACTGCTCACTTGTTGCATGCTTTGCTATTGCGTTTTGGGGCGTTTGTCAAAATTACATGTGGTTCAATTATTTTCAGATTGTTCGACTAATATGGAAAATAGTATTGATGAGTGGAATATTATAGACTGTGGTTTCAACACAGCTGATGAAACGCTAAATTTTGGAACAAGAGCGTTGGCCGGCGATAGCAATCTTTTTGAAGCTTGCACTTTAGCGTCCATTTCTTCGGCTCAGGTACCTATATAAATTAGGCAAACATTATCAAGTACAGTTTCAGACTTCCTGATTTTTTTGTTGTTACAGACGCGGAATAGCGCTTTACAAATAAGATCCTGCATAAGGAACAACAGAGTAATTTTTACGATAAATAAAAAGGCAGGCGTTTTCTCTGATCTAAACTGTACCGACTTATTATTTAGCGTAACTTTTGACGCAAACATTAATACACTTTCTGTTACACCCGATGGCAAATACACCCTCGTAGGCCTTCAAGATGGTTCTGTTCACTGTATAGATTTAGAAGAACAGTCCATAATTTTTGAGAAGTAAGTATACTCATAGCAAAAAACAAAAATTGACAAATTTTGACCTGCAATAACTTTTGTAGTATTTGGTGGATTTTGTTAATTTTTTCAGTAAATTATAAACAAATTCTTTAAAATTGTCCCTAGCTAATACAATTTTTAAAATAATTATTTCTCCATTGATGTGTGTAACCGACATGCTGTTTTTGTGGTCTATGTTTGGAAAAGTGTGTGGAACAATTAAGGATGTTGGTCAAGTTTTTACCGACTCATTTTCAAAATCAGATTAATTAGCATTGAATTGGTATTTGTTTCATTGCAATATGTTAATTTCCAAAAAAGATACAGAGCTTTTACTAAATCCTTGTAAATTTAAGTACAACTTTTTATACCATAAGAAGAAAATATCTGGAGTGGCTCTCACCCAACTTTCCGAGTACACCGTTGGCACAAGTGTCTGATCACTTTAGCAATTATTCAATTTTGTGAAACCAGAGCCACTCTGGACCCTACCTAACATCATTTTCTGTGACAAGGACATTTGTCACACTGACATTTAATGTCATGTCCTGTCAGTGGCACTGATGTTTGTCAAAATCTGACAATTTGCAACACAGCAACGAAGGCTGTAGATTCTGTCAAGGCGCTTCTATAAAAGCTAATAGCACCTAAACCGTTCCTCCCATTGATATGTAAATTAGTATACATATTTAAAATCACCATAGGATGAATTGATATTAGTTTGCTACTTCCGGTTGTCAGATTGTGGCCAAAAGCAATCCAGTTCGTCCCCCAGCAATTCTAAAAAAGTATGCAAAATTTCAGCCCGATCCGTTGTACCCTTTGTACGCTATCGTGTTCACAGATATACATACCCACACACACACATACACACACACATACATACATACATACATATATTTTCCAGAAATCATTGCAATCGATTCCAGGGACCCCAAAACGCATATTTCCACTAAAATCCCGAAATTTTTTTTTCCGTCGATTATAATTTTCTTCTAGAGTACTAGTCGGAAAATAAAAGGACTTCAGTGTCTAACTTTGAAACACAAAAGTTAAATGTGCATGGTTTAAATTAAAACACCATATCTTCTTTGACAATTAACATATCTAAATGAATCAAAGGGCATTACATTCCTAATTAATTAGACTTTAAAAGTGACTAGGCAAAAAACTTGACAAAGATCTTTAATTGTTTCACAGGTGTTCCAAACTAAGACCACAAAAAAGTTATGTTTGTTACATCGATCAAATAAGTCATAGAAATAATTATTTTTAAAATTGTATTAGCTCTGAAGAATTTGGCTATGATTTGCTGAAAGGATTACAAAAGTTTACAAAAGTCATTGGAGATCAAAATTGATCAATTTTTTAAATATTTTTTTTTAGAAAAAATTTAGGTAGCTTTGAAAATAGCTATGTTGATTTCTTCATACAATCTTGGTCAGATAGTTTAACAACGTTTATTATTATCACAGATCATGGCTATGTAATTAGGTAAGACTTTTGTTTTATTTTATATTGCATGTTACAGAGTTCTTACATTTTATTTTTAGATTTAAGTGTAACAATAGGATGGAATTAGTCTCAAATGAAGTGATAGCAAACTTGGACTGTCAAATTAATTCTGCTGAGATGAACTATCCATATTTACTGGTTAATGGTTCTAAATTAAGTATGTTTAACTTAGAAACGTGCGAGGTGGTTGAAGCAGATTCCCAAAATGTTAAAAAAATGGTTACCTATAATGGCTAGTAAGTAATAAAAATCAAAATTCTTAAATTACATAAGTTATGATTTTTTTGACAATATTTGCATTTTGTATGTCTTTATTCTCAACAACAATGTCAAAACTAGAATGAAACAAGTTTTATCAAAGAAAGTCAGTTAAACTACGTTATGCAAAATTGAGTCTGTCTTCAGGGGCGATTTTTTGCAGGAAGATATTATTAACTTTGGTTGACGATGAAAAAAGCTTCAATTTATAAAGATATATTATCCAATAAAAGGCAAATCTTTAATTTAGACAATTTAGAACAATATAATTTGTAAATTATTTTTATCAACAAGAATCCTACAATGTTGTGAAAATGCAATGTTCTTATCACAATATTGCTTCTGTTCATAAAATTTAAACAGAATATTAAAAATAGTTTACATGGAGAGTGTTTTTCAGTTTTCTTAAAGTATGAAGTTTTTTTTTGTTCAATGTGTTGTTTATTTTCAAGTTTGTTATCTATTTTTTTATTAATCAGCATCATTTTTTGTTGGATTATATATATATAGAAAGTATGTGAGTAAATGTGCTCTTTCTCTTTTGTTTCTGCACTTATAGAAAGTGCTTGCTTTTCAAATTAATTGCTTGTAATGCTTTTTCCGCGTTTTGTTTCTAATATTTTGTTTTTTTTTATTTAATGTTCAGTGCTCATTTTCCATAATTAAATGCTTAAAAATCTGCAATCTATTTATCACAGAGAGATGTGCATAAAGTACAGGCCCGCCGCCAGCCACTTGAGCGCCCGTGTGCATAACCAACTATGCCGCCCCCGTCCCCATCCTTTACGCCAGTCGACTTAGTACTAAACATTAGCAGAATTGCGGGTATTGTAAATAGTGTGACTAGTACTAATTAGTACTAAGCTCGTGTAAGAATGACATTATTTTCCACAAATAGTGATAAGTGTTGTAGAAATTTTCTCTGCATAGAGGTGAGGTGTAAAGCAAACAAATAATTATCAAAATCATTTTATTAATTTCACTACAGAGTGACTCAACTTATCAATATATAAATATATGTATATAGGAACACAAAAAAAAAAAACAAAACTAAACTGTCTATTGGAACTGAACTTTTCTTGATTTTAAACTTGCGAAATCTGCTATTAATTCTGATGTATCCAAACTATCCAAGACTTCGTGTTCAATTGAAACAATAGATAAATTATTAAGCCTGTCCTGGTGCATAGTTAAGCGTAAATAACTTTTTATAATTTTCAACTTTGAAAAGGATCTTTCACCAGATGCCACCGAAACCGGCATAGTAAGCAATATTCTCAGGACTATTGATGTGTTTGGAAATGTAGCAATCAAATCATTTTTGAAAAGATATTTAAAATATTATATGGATCACCAGGCTGATTATCTAGAAAATGCTGCTTTAAACCCGGGGGAAGTTAGCAATAAAAATTAGCAATAAGTTTGTTTTTCAACCGATTTTAATAAGTGATACATTATTTTAAAGCTCATAACGTCCTGATACCCCATGAGTTTTGCCCGGTCGATCAAATCATAATTAGTGCCCTAAAAATACGAATGAAAGTTGACTTTTTCGACAATTTAGTAAAGTTTTCGGCATCATATCTCGGCTATGACTTAACCGATCATAATGAGCAATACATTAATCGAAAGCACAAGTCTTTATGTACTCCCCATAGTTTTGCCCGATCGATATTACAACTATTACCGCCTGAAAAAAAAATAACAAAGTACTAGCGTCGTGGGGATTTGGACAACACAGTGCAACCGCATGCCTTGAACACCGATCAACAAAAGGGTAAAAAATAAGCACTTCCTGTCATCCGATTTTAACAAATTATGCACCAATCGATAGCTAAGGGTGGCAACCACTTATGCTAGTTTTGCCAGGTCGCGATTCAAACAATTAGCCTGTAAGAATAATTAACAAAGTTAGCGCTCCGGAGACATACAGAAAGTGCATGGTCGGGTGTTCCGGTGGACAAAAGCAAGTCTTTTAAGCACTTCCGGTTATCCGATTATAACAAATTATGGACCAATCGATAGCTAAGGGTGGCAACCACTTATACTAGTTTTGCCCGCTCGCGATTCAAACAATTAGCGGGTAAGAATAATTAACAAAGTTTGCGTTCCGGAGACATCGAGAAAGGCCCGTGTCGGGTACAACGGTGAACCAAAGCAAGTTTTTTAAGCACTTCCTGTCATCCGATTTTAACAAATTATACACCGATCGATAGCTAAGGGTGGCAACCACTTATGCTAGTTTTGCCCGGTTGCGATTTAAACAATTAGCGGGTAAGAATAATTAACAAAGATTGGGTTCCGGAGACATAGAGAAAGTGCCGGGTCGAGTGTTACGGTGGACCAAAGCAAGTTTTTTAAGCACTTCCGGTCATCCGATTTTAACAAATTATGCACCAATCGATAGCTTAGGGTGGCAACCACTTATGCTAGTTTTGCCCGGTCGAAATTCAAACAATTATTTCATTTGTGTTCCTGTCAGATGTAAATATTTGCGATAAATTATCGAAGTTCGTCGTGATATACACAAAATCACAAATCACATTGTCCAACAATTATGTTGTTGCACTATTTACATTTGTCGCCCCCTTGAAAATGCCGCCCCCTTGAAGGTGCCGCCCGCGTGCGGTGCACCCCTTGCACACCCGCTTACGGCGGGCCTGATAAAGTATCAATTAGCTACTTTTTTTTCGTTACTTTTCAATATTTAAAGCATCTGGTATTTATTTCAAAAAGTATCCGATACTGGTATTGGACAATGCACTTATTGCTCTAGTTATTAGTGAAGCAATTATATTCTTCTTATTATTCTTTTTGCTCAATTGTGTCAATTCTGCTATCAAACCGGGGATGTAAAATATCAAAACATGTATCACGTATCAAGTATTGGAATGCGAATTATCTGCCGCTGCGAGATAAGATCTGTCCCAGTTTGGGTGGCAATTAAAGGCAACACTTTGGAGATTTTTTTATTGTATGTTTGTAAGTTATTAATATTATTATGTCTGGCTTTGTATCAAATTTGAACTAGAATATTTTAAATAGCAAACCCCCTGGTTTTGACTGATTTCATAGATTGTTTTTGGCATACAAATTCTATACATATTCATTTGATATAAGTAAGAATGTGTAAAAGTAAACTCAAAATGTAGATTAAGGAAGTAATCAACTTCTAGTATTTAACTTTCAGTGTATATAATATATATGAATTATTTCAGAAAAACATAATTTTCAATTAATGAATACAAAGTAACGGGTACTCTGTGTAAAAGTATCAGTATCAACCTACTTCTTACACATTATATGATTACTTCTAGTATATTTCTTCTTCTTCATAAGAAAGGACACCTTATAAGTTTATGTACAAGAACGCTCATACAAACTAACATTCAACACTCGCAGTCATTCCGAGACATTGTATTTCTAAAAGATCATGAAGGCGTTGCCGGTAAATGCCTCCTTATTACCATAACAAATCCAGACGAAACTGGCGCATCCTACATACAGTCTTTCGCCTCATTAACAGGTATGTAACCCACTGGGAAGTTATTCCATAAATTCTTCATAAATTCCACCATAAATTGAACAGCAAATTCCATTTCAGATTTGGAAAATCCAATTTTCTCTCTGAAATGTACGGAAAATGTTCTCCTCATCAGACCGGAGAACGTCTACGATGATGTTATGTTCATTTCGGAGATAATGAAGGAAGGGCTTACCACGGAAGTACGATTTCAAGTGATATGCGAGACGGTCCCTGAACAAAGGCTGCAGAAGCTGTTCAAGAGGCATAAGTTTGACGAGGCCGAGAAATTTGCGAAATTGTTCAACATAGACCAAGGACAAATTGTGAAGGGACGTGCCGTCGCCATCACTACGCAAGTTGAATGCACATCCGAGGACGTAGAAACGTTTCTGCGACTGTTGGACGACGTTGAAGACGTTACCTTCAAATTGCAATGCTGTTTCGACGTTTATAGCTGCTGCAATGACGTAGAGGACGCTAAGAAGGTTTTGCAGTATGCGTGTTGTAAAACCGTCATTCAGTCTGTAAGTAGACGCACAATAGAAAGAATAAAATATATACATTTGACAAGTAAAAATGGGGTCTTAAATTCAGACTGTAGAGTTTGTTCATACTAATCTTTGTATCTAAAATATTTTAAGATGATCGATTGCTACAGCTTTGTTATTTTAAATGGAATGGAATATTTTCGGTTATATATTCTAATTCTCCATACAAAAATATATTAAAATTGCAGACTTTTTCTAAGAATTATCATTAAATTCCCTAACACCGCATTTCTTAGTCCCTGCCAAAGCTAGAGAGTTAAAAGTTGGTACGCTTACTCCTCAGATATTATAAAATGGAATTACCATTTTACGTTTCATATTCAGTTGCAAAAAACTTGTAAATTCTAGCTGGGATGATACTTGAGTAATATTAATAATAATAATAGCAATAATAATCTTTATTGTGCTATTAAATATACATACATAATTAAAAAGATAGTGTTTAATGCGATTGCACAAAAGTAAGGTCAACAAGAAAAGAAAAAATAAATTTGTATTTTCTTTTATTAGTAGTCCACAAAATTTTATTACTACAACGTTTAATGTTTAATAATAAAGTTAAGAGCAATTTATTATCATGGCAAATTATACAATCCCTTATTATAATTTTTTTTTAAAGGAAATGCATGAACAAAGGCTATAAAGTGAGATCCTGTATATAATTTACAGTAATTTTTTTAGTCAGGTTGAATTTTCTCTCTTTTGAAGTTTATTGTAGACAGGGCCGTATTAAGGTTGGTTGGGACCCTAACTGATAGTTAGGGGCCCTGTGTTCTGACCTCGGGCTAGGTATACGGGGGCCCTAACTATCGGGGGCCCCTAAGCACGAGATATTTACCTACATTTTATTATTGCAGACGAACGTCTTTCGTATTTCAGACGATGATCTAGAATCAAAGCTAGCAAACGCTTTATTTAGGCTAGAAACGTTTATATTACTTCAGAGGTACGACAATAATCTGAATTGGCATTCATTCATGAAGCAGGACTTGTTGGAATTATTTTACAACATGCTTAAGAGGGTAAATTTTTTTTTGCAATGGTATAATAGCACTGGCTATTACAATCCTGTATGGTATTTTAGGAGCACGTAGAAATGGCAACTATCATATACAGTCGTTTGGACACGCAAATTACTATCGAACAGATTCAGAAAGCGTTAAAAATTGTTAACGAAGTAAGTATTAAATCACTGTTTTCTTTATTGACGTTAATTTCTGTCCTATTTTAGTTACCGTTAAAATATCACAAACCAATTCTACATTCGTTGATACCAATTTCTCTCGCAAGATTGCCGGCATCCATAAATACATTCCTACAGTGGCTGACGGAAAAAGTTCTGAGCATCGAAAGGAACCACTATTCGGAATTCCCACAGAACGCGATTGATTTTACAAACAGTATAATCAAATTGCTGGAATTTGATAGCTTGTTATCAGGACGAACCGTTACCAACTCCGATAATCGAAAATCGGCTGAAGAATTGACAGCTCTCATGGAGGCTTTAAACAGAATCAAGCTGTTACAGGACACCTATCACATTGCTATTCCGTTAAAAGAATATTTAAAGGTAGTTAAAATGCCACTGCAATTGTTGAAATAATTTTTTCTACAACTTATTTGATCGTTGCAACTGACATGATGTCTTTGTGATCTTGGTTTGGAACACTCTGGAACAATGGTCAAGTTTTTGCCTACTCTGTTTTAAAGCTAAATTTTAAAAGATGTGACACGTGAAACAATAACAACCGAAAGTTAAATGTGTAGGGTTAAGTCTCATCTATGACAGTTAATATAAGGTGCTTTCGATTTGACCAAAAGGGCGTCTCAAGTGCATAATGCCCCACCATAAAAGTGTTCGATTTACCAAGAGCATAACGTTGGACAGCGTACGAAGTGCACTCCGTAGGCAGTGGTGGGGAGCGCTCCAGCGTGTAACACACCCAAATCGAAAGCACCTATAATGAAATGAATCAAAAGACAATACATTGGTAATTAATATAATTGTAATTGTTCCACAGGCGTTCCAAATTTTGATTACAAAAAGAACACCATGTCAGTTACTCAGATCAAATGAGTCGCCAAAATAATAATTTCGAAAATTGTATCAGGTAGGAGGAATTTGTCTGAACTTTTTAGGTGAAATGTTAATAGTAAATAAAATTTGCAGGGCTCAAAAGCGTTCATACATATGCTGTTGATGGATATGACACTTAGCGAGGAAGACTTTCATAAGTTCTTCAATAATTTTCTGTGCAATTTTATTGTCACCAATTATTTTCAACCAGATGATCTGCTATTAGAAAAAATTGTGGTAAGTGATTTTTTTTTTCTTGAATAAGTTTGAATAAATTTCTTATAAGTGTTTGGGTTGAATAAGTGTTTACTTTCAAGAATATTTATTCACTTCGAAGGGGAAAATTTTGTATATATAACTCGATCAACAAAATCGAGCAGCAAAACCTACTAACAATAGTAGACTAATATTTTAATATAGCATTTTTAATACACCGTAATTATTGCGATGTTACAACAGTATGCGTTTATCTGTTTGCAGGATATTGTAAAATATGAAGAATCATACTGGTTTAACATTCCCAAGTTCTTGAATCATATCAGTTCTGTTGAAACGAAGTTGAAGGCAACACTTATTGTGGCGGCGTCTGCAGATGTACCCTGGTCTCCGCTAATCAGGGAAATAACTACCGCTGCACTAATTTATGACCATCCCATGGTCTCAGATATAGTTAAAGCAATTGAGAATGAACCTATGAACGCGGTTCTAAAGAAAACTCCGTATGGACTGTATTCTAGTATCGATTTAAACGATGTAAGTTCTGAAAATGAAAATTCTAGTACATTTGCCCAATTGCTTAAATTTAATTACCTGAAATTTAATTGTCTGCAAATTTTTCAGTGGGAAAGATGGATAAGTCGTATAATATATTGTAATTTGCCGAGTATGGTTGAGGATGTCTACACACTCTGCAATGAACCAAAGAAGAAGCAATTTGCACATTTAAAATTGTTCGATAATTTTGTGAAATGTAAAAAATTTTCGGAAGCAAGGGAAATTTTGAAAAATATACCGTCCGATGAGCTGAAGAGCTTCTGTGAACAGACTACACTGCTGTGGACTGTGGTTAGTTGAAAATTGAAATTATTGATAAAAAAGTTAAATAATTATTATAGTGTGGGTTTGGAGTATTTTGTTTGGTTTGTTTGGACTGTTTTGTATTGTAAGCAGGCTAAGTTCGATAACAATCTCTTATGTTTGAAATAAATGCCTTTTTTGACATTTTCACTGCTTTATGAGAATATTCAGATTCCGTCAAACTGCTTCTATGAACGCTTATAGCGCCTAAACCGATCTGCAAATTTGTCAAATCTATTTAGAGCCACTGAACAGTGAACTGATATCAGTTTGGTCAAAATTAAATGACAATAAATTAAATAGCATTTGTCACTGGCTGTCGGATTGTTACGAAAAACGATCCAGTTCGTTCCCTGATAGTTCAAAATATGTACACCAAATTTCAGCCCGATCCGTACACATACTACAATCTAAATAATAAATCCATTTATTTTTAGAGTCATCAGAGACACATTGAAGTTTACTCATCAATTTTACATTCCTTGGAACAATATTGGACAAATTATGGAGTGAAAAGTCGTTACGATGAACACTTACAACAAACATTCAGGTCTCTCTCTTCATACTTTTTGTTACACGCCTTACTTAAATCAGGAACTCTACCAATGGTGAAGTACACGGACTTTCAACATTCGCGCAAAAGAAATAACTTATACGACAACTTACTAGTAAAAGTCTTTAACGATTTTGCGACCAACAACGATATAAACGCATTAGACGGCACACTACAACAAATCGCAAAATGCTTCAACGTATCTAAGGAAGACGTCATGGTTAAATTTGTAACAAAGGGCGCTAACTTCCAGGTTCTCAACTATTGCGCTGAACATATTTATCTGTACGAATCAAACACGAAAAAATTGTGTGACGTCGCCTCCTTTATAGTAAATTGTATGCCTTCTGCTAGCGCTCTTACAAATTTTGATCTGGAAGAGTCTATATTCGAGAATACAATAAATGGTAACTCTTCGCAGAACCCAGAGACGTACTTGGTCAGTCTTAATATGGCTTTGAAGTTAGCCACTAAGGCTCTGTTGAAAAGCAGTCCGTATGATTTATACTCTACTGCGCGGGTTTACGAAAGGGTTTCGCACCTTTTTTACTTCACTTGTTCGACCGGCGACCTTCAACTCGACCTATTTCCAAGCACATTTTCGTCAAAGGTTGTTAGCGGTAGCATTCATAGGTTTTGTGCTGTCAAATCAATGATTGATATCTACACAAATTGTAAGTATTTGCGTTATTTTTATTGCTGGGTGATTGATTGAAAACACTTTTGTAAAACTCTTTTGTTGAGACTCTATGTTGTCAAACGTTAATACAGTTTGTTTGTTCTAGCTGCACATCATGTACCTCATGCGGACTTAAGTTTATTAACTTCTGATACAAAGGTAAGAAGCAATTGCTGTAGTTTTAAATTAGTACTATTACTAAATTAGTAGTGCTTAAGCGTTTTTTTTTTTTTTATTTATAACAAAAACAGTTTTTTTTGTTAAAATGTGTTTTAAAACATGAAACAATGTTTTAAAACACCTCCAAAAAACAATGTTTTAATACATGTTTTAAATGATGTTTTTTTTTGTTTTTTTTTTAATTTTTCAAGGCAGTGTCAGAAAAAAAATAAATTATTGTTTTCGAATATAAAGGGATGCTCATGGAGATTTAAGAACAATATAAAATCTATCGTTTAAAAATGTTGGCTCACTTGGGTTGATAGTAGGTTCTCTGTTCCTTTTGGCGTTGTAATGGGATTCCCTGACGGTTAGGGAAATACCTCACAGGTAGTTAGTTGGATTTAATACAAAACAATTATTTACTATTATTTATTTTAGAAGGTTTTTACTGTTATTTTTAAACATCCCTGGTCAACATACAACACTTACGATAAGTAGTCTCTAAATGATTCTATTGAATGTATTTCGGAAATAAACAGTAACAGTAGAAAAAAAAAACATGTTTTAAAAACTTTGTTTTAAAACATTTTTAAAACAACGTTTTACAACAAATGTTTTAAAACATAACAACCCTGCTTTTCGTAAATTTTTAAACAAATTATGACATTCTGGTTTATACCATGTGAAAGAGCGTCTCAAACTCCATCCGAATTGACAAAAAAAGTGGAAAATTTTGACACCTAAGCCCCCTCTTCGTAGACCAGGTCACATATCCGTTTAATCTGCCGTTTAAATTTTTTTCTTTGTCACTTGCAATACTGTATTATGTATATTTAATATTTTTATGTATATTATTATTCTTATATTCATTTATATTCTAATTACTAATTCTAGTTAACGGATCAAATTTCAAAAATCATATACCAACTGCAATGCGAAGGACAGCATCTAGTCGCATACGAGTCCTTATCTTGTCTCTTGAATAGGCAATATCAACTTCCAAGTATGGGAAACACGATCAAAGAAACACTAAAGCCTTTACTGTTAAAGAAATGTGTGCCGCAGTTGTTACAGAAGGTGTTTACGGCCAAAGTTATCGACACACAACTAGCGTTAAGATTGCTTTTATCATATGACGAAGTAGACAATGGGGGAGTGCAAGTGCAGAGCGTACTTAAGCAATACATTGAATATTACAAAAGGAATGCACCAAAACTAAACGTTATTTTACGCATCGCCATAGAGATGTTCAATCATCACAGCCTTAGCGTCCCGGAATCTTACGTTAAGGTTTTGTTGCTGTCGAATTGGTGGATGAAAATTGACAATTGCCAAATACCGATCAAGTCGTTTTACGTGACGTCAGTTACAGATCTACTTGAGTTGTTGATCGTCCACAAACATTTGGACTTGAGAAACATTAAAGAGTACTCCTTGGATTTCAAGATAGATCCACAATATTGCTATAATATATACCTAAAGACACTGATCACAAATTGGAAACCTGAGTATAAAGAGGTGAAAGACAGTAAAGGAAATTCAGTATTGGTTATGGTGTCTACCGAACATGATCTTTTTGAAGAGTGCAAGAAGGTATTCTTGCTAATCACCTCGAAAGAATGTATGCAGCAGTTCTTAGAAAAAAGTGCATCTATGATCAACTTTTATCATTACGAACCGTTTATTTGTATCTTTAAGTTGTTCAAGTGGTTGAATAAGAACACCGATATCACCGATAAACTTCAATTGTTAGGATTTCTGCAATCCTATGTGCGGGTTAAGGAGCCGACTGAACGAGAAGTGGAAGAATGGTACTCTGCCTTTCCCGACAGTCAGAAAATAGATCCGCTCTCGCAATGGCGACTGCCGTTTACGCAGACGTTCTTCACCCAGGACATTTGGAGCATTATCAGGCCGGAAATTAACCTGAACACCTACAGAATTTGGTTCAAAACGGTACCGTTTTTGCATACCTTGAATAAGAACGACATTTGCTCATACGTTATAAAAGAATTGGTAAGTTATAGAGATTTGACGTTGGATATAATTAAATACGCAATGAAGTGATTGTTGTTGTAAAAATACAGGGTATTCCACGTAATAACAATAGTAATAATAATAATTCATTGTACCATTAAACATAATTAACAAGATAAACCTATTGGGTTCCTGATGTTGGTCCCTTATGTCACTTAAAACTTTAAAATTAAAATAACAGAGTATTTTAAATAAAAAGATCAGTTGCATGGAATACCCTGTATATGTACAAAGTTTTTAATGGGCATTGTTTTAAATGGTATAATCTGAAATACAAAAATATTGTTTACCTTTAGGTTTCTTCTAATGTGTTAAAAAGGAACGTCACCACAAATTGGGTTCTGCATCCGATACATGAGCGTTTATTGGATGACGTTGATCAATGCATTCAGAACATTTCTAATTTGGAGCTTGCGACTTCCGTTATGTACCATTTAATGAGCAACGTTCCGGAAGGTGCGGACAAAGTAAATGCGGTGAAATTATGCTTAAAATACGCTACAGAGTACAGGAAATCTGCAGACTCTTCAGACCCTGAGATGATGAGTGCATTTACAAAGGTAATATTTTTATAAAGTTTTAAAATTAAGTGTTTATTTTTTGCTTTGTGAAATTTTAGATTCAAAAGAAATTCCTGAAGTATTCGGTTACACACATCCTAAAATTGTGTCAGTTGAATGTTGAGCAATATGTTGAATTTTTACTTTTGCCTGATGAACTAATAGAAGAATTGTATAAAGATACATGTATTATAAAGAAATTTGATGCTGTCACATTGAATTGTCCAGGTATAGTCTTTTAACGTTGGGTTTTATAAATACTTGGTGTTTTATAACAACATAAAAAGAAAGAATTGTCCAATTTGGTTCTGTTTGGTTCTACAGATATTAACAGAGCAGTTGAAGATATTGCAGCATTATTTGCGATCGATATCGAAGAGAAACGTAAGGCCATTTTGGAAGGCTATTTATTCAGTACACCATTAAATGCAGAAGTTGACTTTGCTTATGATGATGAATCGAATGCAGTGAATTTGAAGAGGTATGTATAGTGTACTCCAGTAGTTGACGCGCACTAGGGTTAGCAGATTTCTGGCAGGCAAGTCAAATTTTGGTAGAAAAACATACAGAAAAATAAATAAATACATACATAATATGTAAACCAAGTGATACATTACAAAAATGTGCATATTCGGTTTCCTTCTTTGGATTTTAGAGAACTAGCAGAAGAATGTGATATATATTTCTATAACAAAATCATCCGAATAATAATATGTTTAGGTTTATTCAAATTAGTTTTGATTTTTCATTCCAACACTATACAGGGTAGTGATTTTCCAAAACAAGTAAATTATCCATACTTTTGTTTTGATACCGAGTACATATAGCATCAATACTTTTCTTTCGATAGTTACTTGGTATGGAAAGAAAAGTATTTGTTCAAATCAAACCCAATTTTATCTTCAAAAGGTGATCCATTTGCAGACTGGGAAAACATTGAGGCACATTATCCATGTCTGTGGAACCATGTCCAGACTTGGTACTGAAATGAACTGTAATATTTTGGAGTGGAGACATGTACACTGCTGGTTTATGTTTTAATTTAATATTTTATCTCATTTTTTTTTTGAAAAATAGAAATAAATAAGTATATGTTTATGAAATATTCAGAGATTACAATACATCATATATAGTCTTTTGCTAAACTTAAATCTATTAATCTAAATCTTTTGTTTATTGTTTGTTATTAAATGAAACAAAGATGCAAAACTAAATGATAAATACAGCAAAATAAACTTGTAAATCTCTATACGCATAATGCAACAAAAATACCACAAATTGAAAAACAAAACATAAGCAAAGATAAATATGTATTACGTTTGCATCACGGCCTAAAACTCACTTCAACTGTAATTCTTTTGTTAGTAGGAACATTAGAACATGAAATTTAGCACTTTCTGCTAGTTTAATCTTTCAAACATACCTTGAAAATGACATTTTTGTTTTCTAACTAAATTTGAATCATGTTTACTGTAACTGTAGTTACAAATACAAAAAAAGTGTCAACAACTGGGCATTTGCACAGTCTACTACTAGTGCTTTTTGCATACATATTTTCTAAATCAAGTTTATAGCCACACAAACATTTTTGCGCAGACTGTATTTTAATATTTGACATAAAGGCATTCTAAATATTTTCTGTTACTATTTTAGGGCTGCATATATTTGCCAAAGTGGTGATGTGCAACATTGGCATAGGTTTTTATTAAAAATAGTGGATGAGAGTATACATCGTCCGTATTACACTGCAAATGCTCTTAACTGCCTAAAGTTGATAACTGATGTTAAAACCATTGAGACAATGGTTGATATGCCATACAATGCCATAATGTAAGTACAATAGATGTAATAATTGGTAAAACTTTAACTCTTATTTATCAAGTTAACTAAAAGAAGAACAAATTA
This sequence comes from Aphodius granarius, assembly GCA_963971325.1. NCBI lineage: Eukaryota > Metazoa > Arthropoda > Insecta > Coleoptera > Scarabaeidae > Aphodius > Aphodius granarius. The sequence goes on along the minus strand of OZ020222.1, from coordinate 28,244,952 downwards.
TTATTATTTTGCTAAATGTTTAATTTCTGTTATAGAAATTGCATAGACAAGATGTATCTATTGGGTGATCTGGAAGTTAGTGGCCATTCAATATCAATTGATCAGTTAAATAACTACAACAAGCTCAAATTTCTGAGTCGACTATCTGCCAACATTCAGAATCCAGCCATCGTTAAAATAATGGGTAATTTATGTATTGTATATTCAATATACGACACAACGTATTGGGAAAAGATTGTCAGTGCTTCAATCAAGTTGGATTTGTATAGTAACCTAAAAAAATATATACACTTTTGGAGCGGAATGGACAATTGCAAGTATAAGAAATTTTACATCAACGCTTGGCAGTATTTGATCGACAATGCAATGTATGATCGGTCTGACGAAGAAGACGTCTTCTTCCAGTGCGTAAAGAATATGCACTTGCTGCAAGTAAGTTTTTAACCTTAATAACATTTCTAATCTTTTCAAAATACAGTTATAACCGGTCTTTTTTTTAGACTTGCCCAGTTTTGTTTTCATTGAGATTTGAAAATGTATTTAACATATTTTGCCAATTGGGTAAGGTGGACTTTGCTGCAGTTGTTATACAGTATATGCCATCTGAGGATCAAGACAAATATTTATCGGTACTAAAAACAACCGTTTATTATTTCTATTAGTATATGTTTATTATGTTTTTAGGAAATTTTAAATATATCCTTTAAAGTGCCTGATCTGTCCCCACTTCAGTCTTATGGTATTTTGGGCCTCGATTCGGTAAGAACATGATATTATACACTCAGAACCAAAACAAAAAATTGGCAAAATAAATCAAACAGCAGTGCATTTAGAATTAACAGGGTTTTATCATGTTGAAAAAATAGTCATAGTTGATTTTAAAAAAAGCAAGTTATAGAAAATGCAAATTAAATTTGCAAGGTTTTAGTTAAAACACTATCTTTAAAAATTAACAAATAGAAACGAAACAAACTCTAATACATTACTAATTGATTTGATTTTTAAACTGATTAAAAACCTTGACCAAGGGTAATTGTTCCACAGGGTGTTTCAAACTTAGACCACACGAATATCATGGCATTTAGCCTGATCAAATGAGTTGCAGAGAGTCTTGCTGAAAGAATCATCATATTAAATCATGAATTAAATCATGTTTCCATTTTATTTACAGGTACAGCAACTATTTTTTAACTATGACAACAAGTGATTAAGGCAATACTTATCTAGATATTACCAAATACTACTTATGTAAAGTATAAGTACTCCTAACTTATAAAGTAAATAATAAAAATATATTTTTGCACTTTAGTAGTTTTGTTTGTCTGTTAATATATTATTCTTTGGGTTTGCATAGCTCACTGAGTTTAATTATAAAGGTGTTCATAATGGTGGCAGTGGTATTCCATGGAGATTTAAGTAGATACGGTGGTCTCATAACCCTGCTTGTGGGCGAGGTATGAGTTCAGTGAGAGGGGCATATTGATACACCGTTTTACTGTTGGTCAGTGATGAATGAGGTAACCGTTCTACTATTTATCCTGAATTGTTTAATTCAAATTTCTAGCACCAGAGTGGGATTCTCGCTCGTTGAGGCAAACATCCAATGAAATGCGCCATTCGCCTGAACAAGCGAATGTAGATGGCATAAATAGCGAATTGTTTAATTCAAATTTCTACCACCAGAGCGGAGACTCTTTCGGTCGTTGAGGCGAATAGATGTTTCAAATTAAGAATATCACAGTTGTAATGCAACCAAATATACGCGGGTCAATTTATAAACCATACACTGGGTATAATTGGTTGCATATGTCACGGTGATCTTTTTTTTCACAGATATTTGAATTTAAGTGACAGATGACAGTGTCACCAACGGTTGCACCCATAAATACTCTAGATTGGAATTTTACCTAATATACTTCTAAATTTTTATAAAATTAATGACGCAAAGTAGAAAAAATAGTATATTACACTCGTTTTATAAGACATATTGGCGCATTCGTTCATTTGGGGCACGAGGAGCGCCAGCGACGAGTGCACCAAATGAACGAAAACCTCATGCGAAAACTCAACGAAAAACGAAAAACTCATGCGCCAATTTGACGTCTTATAAAACTTGTATAATAATATACTATTATAACCAGTTTATAACTACCATTTGAATCTAGGGAAAAATTCAGGGATTTTTTTTTGTAAGAGTCTAAAAACAAAATTTCCTAAGTCAGTAAGCGCTGCTACAAAATTTAGTTCTGGTAAAAGAGAAAATAATACATGAATGTGAATGCTAATAATACCAAACTATTGGCATTATACCGAAGAATTAGAATTTGCGATAAATTATAAGAGAAGTTACATAACCTTAAATCTACTACCGTGGTGTCATTTATGTTAGGTTATATTATAACCTAACATTTTTCTGTCACCTAATCCAGTAACAAAAAAAATGAAGTGGTTTTATCGTATAGTTCGTAAATACACGAACCCAATAGCTGAAGATTCGGCAGCTTTATGGAAGCGAAGGCTATCATTTGTATACGCTTTTACAGCATGGAATGCGTTTGGTTTTGTGTGCTATATGATATATACCGGTAAGCAAGATTGGGCCCATTATTACGGATACAAGAGCGACGCGGAAGCAAACCAAACCCCAGGTACGTGGAAATAAAAGACCAAGTAAAAAATAAAGCATTTTTATTTAAATATTTTTTATATATATATATATATACCGGGTCATCATAAATGAGAGTCATCGGGTGCAAAACTTTGTTCCGGTAGTTTTGCACTAAACTTTAGTCCCAGTTATAACGCCAAATGCTTGGAGCGTTATTATTGGTCAAACTAGGTCTAACTTCATACCGTTTACCAAAAGTTGGACCTAGTTGGACCAATAAAAACGCTCCAAGCATTTTAAATTCACTGGCGCTATAACTGGGACTAAAGTTTTAAGCGCAACTACAGGAACAAAGTATTCTCATTTATGATGACCCGGTATTTCTTTTAGCCCAACAGTGGTCAAAAACATTAGGAATAAAAAATGCTACAGTCTATCGAGTACAAGGATTCAATGTACAAAAATATGACATTCACAACGACTTTGACAAAGATAAAGAAAATGAAGAAAGCAAAATAAACGAAAATTCTACAGCTACATAATCACTGATGCATACTAAAAACTAATAGAATACTTAAAATCACAAGTTGTTACAAAATGAGTTATTATTAAATAGTTTAATAACGAAAATTAAATATGTATTTGTTTTTTTTTTTTCTAAGATATAAACTGCATAATAAAGATAGAACGGCTCAGGAACATCTTATTGTCCGGTGATCGGTCTTGTTGGATTACGATGTGCTTTATATTTTTCCATTTGTACTAGTAATGCCGATCTGCAAAAAAAAATAGATTTAGACTACAGTTCCTGTAAAGAATATTAAAGTTAAAATAGTGCATTTTCTTCGATAAGTAATATATCAATATGCATCAAACAACAATACAATGCTAATTAATTTGGCTTTGAAACTGAGTGTGCAAAAACTTGAAGAAGGTCCTCCACAGGGTGTTCCAAACTTAGATCACAAAAACATCAAGTCACAGATCAAATGAGTTGTAGAATTCAAGAATTTGTACTAGCAAGGAAGGATATCAAACAATTTGTCCATAATTGCTGAAATAATCAATAAAATTGATCAATATTTACAAAAGTTATCGGAGATCAACATTTGTCACATTTTTAGGCGGGAGGAGATTTGATAGATGTTGTTTCCTAATCTGTTTTCTTTAAAATGACAATAATAGCTGTAATTTTATGCAATTAATCACATTTTTGCACCTCCTAATTTGATTTTGATTAAATGGCTTTAATAACCAGTGCCCGGAAATTCTAGGCAACTGAACCTCGAATTCTCCCCACTACGTTCTCAATATTCAGAGGCGTAGAGCCTGTGCCACACCTGTGGGTCAAGCGAAGCAATTCGCATATATCAAACAACGAGATTTTTTGGGAGCAGTAACAGCAAAGCACTGTCGCACCAGTTTGTTCGGGTGGTGGGGCATTCGTTGCCTAAACTTTCCGGCCTCTGTTAATAACACACTAATACATACCTATAGGATTCATATCTCATCACAATACTATGGAGTTCTTGCTTATACAGTCTGATTAACATTGCATTAAAGCAATCTAACTCATTTAGACGAAACAGATCCCAATTCAGCTTATGATCTAAATCAATACTAGCTGTAAAAAGAAAAAAAAAAACAAAGTTATCAAAACTCCAAAGAACACTCTCTATATCCAACCTTTAAAATACACAATTAACCAATCCGGTATTTCCTCATTTAAATACGGATTTGCTGGTACTAGAACGCTATGGGGTTGATAGTTTGTTTGCCGGGGAGGATTCAAATATCTTACTTCCGGTTGATAGTTATAACACGGTACTAAACAGGGATGTTCGTATTGCGCCTGTCTTGTGATATGACTGAAAAAGTAAAAAAGGTACGTTTATAAGAATTTATAGGTACATTGAAAATGATGTACTTAAAGTAATATACTCCATATTGTGGTGAATGTATGCATTGCCAACCGGTTGGCAAACCTTCACGTTCTAAAGGATGCGACCAGTGAGTGGTTTTTGTGTTGTGATCCACGTAATATTTACGTCCTCGGAGAGTATAATCCACGGACCATCCAGGTGGAAGCGGCAATTCTTCTGACTGATCTGAAAACCATTTTAAATTTTTAACGAGAAACAAATCTACATAACCAATTAAACGCATGCACGTAAAAACAATTCAACATTCAACGAATGACAGTCGTTGAATGGTATGACTCTCCCAACATATAAAGGGTGAAACACCAATTAAAAGAATGTCCGTAAGATAATATATATATATAATAATACTCTATTGGGATCATACCAACACAAGGCACCTCTCGATACAAACATAACTATAAACATTTCTTATTTATTTATTCCTCAATCGCGAGCCAATACTGAGTGATAATCCAAATAGGTTAATAACGTATAATATGACGTCAGTCCTCCATTACGTCATAAACCAATCGGTATAAACCCTTACAGCACTTAAACCGCGCATCATTGATCTGGAAATTTGTACAAATATTTAATCACCGCAGGATGAGATGGTGTCAGTTTGATTAAAACTGGATGAATCCCGAAGAAAACGCATCTAACTTTGGCCACTTCCGGTTGACGTATTGTCACAAAAAATAATCCAGTTAGTCCCCTGGTAATTCTAAACGTACGTACCAAATTTCACAGACTCATTTTCCTGAAATCATTTGATTTTTTTTTTCGTCGATTACAATACATACTTTGCTTTTGGGGTACTAGTTGGAAAAAATTATTGTTTAGTAAGTGATGTGATTATGTCAATTTTGCACTTTTAAATGAGTTCTTATGGAGGTATTTTCTGATAATTTAGTGTATCAAACCAAAACGTTGCCGAAAGTTAAAATTTGTTATTGATAGCGACCGCAATGATAATGGAAATATTGAATAATAAAAAAAATATAAAGACAAGTGGATTTCCAATATAATAATAATAATATTTATTTGCAATCTGTACAGAAAATACCTGGGGTGGCCGTCACCCAACATTCCGACTACATTATTGGCAAAATTGACAATTTGCAACCCATCTACAAAGGCCGTGGATTCTGTCAAATTACTTCTATCAAGGCGCCTAAAATTTAACCTATCTGACACATAGTTATACAGAACTTTACATGTAGGTGAATAAACCAGCCCTTAGTTACCTTAGCATTATGAAAATCAGTTTAAACAATAAAATGTGCCTTGTGATTCTATCTAATCGACTATTTCTCTGATTTTAGTGAAAGGTTGCAGCATAAAGTTTTCTGCAATAATCAAAAATACTGGTTTTGCTAAAATGTAATGATGTTGAGACCCCTAATATTTATTTAAAATCCAATACACATTCTTTTAATGGACACTCTGTTTTAAATAACGTATTCTTATATACAACCCATTGTTATACATACAATTACACACATTATTATTCTTTCTATTTGTTTTCTTTGTTTTTTTTTTGCAGAATAAAGAATCTATCTATATAAATTAAATGTTATGTATAATTGTTATAGTGCATTAAAAACAAAACTTGGTATTTGCAAAATTAAAAATGTGTTAACAATTTTCGATAATAAGGTCTTTTCCTTGCAATATAAGGAAGTAACGAGTTTTATATCATCAAAGTAGATGAAAAGATCATTTCTGTCTTGCTCAAATCAAGTGAGCATGATTCATTACAGCAAAATATTATCTTTTACAAATATGAAGTTTTGAATCTACAGTAGTTATTTATTTATTATGAAAGTCTGTCGCAAACCTTGTGTGGATTCCGTTTGGCCGGAATTATGTCGCAGTCTGTGCGCTAACGTTTCACCATAGCTCATGCCTGGATAATGCTGGTAACGGTCGGAATTAGTATTACTGTAAATTGGAGTGGTGTCGGTCAAACGTGGAACGCTGCCATTATCGCTGGTGTTCTGATAAATGGGCGACTGCGTTCTATTGTAATTTCCGTCCCTGTAATTGGGTTGGTTAGTTTCCTGCGGTCTCAGCGGATACAGTTGGTCAATGTCAACGTAGTTTGCGTTATTCTAAAAATGAACATCTAAAAATATGTACGTTTAGGTACAATATAATCTTAGTATCATATTTATTCTTTTTTTATTACAAATTTTGATTTCCAATAACTTTTGTAATCTTTTGTGGATTTGAATGATTCTTCTAGCAAATTATACACACATTCATCCTAGCTAATACAATTTTTAAAATATGTATTTGGGATGTTTTTGTGATGTAAGTTTGGAACCAGGATTGTTATAAAAAACGTTTTTTTTTTATTTAAAACAAAAACACCAGTTTTTTTGTTAAAATGTGTTTTAAAACATGAAACAATGTTTTAAAACACCTCCAAAAAAAAACATGTTTTAAATCATGTTTTTTTGTTTTTTTTTTTTACTTTTCAAGGCAGTGTCAGAAAAAATAAATTATTGTTTTGAATATAAAGGGATGCTCATGGAGATTTAAGAATAATGTAAAATCTATCCTTTTACAAATGTTGGCTCTCTTGAGTTGATAGTAGGTTCTCTGTTCCATTTGGCCTTGTAATGGGATTCCCTGACGGTTAGGGGAATACCTCACGGGTAGTTGGTTGGATTTAATACAAAACAATTATTTACTATTATTTATTTTAAAAGGTTTTTAACACTGATATTTTTAAACAACCCTGGTAGTCTCTAAATGTTTCCATTGAATGTAGTTAGGAAATAAACAGTAGAAAAAAACATGTTTTAAAAACTTTGTTTTAAAACATTTTTAAAACAATGTTTTAAAACATTTGTTTGTAACAACCCTTTTGGAACACCTGTGAAACAATTAAGGACTTTTGAAGAATTTGCCTATAATTTACTGTAAGAATCATCAAATCCCATCACAGATTCAAGTGATTGGAAATAAAAATTTGGCAATAGTTGACACTTTGTATTTATTGAAAATTTTCATGTAACAGGCCAAAGATGACGTAATTTCCAGCAACACTGGAAGTCAAGTGATTCGACATTTCTAACAAGCAAATAACAAAAATAAGATATTCGTACCGAACTTGTATCGTGTTGATACGATGGGCTGATGTGTTGTTGATTAATATAAGATGGTTGGTTGGCAACGGCTGATGCTACTGAAGGACTACTGTCACTATTAATAACTGACAAATTGGCAAACCTTAAAACATAACATCATTGTTCAAATGCCAATTAAAAATTCTCCGTGTTTTTTACTCACCTCGTAGCTAAATCAGGCACTGATGAGCTCGGTGTGTACTTTCCCTCGTGAGCCCCCAAGCCTACATCACTAATAGTAGTTTTCTGGTTGCCAAATTTCTGAACAGTAATACTAGGCAAGGAATTGGTATTTGGTACAGGCGTAATCGGCGTAATAGAAGATCTACTCTGTTGTGAAAGCCTACGTTTCGGTTCAGTGGTCCAAACATTGATTACTACGAGTTTTATAGGTTAGAATTTGTAGGTTAGGATTTTACATGTCAATAACGAAGATTTGGAAACTCACTGGGCATCTCGGGAGGGGTGTCTTTCTTGACATATTTACCGACGACACCCTCCTTAATACTGCGTAAATCCTTATTCTTTCTGGACAGCATTGCTCTTTAGTCATGAAGAAATTCGCCAAGATGTCAAAGGACGTGAAGTAAATTTCTAATTTTGCCCAACGGCCAAGGTCAATTAATCGTATGATAAGTTATAATGGTTCAACTTTTATCACCGAATACAGAAACTATTAGTTTAGTTTACGATGAAGGACCACATAATCACGAATGTACTCCCGAATATTATGACCGAATTCAACTGGCACGACTTTTTAGCTGGCTGGACTGGAGGTAGGTTTAATTATAACAGTTATAAATTACTTGCGAATATCTCACGAACTATTCATCACTCGTATCGTTCAATTACTAATTCAACTATTTTGTGAAAAATTCCCATTGTTTAGCTCTTCACAAGTTTTTGGAATTACACACTGGCTTAATGTTTTGCGCATGCGTTCTTAGCTTAGTGTATCCTTGGTTGCAGGAACGTTACCGCTAAACGGCTAAAAAATTCGTGGTTATGTCCTTTATTTTACCATTTTAAGCTAATAAAACTCGTTGGCTGAATAAAGTGTAAGATAGTTAGGTAGGTATCAGGTATGTACATTCGTCTGAACAAGCGAATGTAGATGGCGCTATTTATCCCGAATTGTTTAATTCAAATTTCTACCACCAGAGTGGGACTCTTGCTCGTTGAAGCGAATAGCCAATGAAATGCGCCATTCGCCTGAACAAGCGAATGTAGATGGCGCTATTTATCCCGAATTGTTTAATTCAAATTTCCACCACCAGAGCGGAGACTCTTTCGCTCGTTGAGGCGAATTGATATTGAATATAAATATTAGAAATGTTATTTTGGGTGAGTGACGTTTGTAATATTAACGAATAAAATAAGCTCATCTAAAAAAAGCCTACACAAAGAATTTTGGTCTCCGTGTTATTTATCTTTAGTCGATTTTGATGATTCTTTCAGAAAATTGTAGACACATTATTCGAAATAGCTCTTAACTTATCTGATCTGTGCAACCGATATGATGTTTAATTACGGACCGTGGTCAAGTTTTTTCATACTCACTTCTACAGCCAAAATAATTGTTTTTTTTTTTCTTTCATTTCGGAATGTGAACTTTCAAAGAAAACAATGTTTTGATTGAAACCTACCATTTAACTGTCATCTTCCATAACGCGGGTATTTTTGACCGATTGTGAACGAGCGAATGTAGATGGCCCAACTTTTACCCCGAATGTTTTAATCCAAATTTCGACCACCAGAGCGGGACCGCTGGTTGGGGCAAATAGCCAATTTGTCTGAACGAGCAAATGTTGATGGCAGTATTTATCCTTATTGTTTTAATTCAAATTTGACACCACCAGAGCGGGAGCTCAATTACCACTTCCTGTTACAATTTTGTTATTTAATCTACCGCACGCGACCCAAATGTCACAATTTTTTAGTTATTTTGTTTTTCTTTCTTATTTGGTAATCAGATACATTAATGATTAGTAGATAAAAAGTTTGATTTAATTTTGCTACAGATTGTTCCAAACTTAGACCACGAAAACATCATGGTGGTTACACAGATCATTTGTAGAACTAATTATTTTAAAAATTATGTTAGGTAGGAGGAATTTGCTGAAAGTCATCAAAATCCACCAAAGATGACAAAAGTTGTAGCAATTTTGGGTGCGGTTTATTCCGCTGCACCTAGACCACTCTTGGCCCTTTTCATTACTCATTCTATCATACCGTTTGATAACGATAACCAGAAGGTGGTGTTCCAATTGGTTGCCGGGACCCACGGCTTTACAGCTCTTCCGAAAGGCTTTTTTTTGAACCCAAGATTTCCTAGCAGGAGGGCAGCGCTCAACCAATATAGAGCCACTCGCCACATCTTACAAAACTTATTGGAGATAAAATTCCTTTGTCAAATGCGAAATTGTTTGGGCGCTAAATATATTTTAATAACAATTTCATTCTTTTCTGTTGAATAGGCGTTGCTGGACTGGCGGTTGGCCATCCGGCAGATACAATAAAAGTTCGACAGCAAACATACGGTGTTACCTTGTGGCCTGCGATCAAACAAACAGTGTACCATGAAGGGGTTCACGGTCTTTTCAAAGGCATGCTATTTCCTATGTTGGTTACCGGTCCGGTAAATTCGATATTCTTTGGTTTCTATGGGAATAGCTTACAATATTTGCAAGGGTCGACTGAAACGAAAGTAAACAAAAATGATTCCGCCTGGCAGCAGAAAGTTTTTTATGCAGGTGACAAAGAAAAGACTGTAAAGCGCTATATACTTTACTCCTTGATAATATTTAGGTTGCATGGGTGGTATGGCTACTGTGCTTTTTACATGTCCGATGGAATTAGTTAAGGTCGTCCTTCAGTCAAATACAGAGGGAAAAGGTGACTGGGGTAAGAAGAAAGGTTCCAACATTGATCCAAGCATGGTACACTGCATTCAAAATATATACAAACAGGGTGGATTATTTGGATTTTATAGAGGATTTATACCAATGCTTTGGCGGTAAATATATATACAATATACCTACATCTTATTATTACAACTCATGCCTTATGCGGTCATTTATCTTTTATTTACAGGGATGTTCCGTCCTACGGTGTTTATACATGGGTTTACGAAGCAATGTTACATTACGTTGTCTATCCAGGATTGATGCATGATGTTGGACGTCAGATATTTGCTGGTGGCATGGCAGGTAATAAAACCCATACATAATCTCCTCCAGATAGTACACAATTATAAGAAGGTATACTGCATACATTAACGCTTTCTTTGTGATATTTGTCCTTATTTCTTGCATATTCTTCCTTTTTGGGCAATTTACACTTCCTTTTTAGAAATGTTTGCATATTTGGTTACATGAGACTTCCTGTTTTGCTTACATTGTTACCAGAAATGACAAAACTTGAAGATAAATAAAAAAAAGGGTACCTATAAATTGGTATACATATTTAAAGTCACCGGAGGCTGAGCTGGTGTCAGTTTGGTCAAAATCCCTATGAAAATCCATGTAACATTAGCTACTTCCAGTTGTCAGATTGTCACCAAAAACAATCCAGTTCGTCCCCTGGTAATTCTAAATATGTACACCAAACAGGGTAAATATCGGTTTGAATTACTATTAACAAACATTATAAGTAAAACACTCCCTAATTAAATTTAATCTTATAGTTTCGGGTATTACTTATTGCATAGCGACTTTTAGGACAATTAAGTGGCCTTTATTGCCCTAATGCGTTATGCATTCTAACAGAGGAAACAGCATGCAGAAAGTTAACGTTTAAGAAATTGGTGAATTAACATTCATTGGTTCTTGGGATCTGACATAAGCCTATAATATTTTCGTACAATGTTGTGAATGTTGTAGGCGTCGTAGCGTGGGGACTTTGTATGCCTTTCGATGTTATCAAATCCAGAATGCAAGCCGACGATCCAAAACATCCGACGTATAAGGGCTTTATAGAGTGTGCGTACAAATCTTATAGATCCGATGGAATTGCAATATTCGGCCGAGGGATGGTTGTTACGTGCTTAAGAGCTTTTCCAGTCAATGCTGTCACATTTGCCGCGTACGAGGCAACTTTAAAACTTTTAGACTGTGTATAAAAATGATGATAGAAAGAAAGTAATTTCTCATGAAATGTATAACCCAGAAAATTCCGATATCATTATCCTTTCCTAGTGAAATGTGTGCTTCAAAATGCAAAGTGCGTATTGTATTATTGCCAATTAGACAAAGGATTTGAAGTAATTCTTCAATTTCGTGAAGCCACAGACACTCTGGATCCCAACCTAGTGTCAGTGACCATTGACGTTCATCAAAAATTTGTGACTGTGAGTGATAAAAACTTCCGGGCAATATGAAAAATGCTCAAAACGATCAGGCAAGATGTTTAATATAACATTATTTATGGCATTATTTATAATGATGTATATAAGGCTGCAGCAGATCACTAGTTCGGCATAGGCAGAAGACGTGGGCCACACAAGCCTTTTCGAAAAAATCCTCTCCCGAGAATCACATTATTATCCTCAAAGAATCCGTGAATCCATCGAAATCTTAAAACATCCCTACAATGTCAATAGGTACGACGGATGGCAACTGCATTACATCGGGAAAACACTTCTACGACTACCACAGCCAATCACAGCTATACCCCAGCTGCCCTTCCATCCATTAGCCTTCCACTACCTCCGCCAGGTACCTCCTACAAAAACCCTTATCCTTCCGCACACACGTCATTCCCTTCGTAGCTCTGTTACTGTTACGTCCTGAGGATGGCTCTTGCAACAGAGTGCGAAACGTTGACTACTTTATCGTCAAGTTCCGGATCCAATAGTCCTTTATTCAGGGCCGTGTTAAGGCGGGGGCGACCGCCCCGGGCGCCATAATCCTACTCAGAAAGGAGGTTTATAAATCGTGTTTTAAAAGATACATAATGAAAAAATTATTAAAAGAAATTTATAAATTTAAAATAAAATATGAGTAGCTATTTTTATCTGTTGCACGGAAGTGGAATTATTTAATACTGAACCTAGAAAAATTGTAGGGTACAATATTAAAGTGGCATTATTTAAGACCTACAATAGCTCAGGACCGGAGTGCTAGTTTAAATTTGCTCTCATTTGAGTGTAATGTTACTCGATTATTAGATATAGAATAGAATAGATATAGATATAGAAAAAATCCGGGTCCACCCAACTTCCCACTACATTGTTGATACATTTATAAACTCTATAAATTTTATAGAGTTTTTATAGTATAAAAGGTCTAATAGTCTAATATATTATCACGTATCCGTGTGTTTTCCTGTGCGGTTTATTGTTCTATTTCTTGTTTATTTATTCTTCAATCTCAGGCCGGGTGATAATGCAAATATGTTTATAACGTATTTTGGTATAAACCTTATAGCGCCTAAATCCCATTAATTTGTAAATTTGTATACTTATTTGAAATCAGTGCAGCATAAGATGGTGTCAGTTTGGTCAAAATCGGATGGATCCCTAAGAAAACGGTTGTAACATTTGCCACTTCCGGTTGTCAAATTGTAGGGGAAAACAGTCCAGTTCGTTCCCTGATAATTCTAAATAAGTATACCAAATTTCAGCCCGACTCGTCGTTCTGCTTGCTCTGTTTTCGCCCCGGGCGCAGTTTTGTGTTAACACGGCCCTGCTCACTTACTATTTATTTATTACAAATAAAGAACATAAATGAGCAGATATGCTGCTGACATGCCCTATCTTGGCAGGTAAATATAATGCGTATAACACAATCAAGTACATACAAAACACAAACATATTAATGGACAACGATTACAATTTGATTATGTTAGCAATGCCAAAGTATTAAAATTTCCTTGTTCGTGTACTTTTCATATGATCTCTCTTTCGTATCAGCTAATTTCCAGTCCAAAGTCTGCAGCTACTTAAAAACTTGTTTGAGTTTTTGCAATTCGTCTTCGTTTTTTCCATGAATCACTTTGGCAAATACAACAGGACTGCAGAATTATGTACGTATTACTGGGTCGAATTATTCCTTCCTACAACCGAATGTCTGAACATGGATCTGAACATGGTGGCTTCTCTACCACTTGCTTCTCCCAGACAGACACCCTTCTGCCTGTGGTATATCGGTGTCTCATTCTACATTATAATTTTTGTTACCACAGACGTCGCTTTAATACCAGTTGGCACATGCTCTTCCACCATCACTTCAATTACTTTTCTTAGTCTGCGATCATTAATATTTGCGAAAACAATGTCTCCTTTTTTCGCCTTTTCTTCCTCCACTTTTAGTGTGGCCAGCGGTAAGACTTTAGCGTGCTTCCCGGGGTGAGGTTTTTCTGTGGTTGTCCTCACTCTTTGGCTAATGCTGGGAGCCAAATATCTTAAGACGATCCGCAGACGCGGGGGATAATCACAATACTCTTGCCAGCCAAGGCCCCCTGTAATTGGCAAAAACTGTTGGGGATGTTAACGTTTGGATTATTATTATTATTATTGTTAATAAAATCTTCTTCCCTTATCTGTTTGACAGTTAAGGGTTCTGCAATAAGACATTTAATAGGATAATGTCATCTGGTACTACCTAAAGAATTGTGATGAAGATTTCCTCATCCACAGTGACCATGACTTCAAATTCTTCCCATGTGGAAATTTGACCTCCTAAACCTCTTAATATTTTTATTCTTTGAGTGATCTTCGGAGCGCCAAAGTGAAAATATACAGAGGAACTTATGAGGTTAACTGCACGTTCGGTATCAATCAACACTTTTTCTATTTTTACATCGTAATTTGGATACATTTTACGACTTTGTTGCAGCAACATGCCCGAACTCCTTGCATTCTTTTCTCTAACGCCTTGAATCCTTTTGCCTCGGAAAATCGCACCACATTCTGCGTTCATTTGTCATTTTTATTTACAGATTTTCATATATTTCTAGTTTCTTTAAAGTCTGCAGGTCATATGCGGCATAAAGTACATAATGAATCTTTGATGCTATCAAGCTTTTTCGTCTACATTAGCTTGACTGGCAATTCGCACTTTTTAATTTTTTTTTGCCATCAATTTTGATGGAGTAGTTCTTTTCCAAATTCATCCATTGTACTACTTCTTTTGAAATCATCCCATGTTTTTACTGTGGGCAATGAATGAAGCCACAATTTAACAGTTCCACGCAATAAAGTTTTTTCGTACCTTAGCAGGTGTAATGGAGGTGCACTGTTTTTCCTCCAGATCTGTTACCCAGCACTCAATTGACTGGTTTTAATTCTCTCCAAACGTTGGCAAACTACTCTCAACATTAAAGTTTGGACCACAGCTATAACTGTTTGCAGCGGTAACTGCTTGTTCGCCCAACTGCTTGTTCGCAACAACTGATTTTCTTCTTTTAGCAGCTCCATTTCCCCCTTCATGAATACCAAATTCCAGATGAATACAAATTCCAGATCTTCACTAATCGAAAGACCAGAGTATGATAGATAGATAGATAGATAGACTTTATTATGAAAAACCGTTTTGGTGTACATAATTATATAACATTAGACAACATAAAATAATGGTGCATATAAAACTGAACATACATTACACAAACACCCGCAACGACAGCTCCACAATCGGGCAAATAAATACATACATACATAATACAATAAACAAACAATATAGTGCAGGTATCTGGTATCCGGAACGAGAAATCAACACTGATAAATTCATGAGGAAAAGTACTCTTCGAGCGAGTAGTAAACTGAGTCCAAAAGTAGGTCTCGTAAGCCTTTCCTGAAAGGTATCACGCTTTGCATCAGCTTTAAGTGAGTTGGTAATTTATTAAACATTTTTACTCCCGTAAACTGTAGGGAGTGGTGGAACTTTGCGCATTTAGGTAGGGGCAATCGCAAATCACCGGCTGCGCGTGACGGGTGCAGATCCAATGAACGCCCAAAAGTACCCCGAACCCTGTAGACCATCATGCATACCTCAAAAATAAACAAATTAATAACTGAAAAAATCTTTAACCTCTCGAAGTGAGGCCTGCAACTGTCTCTCTGTCCAACCTTCACGATGGATCTTATAGTTCTTTTTTGGATCCTAAGTACTTGATCCCTTTATGATCGACGCGGTAACACGGGACGTTTTGAAGACTGCATACTTCGCACTAGTTCACTCCCACTTGACTTATTGTATATTGTCCTGGGGAAATACCTCAGCAAGTCATTATGTTTTTAGGCTACAGCGTAGAGCTGTTCGGGTGCTTGGTGGGATCGGTTATGCGGATCACTGCAAACATGCTTTCACAGAACATGCAATACTAACTTTGCCGTGTTAGTACATACTATCCTGCATTCTGTATGCCAATAAGAATAAAGGTTCGTTTAACGCAAATGCCGATTTCCACAACTACGAAACTAGGGGTAGAAACAATTTGCGGCTCGACTTTGGCAGATTGACAAGGACTCAGCAGGGTCCTCAACATATGTGTAGGAGGTTATTTAACAGGCTGCCACCTAATGTGAAAAACATGACCAATGCGTCCTTGAAAAAGGTCTTGAAACCGTACTTGTTGAAGCAAGCTTTTTATAAAGTAGAGGAGTTCTTGAACTGTGATAACATAATTTTGTAATATTTATATTCATAGATAGGATGATGACGAGTGTAAAAGATGTATTTCTTGTTGACACAATAAAGCATTTTGATTTTGATTTTGATTTCTCCGGCGGAACAGAATCCCCAGAATGCAATACCATATCTCAGCATACTGCCGAAATAAGCGTGGTAGACATTAATTGCCGAGACCTCATCCAGTTCTCTGGCGACCGCACGGATAACGAAGTGCGCCCTTCCAAGTTTTGACAGCAGCTTGTGAATATGGGATGCCCATGTCAACGACCTATCCAATGTAACCCCCAAAAACCTGGTGCTCTCCAAAAACTGCAGCTGAGTATGTTTTTGTCAACAGTGACTGTTCTCCGAAGGAGGTGACGTCACAGATAAAATTTTTACGCCATAAGGTGGCTATTTAAAAATTAAAATTGCCGTGTCCGAACGTTTTTCTTGAAAACATTAAATAAGGATATTATGAATTTTGTTCCGAACTTTATCACCACTCTGTACCCACATACAAACACACATACATTTTCGAGAGAATCATTGCAATCGATTTAGGGAACCCCAAAACGCGTATTTCCGATGAAATCTCGTATTTTATCGTCGATTAGAATACTTTCCTTTTACGGAACTAGTCAGAAAGTAAAAATAGAAGTTTTGTTTTTTTTGTACTGCCTTTTATTAGTTGGAATTACGACCCCCAAAATTGCTTTAGTACGCCGCTGCAACAACAATGATCTATCTTTTATTGTATGTATATGGTGTGTTGCAGGTGTGTTATCGTGGGTGTTCTTTATGCCATTCGATGTACTAAAATCAAGAATGCAAGCAGATTGCCCAAAACAGTATACATACAGCGGAATGATCGATTGCGCTTGGAAGTCTTACCGCGCCGAAGGTCTTCTAGTTTTCAATAAGGGCATAGTAATCACATGCCTGCGGGCTTTCCCAGTAAACGCCGCAATTTTTGTCACCTACGAGACTTCACTGAATCTTCTACAACAGTATTCATAGTTAATGTTGTACCATCAAAGAATAATAGTACAAATTTTAGCAGATTTATTCAAATTCTAGTCGAATAGAAATGTGTATTGTGATATAAATCTAGTCAAGATTGTTAGAGGTGTATACCGTCTAGTATTATGTTGTTAAATTATTACATTAGTAAATTATTATTACAGAGCAGTTGGTTGAAGTGTGTTTAATCTCTTGTTTAATAATAGTGGAAATCCTATATTTTACAGGTGTTATATCGTGGGCTATGTGTATGCCCTTTGATCTAGTGAAGAGCAGAATGCAAACTGACGATCCGAAGAACCCTACTTATCGTAATATGCGCCACGTTATCTACACCACATACAAGAACGAAGGAATTTTCATGTTCATCAGAGGAACGACCATAACCTGTATTCGAGCTTTCCCAATGTGCGCGGTTATGTTCAATGTATACCAATATACCCTAGACTATCTCAATCGTGAATTCTAATCGGCATTGTAATTTCTAATTTATTATATACACCCCATCATTTATAATAAGATTTAATTATGTGTAAAGTTTTGTATGCTTGCAAAATTACAAACCAAAAAAATATACTTATCGAACTTTCATAATGTTATGCATGTCAATAGCTGCTTTCCATTTGCACATTTCTGAGTTGATATTAGCTGAGCTGAGCTAATCTAACTTATGCGTAGCGTTCCTTTTGTTTTGGTGAAGTAAGACAAGCTCAGACAAATTACCTTCCCCTTGCCCTTGGCTAGTCATGCGAAAAGGTAACTTAGATCGTCTGAGCTGTCTGAGCTAACCTAATAGAAGACGAAGAAGAAGGAGAACCTAACCTAAATCCGCCATCGTGCGTGCGTGCAATTTGGTTTTTGTTTATTTTATAAACTATAAGAAGTTTCGGCAAGATGGATGAAGTTAACATATTTGATGTGTGTGACCTGATTACACATCTTTGCTACGAAGTGGAATTAAGTCACGAGGACGGTATACGCGTGCAAAGAAGCGGTTCTGATACCTATGTTTCTTATTTGTACCTATAGATGATAACATTGATAACACTTGTTGTCAGGCAAGTGGCGCCGCCACTCGCTGACATCAAGTTCCACGAACTTAGTTAGATAGAATGGCACCGAACTGATTCCTTTTGCCAACATAGCTTAGCTTAGTTGAACGTGGACCAAGCCAGACGGTGTTACATTAGCTCAGCTAAGATTAATTCAGAAGTGTGCAAATGGAAAGCAGCTAAATATGTTTGATTTCTATAAACTTGTCGGGAATATTCAAATCTCCCGCCTGCAATACCCTAGCAACCCAGGCAACAACCGAGGGTGACCACGGAAACATGTGGGAGAATGTAGATATGAAAAAGACACAATTACGCAACTGCCACGAAGAAGTTAGTGGTAAAACGTGAAAGAATGACGAAAAAACAAACCTTATCAATTAAACGATTCTAAAATAAGTTGTTCTGTTTCTCTGCAATCTTATATAATAAACTGTAGGGTGCATTCAGATTCTACAAAAGAAGAACTTTTTTTAAGATTTATTATTTATATATTGTATTTTTTATTGCATTTTCTGGCACCAGGTATTGTAGATAGTCCCAAGATGGTAAGCCATTGAACCCTTTACGAAATCAAATATTTGGGGTGGCCCTCACTCTACTTTCCGACTACATCGTTGGCACAATGAAGTGTATTATTCAGTTTTGTAAAGCCACAGCCTCACCGGAAATCTAACAATTTGCAACACAGAGACGAAGGCTGTGGATTCTGTCAAACTGCTTCTATAAACTCGCGCTATAAGAGTAAAGAGTAAACCGTTCATCCTACCATCCTACTGATATTCAAATTTGTATACGTATTTAAAGTCACTGGAGGATGAGTTGGTATGAGTTTGATCTCAATCAGGTGAATCCCTCAGAAGACGCATGTATCATTTGCCACTTCCGGGTGTCACAATTGTCAACAAAAACAATCCAGTTCGTTTCCCGGCGTTTCTAAATATGACATACACACACACATGCATTTTCCAGAAATGATTGCAATGGACTCGGGGGACCTCAAAGCGCGTATTTCAGCAGAAATCCCGAAAAAAAAATCCGTCGATTATAATACTTTCTTCTAGGGTGCTAGTCGGAAAGTAAAAAGTTAAGAATTTATAGGGATTGTATATCACTTTTACTGATACACGTACACGTGCCAGTAGTTATTCTGATTTTGAGATCAGTTCTCTGCATCGGTCTTGCCTTGAATTTGGTGGGAGAGCATTCACTTTTACATTGACCTTTGTTGTCTGTATACAGGGTGTAACAGGGTTGAGTTCGCGAGGGGTGATAGATTTTAAGCTACTGATAATAAAATTCTTATACAAAGTGATTCAGTTTTTTATAATAAGTGATATATCAAAGGACAACATTGGTCAACTTCGTGTCAAATAAATGGGGTGAAATTTCTTTAATCGTTAGTAGCAGGAGATTACAAAAAAATTCATAAGATTTTATGGTTTTTTTTTTGTCAACATGATTTCCCCACTACAAGCGGTGTTTCCTTTCGACTTTCGACGATAACTCCCTGTAAATATATTCAATAAATATACAAAAATTATAAACAAGATACTAATTATTATGATTCATTGATTTTTAGTTAAAATAGCAGGCCTACTGCAATCAATCAAATGGTGATTATACTGATTATGCTGTATCTTATTTAAGCAGTGTTATTAATAAAATTTTCTTTAATAGATTATATGTCATACTTACCTGTAATCAAGTTTGCCAACAACGGATATCCAATAACAAGTCACCAGATTAGGTATATTATTAAACTTAATAGGAATAAATGAAAAAAATAAAATGCAACATAAACGAATGCTGTTAAAATCATAACGTTTATTTACGCACATAAGTGCGCACATTCACAAGTCATATACCTAAATATCTCATAGAAACTATTTTCAAAGTTATATATAAATGTATTGATCTGTCCCATACACTCATTTTTTTGAAATGATATTATAAATTAACCTTACATATGGTAGTGTAGTAGTAAATCGAGTGAGCTTAAGTCAGAATCAAATTACAAAATAGAAGAAGTGCAACATGTTGTTCAATTATGTTAAGTGTTGTTAATGAGGAGAAATAAATGCAACCTAATTTGATTCTGAAATAAGAACAATTATACATATGTATTATATAATAGTACGTTTACACAATTGCGAACAACAGAATCAAGAAAATAACAGAAATTTAACAACATATCTACACATGTTTTTTTTTATTTAGTGATTCAGATATATATTACATAAGTCTAGTCAGGGACAAGGGTAAATATTTATACCCTTTTATGTTTATGATAGCAAAAGTTATGCATTCCATCCATAGAGCTAATCTACAATATAACAGACAATAAAATTTTATGTATTATATATATCACACATTATTACTACTATTAATAAGTGGGCTTATAAACAACACGTATCACAAAAATATTCTATGTCAACATACGAAGAAACAAAGCAAAATAAATTATTGCTGTTATATTACAAATGTAGTAGTAGCAATTTTTTTTTCAAAAGTTAGTTAGCGACAAAGAAAACCTACCATAATATGGTGTAACTTAGCGGTTTGTCCTTTATTAACTTAATGTTTATACAATTTAAATTATCGTATTGAAGTGTGTTCACATTACAAATTCATAGATCGGCATTATAGGTAACCGTCTACTAAAGATTTCTACTTAAAAACACTTAGATCTCAGCGCTAGAATCAGCAGTTCATCCAAATAATACCTCATAAAATCAAATGAAACATACCTGCAAAAAAAGAAAAACTACATTTAATAGTTGCATAGCCAAAGCCTACATGAACAAATATCAATAATTATAATTATATTTCAGTGAGTATGACTTTGTAAGCTTTCTTCTCTCGTTAGTATTTCTTGTCTATAATGAGGGAGATTAGCTCTATGAATAATGGATAATCCCAGGTTACAACTAGAAATTGAGCTTGTCATGCACAACATAAGTTCTTAGGTTTATACCTAAAACCAAACAGGGACAAATATTATTCTAAAAGAGTGTTTGAGCCAATGTATCAAACTGTCATAATATCAACATTAACATCACTATTGACAACCAAGATAAACTAACTGTTATGTTAGTCAAGTATGTAGTTGTAGCATTATGATAAATGTTTATTTTGTACATAAATGTCTTATATATACAATAAAATTACATAATTACATATATGGCGTAAAAAAACACCAAAAATATATTCATAAAAATGTTTTCCAGACTTTTCTCCACACTGCACATTTGTCAAATAATCATGTTTTATTACTTAACTGAATATTCTAATTATGGAATACCGAATAAGGTGTCATGAATGTAAGTGTAAACTTTAGAATTCAATCGTCGATAGAGGTGTTAGTGTCGATGATATGCCACTGTAACACGTTGATGCAAACACTCATAGAATAAAATTTGTTTCTCTATGCCTAAAACACAATTTGCTAAAGTTTTCTCTTTATTATCATTTTATAGAAAGCTCATCTATGTAAACATAACGGTGCTCTAGAAAGGTTTTTTTATGTGGCACCATCATAGCTGAAAGTATTTTGACTGTATAAATTGTATACTCGATCAAATTACAAACAATTTCCCTTTTTTAGATTTGACTCAATGTTGACTCAAATAATCTTGCGTTAACGATTGGCTAAATTTAAAAACATTCCGGCAATGCAAACAAACATACAAGTTATACAGTCAGTTCATCTGTACACAGTCATCATATATATATATTTTTATATAATTTCTCTTTCACTGCCATACAATCAACACTCACTCATTCATAACAATATGTCCATTCTGGAGGACATAAAATAATGTGGTTAAATTGTGTTTGAAAATAGATTGGGTTTCTTTCCATGGACAGTTATTAGTTTCAACTAATTTTTTTTTTAAACCACCGACATCTAAAAAACTACGTATAATTAAAACATAAGATTACAATACGCTAAAATGATTGACTAAGCATGTAGAACCGTCCAGCTAAAAATTTAACAAATTTTATCTCCAATATCTTTTGTCATCTTCTATGGATTTTGATGATTCTTTCAGCAAATTATACCCAAATTTGTCAATATTATTCCTAACCAAAATTATTATTTCGACAAATCTGTGGAAGCAACATGACAATTTTTTTAACACAATGTACCTACAGTACAACCAAAGAGAACTATTATTTTAAAAATTGCAAAAATTGGTGATCAAATTTTATCAAATTGGTAGGTGAGTTTTTTTGAGGTGAGTATATTATTTAGTTTGGTAGCGCAACAAATAATTCTTCATTAAAAAACTGTATATCGTCCTACATCATTACTATTTGTTCATGATGTAAATAGCTGTATAATAACTGTGACAATATGGCACATATCTCACAGTACACATGTAATCTACTGTATACTTATTCGCACTTTACATTTACAATGCTTACTTACGGTTTACTTTGAAATATATTAGCTATAGAAACACTTGTAACACTTGTGCTCTTACTACACAGGTTGCCTATATTTAGTGCTTAACAAACAGTAGTTTTAGCTCGTTTTGGTCACTTTATCATTAAATATACATTGGCAAAAAAATGGTTTAACCTAAAAGTTATGACCTAAATTTCTTTACGTCGTTCAAAGAAATTTTGAGTATGCTTGAATAAATAAAATTAATATTGCATATATTAGGTCCCTTACCAATACCTAAGCAACTAACAAAGATCTCAAAGTTATACACTTTTATTATACCATTATTTCTTTTATGTTAAAATGAAATACGTTGCATTATAGAAGTTGTACTCATGTTTAGTTTGTCCGAAAGCCGCCAGGGGACAAATTGGTATTAGACTTGAAGTTGAGGCAATTGAGCAAACAGCTTAATGTAAAACCTAGTCAGATTTGCTACTGAATTTTTAATAACCTTTATTTATAATCAGACATTAATGTAGAAGTCTACCTCTAAATATAGCACACAAAAACACGGCACTTTATTATCGTAATGTTTAGGACTTCATGGACTGCATGGTTATATTTTTGTTTGACATAGGGATAAAAGGACACCCATGACTTGTAGCCTCAGACACATGGCATGGGGATCTTTATCACACATCAGCAAGGTTCTACTAAAGCAGAAAAAGGCAGTAGAGTAATTTTAAAATAAGTAGAGCACGGTGGGATATGCAACCAATTATACCCAGTGTATGGTTTATAAGTGACCCGCGTATATTCGGTTGCATACACAACTGTGCTCTCCTTGGTTTGAAACATTTATAAGAGCGATAGCTAATAAAAATAACCAGATTTTTTTTATTAGCAATACATTTTGTTAAACTAGCAGTAATAGTTGGTTGTTAAATCTAAAAATTATATTGTGTAGACATCCACATTAACTATAAAAGATGATCAAAAAACTAAATTATGTGACCTCAGTGTATGACAGTACAGAGTGTAAAATAAACGCACAAAAAATTCCACAAAGGCTTGTCTACAACTCCACTTTATTTAGCGAGGTTATGTTGCAATACCAACGTCGCCGCCCATGTGACTGCTAGCGACCCCTGGATTGACATCATGTATAGGCGTATTGTTATTTATAATTTATAATACAAGTGCGATAATATTATGAATTATTTTTTCAACAAACGCATTTAAGAATGCTTATGGAGCTGAGAATCAACTATGAAATGATAGGACGTTTGTAGTGCATTATGATTTGTTGCAAAGACACCTTTCTATTTCACTGGTGTAAAATAAATAATATGTTTATAAAGTACATATGTCTTACAATTCTGCTGAAAGAAAATATATGATGAAATAATGATAGAATAAAGCAGATAACTTTGGCCTTATGTATCTTACTGGTACAAATAAGTATAACAAACGACATAAAATAATTTATTAACATAGTTATATAAGTATATAATAAAAGAGACAGCAAAAAGATTACCCCACTACAATTTAATGAATAAGCTTGAAACAAAAACCGTTGTTCTACGAACAAATTATTCTAAAATTGGTGGGCCAACCATTGTCCAAACACAATAAACCTTTTAACCATGAGGTTCAGCTATTTACAGACGACCATTTTTATATATATATATATAGCACATGTTTACAATGTCCGACGTCATAGCGCTACAACACCATAGAACAGAGTCCATTAGACGATATCATCAATTCTCACATAGTTCTTAGTTTAGTTTGACTGTTTTACAAGTTATACACTACTTAATGATTAATTTTTACTGTTTTTTTTTGCAACATGCCTTCACCTAGCACCCTTCCAATTACTCAATCTCTCATTTTTTATCGCAAACAATTTTTACTCTTTGGCAGCTATCGGAGTACGAAGCTGTTTGTGTTAGCTAAGAGCTGAACTCTGGGAAGGGTGTAACGGTGTTATATTCAGCATCTCCGTCATTCCTTACTTACCGGCATACGACTATATGGGGATGGGATGTGATCGACTGCTGTATCACTTCTTGCCTGGAGGACTATTGTGCGACGCTACCATTTTTTTAGAGTGATTTATTTCTAGTTCTCCTAGCCGTTTCCAAAGTTCGTCTCTCTCTTTCTCGCGCTTTTTCTCTCTGGAATAGAAAATGTTACCGGTTTCAATAAAAGTATTAACTACACACAGCGTTATTTTATTCAAGAGAAACAGTAACATGCAGGGTTGTTATAAAAAACGTTTTTTTATTTATAAACAAAAACAACAGTTTTTTTTTTGTTAAAATGTGTTTTAAAACATGAAACAATGTTTTAAAACACCTCAAAAAAGACATGTTTTTTTTTTATTTTTCAAGGCAAAGTGTCAGAAAAAAATAAATTATTATTTTTAAATATAAAGGGATGCTCATGGAGATTTAAGAATAATATAAAATCTATCCTTTTACAAATGTTGCCTCTCTTGAGTTGATTGTATGTTCTCTGTTCCATTTGGCTTTATAATGGGATTCCCTAACGGTTAGGGGAATACCTCACGGGTAGTTAGTTGGATTTAATACAAAACCATTACTTACTATTATTTATTTTAAAAGGTTTTTACTGTTATTTTTAAACAATCCTGGTCAACATACAAAATCCTTAAGGTAAGTAGTCTCTAAATGATTCTAGTGAATATAGTTCGGAAATAAACAGTAATAGTAGAAAAAAATATATTTTAAAAACTTTGTTTTAAAACATTTTTAAAATAATGTGTTAAAACAAATGTTTTAAAACATAACAACCCTGGTAACATGTTAAGAGTATTGCAGTTCCACAACATTGTGAGATTTTTGTTTTCCAAAACAATTTACTATTATGCTCTAAATTATCTAAATTTATGCCTTTTATTGGATAATATATATTTATAATAAGAAAGGCCTCTCGTTGTTCATAATGGTGTGTAGCAAACATACTTTGATAAAACTTGTTCCTTTTTGTTTTAACTAATTGGCCAGCAGTCCAAGCCACACCACTTCTTTTTATAAACACTCGACCGACAAACAGACACAATAAAAAAACTACCCCCAAAAGTTGAAAAAAAAGCACGTATCTTAAAAAAAGGGACAAAAATGATTTTAAAAAAAGTACCTTTGTCTTTCTGCTTTGTAGCTAGCAGTCAATTCGTCAAATAGTTTCGAATTCATCTCCATAAACGTTTTGAGCACATTATATACTAGTGCAACGATGGTCTGATTCCAGTGTTCCTTAGAGATCCGATACAGGGCGGGAAACATTATCGGCATTATAACGTGATTGTTTTCCTCCATCAGTGACATAATATACTCGTTGTTCCAAAAGTATAATGCTCTTTCAGCCACCTGTAAAAAAACAGAAACTTTAATTACATTACTATTCATTCATGATGCTGAGTAATAACTATCCTTTTTATATGATTATAAATATGGAACATATTTCACAATACATATACAATCTACTGAATACTTATTCACAATTTACATTTACAACACTTGCTCAAGGTTTACTTTGAAATGTATTAGAAGCCTTGTAGGTTCGAACTGACCAGTTGTTTCCGCAATTATCTCTCAATTCTTAAAGCATATAGCCAACATAAATTTAAGAAAGTTTTTTTTATTGAACATATATCGTGGAGAACTGTACAGTCTAGAGAAACTAACCTGAAAATGTGGACTAGAGACACATCTCGCTATCTGTCTAAAGAGCTGTTCCTGTATACGAGTAAACTGAGAAGGCTCTATAACGTCGAGGACTTCTTCAATTTCCCCGAGAAACATAACCTCCTTCTGGCTGCACGTCTTCGGCCAGTATTTCAGCAGTCCCCTGACGACGGGCTCCGTCAGGTTGGGGTCCTTCTCGAGAAACTGCACCACGCAGTAAGCAAGCTGCGCATGATAGAGCGACAAGCACTTCACCTTATGCAAGGGTATCAGCACCTTGACAAGGAACTGCTTGTGTTCGGCTTTCAGGGGCAGAGCAAACCCATTTATAATAGAACCTAGAATTTCCAGTAACTCCCCGACGCCATTGAAGTGCTCAGTCTCGTAGACAAATCTGAAATTCATAATTATAAGTATAAAATTTTTTACCGAGTGTCTCACTGGACTAGTTTATTAGAAGTTGAAGTCTGATGTTCTGCTTATTCAATAAATTTAATACTTTGGAACCATATTCTGTTCGATTTGAACTTTTAAACTAAAATACATACAGTATAACTTCGCTAATCCGGACATATATCGTTCCTGACCATGTCCGGACTATTGAGGTATCCGGATCACTGGAGGTTTTTTTCTTTTGTTGCGAAGGGTCATTTTTTATGATGAAGATGAAAACAACTGGGAATATTTGAATATATGTGAGCCCGGATGCAAAAGGGGACCTGTCGTTACGTTATCTTGCACAATATTTTCGCACGTAAGGTCTTTTCCAATATGTACCGTTATGCTGCACGTTATTTTCGCACGAGTCCCTTTTCTCATCCGAGGTCACATATAACCAAAACATAAAAATTAAAAACTAAATTCTGAACATAAATGGATAAAATAAGCAAAAGATTTCAATTATTTTTAAAAAATGTGTCAATCTTTGTTTATATTCTTTTGGATACAGCTACATTAGTAATTTTTCTCTGGGCCTTTTGAGAAGCAGGATTTCCATGGGAAAATTGTTTTCTGCAGACCACCTGATGCCCAAAGAAAACGCGTTGGCAGCATCGACATTAGAGCTTTTTGGGGCCTGTTAACCCCTGTTAAAAATGTCTTAACCTCAGGCTTAAAATATTTTTCGAAACATTCAGTACGCAATGTTCTACTCATCCGTCCTTTATCAGACTTGTACACAACTGGTATTGAGCTCATTCTGCATTTAAAAGCTTCTAGATTTGCCGCTATTGCTAATATTAAGTGGCAATTTATGTGATCCGGTTGCTTTACAGTAAGACATTAATGTTAAACAATACTTTGGTATTTTCTACCTAGTTTTAACTGCAAATTATATTTTGTGTCCGAACTAGGGAGGTAAAATTTCTAAAATGTCCGGTTGACAAGAGCGTTCGGATTACTGGAGTGTCCGTACTAGACAGTGTCCGATCTATCGAAGTTGTACTGTACTTTCATCTCAACTGCTACTTCCGGTCATCGGAAGTCAGTATCAACGTTATTTTAAATGGAATAATTTACGTTTATTTCAAATTTAAATTGCAACTAAGAAAATACATCAATTGTTATCAGGTTTACCCTGTCACCCTTCTTGAATTATAGTTTTTTACATAATTTTTGTGGTTTTTGAAGTGAAGGTTTCATATTTTATTTTTATTATTTTGTTCTTGTAGGTCTAGATATTTCTCATTAAATGTACATCTCCTTTCCAAAATCTTGTCAAATTCTCTACGAATATCCAATAGGGTTGTTCGCAGAGCATATTCTGAATGTGTTTGATGCAGAATTTGTGTTGAACCAGATGTGTCAGATGTGTATATGGGAGAATCACAAGACCTCAAATTGGTCGAATATAAATTCTACCCCAAACGCATTCGGAATGTGCTCTGCGAACACACCTATTATGTTCAAAATATAACAATTAAAATAAACACTGGCGTTATCCATTTTATTAAACAAAAAACGTCAGTGCACTATATATGTCAAAATCAATTACCACAGCCTGCTAATGGAATATTAGCATACAAGAAATGTATTACGGGCATTAAAAGTGGAAAAAAGATGTCTGTAACCATGTACTTTGTACGATATATGTTAGGTTGATTACAGCCTTTATTTTTTTACTGTATAAAACTATAAATAATAATAAACCAAGTGTGAAGAGCCAAGTGGCAAATGATATGGGATAACTAAAATGTCAAAGAGCCAATATAATTATTTTTTTTTCTAATTTAAAACTTTAGTTGTAACTGCAACCTTCCATTGCTTTTAAAACTTTTGTTATACATCATTACATTTAAAATACGAAGTTGATATTGGCCTCCGGTGACTAGAAACGGATGGTGAAATAGAATTATTTTATTTAAAAGTTCAGATCGAATAGAATATGATTCCAAAGTTTCAAATAGACCCACTTTTGTTTATGTCAAACCGTAAGTTTTGGAGGTTACAGGTGACCAGTTTTGCTTTTTTTTTTACTTATTATATGTCAATTTCTAAAGTGTATAGCCAACATAAAAAATGATTAAATGGCACCCTAGAGGTGTTTTCTATCAAATATATGCTATTACCTAAGAAATATATTGTTTATCTGTTTCCGAATGAATGCCCGCAGTCCGAGAAACTTTCCGTAGATCCTATGCAAGACTGTCTTGAGAAAGTCCCTTTCTCGTGGATCCTCAGAATCGAACAGCTCCAAGAGTTGCAGAACAAACTTCTGGTCTATGACACGTTTTCCGATGCTCGGTTGGAAGTCAGAGCTCTCGAGGAATCTCAAGAAGAACTCGTAGACCAACTGCAGGTGCGGCCAACTGGCTTCCAGTGTCGGGTCGTCCTCTTCGGGATCAAAGTCGGGATTCTCGCTGGGAGGCAGTGTACGAAACAAGTTGTCCGATATCATCTTGATAATCTCGGGATAGACAGGCTCGGTGAGGACACCCCGACCGCCCGTTATGTAGTCTACCAGCTCGTTCAGCGTACACCGCTTCACCTCTTTGCCTTTGAGGTCCGCGACCGGGTCCATGAAGTCGAATGAGACGCAGCATTGTCGCAGTTTCCTGATGAAGAGTTCCTCTTGTTCCACGGCAGGAACATCTGAAACATAACAACAAGTTAAGCAATGCTACTATGTAATCACTTTTCGCTGACTTTGTTTTAAATCTAAGTTAACTAGTAATGTACTGGGATTTGTTTCATTTCAATATGTTGATTTTCAATGATATAGGGCCAAAACACAGATACAAAAATGGTAAAATTTACTATGGTTATCGGAGCAGCCCAGCGGCCCCAGATCGCCACACCGGCCCACCCACGTGAGCCCCGGTAGCTCTTATGGCCAGTCCGCCCCTGCAGTATTAGCCCCATGGTAATTCTAAATATGTATACGTACACACATAATACCCACATACATTTTCGAAAAATCATTGCAATCATTAAGGGAACTTCAAATCGCGTATTTCCGCTAAAATCCCAAATTTTTCTGCCGCCATTTCTCTCATTCATTTAGTAACCTATATATGTACATTGTACATACATTGACGAGATATGATTCGTGATTGTACCAATATTTATGCCAAGTTTGGTATTAGCAAATTTTAACGAAACTTATCTACTACTGTGAACTAAAGACAAGAAGCTAAAATTAGGGGCTATATAGACAGGTCATAGTGATTCCTTGCTGCTAATGAAAAAAATTCTAGAAATGTTGGTCGTTAATATAGACTTCAAAATAGAAGAAAAGATTCAACTGAAGATAATAATGTTAGACTGGTTGCGTTTAATATCAAATGATATCTTTTAACACCAAATAAGTTGCTAGTTGGCTTACTCAGATAAACTAGACACAATGCACACCAAATACGTCTGGCTTTAAGTCCAGTGAGACACGGATATACTGATAATTTTGACAATAAAAAGAACTCGTTTGGAGAGTCTTCAATAACTACCTAAGCTGGGCATACACGCAACGGATTACCGGAAGGAGAGCGAGCCGTCAGGTCAACAATCCGGAAGGCAAGCCTGTACTCTCAGTTGATACATACACGTTACGTTTTATTAAAATTCTTGCAATTTTCTAGCGGCGACTGTTTTCAAGGAGGCCGAAAGTGCGGTTTGCCTTCCGAATTAGCGGCCGGAAGGTAATTCTTCCGGCATTCCGTAGCGTGTAGCTTAACTTCAAAATGATTGAAAACGACCATAAAAGTGTTTTTCTACTTTGCATTCACAATGCACACATTGTAACACTGTAACACAATTAGCAAATTGTAACACCGTTTTTAGTAACTTTTTTCTAAGATTGGTGACATTGATATCAAATGCATGTCAAACTAAAATACACATAACAACAAAAGTAAGCACAAACTCATTTTTTAGAATCGAACAAACTGCGAAGTATGTATATTTTTATACATATTTAAACATGCGTGTTGCATCCTAGGTTTCGTACTACTAGTATATGATGGCATATAATAATTATCAATAATTACTTTTTCACAGATATTTGAATTTAAGTGACAGATGACAGTGTTACCAACGGTTGCACCCATAAATACTCTAGATTGGAATTTTACCTAATATACTTCTAAATTTTTATAAAATTAATGACGCAAAGTAGAAAAAATAGTATATTACACTCGTTTTGTAAAACATATTGGCGCATTCGTTCATTTGGGGCACTGGTCGCTGACGCTCCTCGTGCCCCAAACAACTCATGCGCCAATTTGACGTCTTATAAAACTTGTATAATAATATACTATTATGTAAAAGTTCTAGGGAATATCGGCTTCTATAACCCACAATTATTTACACTTATACTGGGTGTTTCATAAGGGCGTGGCACACCAAATTTTTGTTTTTTTTTTTCCTTCCAAATATTTTTGTTTCTGATGCATTCTAAGCGCATATGATTTGATTTGTTAGAGATAATTTCAACTAAGAACGTCACGTCACGTGACTTCCCGCCAAGTGCGCAGTAGACCACTTTCCATTTAGCACTGTAGATATATGGAGCTATTTATCAACGGCGTTATTTTCCCGCCGCGCAGGTGTACTGGTGGGGGAGTGACGTTCTTAGTTGAAATCATCTCTACAATTGTATCAAACACAATGCTCATTTACGTTTAGTCCGCAGTTTTTTACTAAAAACTCGATTTTTTTAATTTAACACCCTCTATACAGTTACATTTTAGAATCAACGTACTTTTTCACACAATAAAATGTGTATCGTTTTGGAGATAAAATTTATCTAAAAATGTTTGAGTGAGACCATTATTGTGTTTTCGATGTGTTTTCTTATGTAGAGTGCAAAAATGACAGTAAACATTTCCAACTTCTTCACAACTTTTTTGCAAAGCAGGATTCATAATTGTGAAAAAAAATCCCTTTTTGAAGTGGTTTGTACCTTGTACAAAAATGTATTGACCGTAAATGAATTATTATATTATAACTTTAATATTACGAAAACAAAAGGTCATGTAGTAACTAAGGAATTCTGGTAGCACGCATATTTTGGCGAGTGTACATGTGTGACGACGATTAACCATAAAATATGCTGTGTGACAGTAGCTTTTATTTTGAAACAGGAATCCAAAAATGTATTAAAATACAATCGAATCCGAACAAAGTTTGGTGTGCCACGCCCTTATGAAACACCCCGTAGTTTGTGTAAATAAGTGTAAATATACGATAATCTCTATGCATTTGTCTACATTTTTTCGTTTTTCTAAACATAACGTAAAGGCTGACCACGGGTATCCAAATAACTCACCCTGTATAAATGTTCCAAATTCTGACTTATAACTGTTACCAGTTACAATCAATGTCAAATTATGACAATCTCACAAATTATGAAAAATTGTCACAATCTAACAACCGAAAGTGGCAAATGTTACATACATTTTCTTAGCGATTCAACTGAATTTGACCAAAACTGACACCAACTAACCCTCCGGTCCCTTAAAATATCCTAATTTACAGAATAACGGGATAAAGTTACCCACTATGGTTTCAAATTGGTAAATTTTGACAAACGTCAGCGGCTACTGACCACCAGATGGCCGGTCAGACCGATCCGAAGTGTCAGTTTGGCAGCCATTTGGCAGCGAATTTTAGGTTATGCTGATATTTTAACACAAAATTCGTTATGTTTAGGCGTGTAGGTGTAAGTTTACTAATAAAAATAACTCCCACGATTTTATACATGAATGGACACAGAAAAAGTCATTTAATTAAGCATTCCTACCCCCTGTGAGAAAAAAAACCGAACCGGGTGTATTTTTGGATACTCTTTTGATGTCGGCAATCTTCACCTTGGCCTGGCGCGTCCACGAATAGAGTGACCGCATTCGTATAATACTGACCAAAACTACAGCGGACAGATTGCGTGGTTATATAGGTTATGTAATATAGCATTTGGTGGAGGAATTGAGCGTAGGTTGATTATGAATGAAGCAAAAGCAAAGTCAAACGGTTAAGAGTGTGTGCTCATTATGTACCTTACTTATTTATAAATATGCGTCTTGTGTGTGTTAAGAGTCACATGGTTATGACAGCGAACAAATCAATAATGAAGAAAGCAGATAAAAGTATTATACCTATATATATATATATATGTGTGTATATGTATATCTGGAATTGAAAATATCATTGCGATTATTTAGAAATGATGAGAGTAGTTTGAACAGAACAGCGATGGAAATACTAGGTCTAGACGCATTCCAATGATTTGATGTTGGTCTAGTGGTGGTTAAAAACGGTCAAAGTTTATAGGTTATGTGTTAAAATAATTGGGGATCAAGGATTTCGTTCCTTTGTTGCATACGCGCTTGTATCGTGTTATGAGCGGCACTCTAGGTCATGGCCTACCTTTGAGTAGAGGAAGGGCTTGAAGTTCTCCGTCTTGCGAGTTTCTGTACCGCGAACTTCCCTGCGACTTTTTCGTCTTTTTCTTGAGCGATCGTTTAGCGAAAGGGTCAATTCTATCGACGAACGCCGTCGTCGACATGTCCACAAATTTTTTAGTAAAATTATTGAGAACACACGGACGATTTATTTACAATAGAATCGTACAATGTCGCGGCGCACGATCACTGTGCATTTCAAAACACAAGCCGAATACGAACTCGAACTTCAGTTCAACCGTCAAAGTAATACTCGTCTCATATTTTGATAAAATCGCAGCTCGAATTTTTATGAATGATTACTAAATATCGCATCTATCAATGGGTAGGTGTTGGGTACTAGGTGTGTTCGTGCACGCCCAAGTATGCCGGCAACTTCCAAACTGTGAAAATCCCGACAAACTAGTCAAATTCACTGTTCTTCTACTAATAGTCACTTAACGAACACTTCAATTGGTTAGGTTTAGAGCAGCACTTTTCGTACACTAAACGGATAACCCAACGCCATCAGCTGGCTACAACGACACAAATGCTTCATTTTCTTCCGAATAGTTACATCCGACGTCAATTGCGGCCATTGTTCACCTCGTAAATACTATTACGGTCACTTTTAAATCATCACCAGTCCGCTAAAACACGTAGATTTACGATTTTTACGATAATTTTTGCATAGTATTCCACCTCGATGCCGTAAAGTACCTAGGGCTGAAAATAGATGGGGGGTACTGCGTTGATCAATACAATTGCACAAGGTCCTCTTCGTGTTTTTACCTAGCCTATAATGTTCGCAGGTAACAAACCAGAAAATCACCAAATAATTTTTAAGGGCGAACGAAATAATAAAATGTCAAAAACAATGTATATGGAAAATTTCACTCGTTAAAAATACCTTCAACTGTTTCACTCTGTCCAATAAGACTTCAATATCGTCCGCAACGGACCAATCAGAACGCGGCGTTGGAGAAATGACAAACATGTTTCATTGAAAATTTATGGCGTTTACTATAATCAAACGTTTGACAGATACATAACCTAACGTTTAAATGTCAATACGAAGAAAAAACAATAATGGCTTGCCCTGGCTGGTACTGTGGTAGAATTCTATTACCAAATGCGGAATTAAGCGAGTGTGGATCTTGTCCTCGAGGTTTCAGACGAAATGATACTTCTTTCATATGCGAACCATGCAACGATACGCCTACGTTCTACGATTGGCTTTATTTAGGCTTTATTGTATTATCAGTGTTGGTGTTGCATTTGTTTTTCATAGATATGGTGGCTATGCGGCGAAGGTATAAAAACAAAAATTTCTAAAAATATTTTTATTGTTTTTTCTATTGTTTTCAGTTTTACGAAAGAATTAATCGCTCTCCATATGACAGCTTTTATCGAAGTAATCATCTCTGGTTTACTTGCGTTACTTTTAATGTATCCGCAAGGAAAATTTCAAATCAGCATGTGCAAAGTGCGTAGTTTGGCCGATTGGTATACGCTATGGCAAAATCCTACACCAAATTACGAGACGCAAATTCATTGTACTCAAGAAGCTGTCTATCCTTTGTAAGTCATAACCATTATAAAGTAAAATATATGTGACACTGTTGCTATGCAAACATAGCGACAATACAAAGAATCAAATTCAAGCCAAAGTGAAATATCAGTGTTGGAGTCATGTTATGATTTTTGAGGAATCAAACATCTTACTCATGTCTTTGACTCTCAAAAAGCATAAATTTTCTCTGTCAAAGACATTTGACAATTTTTTGTTTTTTATTCAAGTTGCATAGCAATTTTTTTATACACGTGTGTTATGAATACATTTGTTGTAGGTATACAATAACATTTATATTCCATGTTTTTGTACTGTTCATAATGCTTTTGATTCGACCGTGGGTCTGTCGAATGTATCTGCCCAGACAAAGTAGAATGTCCATATATGCTGCAATGTACTTCATCCCAGTTTTAACCGTAACACATGCTCTAATAGGGGGATTGATATGTAAGTAATGATAATCATGAACTATTGATTAAATGAAGTTAAAAATGCTAGCTAGCAGTTAACATCATAGAGAAACAAACATTATTCTAAGATTTTTCACTAGAGACCACCGTACAACTCTAGTGACAACCGTACAAAACTCCATTTGCCATGTCTAATCTAAATCTTATTAAGACACAACTAAAGTAATGATCCAAAATCTCATAAGATATCACGTAGTATCATCCAGTAAAAGTTTAAACAAGAAAGAATAGAAAATATAATATGAAGTAATTCTGTTGAATTAAGCATCATACAACTTCATATACAACTGCAAAAAGTCAAAAATGTTGTGTTTGAAGCCATTCTCTATTGTTATGTATATCTACATACTTATTTAACATAATAGGTGTCCTCGTAATATGTTTTAATTATTAACCTTATACATCAAATTTTGAACATGACCTAAATTGTCTTGGTAAGCATTTTTTGAAAGGAGTTTTTTCACTTTATTTTGAGGCCTAAAAGTTAACTCAGCTAAAGTCTTCAGATTTTGACAAATGTCAGTGCCACTGACATGACATGACATTAAATGTCAGCATGACAAATGTCATTATGTCATAGAAACTGACGTTACGTATGGTCCATAGTGGCTATGGCTTCACAAAACTGAATAATTGCTGAAGTGTTTAGACACCTCAGATATTTTATAAGAATTTTTTTTTTATATTAGTAGCTCAAAATCTGGTATCTCTCAAAGTTTACCTACTCAAACCTGGCACTCCTGTATAGTGCAAGACTATTTTCATAACCACTTGTCGATTTTAAGTATTACAGTAATATGTAAATACTTATTATTGGGTAAAATTAATACATTTTTAATACACGTAACTGTCAGATTAGTGAAGATTGATTGGTTATTAGACAGTAAAAAGCAATACTGAACATCAGTCATGGTTTAAACCACTATTGAAAAACTACACATAAATTGAATAATTGCAAAAGTGTTCACTGTGTCAACAATTTAGTCGGAAAGTTGGGTGGAGACCACCTTGGATATTCATTTGTTAGTTTCTCTCTGTTGTTAAAGTTGTCAATGCTTTTTACCCTAGTATTTTGATCGTTAATTTTTCTGTTCTAGATTATTCGTTTCCTTATCTAGTTGTGATTATTTCCGTGGTCTCAAGTGCATCGCATTTCGCCAAGAAAATGGATCAGTCTATATCGTCGTTAGTTGTCACAACAGTGTTAATACCGCGCAATATGATTATATTATTGTGCCACTGGGCGTTGCATGCCTATGGAATAATCTCAATAACACAATTGACAAACCCAACTGTACACTCCCTGCTGATATTATTGATACCACTTCCAGCATTGTTTTATATTTTCACAGCTCGATTTACGGATCCTAGCAAGTTCAACTTATGAATTATTATGTAGGTCCATTTGTACAGTGTTATTTATTGCTTTTTTATATATAAAATAAATAAATAGTAAGCTCTACTGCTTGCAGTCTTATTTATTATTAAATTATACACTTCTTAATATAAATGTAACTTTGTCGTTATAAGAATACGTATGGTTTGGTCGAAAGAAGAACAGACGGATAAGCCTAATTTGTCTTTACACCAATCGAGACTGCTTATTGGTTGACTGGATAGAGTGCTGTTTTGGAGAAGTGTCAAGTCTCCGATGACACCCATAGGTATTCCATCGCCATCTTTATCCACACGTTTTTCAGGGTAGTTACTACAAAAAAAATGTGTTTCATATTCAAAGTCACTGGAGAATGAGCTGGTATCAGAAAATACATGTAACAGTTGCCACTTCCTGTTTTGTTGGATTGCCACCAAAAACAATCCAGTTCATCCCTTGATAGTTCTAAATATGAATACTAAACTTCTTACTTAATTAACTTACTATTTCCACAAACACAGAGTGCCACCTCCTCCAGTTGTCATGAAGATCTCTCTGTTGTGGGGTAAATGCTTTGCTTGCCATACAGTGGAACTGTGAGCTTTCTCAGTGAGCTGAGCAAATCCCTTCTTGGGATGTTGAGTCCTAACATCAAATACGAAGATCTTTGATTCCAATGTAGTGGCGACCAGTTTATTCATGGGAATGTCTTTTCGGTCAAACTGAAGTGATACTACCTAAAAAAATACCCGCAATAAATCAAATAGCGATGCCTCATTTACGCTACAGCACAGACTTAGGCCGAGCTGTACCAACTCCTAATCATCACCCAAACATCGTTACCTTCACTTCAACCAACGTTGATATAAGTTGGTCAAACAGTTTCTACATCTGGCCATTAGACTATTGAAGAAGTTTTCCTTCTTGCGATGAAAGAAGTTATTATATAACTTTTTTCATAATTACCACAACACGTGTTAATTCTGACAATCTTCTTTACATCGTCTTGAACAATCGTCATAATCGGTAAAAAAAATAGGCTCCGTTATGGCTGGTTTACACGTTGCCAGCGACTAGCATGACAGTTGGTACGGCACTAGCATGCCACAATTGACAAAGGATTGGGAAAGTCCAGTGGATATTTACACATTGCTGATAACTATCATGTAAGTAGCGGTTTTCCCATGCAATGCCAGTTAACGGACAATGTCGTGACAGCAGGAGGAATAAGAATTTTGGCGATCCATTTAAGGGCCCTTTTTATCGTTTCTGCCATAATTTATAATTATTCAATTTTCAATATAAACTGAGCACTGCTCCTTGTCATCATATGCTTGAACTGCCTTGGACTACCAACTGGCTTGGAACTGTTTACAAAGTGCAAGCATTTGCGCCAGTTCAAAAAAGTGGTGTGGAACTATGCCAGTCTGCCAGTGAATCAAATAGTTTTGTTTCGCTGACATCGCCAGTAACTGGCACAACTGGCTTGCCACCCACTGGCACGATGGTGTCTACAGTCTACACCTTGCAAGTCGCTTGCCAGTAGAACTCACCAATCACTGGCAGGCATCGTGTAAACCAGCCATTATGGTAACCGAGCAAAACCTTGAGGGTTTGGTAGATTGCCTTTTTAGGTGCTAGCGTGATGTTGGCACCCATATGGAAAGAATAGCAAAGCCATATAGAAAGGAAAAAAGTGGCCACCCAGATTAGAAAATCTTTTCTTTTCTTGGATAGTACGAAGGTGCTAACGATTCTCTTTATTAAACGTGCAGACGGTACACGTTTTGCACCAAAAAAATAAGTGGCAAATTTAAATTATATTTACAAGATTTTAGTTAAAACACTACCTATCTTCTTTGAAAATTATTATATCGAAATGAAACAAATGTCAAGATATGGCGAATTAATTTCTAATTTGGCTTTAAATCTGAATAGGCAAGAACTGAACCATGGGCTTTAGTTGTTAGGGTGTTCAAAATTCTGACCACGAAAACATGATCTCAGTTACACATCAAAACAGGAGGAATTTCCAAGAATTTGGGTAAAATTTACTGAAAGAATCATCAAAATCCAGCAAGGGTTACAAAAGCTACTTCTTTCGACGAGCAGCAGCTTTTTAACCAGTCTTTGGAACAGTTCTTCGGAGCAGAGTATAACTTACCCCATTCTTGATACATTTAGACCATCTCACTTGCATCGCTTTCAAATCGTACATCTTAATATCTCCATTATCATATCCTGCAGCTACTATTCTCTCTTCGGAGTTATAGGAATTGCCAATGGCCACAGACCAGCAATCCCTTCCCGTTGTTCCTTCGGCAGGAGCAAACTTGGCGACTGGTTCATCTTTTTGTCTTACATCCCAAATCATTACAGATCCTATATAGTCACCAAATCAACCACAGATATGCATGTGTAATATTCAACACGAGTTAGTTAAAAAAAGAATGACACTTTAAATTTCATTACAATTACCATCTTTTGAACCAGTTACAATTTCAGGTGCACCGCAACCGGAAGTTGTACCTGCAACACCATCTATGCAGTTAATGACGCTTGTATGCTTAGCACCCTTATAAACTGGCAGCAAGGTATCTTCTAAATCCCTAAAATACATAATGAAACTAAAGATAAATCTTTTTTCATAAATATTTTGAACACCGAATTCTGAATTATATTTCTTTTTTGATAACCATAATTATCGAACAAAATACTACTAGTGTGATAATTTAAGGAACCAATAATAATAAAGTTACCAGTGGTGAACTAATAAGTTTAAACACCCGGAATATTTTACACCTGACTTATTATAGATGTTTCAAACCAAGGAGAGCACAGTTGTGTATGCAACCAAATATACGGGGGGTCAATTATAAAGCATACACTGAGTATAATTGGTTGCATATGTCACTGTGCCCTACTTAGTTTAAAACTACTCTACCTACCACAACTGCATACGGCCAGTATAATCTCCTGTGGCCAGATATCGAGTATTTAGACTAGAGGCGTCGAAGGTACCACACTTGAAATGATCTTTCTTGCTGAATTGGCTAACTTTTTCAATGCCATCCTTACTTAAACTATACACTTCTACTATTCCTGTACCATTGGGATTGCCTCCTATCGATACAAATCTTGCTGATGACGGTATCCATTTCACATCGTTAACAGTATATGGTACAGTTTTCTCCACATGACAAATAATCTGAGGTTTTTCCAATTTATCCATGACCAGCAATGACTAATACTGACAGTAGCAGATGGCATCAATAAACCACTTTGCACCTTCCTATTTATCGGTTACCGTGGAGACCATACTTGTCTATACAACTGTAAAATATTTTAAAATTTGGTTTATCATGCAATTTTTCGCGCTGATACATAAAAGCGCTATTGATTTTGTTCTCGAAAAATAGTCCTTTTGGTATATTTTCTATTTCCATAAAGAACAGTGTCCGATGTAAAATAAATCGTTGCACTACGGTCTAGGATGTACCGTTTGTGCGCTATCGAGTTCATAGCAATACGTACACACAAATGGTACTAGTCGGAAAGTAATAGTTCAAAAATAGCCATTTCGCTCTATTTTGCACTTCAAATCCGCCTCAACGAACGAAAGTCTCCGCTCTGGTGGTAGAAATTTGAATTAAACAATACAGGGTAAAAGCGCCATGTACATTCGCTTGTTCAGGCGGATTCGGGGTAAATAGCGCCATCTACATTCGCTTGTTCAGGCGGATAGAATGGAAGCAGACTGCAAACTGCAGTCACTACAGTGGTGCTGGTTGCCGATGTTGCCGATAAATTAGCCTCTAATCCCACTCTAATCCTCTAATCCAGCTCTGAAGCTAGTTTACACGAGCTTAGTACATACGATTAAAAGTTACTAATCATTAGTAAATATACCTTCTATTCACTCGCACTCGCGTTTTTACTAATAATTAGTACTAACCTACTACCTGACTTATTTAGTGCGGGTAGCATGGCAAGTATGTATTGTATCAATAATTATGTACTAATGATTAGTACTAAGCACGTGTAAACCGGCCTTAATCTAAATTATTATTATCGGTTGTAGAGGTTATGTTGTTTCTGTTAAAGAATTAATTTTATTAGTTAAGAGTTATAAAGTATAGGTGTGATTATTTTTACGGTCCAAAGGTTATTTCGGTCATTTCGTCTTGTTGAAGCAAGTATTGTTCGACATGATGAAATAATGGTAGGATAGAAACAGATAATGTACATCGAAGTTAAAGTTTTATTTTTTGCTAAAGCAAGAGAACTGACCGGAAAAAAAGAAGTTGTAATCCAAATTGAAAGTGAGATTTGTTATAGCGACCTATTGGAGAAAATTGTGCAACAATTTAACTTGGAAGATATAAAAAGTAATATTATTTTGGCTGTTAACGAAAACTATATCGAACAGGAGAGTACAGTGGTTCTTAAGACTGGCGATACCATTGCAGTAATTCCTCCTTTAAGCGGTGGATAAAATGGATCACATAAAATTAATTTCCGATCCCCTGGACGTTGGAAGAATATACAACTTGGCTGTATCGCCTGATTGCGGCGCCATCTCGCTATTTGTCGGTACTACCAGGGACAACTTTGACGGCAAAACTGTAGTTAATTTAGAATATGAAGCATATGAACAAATGGCCTGCAAAGAACTCCTCAAAATTTGTGCAGATATTAGAAGTAAATGGCCTCATATTGTTAACATTGCAATTTTTCATAGGTAGGTATTAAAATAATAAAATTTTTCTACTTTGCATTCACAATGCACACATTGTAACACTGTTTTCGGTGTTACAATTAGCAAATTGTAACACCGTTTTTAGTAACTTTTTTCTAAGATTGGTGACATTGATATCAAATGCATGTCAAACGAAAATACACATAACCACAAAAGTAAGCACAAACTGATTTTTCAGAATCGCACAAACTGCGAAGTATGTATATTTTTATACATATTTAAACATGCGTGTTGCATCCTAGGTTTTGTACTACTAGTATATGATGGTATATAATAATTATCAATAATTACTTTTTCATAGATATTTGAATTTAAGTGACAGATGACAGTGTTACCAACGGTTGCACCCATAAATACTCTAGATTGGAATTTTACCTAATATACTTCTAAATTTTTATAAAATTAATGACGCAAAGTAGAAAAAATAGTATATTACACTCGTTTCATAAGACATATTGGCGCATTTGTTCATTTGGGGCACTCGTTGCTGGCGTTCCTCGTGCCCCAAACAACTCATGCGCCAATTTGACGTCTTATAAAACTTGTATAATGATAATAATAATAATAATAATAATAATAATAATAATCCAAGCCTTAACATCCCCCAACAGCTTTCGCCAATTACAGGGGGCATTGGCAGGCCAGAGTATTATTATTATCCGCCCGCGCCTGTGGAACGTCTTGAGATGTTTGGCTCCCAGCATTCGCCAAGGAGTGAGGAAAACCACAGAAAACCTCACCCTGGAAGCAGGTCCCCGGGCTCGAACCGGAGACCTCCTGAGTGCAACGCTAACGTCTTACCGCTAGGCCACACTCAGGCTATATACTAATATAGACAACTTTATTTATTATGTCCCTCAAATACAACTATGGTTACCTGATCTTCGGTCTGCCCCATTTAGGCCCTTGTGACAAAAATTCCATTTCAAAAATTTGTGTATCCGCCTGAACAAGCGAATGTAAATGGCGCCCCGAATTGTTTAATTCAAATTTCTACCACTAGAGTGAGTCTCTTTCGCTTGTTGAGGCAAATAGCCAATGAAATGCGCCATTCGCCTGGACAAGCAAATGTAGATGGCGCTATTTAACCCGAATTGTTTAATTCAAATTTCTATCACCAGAGCGGAGACTCTTTCGTTCGTTGAGGCGAATTTAGTATTCTTTCTTTGATTTTAGAAAACTGGCAAAAGAATGATATATTTTTCTTTTGTTTTTTTTCATTTGTTTTGATTTTTTGCACTGTATATGTTTTTTATTCTTGGTATAAATGTTTGTCGATCCTCTTCATTGTAATAATTATAATATATCCTTCACGCAAAAATAGAGTTTCTAAGAAATATGCTGTTACAATTTCAACAGGAAATTTTTAATGTTTTTAATGGAAACAAAGTTCCATCACATTTTAGTATTAAAAATGTTGTATCATGTGCCGAATGGATTATAATGTTAATGGATAAAAATCAACTAGCTTAATTTTTATCATTTCCCAAAAAACCATTTAGACATAAAAATTTCACTCAAATTTGACTCTTTACTTTGCCATGAGTCTTTTAACTTATTTTAACGTTAATTTAAGAACTTTTACCAAAACTATTGCAAGATTGATGTTTGCCCATGTAAATAATTATCATGAACTAATTAACATATATTTTCTTATGTTCAATTAATAGCTAATATTGCTATTAATAAAAAATATATTTCTTAGTTTTTGCATAAAATGGGTTAATTAGAAGCTATGTAAATATAGAATGCTATAAGCTCTCATGCACAACATAAAATGGATTAATAAAAGTCTAGTCCTGTTCGCGTTAGTACTAAATTAATGAATGATTTGGTCTGATTGATTAATCTCATTTTTTGTTACTAAGGCTTGGAACAGTTCCTGTCGCTGAAGCCAGCATCGTGATAGCCATATCTTCACCACATCGAGCTGACGCTCTCGCAGCAACGCAGTTTTGCATCGACACAGTAAAAAGTACTATTCCCATATGGAAAAAGGAAGTATACATGGACAAAGGATCGCCTGAATGGAAAGAAAACAAAGAATGTGTGTGGTCAAATCATACCTAGATTACATTTTAGAAATTGTTCTGTTTTATTGTTGTCATAGATATATATATATATATAAAGTCTATTGCTATGTAGATATATAAACACTATTGAAAATGTTGCTTTTTTTAGCTCTACCTTGTTGTCCTAAAATAAGTGATAAACTAAATATAAAACAAGAAGTAATAGTTCCCAATACACCATTACATTTCATCCAAGTAAAAGGCACAACTTTGGAAATTAACGAAAGAATTGACAACTTTATTCAAAGAAAACGTAATGATATCAACAAGTGTAATATTCACGATTTTTGTCGAAGGAATGTTATCGACGATAACGAGAATACATGCGCTAGAGTAGATTCTGTGTTAGTGAAAAGAAAAGATTCTAAGGGACACTTACAAGGTGCGCTATCCACCCAATTTTTATTATCTGATTCTTAGCAATGTTCATTTTTAGTCGATAGAGTTTATAATACTTATAGTAGAGATCAGTCAAGCTTGGAATATTTGACTAAACACATACCGAAGAATGGGATAGAGGAACGTGTACTGAATTTAGAAATGCAACTAAGCCTGACAAGTCCTGTCCCTAGAAGTATCTATGTTCGATTACAGGAAATAGAGAATCGATTACTTCATCTGGAATCTATATCACCAGAATATATTCAGTTTTGGGTAAGATATAATTTTTTTCTAATTGATTCCAACTACTGGGGGTAGTTTTGCGACTGGCGTTGTTTAATTAGGCAAA
Organism: Aphodius granarius; assembly: GCA_963971325.1. Taxonomy (NCBI): domain Eukaryota; kingdom Metazoa; phylum Arthropoda; class Insecta; order Coleoptera; family Scarabaeidae; genus Aphodius; species Aphodius granarius. Next base: position 28,200,641 of record OZ020222.1, on the reverse strand, counting down.
ACAAAAACAAATTTAATCAAGGAAGATTATTATTGACGTGCCTCTTAATGATTTTAAATTTGCAGTGCATTACTTCAGTTGACATTGACAGAACATTTTCTGTTTATAAACATATATTATCCAATCAAAGACAACTTTAATTTAGACAATTTAGAGCAACATTAACACGGTGTTGCTTCTGTGCGTAAAGTCAAACATTCAATATTATTAATATAGAGTATGTTTTTCATTTATGTTAAAATGTGTTGTTTTATTATTGAATGTACTATTTATTTTCAAGGTTTGCTTTTCAAATGCAATGTCCTTAACAAAATTGTGCTCAGAAGTTCAAACAAACCTTTTGAAAATTGAAAATAAAACACAAATGTTTTATTTGTTTTTCTGTTTTGTGGTTTTGTTGGCCTGTATATTAAGTGAAATCACAATTTTAGGAGAGGACCGTCATCAGTAAACCATCGAAAAAGAAACGAACCTTCAGCGTTCGTGAAATAGATAACTTAATTCAGGATTTAGAAAATAAGCAATTCCTTCTACATGATGTGCAGTGAATATCTTATATGTTTATAATCTTACATGAAAAGTATTCACTTTTGTTCATTTCTATATGTATTATTATAATGATTACATTCATATAATATTGTTTTAAGAAATAAACATTATGTTTTAAATTACATACGACTTTTGTTTATGTTTGCATTAGGGATTATTTTCACAATCTGTTCTGACACTTTGTTTGATGTAACATTACGAAGAAAAATGTTGTATAACCCTTATTGTACAACACTTTTCTAACTTTTCTTTGCTATATAACATATTATTGTTATATAGATCAGAAGAATATGTACTCATTTAAATAAAATCATTCATACAAAGGCAGATTTTATTTTTGCTGTCCAACTAGTACCCTAGAAGAAAAGTATTGTAATCAACGGAAAAAGAAATTTTGGGATTTCAGCGGAAATACACGTTTCGTGGTCCCCTGATTCTATTGCAATGATTTCTGTATGTGTGCAACCATAATTTTGGTTGCTGTCAGTACCAATAGTAAAAATGTTGTTAAACATGTGGAATATAAAAACTTGAAATACCAAAACTGAATTAAAACGAACCTGAACCCTCCACAACTTTTTGATTTGACAAACATTAAATTATTACAAAATATCTTTGCTTAGGTTTGTGCAGCGAAGTTTTCCATCCACACGTTAGGGGTTCCCGGTTCAGCAGGCAAAGTTGTTGTAAAACATACATCTATTTGAAAATGCAAAAGTTGACAATCAAATATTGAAAAAAATTTGATTTGGGCGTTCAATTGACTTCATTAATAGGAAAATTTTTTGTATATGTGACCTCAGGTGCAAAAAGGGACCTATCGTGACATTATCTTGCACACTACCATTATGATGCACGTTATTTTTACACAACAGGTCCCTTTTTGCATCCTAGGTCACATATAATGCTCAAACTGTTTATGGTTCCTTTGTAAACAATGTTTCACCAGAACACATCTATTTTGAGCTGTTATAATAAAATACATGGGAGGTATAAACTTATCTAAACTCGCTATTTTTGATAACCATATACAACATGGTTGAGATTCCTGTTTTATTAATTTAAGCTCTTATTAAGCAGACAATACAAAATAATTTTTATTTTTAACACTGGATTCTTGACAGCAATGACAAGTAGGGTTTCATACATTTTAAATACACCAAAAACATGGAGAATATCGGTTTCCATAAATAAACACAATAAAAATATATAAGAAATGTATTAGTTATTCAAATCATACAATATTTAACAAGGTATATCTGCATAAAATTATCTTTTACACTCTTTTATAAAGTAGTAAAATATACTAAATATTTTATTTTGTGATGACTATGTCATTGTCAAATAATACCATGCAGCAATATACATAAAAACATCGAAGGATCACACCTTTTCAAAATAATAGTTATTAGGTTACTTAATAGACGCTACATTATATCACACAATGTCATCCACAACATCTTTATTTCAAATATATTCACGCAAATCAGCGGAGCGTTACCTATATACAATAGATACAGGGGTAGTTGCTGTACATTAACAAACTCTAAGAAGTATCACATCATATCATCTTCCAGTAAATGTACACTATATACACTTTCCTAGCTAATAGGAGGTTTATTCATCATCCCTAAAAAATAAAAAAAAGATTAATCTGTATTCAATATTATTTACTACTACTGTAATATAATCCACATGCAACATGCACACCTACTTTCTTTCTCATACCTCCGGCACGCTTCTTCTCGTTCAATTGAGTCAAAATACCACAACGTAATGGCGTATCTAGTTTTGAATGCTGGCTGAACCTCATGAGGATTTCTCCTGTCGGACCAGAAGAACAAAAGCCTGTCGAATAACGGTTCTATGTCGGCAACCTGAAACAACAAAAGTGAAAAATGTGATTTCCAATTTTTGTAACTAATTGCTTGACGTTGTAATTACAAATTTGATTGAAATTTTGACACTAGTATCAAATTTTATGTATTTATTTATTTTTTCTACAAACATTTGATTACGCCCAAGATATTCAAATGCCTGCCGGAGACCTGACCTGGGGGTCTCAGGTGCCACAGACTCCGGCGCAATGCCAAAGGTCTGGTAACCCTAGCAAACTGGCATACCTTATCACCTCTCCAGCCCTCGGGAAATATCCTCAGGAGTCCGCCGCATGTTTTAACATCCCAATTCAGGTTAAGGTAGTAGATGGCTGTGATGCACCTGCCATCCCTGTTGGGATTGTCCACGTGTTTGACGTATCTTGAGCCTGAGCCCGGGTAACATGCCACCATGGCCTGCAACAATAAATTATTATTATAATGAGAACAACATACATATTTAGATTGGAGACTTCCGCGGTCCGAATCACTAACTTCTAGATTTCCGGGAGAAAACCGCGTCAACGACGATAAAGTAGTCAACGTTTCGCACTCTGTTGCAAGAGGCATCTTCAGGACGTAACAGTAAGACAGCTACGAAGAGATTAATTCTTTTTGTAATTATAAAAGTGATTTTGTGGTATTGCGTTTTCATACATGTGTGGGAAGGGCAGAAAGTTGTTTTCAAGTAATCAATTTGGTTTTTTCGCTATAAATAAATACGTTAAAGACTGGCAATATGTCGGACTTTTTGCACGTCTATATTTTTGTCTGACATCGTATTAGTTAGTGCCATGTTTTCCGAAAAAATGTCTAGAAAAATTGCACTATGATGTGGGTTACCGACTCTGTACTCTATGTCAATAATAACAAGACAAAACAAACATTAATTTTCAAAAAAAAATGCACAAGAAATTTGCATTCATTGATTTAAAGTTTGTCAAATTTATTTCTTGATTCATTATTTTAATTTTAATAATATGATGGTGCTATTTTGTGTTAAGTAAACTAGGAGCAATAATTAACTATAAAATATGAAAATTCTGGACCAAATACCTATACCAAGGTTTGGCTAAACGTAACATACTTTGGTTATTAATTTGAGCTCAAATCTTACTTTTAATAGTTTAATGCACAAATTTACTCTTAGACTAGTTGTCCACAACTACTAACTTTTCTTGCAATTTTGCTACCAGTATTAGACATAGACACCATATGCCCACTCCATAGGTAATTACAGAAAAAGTCATACCCTTAATCAAAACACCGGCTTATAGTAAAAAAAAATAAATAAATAAACGGGGTGGCCCTCACCCAACTACACCATTGGCACAATGAAGTGTCTGAACACTTTCGCAATTATACAGTTTTGTAAAGCCAAAGCCATCTCTGGACGCTACCTAACGTCAGCTTCTATGACATAATTACATTTGTCATACTAACATTTAATGTCATGTCATGTCAGTGACACTGACGTTTACTGACGTTGTCAAAATCTGCTTCTAAAAACTCTTATTGCGCATATAAACCGCTCATCTCATTGATCTGCAAATTTGTATACATATTCAGACTCACTGGAGGATGAGCTTTTATGAATTTGATCTCAATCGGGTGAATCCCTCAGAAGACGTATGTAACATTTGCCACTTCCGGTTGTCCGAGTGCCACCAAAAACAATACAGTGCGTCCCCCGGTAATTCTAAGTATATATAACAAATTTCACCCGATCCGTTGTTCCGTTTGGGCACAATCGTGTTTACTGACATACATAATACATACGTACATACCCCCATACATTTTTTTGGTCAATTACAAACATTCCTGGATTACTTTTAGGGAACTAGTCGGAAAGTAAAAAAAGACTTAACTATTAATTAACATATTTCTTTTATAAATTGTACATAGTTTAATATATGTACCCATATAAATAGTAAATAGTAAATAGTAAATAACAGCTACGTTAAACGATATTAATAAGACGGTATAATGATAAGTTGAAGTGTCAGATTAAACTAAAACCGAGTATGTTGATGAGATTTGCAGAGGCTGATAAAATTCCATGTATATCGTCGCATTGTTGGCGACAAAGATTGTTTGTATTTCTCAGAAACATAGATTATTAATAAAAGTCAACAAGCTAAATTTACATTACTTATTCTTCAAATATGGTGTCTAATGCAGTTTATCACACTGGTCACACAGCTGCTATTGAATGTTCTCTATCTGGAATGATTCGGAAGTTATGACGACTTAAACTATTAAACAGAATACCAAAATAGCAATTTGGCATGCGTTCGGTTCGAGTGAAAACGCTCTTTTTTTCTGGTGAAATCGTAGCTTTTTTGGGAATCCCATACTACCGCCCATATTAAGACGCACTATTACAAAAAAAGGTAAATGTTTCCATGAAAATTTTAGCCCTTTGAGGTAGAAAAGTAACGCTTCAAAACTTTTCTACCTCAAAGGGCTAAAATTTCCATGGAAACATTTACCTTTTTTTTGTAATAGTGCGTCTTAATATGGGCGGTAGTATGGGATTTCCGTCGTAGAGGTGTGTCACCAAGAAATAGACCTCGGCGAGTACATGAAAAATATATAAACTTTTATCTGCTTATGTTGTACCATTATGACGTTAAGGGTCTGAATTCGTTTACTTTTTGTAAAAAAATAAATTTGAGCATTAATCAAGTATTGGAGATATGTATTTACTTGTCTTATGCGAATTTGTAATCAGGGCACTAGTTTTAGTAAGACAGCAAAGGTTTCATGGTCATCCGACAACTCATACCGGGACAACTTATCCCAAGACAACTCATACCAACACAACTCGTACCAATGGACAACTCATACCAAGGGACAACTCATCCCAAGACAACTCATACTACGACATTTCATTCCAAATTCGACACTTGATAACGAACACAGAACAATTCAAAGTTACTGAAAATAGCAACAATTACAAAGATATTACACATATAAAAACAATCAAAAGAAAAACAGTAACTATATCAAAAATTGCAAGGCAAACAAATCTGCGTTTAAAATATTTAAATTTATTTGTTTTGCTATATGGTGTCTATGGTGTTGTCTCTACCTTCCTCTATGGATACTGTTATTGTATGTAAACTGTTTAGTTTGCCACAATTTAAGATGTTTAATTTGTTGTCCCTTAATATGAGTTGTCATTTGGCATGAGTTGTCTATTGTTATGAGTTGTTCTGGTATGATGTACCACCTAAAAATTGTAGTTTCATAATAGCAATTTATCCAAATTTTGGCTGATTGGAAAAAAGTCCACTAACTATCCCATTAAATTTATGGCCCCTAGCGCACATATTCGGGCGATTCCAACGGTGCTTTGGTTTTTTTTTCTACCTCAAACGGTTCGGATGTAGGACGTTCCAATGTTTGAAAAATAGTTCAAAAAATAGCTTCATATTTTAGTACATTTTCTTTTCTATAACACAAGTAATCTGTGTCCGTTCTAATGACGCGATATATGTATGTAGATGAATTCGTGAGAAACCGAATAGGAAATTGTCTCAGAAATCCATTTTCCAAAAAATCCAAAAAAAAAACTAACCTTTAAAACGCAGTCTCAAAAAAAATAATAAGACAGTAAATATTTCATGTCAATCAGTAGCCCGAGCCCATTTCAAAATATGTATTTTCTACTTTGCATTCACAATGCACACATTGTAACACTGTTTTCGGTGTTACAATTAGCAAATTGTAACACCGTTTTTAGTAACTTTTTTCTAAGATTGGTGACATTGATATCAAATGCATGTCAAACGAAAATACACATAACCACAAAAGTAAGCACAAACTGATTTTTTAGAATCGCACAAACTGTGAAGTATGTATATTTTTATACATATTTAAACATGCGTGTTGCATCCTAGGTTTCGTACTACTAGTATATGATGGTATATAATAATTATCAATAATTACTTTTTCACAGATATTTGAATGTAAGTGACAGATGACAGTGTTACCAACGGTTGCACCCATAAATACTCTAGATTGCAATTTTACCTAATATACTTCCAAATTTTTATAAAATTAATGACGCAAAGTAGAAAAATAGTATATTACACTCGTTTTATAAGACATATTGGCGCATTCGTTCATTTGGGGCACTCGTCGCTGGCGCTCCTCGTGTCCCAAACAACTAACTCATGCACCAATTTGACGTCTTATAAAACTTGTATAATAATATACTATTATGATCCAATATGCAGTTTTGCACGCCGATTACAACTATGCTATTATTGGCGATCAACATATATACGGCAATGTTTGTAAACTTTGTAATTTGTAAATACGCAGCAGCTTTTGATTTGGTGTACCCACAGTTCGCATTATTACGCATATGTCTATGTATTTGCATTAATATCTAATACATATATTTCTCGGTAGTATATATTACAATTACGAATACAACAAATTTAAAGTTCTATCAAAATATTGCAAAGAGAAAATTGCGTACGTGACCAACAGCATGATCGTAGTTGTATAAATAGAGAAGAATAACTGTATAGGTTAGTCCGCGTTAGTTAGACAGAGATAGATATAAAACATAACAAGGGAATGCAATTTGGCGAATATTGTTGATGGAAACAAAAAATAGATGTATAGATTAAAAGGATTAAATATATAATTAAATATTTTCTTTATCTACGTCGTAAAAATGCCTGATATTTATCTGGAGATATATGTAAATTATGATATGTAAATCTAACCTATAATCCTACCTTAGTTCTGCCATTAATATTATACTGTCCCATCTTCCCGTTCTTCTCCATCTTATTAGCACGAATGATAACATCATCGACCTGGCTAATAAGGCTTCCTATGTGATTGCAGAATAGTTCCCTGCCATCAACCCAAGTGATTTTATCACCACGTATAGTCTTTAAGTCCCGTTTGCTTTTATTTGACACTAATTGTCCATCTTTAAAAACACCACTCGAGTACATATTTAAAACTTCATCTAAAACCTGTTTTCCCTTCACATCACCAAGGAAATTATCTATGACACAAACACCGTAATCGTTCATGTCCCTCAGAACGTTCATACTCATCTCATCGATCACCCTCTCCTGCTCTGGGGACCGAAACTGCGTCACCGTATTTAAGGAGGAATATTGTACGGACCCGTCTATGCGGATATTTCGCATATTTTCCTTGCTGGGAGGCATACTGTTCTCGTGTGACTTATAATGCAGATTTGGGGATAGGCATTGAGCGCAGGAACTTAGTATTTCATCTTCTGAACTACCTTCCACTGGTAAGGAGCCGTTTCTGTGCGAATTTTCTTTCCTAACTTCAAAATCAACTTGTTCCTCTGTATTTACAGTGCATACGGATTTGTGTCTCTTCCAGTCTTGCTTCTGGTGATTTCGCGAACAGTAATACGTTTGCCTACAACGAGCACAACGCTGAAGATTTTCCTGGGAACCACACACCACGCAGACTGAGACTGAATGGACTGAATTCATTTTCAAAAGGTGCAAATCTCAGCCATGTATAACTTGTCACTGACATTGCGAGCAATTCTCACCTTGGTATATTGCGATTTTTGACCGAAAGATGGCGCGGTATGGTGATCAGCTGTTCTGGGACAGTTTGTTATCGTCTGTTATTTACCGTTATTATCATGTTCTTATTCTCAGCGTTCGCAGATAATACCAATAACTGTTTTAAAAATGCATTGTTGGGTTATTATCAATTGATTAACAGCGAAAATTATAAATAGGTTTTTGGGTCTTTACAATCTAAAGCTAGGTTCATTGTGTTGATTTGACATCTAAACTCTAAACATAACCTCAATTTGAGGGGCTGTGTTGGTGACAGAAGATCTATCTCAATCTATCTACACTTTTTTATGGTTGCAAAGTAAAAATACACAAATTTGCTATGGCTGAAGAAATAATCTTTGACTTTCTACATGGAGAAATGGTAAATTACATCATAAATCAATGTGAAACAAAAGGAAAAGATACTAAGGTATGTTACATACTAAAAGTATATCATAATAAGAGTACATTCTTGTAATGGTTTATTGTAGGATGAGGATTTATCGAATTTAGAATACATGGGATTTTCCACAGGATTTAAAATGATTGAAAGGTAATCCTGAATACTTCTCGTTTCAATAAATTAAGTATAGTTTTGTAGACTGACGAAAGAAATGCCGCGTTTCAAAGATGAACTGGATACAATGAAATTTATTTGTACTGACTTTTGGAGTGCGCTGTATAAAAAACAAATTGATAATTTGAGAACAAATCATCAGGGCGTTTACGTTTTGCAAGATAACTCTTTTCGATTTTTAGTGAAAATATCTGAGGGACGTCAGTATTTGGAGATGGCTCCAAGATATGTAGCGTTTACTTGCGGAATAATTAGAGGTAGTTTAGCAAATCTGGGTATAAATTGTTTGGTGACAGCGGAAATACAAAATATGCCATTGTGTAAATTTCATATTCAAGTGCAGAGAACTTAATCTGTATTTTTATTATAAGTAACAATATTTATAAGTATTTCTCATTCCAGATGTGCTACATTATAGTTTCTTAAATATTTGCTTGATTGAACAATTATTTAATTCTCCTTACTGTTCTTTGGTAGTTCTAAAACTAAAGCCCCATTAGATCACAATGTCTTATATGTCAGAATACTGGTTACATTAATTGTACATTGTACCATTTCTATTATGAACAACATTTTAAAAATATAAGAGAAATTCACAATTCATTATTATGTTGAACTTGAAACAATATGTGTAATATAACAGGGACATTTATATTATGTTGTATGGAGATTAAAAATAATAGCCATCAATAAATTATAATTATTATCTTGTTTCATCATCTTTCCTTATATTCTCAATTTTCCCACAATACAAATTCGAAAATATTATTCTTTATATTAGTGATATCTCTCTATGAAACCAGCAATTTTTCAATTTCATGAAACCACTAATGTCAGACTGATTCGATAAATACTTATAGCTCCTAAACTTTTTTTGTAAGTCATGTACATCAGTTTGGTCAAAATTGGTTGAATCTTTAACAAAACACATGTAACATAGCCCATTACTGGCTGTCGGATTGTCTTTCTGAGGTACCCTAGTAGGTGTGCCAGATGGGTTTTTGAGATAAATTCCGGATGCCAAAAATCCTGCAAGACAATATTTTAATATTAAAAATATTAATATTAATCAATGACATATTGAAATTAAAACCCACACTATTTTTAACACTTTATTTATTTTTGTTTTCTGATATGTAATTATTATTTGCAAATTACTATAAAATATTTGTGATTTATTGCAAATTTTTTATTGATCTCACGGTAATGATTAATAATGATCATGGAATACTTAATACGAGATGAGGCGATTTTATGAACACAAGGAAAGATATGTTGGTTATTTCATGACAATAATGATTTACAACAATGTTTTAACAGCAACTGTAACATATTACCAAGGCGCTCTGTCGTGAATCCATTCCATAGTACATATTGCTAAACACCACAAATTCAAGTTGTTCAAGTTGCTATAATTCCTATTCGCCTCAACGAGTGAAAGAGTTTCCGCTCTGGTGGTAGAAATTTGAATTAACACAGTCGGGATAAATAGCGACATCTACATCTCAGGCGAAAAATAATGTTAAAAACAAACGAGGCGACATTTCGTTGCTGTATTCCGGCTCGACGATTCGTCGCCGCGCCGCTGCAGAGCCGTGTGTCCTCTACACGTGCTTGCAAATGGATTTGTCTGCGACTAGTCGGCAGACGAATCGGCGGCCGCTTCGTCGTGTGTTCTTCGCTAATTTCCCCCAGGGGCGGACTAAGGCCTAGGCAACCTAGGCACGTACCTAGGGCCCGTAATTTTTGGGGCCCGAAAATTAGGTTTTTAATTTTTGAAGAAATCAAACATTGTTTACATCATTTTTCCTCAAACAAAGATGAAAAATCATTAACAAGGTCCGCAGCTGTCGATTTACATAAAAAACTTGATACATTTGAGTATGTACTGTTACTTACTATATGGGAAAATATTTTAGAGAGAATATATGCGTCAAACAAGACTCTTCAACAAAAAGACGAATCCCTAAATATAGCAATTTTAATATACATATGATTCATTGATAGATTTCATACAAACTGTTGATGATTTTGACAATTTAGAAAAAGAAGCTGAAAAGGTTAAAGATATTGTTGCATATACTAATGATAAAAAAAAACGGCAGAAAATACGGAAACTATTTCATAATGAAATTCCAGAGTATGAAATAAGATTCAGCGGCAAAGAATATTTTAAAGTTAATATATTTTTTGTTGTATGCGATTCTTTAATTAGCAACATTAAAAAAGGTCTGAGGGTTATAAAACTATTAACAATAAATTCAAAACAATTTTTCATAATAGTGATGTTAATGACCCTTCAATAGAGGAATTAAAATGTTATGAACAAGATGTAAACCTAGCAGAACTGAAAAATGGAGTATTACAATTTAAGACTTTTATAAGTAAAGAAAATAGTATTTTGCCTGTATCCATGTGGTCATTTATTCAGGAAAATAATATTATTGCAACATTCCCTAATTTAAACATAATTCTGAGAATTTATTTAACCCTTCCAATAAGCAATGGAAGCGGAAGATCATTCTTAGTAATGGCCGGAAAAAAATTAAGATCCAGGCCCTGAATTACAATGATGCCTAGGGCCCGCTTTAGCCTTAGTCCGCCACTGATTTCCCCCCTGAGATGCCAGTGTTCTCCTCGTGTGACGTCACGTCGTCATCTATCTGATTGATTACGGTTACGGCACATTCGTGGCGAAATGATATCTTAAATACAGAAACTATTCGAGAACTGAAACATTTCGAGAACCGAATCATTCGAATCCAGAAACCATTCGAGAGCAGTAACATCTGAGAACCGCATCATCGAATGCGGAAACCATTCGAGATGCAAATAAATAAATAAATATTCTTTATTTGTCGTGTGACCCATTGGGCGTTGACAATTGTCATTCAAATCACTCGAATACTAATAATTCGAATACTTAAATCATTCAAATGCAGAAAACATTCGATTATGGAAATCACTCGATACTAATAATTCGATTTTTCAAATCAATTGATTATGCCCATCGCTATTAGTTGGAATAAAACAATATCTATACCGTTGAAGTATCATATAATGATTATTTATTCATTCACATACAATTATAAAACATTATATTATAAAATATAGAAATATTTCAGATAATCATATAAATTGAGATAACGCCTCCGTTAATTTTTCCCATTTTCGCTGACATACTGGAACAGATCTATTGGCCGAATGATTCCAACTACTTCTTCTTGAGGGCCAGCACCTACAAGCGTTGTAATATCAGTACATATATTTTCACTAAAATGTCTCATTTTTCAAATTTTATTATTATTAGACACTTACCCTTAACAATAAGCACAAATGGTTCTGTTTCTAATATTCTCGCAACAATACCCATCTCGGTATCAGGCGAAACTTTGTAGAACTTCTGTACAGCAACACCAGACACAGGGTCGTTGGGTTTCACTTTGGTGGCTACCAAAGCATTTACAAGACCTGTTACAGTAGCAACAGAACTAACAGATCCATCATCTCCTATAACTGGCAATTGATCAATGTTCTTCTGCCTCATGATATTTAAAGCTTCAGTTGTGGCAATCGATCCTTTTACTGTTTCTGGTGCTTTAGGGTTTAAGTTGGATACTTTTTCATTCCACCACCAGTGATTGTGTACGTTTTCGCACGGTTGTAACTTTCTTACCTCCATCCATTGGTCCGATACGAATTTGGTCATGTAATTTCTGATACCATCTGGGAGAAGTACAACACATCTTTGGCCTTCTTTTAATGTTGCTGCTGTTTTCAATGCTACATACATTGCAGCGCCACTACTACCACCTAAAATTGTATATAAAACAATCTATATACTACCTATCTATAAATACTAATAACATCACATACTAAACACGAATAAAAGTTATAAAGTGCTATACAAAGTGCTATACTAAGAATATATTCTTTTGGGGTAAAAATAAAATGGTTACATACCACAGAGCAATCCTTCTTCTTTAATTAGACGCTTGGCCATTGGTAATGCTTGACTGTCGTTGACTTTTACCCACTGATCAACGACGGATCGGTCCAAAACAGTAGGAATGAAATCATACCCGATGCCTTCCAATTCATAGTATGTTACATCGCTTTTGTTAAGGCTCTCAGGTTCGGCAAGTATGGAGCCTTCTGGATCGACGGATACAACCTTGCAATCCGGTAATAGCTCCTTTATGCGTCTGCCTACTCCTGTGACAGTTCCACCTGTTCCAGCACCTACTACAACCATGTCAACGTGTCCTCCGCACTGCTCGTAAATTTCAGCTGCGGTGCCATCGTAATGTGCCAATGGATTTCCACAATTACGATACTAAAATAGTTACAATGAACCTTGGATGTCATATTTTATTAGTTCAAATCTATGTACCTGATCTAAGATAATGGAATTTGGAATTTCTTTATTAAGTTTTTGAGCAACGCAAATGAGACCCTCGGGATTATCGAAAGCAGCGGCAGTTGGCGTTCTTACAATTTCAGCGCCCAGCGCTCGAAGGACGCAAACTTTCTCGTTGGACATCTTTTGTGGCATTACAATGATGCACCTATATCCTAAAATAAGATGAGATTTATAAATAGAGCTCCATTTGCAGAGGGTATTTGAATGCGAGCACCTTTTACTGCAGCGGCCATGGCCAAACCAATTCCAGTATTGCCTGAGGTTGGCTCTATAATTGTATAGCCTGGCTTCAGACGTCCAGCCTTTTCTGCATCTTCTACCATACGGTAACCGATGCGGTCTTTTACCGAACCTCCTGGGTTGAAAAATTCACATTTTGCCACTGGAAATTAAAAAAAAAAAGGAATTTAACTAATGTCTCACTACTGTATAGCCGAGCGCATAAACCATTCTTCCAAATGATCTGTAAAATTGGTATACGTATTTAAAGTCACTGGATGATGAGCAGGTATCAATTTGGTGAAAATCGGTGGAATCTCTAAGAAAAGGAGTGTCACATTTGCCACTTCCGGTTGTAAGATTGTCAGCAAAAAACAATTCAGTTCGCCTGATCAATTCTAAATGGGTATACCGTATTTCAGTCAGATTTGTTGTACCTACCACTTAGATTAAGATTTGGTTATATTTATAATATCTTTTCAGTTACATTTTGATTGATTATACGAACTGACAACTATGATTACAATAATCTTGCTACATAAAAAGGTACAAGGTATTAGTTGACGCATTAAAATTCCGCAGTAAAATGAAATTTTATTGGATACTTGCAATGCTATGACGTTTGGTCTTTGTTATGTTAGTTAACAGCGCAATTGCAAGTATTATGAGCATATATCGCCATAAAAATTGTCATACAATAAATTTTACGTCTTCAATGGTCCGCAAATTGTTTTTCTAATTGGCAAATCGCCTGAATCCGTTTGGTACTTTAATCTCGAGATATACCACTTTATTTTCTGAGAAACTAATCTAATCAATAGTTTTTTTTCGCGACTTTTTGGACTCCTCGATTTGGCGCCCGTTTTCCAGTCGAAATCGGTAAAGAGTAGTCCAATCTCACGATTCATCGAAGGATATGTGGCCTTGGGCCCATTTTTAGCTTACGGTGAACGTTTAAAAATGACCGAGTTTTAATATTTTTCGAGACAACAATAGTGACTTGCATGGTCCCAAACATTGGCTGGGATCTTTTCAAATTTACGATTTGGGGCCCGGTTGTAGAACGAAACCGGTAAAGGACAGTCGGGTCTAACGACTCATCCAAAGACATGTAGCTCAGAACCGCTTTTTGATCCGTGGTGATCGTTTAAGAAATGACGATTTTTTACATTTAGAAGAGCCAACTCAACGGCTGATTCCCATATCAACAGTAAGTAGGTATCTATATAACTTAAGAAATCATCATTCAAGAGGATCATTTTGAAAAGAACGAAGATTGTAATGCCGCTTTTATTATGTACATACTTAGATATGAAATAGTTTTTTTTAAATACATAGCAAAATACGCTTAAGACTTTTGGTACTGCGAGAATTTGTGGTTACTTTGTGTACTGTTAATATCTGTTAATAATTTTATCATAACTTAGTGAATAAGAAGGATATTTTTATCAACCAAAACAAAACAACCAACTTTCTGTATAGCGTATTTTCTTTCGATAACTCGATAACATTGTACTTCAATAGGTCCTCCGGTTTAGAGGTTATCCCATAGGTCAATCTGGAGACATATTTCACATGAATCTAATAAGTGTACTGTGTTGCGTCATGCACAAGTTTTAAATCAGTATTTTTTTATCAATGTTTTGGTTGTTATTCTAAACTGTTTTGAGATAATTGAGGCTTTTGGGTTACAGCAACTATCTCATTTTAAATATTTATGAATTTTTGATACCAACTTTCAGACCACCTCTTGGTGTCAATTTTGTGAAGCCACGAGCACTCTGTATTTCAACCAAATGTCAGTAGCGACTGATATTTATCAAAATTTGACAATTCACAAACATAGCGACTAAGAATACGGCTAGTATCAGACTGCTGCTATGAACGCTTATAGCGCATAAACCGTTCATCCTAGTGATTTTCAAATTTTTATACACGCAGTTAACGTCTAGAGGACGAACTGTGCTATCAGTTTTATCCATATTATCCATATTACTAGAATGCTATACGGATAGGATGCGCAGAAAATTTTTGCCCACAATTGAACACTCAATACCACTCAGTTGGTGAGGAGGAAGGCATGCGTACTAAGTATTACCAGTGAATAACGTGAAAGGAAAGTGGGTATCTATTACTGACTGTTTCCTATTTTCTTGACACAACATAACCTATGAATGTAACCCCGTTAGGATTGCTTGTCAAATAAGACATTTTATCTAAGACTCGTATAGAGCGGGTCACATATAACGTTGTCTACTTTTTCTTACTATGCAGAACAGGAAAAGATCATAAAGATCAAAGTTTATTTGACTGTAACTTAGAAAAAGACAAAACTGTTATTAATCAAATGTCAGGTTAACATAGTTTATTCTTTTAACGAACAAAATCCACTTGGTAGTCATATAATTTGAATTACAATTTGTGTAGGTAAAGAAACCTGTGTATAAACCTCCACAGCCTTGGTTGGAGCCGCATACTCAGTGTAAAACGATGTATATTTACCATAGATATTTACTTACTAATAAATATTTGATAAGTAGTCTAGAATAATAAACATTGAAAGTGCCGCCAATGCTTTCACGTAGCGCGCATGCTTCACACCTCACCTGCGCGATGTCATAAAGTGGGCACTTTTGTTATATGGTACTGGCATTCTAGGAATATGATTTCTGTGGTTTTATCACAGTCGGTTAAATCCCTAAAAATTACATGTAATGTTTATCACTTCCGGTTGTCAGATTGTCTTAAAAAACAAACGTTCTCCGGTTTTTCATGAAATTACGGTTTTTTTTTCGTCGATTACAATACTTTCGTTCTAGGTGATTCTGGGTCGTTGTTTGCTCGGCGAACATGCTCGAACGCGTGTTGAAGAAGAACGTTGTTGGCGCTGGCGGTTGGAATGCTTCGCTCATTGTTTGGCTCGTCGATCCCTACCAATACGATCCGAGCGTCGAACAAGTTTGTACATGTATGGTGATTTGCGAGCATGTATCGTAATCATGTGAGGTACGGGCATCAATTTCTTGTTCCGTTTTTTACTTTCCGACTCCTAGAAGGAAAGTATTGTAATCGACGGAAAAAAAAAATTTGAGATTTTAGCGGAAATACGCGTTTTGGGGTCCCCTAAATCCATTGCAATGATTTCTGGAAAATGTATGTGTGTATGTGTGTATGTATGTATGTGTGTATGTGTGTATGTGTGTACGGTGTACGTATGTCCGTGAACACGATAGCGCCCAAACGGAACAACGGATCGGGCTGAAATTTGGCATACATATTTAGAATTACCGGGGGACGAACTGGATTGTTTTTGGTGACAATCTGACAACCGGAAGTGGCACTTGTCAAATACGTTTTGTTAGGTACTCATCCGATTTGGACCAAACTGACACCATCTCATCCTGCAGTGACTTTAAATATGTATACAAATTTACAGATCAATGGGATGAACGGTTTAGGCACTATAAGAGTTTATACCTATCGGGCGCCTTCGGTTTATGTCGTAATGGAGAGTTCACGGATGTGTCCGCATTACGTTATCGGCCCGCCGTCGAAGAATAAATAAACACCTCGCAGAAAAACACAGATACATACGTGACAGTATAATATTATGGTTATTTGTATCGAGAGGTGCCTTGTTTTATGATCTAATAATATAGTATTATTATGTTACGGACATTTGTTTAAATGTCAACAATGTAGTCGGAAAGTTGGGTGAGGGCCACCCCAGATATTTTTACTTTCCGACTCCTAGAAGGAAAGTATTGTAATCGACGGAAAAAAAAAATTTGAGATTTTAGCGGAAATACGCGTTTTGGGGTCCCCTGAATCCATTGCAATGATTTCTGGAAAATGTATGTGTGTATGTGTGTACGTATGTCCGTGAACACGATAGCGCCCAAACGGAACAACGGATCGGGCTGAAATTTGGCATACGTATTTAGAATTACCGGGGGACGAACTGGATTGTTTTTGGTGACAATCTGACAACCGGAAGTGGCAGTTGTCAAATACGTTTTCTTAGGTATTCATCCGATTTTGACCAAACTGACACCATCTCATCCTGCGGTGACATTAAATATGTATACAAATTTACAGATCAATGGGATGAGCGGTTTAGGCACTATAAGAGTTTATACCTATCGGGCGCCTTCGGTTTGTGTCGTAATGAAGGGCTCATGGATGGCTCACTGTATGTGTCAGCATTTATGCAGCCACATGTTTTCGGCTCGCGATCGAAGAATAAATAAACATCTCGCAGAAAAATACAGATACGTGACAGTATAATATTATGGTTATTTGTATCGAAAGGTGCCTTGTGTTATGATCTAATAGTAGTATTATTATCTTACGGACATTCGTTTAAATGTCAACATTGTAGTCGGAAAGTTGGGTGAGGGCCACCCCAGATATTTTTTATTTGGATAATGTCGTTCAGTGACAATAAAAAATATTGGATAGAATTCATAGGAATATACAGAGATCAGAGATCATATACAGACGTTCAGTTTAAACTGCCAGTTAGAACTGTTCAGTCGACGTGCGTGGGTGTTTTAGTCTCAGTTGAACTCAACTAAACAATAGAGGTTAAACGGTACAGTTGAATTGAACAGTTCAAACTGCCAGTTTAAACTGAACGTGTGTGGCGGCTTAAGAAGTAAAGAATACAGCTATAAACACATAAAAGGGAATAGTTATGATGTACTTGTGGAAAAAGCTAAAGAAATTTTTCCGCTTGCCTATGAAAAATGGAAGTTCAACGGTTGATATCTACGAACCAAATTGTTGTCAATAATGCCAATAATACCAAATTATGGAACCATACACTATGTTGGAGTTCACAATCATTCGCAATGAAACGTATACGTTTCGATAGGAATGTGTAATTAATTTTTTCACAGCTATACATTGAAATACGTAAGACGTAGATACCTAATTTACATATGTGATAATACCGATAATGATAACCTCTTGATGTGCGGTAATAGCACTAAGATATGAAATCCAATCTTTGCGATAAACACAATTTCGTATTTGGCACACGCTGGTATTACTAAATACATACATACATTTATGAATAAACTCATGTCCTTGAAGATTTCCGTACACATTACGCATTGTATAGAATGAGAAAATTGTACTTACGCATTTCGCATTTGATTCCTGCTTTTTGTGGAATTCTGTTCAGCTGTACCAAAGGAGTGTTTCCCACATGGTGAAGTATGTTCGGCAATATTTTCTTTGGTGGTGTTCTGTAAGAAAGTACAATTGATTTGACAAATTTTGATTATCAGTAACTTCTGTAATAAATAATGGTCTTTTGATGATTATTTCAGCAAACTATAGATAATTTCTTCGAAATTTTTGCTATGTTAATTTTCAAAGCAGATACTACATATTGTATCTATAAAAAACGGATATCTGACTTCTTATACCACAAAAAGAAAAAGACTTCAGTGGTTTAAGTTTGAGACACCCTGTGACTAATTAAGGGTTATTGCTTGATTGGTTTTAGCATTATAATAAAGCTCTGTCAATTCTAAACGCACTGTTGTTTTATTTATTGCGCAAAGTGCAAGTTAAATTTACAAGGTTTATATAAAAGTTAAATGTGCTCAAGTTAAATATACTCAAGGTTTAAGTTAAATACTGTATTTTCTTCAACAATTAATATATCAAAATAAATTAAAGTACACTACATTCCTAATCAATTTGCCTAATAATCTGCTGCAAGAATCATGAAAATGCGCCGAAATTACAAAAGTAAAGGTGTCCGGCTTGTCCGGCTTTGCTGGTAGATAAACAGCGTACATGTGTGTAGGTTATGTTAGAATCAAATATTTATTATTATCACTTATCGCTTACGTCCATATGTATTGTCTGGTGTAATAAAACAAATCTCAATTTAGATAAAATATTAAAATAAACTTACAGTGGCACCTTAGTGTGAGGGCTACTAGATGGATCAGATTCTCTGTGCCATGTGCATTTCGAAGGTTGATCTGGTCTAACAAATTCTGCCATGGACCACGGAGAAGAAGACATCGTGATTAAAGTGTTGTTGGGCTTTTTGAACACGAACAACTTGACACCACCACGTTTCGGTATAGACTGTGTTGCTTATGGCACCTGACTGAAACTTATGTCGTCTACCTACAGCTTGTGGATCACAGTTGTGGATTGTCAGGGTACAGATTATAGAGGTGAACAGTTGAATCTTACCGTTTTGCTACTGGTTACTAAGCGAGAGAGTGGAACTGGTCCACTGGCTTCTCGAATGTGTCTGGTTCGATAAAATATATAAAACAGCTCTTCGCCATTTCAGGAACAGCTGCGGGACCGACGCGACGCCGGCATTACTATTTTCCAGCATACTACATGCCCAACAATTGTAATTAGCTTTCTAATATGTATCATTTTGATAGATGAAATTTTATTTAATAATTATCTAAAGTATTAATAACGAATAATAATAAATAATAACAAATAATAATAATAAAACAACAAAATACCTCTACCACTCTAAAACAATTGACGTCAGGATGAAATTGAAGTAAGAAGAAATATAACTACTACTCGAAAAGGACATGTTGAACACAGATCTTTTATTTCAAACAATTCTTTTGTATTTTGACGAAAATTTTGACAGACTTCAATTACCACTGACATTTTAATGTGCCGACAACGTAGTAGACACATTAAAGCGTCTGCTGTTTTATTGCTATAACATATTTCTTTCAACCAAAGAATATATGTTTGAAACAAATAAGTATGGGCTGAAATAAATATTTTCTTTGAAGTAAATAGAAATAATTTTCAATGAAAAAACGATTCTTTTACACCAAATGATTTTCCGTGATTTCCGTAATGTAGAAATGTAGAAAAGATTGTGTTTGAATCAAAGAAAAAGTGGTTTCATTAAAAATTATTGCCAGTTATGGCTGGTTTACACGTTGCCAGTATGCCTGCCAGTAGAGCTTGCCAGTGATTGATGAGCTCTACTGGCAAGGTGTAGACACCATCTTGCCAGTGGCTGGCAAGCCAGTTAGTTGTGCCAGCTACTAGCGATGCCAGCAAAACAAAACTATTTGATTTACTGGCAGACTGGCATGGTTCCCCACCACTTTTTTGAACTGGCGCAATGCTTGCACTTTGTAAACAGTTCCAAGCCAGTCGGTAGTACAAGCCAGTCCAAGCTTATGATGACAAAGCGCAGTGTTCAGTTTATTTTGAAAATTGAATAAATGTAAATTATGTCCAAAACTATAAAAAGGGCCCTAAAATGGACCGCCAAAATTCGTACTCCTCCTGCTGGCACGATATTGTCCGTTAACTGGCATTGTATGGGAAAACCGCCACTTGCATGACAGTTATCAGCAACGTGTAAATTGTACATTAATGGCTGGTTTACACGTTGCTAGCGACTAGCATGCCAGTTGCTACGGCACTAGCATGCCACGGTTGGCAAAGGATTGGGAAAGTCCAGTGGCTATTTACACGTTGCTGATAACTGTCATACAAGTGGCGGTTTTCTATGCAATGCCAGTTAGCGGACAATGTCGTGCCAGCAGGAGGAATAAGAATTTTGGCGATCCATTTTAGGGCCCTTTTTATCTTTTTGGCCATAATTTGTAACTATTCAATGTTCAATATAAACTGAACACTGCGCTTTGTCATCATAACCTTGGACTGGCTTGGACTACCAACTGGCTTGGAACTGTTTACAAAGTGCAAGCATTTGCGCCAGTCCAAAAAAGTGGTGGGGAACTATGCCAGTCTGCCAGTTAATCAAATAGTTTTGTTTCGCTGGCATCGCCAGTAACTGGCACAACTGGCTTGCTAGCCACTGGCAAGATGGTGTCTACACTTTGCAAGTCGCTTGCCAGTAGAATTCACCAGTCACTGGCAAACTCTACTGGCAGGCGTACTGGCAACGTGTAAACCAGCCATGAACTATGCCAGTCTGCCAGTGAATCAAATAGTTTTGTTTCGCTGGCATCGCCAGTAACTGGCACAACTGGCTTGCTAGCCACTGGCAAGATGGTCTCTACACCTTGCAAGTCGCTTGCCGGTAGAACTCGCCAGTCACTAGCAAACTCTACTGGCAGGCGTACTGACAACGTGTAAACTAGCCATAAGTCGCCCATAAACTAGTTGGGCGCTTAAATTTCTTCTAGTAATAAAATACTGACCTAAGACATGTTTTGTGTTATTCAACCAGTTACCCGCTTAAATTCTTTCTAGTAAAAAAATACTGATACACGTTTTTGTTGAGGCTTCCTGCTGTTTTATTGCAATAACAGCACAGGATAATACCCTGTAAATTTTATTACTTTTTGACTACGTTTTTGCTTCCCAATAAAAATCTATGTTTCAGCAGCCTTGTCTTTGTAATAGTTTTATTATTTTGCCTTAATTGCCACTATGACTGTGATAAATAACGTGTACCTACCTATGTAACCATAAAGAACATATTTTGGTTGCCTCAAATGTGACCTAAAAGTTTGATAAAATAGTACATCATATGTATGTTTTATTTTCGATATATTGCACAATACTTGATGTGATTGAAATACATGTAAACTACCTACTAATCAATTATTATCTATAAGTGCTTATTAAATATTTGACAAGTCACCTTAGTCGTGTCATGGGCATGCGTGTTTCTTCCAGAAAATAGATTCATTCCACCGCAAGTTGTCAGCGATCGTGCAGCAAGTTGTTTATTAATTTACTGGAAATTGTGTATTTCAGTTAAAACCATGTCTCTCTCAAATATACTTAATTTAGAAAATCCTGTATTGAGAGGCTATATTTTCTATGGCTCTGTGTTGGTTGTAAAAATGATGGCCATGTCCATTTTGACCGGCAGAAAGCGAATGGCTAAGAAGGTACGTATTCCTTTTAAGAACCTTAAGTGGCTTTTGCATTAATCGAATCAAATCGAATCGAATAGCATACATGATAATACAGTTGTCAACAGTTGCGGTACAATAAAATTTTGAGGTTATTTTGGGTCAGTCAATATAATGTAAACCCATATCATTTAATGAATCTTCACTAATTTCATTTATTAAAAGGTTTGAAACACAATTACTGGCAAAGTGTATGTCTTTTTATTTTTAAGTTAAGAATTGAACGAAAGCAGTGGGAGTGATAAAGGTTAGACGCAACTTTGTAATCAGTACGTAATAACCCTGCGGAATGTTGATCTCGACCAAAGATCTCCGCTGTGGAGTGTAGTATATTCTTTTTATACGCCGCAATGTATGTAACCCAATAACCAGGCTAAGATCACGTTGGTACTACACCGACGACGAACTGATATGATATGTTACATAAAAGTGCATAATTTTAAACTTTAAATGATGCTTTTTACAGTTTACAAAGTTTTGAGTAGGATCAGCGATTCGTACGTCTCAATTTACGCAATCTAGAGTTTATTCACGAGCTCGTCAAATACCCTTGGTCATTCTATGCTAATTAATTTTCCGCCATCTTCTTGAACATGTTCGTACAAGATGTAGAAGGCACTTTCTAAATTTCTTTATTTTCTATACTATTCTATACTAAATTGACTTTATTGTTATAAAAAGAATCCCATTTTGCACATACCCTTTTGTTACGAAAGGTCCAAATAATTGTTTGAGTGTATCTTTATAATATTTGACATAGTTGAGATGATTTAAAAAAATACATTATGACAATGATTTTCATTTGTAGGCGTTTGCAAATCCTGAAGATGCTGGAAAACTAAAGCCAAAAGTGGACGACGACGTTGAGAGAATACGAAGGTACGATCATAAAATACTCCTTTGTTAACTAATGTTTCTTTTTATACTTTTAGAGCGCATCTTAACGACCTGGAGAACATTCCTATCTTTCTTGCGGCCGGCTTGGGATATATGCTCACAGACCCAGCTGTATCTACAGCATTGATGTTATTCAGAATATTTACCATTGCAAGAATCGCCCACACATTTGTCTATGCAGTGTTTGTCATTCCACAACCTGCTAGGGCCATAGCCTGGTTTGCTGGTTACGCCATTACAGGTTACATGGCTGTCACAACAGCATGCCATTTCTACAATTAATACACCTTGTTGGTTGATTGTTCATTTATAGTAGATGATTGATAAATACACAATCAGTTGTTACTTTTTATACTTGATAGATATAATAAATGTTTATTCAAACAATTCGAAAGTTACGTATATTTCGCAAAAACCCGATTTATTTCGATAAAAAATCCGTTATTTTTGGTTATAAATAAAATTGAAATTTGGACACTGCTCGAAAACTATTAGACAGACACTTGTTCTATGCAAATTTGTAATCAGCGCACTCATCTAACATAAGAAAGCTTACTTTTCGACTAAACTGTGAACAAGTTTTTAATAGTATATTATTATAGTTTTATAAGACGTCAAATTGGCGCATGGAGTTGTTTGGGGCACGAGGAGCGCCAGCGACGAGTGCCCCAAATGAACGAATGCGCCAATATGTCTTATAAAACGAGTGTAATATACTATTTTTTTTACTTTGCGTCATTAATTTTATAAAAATTTAGAAGTATATTAGGTAAAATTCCAATCTAGAGTATTTATGGGTGCAACCGTTGGTAACACTGTCATCTGTCACTTAAATTCAAATATCTGTGAAAAAGTAATTATTGATAATTATTATATACCATCATATACTAGTAGTACGAAACCTAGGATGCAACACGCATGTTTAAATATGTATAAAAATATACATACTTCGCAGTTTGTGCGATTCTAAAAAATCAGTTTGTGCTTACTTTTGTGGTTATGTGTATTTTCGTTTGACATGCATTTGATATCAATGTCACCAATCTTAGAAAAAAGTTACTAAAAACGGTGTTACAATTTGCTAATTGTAACACCGAAAACAGTGTTACAATGTGTGCATTGTGAATGCAAAGTAGAAAATAGTATATTATTATACAAGTTTTATAAGACGTCAAATTGACGCATGAGTTGTTTGGGGCACGAGGAGCGCCAGCGACGAGTGCCCCAAATGAACGAATGCGCCAATATGTCTTATAAAACGAGTGTAATATACTATTTTTTCTACTTTGCGTCATTAATTCTATAAAAATTTAGAAGTATATTAGGTAAAATTCCAATCTAGAGTATGTGTGGGTGCAACCGTTGGTAACACTGTCATCTGTCACTTAAATTCAAATATCTGTGAAAAAGTAATTATTGATAATTATTATATACCATCATATACTAGTACGAAACCTAGGATGCAACACGCATGTTTAAATATGTATAAAAATATACATACTTCGCACTTTGTGTGATTCTAAAAAATCAGTTTGTGCTTACTTTTGTGGTTATGTGTATTTTCGTTTGACATGCATTTGATATCAATGTCACCAATCTTAGAAAAAAGTTACTAAAAACGGTGTTACAATTTGCTAATTGTAACACCGAAAACAGTGTTACAATGTGTGCATTGTGAATGCAAAGTAGAAAAACACTTTTACTATTATTCGATTTCATGAAGCCACAGCCACCCTGGACCCAACATAACGTCAGTTACAGAATAACACAATATCATGTCATGTCAGTGGCACTGACGTTTGTCACAATCTGACAATTTACAACACAGCGACGAAGGCTGTGTATTCGGTCACGCTGCTTGTAAAACCCAAATAAAACTTAACCTGAGACTGCCTGAGACCTGCGCGAAAAGACGATATACGCAGCGCGCGTGAGCATAAATCAATATTCAAATGCTGCCGAGTAGATAAAAATGTTCACTGTTAATATAAGTACATAGTTGCAAGATATTAAACACGGAGTTTCGAATTTACAAAACGCTTATAGCGCCTATAAACTGCTCATCCCAATGATATGTACATACATTAGTACACATATTTAAGGTCATTGGTGACTGGAGGATAAGCAGGTATCAATCTGGACAAAATTGGATGAATCCTTAAAAAAACGCGTTTAATATTTGCCACTTTCGGTTGTCAGATTGTCACCAAAAACAATCCAGTTCGTCCCCTGGATATTCTAAATAAGTATATGTATGTACACCAAATTTCAGCCAGATCCACAGAGGTGGAAATTGACAATCTAGCCGTGCAAAAGTCCAAATTCTGCTGTCAACAGAAATCCTATAGAAAGTAGAATTTCTGTATGTTTGGTTACAGAGATCCCACGGATCCCACCGATTGTGATAAAAAAAAGTGTACTAAGAGCTAACAAGTAGAGGCTGCCAAACATCGTTTATTGGTACTAGAATTATTTACTTGTAAGCTGTCTTCGTGCGTGCATCAAGTGTATGTGCATATTGCCTGTGTCGTTTGCTTTGTTAAGTTTTGTCGTAATGGATAACACAAGCAAAGGTATGCAGTAGTGTTTTATTTTTGTCCCAAGAAGCGATGTGGTTTGACAAAAACTGCAAAAAATAGAATTGCTCATTTATATACTTCTGACTCTTTAATATCTTCATTGTCAAGAAGCAACACTAACAGTTACTCGCTCTTTTAAGGACAACGCATCTGATTGCATCTGATGAAAACGTTGTTGCGAGTGCGACCGTTAATACTAGAGATGGGCTTATTAGTTCTTTTTAATGAACTAGTTCTTCCGGATTAGTTCACAAAAAGGAACTAGTTCAAAGAACTAGTTCTGAAGAACTACTTTGATCCTGAGACATACTACTTCGATAAACGTGTCTTTGTGTGTTCTAGCACGTTTATATCTCGTTCCAAACGAAACTAGGATCTAGTTTGGACAGAATCCATGTCTGCCTTCCCACTTTGTCTTTTTCTTGAAGAATCGTTATTTTGTTTTGAAAATAAATAATTATTTATAATTATATTGATCGAAGAATCGTTGTCTTATTTTATTTAGGTATATTTCTTAAATATTTATTTAATAAGGCATAAAAGACATATTGCTGCACGTATTTTAGCCTTATTCATTCATGCAATTTTAGGTGGAATTGGGGTATTATTTATAAATTATAGTATAACATATACTGGCGAAACTACTATTAACAGTGTAATCCATTATCCAATAGGAAAAAAAACTATACTCTAATTATATTACATCCGCAGTTAGGTAAAGAAACAACTGGCGGGCAGGGTGCTATGTCGCTCGTTTGATGTCGCCACAACTCGTTCACTGAATGGGATATGTTTCACCAAAGCAGGACTTTCGAACTAGATTTCATGTCCCTACAAGTCATTCACTGAATGAGATATGCATAGAGATATGTTTTAGCAAAGCAGGTCTTTTGCGAACTAGTTCTTTTTATTTTAAAGAACTAGTTCTTTTGTTCTAAGCCGGGAGCCATTCTCTCGGACTAGTTCGTTCACGAACTACCCACCTCTAGTTAATACACGACAAACTGCGATCATGCTTCCGTTGGAGAAGGGATGAAGAGCGAAGACGCGATTCATTCCCGCTTAAACATAACATACATTCAGACCTGTACATTATTATAATAATTTGTCTAAAGCGTCTTGTGTTTGCTAAAGTAGTAGCACAGTAGTAATCAGTACCCCACCTCCTTTTGCTGGACACATCTGTTGATGTTACATGATGAACAATATGAATATGAGAGCGTTCATCATCCGACATGATGAACAATATGGGCTTACTGTTACGTCCTGAAGATGCCTCCTGCAACAGAGTATGACTACTTTATCGTCGTTGACGCGGTTTTCTCCCGGAAATGTAGAAGTTAGTGATTCGGACCGCGGAAGTCTCCATTCGATGCTCTATCATACTTTCCTTCTAGGGTGCTAGTCGTAGTCGGAAAATAAAATATAAATAAAAGGAAGCAACGGAGGGAGATGCGACACCACCCATCGCTACACTTACCACGGGTGCTAAGTGCATAGTGTAGCGATGGGTTGTCTCGGTCTTATCACTTGTGCGAATCGCCATGCTACCAAAAACTTCCATCGCTCCTTAGCACGCATGATAAAATGCACACGGTGTGAATAGGCCTGCAGAGCTGTTTGGTTGTTTGAACTGGTTGCCGAAACCCACGGCTTTACGCTACTGATGAAAAGGCTCGGACGAGGATCTTCAGCTGGTGTCAGTGTAATTCTAACTATTTGTAGACAGACACACATTTTACTTGTAAAACGCTTTTATTTTATAAAAAAATAAAAAATATTCAGCCAAAATATGGTTTAGAGGAAATGCAAGGCTGTACTGGCAGCCATAAAAATGGTGATTGCATATCCGGCACCCCAGAGCAAGGCTCTAGTAGGTTGTGGAATGACAACCACTGCATACACGAATGTATGTAAAAATCTAGCAATTGTAAATATTCTGAATAGAAGCAGTGCTAAAGATGCGGCAGGATTAGTCATCATGTATCCTAAGCTAGCCAGCAAGAACAAAGGGATGTTCTCTAGATCATTGAGGTGTGCTCTACAAAACAAATGCGGTAAAAAATAATAAGTTATAGAAAACATTGTTATACTCATACCTTCTGACTCTTTCAACTTTTTCTTCCACTTTTGGCTTTGGCACCTTCGCGAAGAAGGTTGAATCTTCTGGACTGGTAAATGCCTAAACAATGACAAAGTTTAAGGTTTTGCAGACATGAACAATGTTTTCTTTTTAGCACAATAACCGATGTATGAAAACTATAATAAGTAACAACAATGTTACCGATGGTAACTGACGAGTTTGGACTGTTCGGAATACCTAAGATGAAGGCGCTGTCAAATCCAGTGATGTGCGGTTTTTGTTGCATGTTGCACTATTCTAACGACAAGATAAGTTACGAAATGTTCCGTATTTTGACAGTTATTTTGACAAATTTATAACTTACCTTATTAGCAAATCGTTGCCTTGCTGTCAACATGGACATTGCCAAAGTCTTCAGAATCAATAAACTCGAATAGAAAAGAAACCCTTTAAAAACAGGGTTCTCGAGTGTAAAAATTTCAACAAAATCCTTCATTTTGCTCAAATAAAATTTGATACTATTGATCGCTATGTTCTCGATCGATTACTGTCGGCGTTAGAAGTCGTGTGTTGTAAGTGTTTGGCCAAAGTTCAATACGCAGGTTCAATAATAGCTACAGTTATGACGTTTACACGATAAATGTGTTCATTGTGATTATGTATATCTCAGTCATGGTACGATTTATTTAAGTTCAATGATTCAGCCAGATTATAAATGTGTGCTCTCATTCAGATAACACTATCCACTCCAAGAAATAACTCCTGTAGCCTCAACTCAACTTTCCGACGACCTCATTCAAACATTCCAACCTCATAACCTGCAATTCTTCAGTTTCGTGAAGCCGCAGGCACTCTGGCGTGCATGAAATCTAATCAAATTCTATTTGTGTATGGTTTCTAAACTCAACTCAAGACTGACATGTCTTCCACTTCTCAATTATTATGGAATACCTAATGCAAGATGGTGTTATATTGTCCATTAAATGAACATAAGAAAATATATGTTAATTATATCAGAACGATAGTTATTTACAAGGGGGCATTACTTGTGTGACATCCTGTATATCATATCATATTCTTTTCCCAGTTTTCTGAACCCGAAGGATTTACTTTCATATAATATGTCACTTTATGTACCAGATTATGTACCTTTTGACCGCATTTTTATCTACCAAAATTTTATTTTGTACAGGAAAAAGATACATATTTTATTGAATTAATTCACTTATTCCAAATATACAAAAATAATTTTATGTTAGTAGGCCAGATGTAGGAAACTCAGGAAGGTGTGTGTTCATATTTCTTAAATCTTCTACCTTGCAACACACAAAAAATCCAGAAACATAATCATCTGCTCGAATACGTTTATCCAAATATGTGATTCTATCACAGACATCTTTTCCCGGACACACTGTATTTTTCACAGTGCTAATATAAGGATTGTTATAAACTATAAAAGCTGCTCCTTTGGAAGTGGCTGGATCACGTATTACTTTCCAGAAGAAGTTAGGTACAGGTACTTTGCCGTAATTCGGTTTTAAAAACAACTCGGCAAAGTGGTTCGAATTATTTTCTGGCAGTTCCGTGACACCATATGTCCCGGTATAAACTTCATAATCTTTATTGGTGTTTATAGCAAAATCTCTGATGCATTCTTCCAAATATCTCCAATGAACATCATTGTTGGTTAACCACTGTGGCGCAGAATTTGATATAAAAAACGTAGCTCGCTGTTGAGACCCATAAAAAAAGTCAGCTTTTGCGGCAAGATGGCCTCTAGATAATCGATATTTACTGTTACCATTCTTTATGTACTTATCATCAGTTTCCGGTAACCCTAATTGGCCATTTATAATTTTTCGCTGCTTCGCGTAAAGACTGTCAATATCTTTATTTTCATCATTCCACCTGGGTCTTGGGACATTGCCTGCACTGTAAGCAAGAGCTCTGGAAATCTTATGTTGTACATATAGAGGCTTCTGCAAGACATCGCTGTAACAACCACTCATTATGTTTGTTATAAAGTCCCCATTAACTTCAAACCCTATGATAAACTTCTTGGAATTCTCGCCGCATTCTGTTTCTAAGGTTTTAATTGAAGCCTCAACTGTATTTTTACAAGAGATCTTTCCGAAGAAAGCATCATGTTGTGCTATTTTAAATTGCCCATTACCTTGGCATACAGCCGTCATTAAACTACTTTCTTGGACTGCGTCATTTATCATAACTGCATTTCCATTTCCCGGACATGCTACTTGAAGTGACTCCCCAGATGGAATCAATATTTGTTCTCCATCTACAGGCAAAACTATGAAAGAATCTCTCAGTAAAACGGGTTCATTCTTGTAGTTTAGTGAACTTGTTGATATACTGCAATCTGTAAAGAGAAAGTAAACTATCTTACTAAGAAACTAACAAATAAAAATTGGATTGTCATGTAAAATTTGGACATTTTTATGGACGCACAGAAGAAGTTTTGCGTCTTTGTGCTGCTAGAAAAAGATCCCGTTTAGGTCTCGAAAACATAAGTAAAAAACAATTTCCACCATAATTTATGTTATGTTGGTTGATTGTCTCAATGTCTTTGTCCATTGGTACAACTTCTTTTGCAATAAAGTTACTGGTGCAGGGTACAATCTGTGACATTGTGTACAGCCCTTTTAATGTGGCATTTTTTGTTCCAAGCTAATAAAATTCGTTTTCTTCAATACATTCTTACCGCTTCTTTTATTTGTATCAACATCAGGAATAGGAATATGAACTGTTGAGCCGGAACTAATTGGTAAAAATGACTTCTAGAGTGGATTTCATCATGTATTCATCTTGTATCTTCAAATTGTGCTTAGCTTCTTTCTGATTCCTTAATACTGCTTCATTCTCTTTGCATAGTGGACACAAGCAATCATAAGTTTGTTGTCCTACGTTGTCACGCTCCCTGAGATGGCAGCATAGCAATATGATATACGAATTTCTTTGTCTAAATAATAGTTGGTATTGTATAAAACGCCTAGGCAAAGTATAAAATGATTCCTGTTATATATAATGCCTAATCCATTTAGAAATTGTGTAGAATGCCTAGGTATTTCAACAATCCGATAACAGTATGTATTTGTGCATGCAAGGTGTATGCAACGCAATAAGCACGATAAGCACCACGACTCATTTTCAACACCTCCTGTTACGACAGATGGCGCTAGTACCCACTGGATCGCTCCGCTTCCTACCTATACTTGAAGGATGGTCATAACATAAAGTCATAATTGCTGACGTTTCTGAGCCATTTGACTTTTCAAGCTGTCGTATTTTTCCAGCCGCACTACAAAATCAATAGGAAACATCGTACAATTGACAATTCATTCTTTAACATTGTTTTTGCTATTTTCCAGTTACTTTCCTAAGTAGTTTGAAACATACGAAAAGCCGATTGGCTCCGTAACGTAATCACTTTCGACGTTATGGTCATGCCATGGTCATGCATTATGTGTGTCTGCCATGGATGCCAAGCATTGTCTTGGACTAACAAAACTTATTATCAGAGAACTTAACTTACCTTCGCCACCAGAATTGGTACTGCTATATAAAACTACGATTAATAACACGGAAGGTAGAAGAATTTCTGCATGATACATTATACCGTTAATTTTGTGTCAAAAATTTCACTATCACATACATTGAGGTTATGTTTCGAGCCACTTGATTGTACGCTAGCACTAGAGATGTGTCGTTCACGTAGTGTTCCTACAGGCTGTCACAGAATATCTGTAGAACACTAACACGTCGTAGTTTTTTGGTAGATCTCGGCAAATTTCGGTAGATTTTTAAAATTACGACAGTTGTATGTACTTGCATGTACCCAGGTCCATAGCAGTTCATATAACATAAACATGCAACCAAACTATTACGCAACTGAAAATTGCAAGTCGGCATCAAAACTTTTGCATTTAAGTTTGTCATCGAAAAAAAAAAAAATTGACCGACCTACAATCACTGGTAATCAAATCAGTGGCGGCTCGTGATAGGTTTAATTGGGTGGGCAAAATATCAATGCAGTTTTAAGGACTTATTTAATGAAGTGTTACTCTATTTTATTAACTAAACACTACAAATTTGAACCGACATATTTTTAAGGCGTAGTTAACGGCAAGAACCATCGAGAAGGTCGCAACGAGTAAACACTAAACATAACCCTAATAAAACGGCAGACTTTTTGCGCGAATTTGTTGCATGCGCTATTGCCCATTAGAATACGTCTATGCTGTGGTATGGGGTTATCTCAAGATATACAAACACTAGGGGTTATCTGCCTAGGCCTATGACGTCACACATGCATTTTTCGCTACCCCCACTCCTCCGGCTTGTAGGGACAGTTCACGCGCTTGCAGTAGAAAACCGTCACCGCTGGTAGGCTGAATCTCGATTGCCACCCCGACCTGGTAATTTCGGTTGCATACACTACCGTTATTTATCAATTCTACGGCCAGTAGCGTAGCAGCGTTGGATTTTATTATGTATTCTATATTATAATAATGCAGGCATGTAGACACTGGTTGTAAGGAATTTATATTAGGGAAATCCTCAACAATAACAAATGTTGTATTAATAACGTCCAAATATAAAAATGTGAAACACTGAATACCAGTACCAGTTGATCCAATATTTTTTGGGTGGACACTGCCCACCCTGCCGCCCCTGACGAGCCGCCACTGAATCAAATGTTTATGATTCATTTTAGTGAGCCGGTTCATGTGTTCCGGATTGCTGAAATGAACGAGAATTCCCATCACTATAGTACACCCATATTTTTTGTGAATCTTATCTTAAGATCACAAACATTTTTTTTTTTACTTTCTGACTGGTATTAGTCCGGACTTATAGCGTTTTTATTGGGAATCTGGGATGCACCAGTGTAGCGCAGTCTCGTGCAATCACGAATGCAACCCTACTGCAATTTTTAATAAAATTGCGAAGCGTCGCCACTTTCGCTTCGCATTTTACTGGTCCCAAGCCCGCTGCGTAATACGTTTCTATCGTGAAAAAGTGAAAAATTGGGAATATCTCCAAAACCGTAAAAGATAGACACCATAATGCCTGTATAAAATTGAAAGGAAATTAAATTTTACATCCGGTTACGCAAACATTGGTATATCGTTCAATTTAAAAAAATCAAGTTATTCATGATTGAAAAGTTCGAAATTTATAGATCCCTACTTAAGACCTCCGTAATTTAAGTGCGATAATTTTCTAATAGCGGACGAGTGCGTTTTTATATCTAATCCAAAACTGAAAACCGCATCTTTCTATCTTTTACAGTTACGGAAATATTTCCAAATTTAAAAAACTCTGCAAGTGCCATTTTTTTCGAAAATTGTCATGTGGTTCAAAAACGATGCCACTTAGACATAATGTATCTTTATCAAAGTACCATTGAAATTTAACAAAGAATCCAAAAGTGCAATAATATACAGGGTGTTCCATTTAAAATAACAAAGTTGATACCTATTTCCGGTATAAGCAGAAGTCCACCATTACTGACACTAATTTTAAAATGTGTAGAATATGATTCAATGCAACTTTTATCTGAAACATTTTTATAAAAAAATCATTAATAAGTTGGCTATGGACCGAGGCAGCTTAGGTGGGACACCTGTATATTGAATTACATACGTTTATCCTACCGAAATGATTAAAACATCTTTCTATAACAAAATAACGAAACAATAGAAAATACAAAACATAGTAAAACGAACAAAAATGAATAAAAAGAACATGTTCATGAAATGAACAATAATGTATATTTTAATAAACAATAAGGACAAATATGTCTTTATGACTGTAGTTAACTCAACTTTATTTTCTTGGCCTTCAAAACGGCAAAATTATCGATTATTTTGACTTTCCAACTAGTATCCTAAAAGGAAATTATTGTAATCGATGGAAAAACATCGAGATTTCAGCGGAAATGGGTCGCCTGAATCTTCGTCGCCGTGTTGCAAATTGTCAGATTTTGACAAACGTCAGTGCCACTGACATCACATGACATTAAATGTCAGGAATGTCAGGATGACAAATGTCATTATGTCATAGAAACTGACGTTAGGTAGGGTCCAGATTAGCTGTGGTTTTACAAAATTGAACAATTGCAAAAGTGTTTAGATATTTCATTGTACCAACGATGTAGTCGGAATGTTGGGTGAGGGCCACCTCAGATATTTTCTTTATGGAAGTAGTAATAACGGAATAGATAGTAAATCGAAACTGGTATAAAAAAATAAAAACAATTTACAGCTCAACCAACATAAACAGCACCTAAAATTTGTAAGCATCGGGATACGCACAGGACAAGTGGACCCCTCCACCATATTTTGGTGGAGGCCAGCAACGATGATAAGCGTGCGCAGTAAGAACGTTCATCTACGCGGCAGCATTTGAATATTTATTTACGTCCACGCGATAGGTTCACGCGCGCTGCGTATATGCATCTCATTCTCGCCGAATGCCGTTCTTCGCGCAGGTCTCAGGTTAACTTTAAGTTGGTTTCCCTGTACAATTAAAATGCAGCGTTAAAATGGTTGCATACATTTAAGTAAAACGTATGTCTCATCTAAAACGAAAAAAAAAATGGGAAACGTCTGGCCGGTTCCATTTGTCTTGTTTATTTGAAAGAAAACTACATAAACTATACTTACCGAACTACTTTATTTGGACTGTACAAAATAAATAAACATAAAAAAGACATAATTAAAATAAGCGCATAATCGCTGTATAAAATTTTATAAAATACTTTTAAAAAGCTGACAAATTTTGATCTCCAATAACTTTTGTTATCTTCAGTGGTGTAGCTATAGGGAGTGCAGAGTGTTCAGCGCACAGGGGCCCATTGGCAGAGGGGGCCTCTTGAGGCTACTAAATGAGGTTCCTTGGGCAACTAAAGGGGGCCATAATTAGTGTTTGGGCACAGGCCCATTCAAGTATTGCTACGACACTGGTCTTCTTTGATGGATTTTGATGATTCTTTCAGCAAATTATAGACAAATTAATCGAAATGCATTCTGGTTAAGGCAATTTTTAAAATAATTATTTTTACTACTAATTGTCTAACTACATAGTTGTGTAGCCGACATGATGTTTTATGATCTGAGTTTAGAAGACCCTCTAGGACAAACAAGGGCGTTGGCAAAGTTCTCGTCTACTCACTTTTAAAGTCAAATTAGTTAGGAAAAAAATCAAAATCTAACAAAGATTACAAAAGTTATAGAATAAAATGTGTCAAATTTTTAGGTGAACGTTTTCTTTGCGATGAGAACATTTTAAACAAACACGTCATCGACGTTATTCATTTTGATGTTATTTTGGCTAGTTCTTGTTAGAAGAGGAACCGGATGAGTATGGTTTGTAGTTGGTATAGAAGAATTTCGAGCGTATTGTTTGGTCTTCTTGGTCCATATTCCACACCTAAAACCAAAAATTCACAACCAATTCAATCCGAGATAATCTGACCAACCCCCCTCCAAATTTCAGGAACAATAGTGGGTGCAATATAGTTTAGCGTGAGTTTATTCTGAACGCTACTTTAGCGACTTTTCTTAACTTTTCAAAGTGAAAGTTTTCTTTCAAAGTAACATTTTTCGCATACGCAGTATAATATGTACTTACCTGTATAACAAACCAAAAAAATCTTTGCGATATTGTGCGGTCATAATGGCATAAAGATATGGATTCGCACAGGAATTTAGCGGGTAAAAGAATACTAGAAGGATCTTGGATCTTGTAACGCCCATCAGGGGATATCCTGCCAAAGCTGTCAGTGCAAAGAAGGCAATTGGTGCCCAACAGACAAAGTCTGTAAATACAAGCAGTGCCATTTTCTTCGCGATGGTCATTTCTCCCTTTGTAGAAGACCGTCTAGTTTCATAACCCAGACTGAAGTAAATTTGTGCATAACAAAAGACGATTAGCGTGAAGGCTAAGCCGTTTATCATCATTATTGAGATCAAGTATGCTTTGTCTATAGCTCTACCTGCTTCCATAGGCAAACATATGCTAAAACAAAAAGATAACAGAATGAGACACAATAATGTTTAAAAATATATTTAATGAAACACCCTGTATTGAAGAACTAAGAACCCTAATTTTGTTTCATGACGAAATGTTCATTTTTAAGATACAAAGTTTTTACTGAAACCTTGTAAATTTAACATTCTTCTTCTGTAACTCAGGTATTTCTTTTTTGACTGATTGTAATGGATTTTTCAACACGATGTAAAGAAGATTGTAGGAATTAACAAGGGGTATAGTAATTATGAGAAAAATATGTTTTACAACTTCTTATACCGTAAGACATTATGTTATTCTGTGACTGACGTTAGATTATGACTGTGGCGTCACAAACTGCTGAATAATACTGGGGATGAGATAAGCCATAAAAGATATGCATAACTTTTTTTGTTCGAATTTCTTAATGAAGCATATGTCAATCGATAGAGCTATTCAAGTAGTATACCCCAGAGTTTTACCTACAAAAAAATATAGAACGGTTTAGCAAAAAAAATGTTTTAATTACCAGCGCGTCATCTAAAACAGCTCATGGTTTCCTCAAATAGAATCGAAAATAACGCCATCCGCCGATATCGTAGAACATCGGGGATAACAAATTCGGAATCTACATGAAATTCTGCATCTAGTACGATAATACACTTATGGTTACAACCCCTCTTACATAAGTAAAGCAGTAAATTGGTGTGGGGCTTATAAAGTGGGTTATATAAATGTTTATAACATTTGCGACAGTTGATGTATAATGAAAGCATAACTTTAATTAGTACGTCAAATTGTAGGTAATTAATAGGGGTAACATTAGTCTATAATTTGCTGAAAGAACCGTCAAAAGAACCATCAAAAACTGCAAGCGTTATCCAAGATCAAAATTTGACAATGAGAGAGTGACAAAAGCTGTTAGCGGTGGTAATTTAAGAAACAATTTTTCAACAAGGTTGCTTACCTTGTGCTACTATAATTACTAACACCAAGAAGAGGAATTGTGGCAATTATTATTGAGTACAGCCATCCAGCAACCATAATTTTCGCAGCAGCACCCAAACGTATTCTTCTCGTGAGGTATATAGCATACGCTATCGCAAACCATCTTTCAACGGTGACAACTGTCAATGTAAAGATCGAAAGCTGACTGGCAAACATAGTTAAGAAACCAGCCATTTGACAACCGAGCCCTAGAATAAATGCAGTCGAAAACAGTTATTGCGAATGTCATGCTTTTCATATGACTCAATCACACAGTGCGGTTTGGTCCGTACGGCAAAAAATCCGCACGGGTTTTCAACCGTCTGGATTCTATTCACACGAGGTGCGATTGCCGGCTGGACATCCGCGCTGCCTGAAAGGGTCCAAGCTTAACACCTACCGTATTGCCAATCAAAGGCGTAGTTAAAATACGACCCCACAGAATGGGAATCCATACTGGCTATTAACAGCAAGTAAAGGCCCATGCAAAAGTCGGCGAAAGCTAAATGGCACATTAGAAACCTAGATACCGTAAGTTCTCCACCGCTAAATATCACGACTATTATTACAGCTAGGTTTCCCATCATTGCAAAAATCACCACAAACCATACCGAGACCCTCAAGTAGTACGACCCCATGATGTCTTCGCAAGGGTTCAGAGCGTCTGGTTCTGGGGTACATATTACTTGACGAGCCCTAAAAATAAAATTATTCTTAGCAATATTTTTGTTTTGTTTTGTTGTAATCAGCTTAAATTGCGTAAGGATCTCCACGAATTAGAACAAAAAAGTCATTTTTGTTTTTTTGTGCTCGGATTTTTAGTACATATCATATCAAAGAACGCAGGAAGATAGTGACATGCTTCATAATGACATTTTAGAGCAACATCTCTTGCTCTTATGTCCTTAACACGTTATTGCTTCTGTTAATAAAGTTTAAACAGAATATTTAAAATTTTAGGTTACATTTACAAAACGCGTATTTCCGCTGAAATCTCGATTTTTTTTCAGTCGATTACAATACTTTCCTTCTAGAGTACAAGTCGGAAAGTAATTATAGGTAATAATGTAGAAAAAGTTGCAAATTTAAATGCAAAATATTAAAGAAATGAATGTTCCAGAAATTCTTCTATGCTGCAGAAAGCCTCCTTCAATAGCAGCTCTTCCACGATCGCTTACAGCTCCGGCATTGGTAGGTCCCTGCTATGCAGGTACCCTGCTGTACAGTTTGGCTCATGTTGATGCGCTTTCGGAGGTTTTCAGTCGATAGAAGGGTGTGGAAATGTCATCTTTAGTTCGTATGTTATACCCATGTGTGTCACTACATTTGGGGTACTTTTACCCTTTCATACCAATATGACTGTACGCAATATGACTTCAGACGTCAGAGTTAATATCCGATGTTTCTGGAAAATTTCCCTGAATGATTGTGTTGAAGGCACACGCTCGATGGCTCTAACTGCTCTCTTTTGCACGATGTAAATATTTATGGCATGGGTAACACCTGGATGGGTATACCCCACACCTGGATGCCATAGGTCATGGCAGAGTGGAACAGCGTATGATATGCCAGAAGTACCACTGACCCATTGACACACTGTGTACTTTCATCGCATACGTTTCCGTGGACGGTGATGACGACAGACTATCTATTTGTGACAGCCATGTGAGTCTAGAGTCCAGAGTGATGCTCAACGACCTGCCAGTATCGGTCTCCAGCTTTTGCCTTCAGGTTGAGAAGAAGTAAACCAAAGTGTTTTTTTTCCACGTTCCATATTTGCGATGCCCTCATTTCTGAGATGATAAGTGTTGAAGTAAAGCCGAACCCTAACGGTACGACTATTTTGTGACATAGGTTGCAAACCAGTTGAGCTCGCATCTGTTTTGTGACTTGGCAACGTATAACGATGGGTATCCGTACACGACGCGACCGTTTTCAACATTTGCAGTTGCGTTTGCACCGAGCCACGAGGTATTAAGTATATATTTGTTTTTTGCAATATGTTTGGCCAAGAACTCAGCATAATACGATTCTTTCGACATTCGGTAAACAGCTATAAATGTTCTATCTGTCTTTGACAGTTCTTTTGCTGCTACGAACAGCCTAGAGGTCACATTTTCCCTTATGTAGCGATGGACCCAATGCTCCCTCAGTAGCCTGTGTAGTCTAGGGTATTGATAAATAATCAATGATATCTTCATCATCTGAATTTTAATTCGACATAGCGACAAATCAACTGCACAGCTCGAGCAGATAACACCAACTGTTACACAATCAGTCTTGCCCGTATGCGGACAGACGTTTCATTCCGGTTGTAAACTGATTGTAGAGTGGAACTGGTTTCCAACCTTTGTCCAGAAATAGTCGTGCCGTGGGCGCTCTGCTTAAGTGTCGTCAGCATAGGCCATAGAGGATCAGGTTTCCGGTACGCACGCACTGGAAGGGCCGAACAATATACAACGCAACACCTCTTATCCCACAGTACTTCAAAATCCACAGCAGGATCTCATGTTACACACAAAGTGTTTACAACAGTGTTTAGACACTTCAATGTGTTAACAATGTAGTTGGATAGTTGGGTGGGGGCCACCACCCCGAATTTTTATTATTTTTTTTTTGGTTTGTTAAAGTATGTGGTCTAGTTATTATGAATTTTGCTAAATGTATGTAAACATAACGTACTTAGCACATAAAAAACAAAACGTTTTATGAAGATTGTTAGTTCCGCATTTCTCTTAGAAATAGTGTATTATTACCTGGAAGAGAAATTTCCACATAATGCTTCGAAAGGATTGGCGTTAGATACAACAGCGGAAAAATTATGGAATTCCCCTTGATCTTCTTCTTCATTAAATGAAGGTTTTCCAGTTTGTATTTCTATGGTATTTCCCCTCAAGGGAGATATGTGGCTGGTGTTACGATGAGATGTCGACCATGCTGATAAAGAATCTTCATCAATACCATTGTATGTCGATATCGTTTCCGCTCTAAAATACAAAAATAATATTTTTTAGATTTTGACAGAAAATATAATCTCTGTGAAGTTACGTTTTACCTGATAGACTCTCTCCAAAATCCAACCTCTTCAGTGCTGACCGCACGGCGTCTTTTCTTCTTTGGAATATTTTGACCAGTATCAACCGTTATAGGATTTTCTTCTCTACAAACTTCTTTCAGTTTATTGGCATATTGTGCATGCCTCTGTGGGTTGTGTTCTTCTGGGTATTTGAAGGCGCAGCAATGGAAATGGTGCGTCAAATGTGCTCGCTGTAAGTGCTAATGAAACAAATTAGAAAGAGGCAAGGAAATAAGAAGCCTGTGGAATGTTTTTCAATCATAAACGTTTGTCGATGGGATATGTCCATCTTAAATCTTATTCTATGTTTAATTTGTAATTTATTAACAATTTACTACGATTTACTACGACAGTACAGAAAATATATTCTGAAACTTACCGGAAAATCATATATGCTTGGGATTACTTTCATGGACGGGGTTCTTTCAATCTTGAGTATTTCTAATTCCTCCAGTCCAATCACTGGCATACTTTCAATTGAGGTAGATGAAAGATCTCTTAAGGAATAAATGCAAACTTACATTAACAACAAATAACAGATTGAAAATACAGAATTTGTTATTTTTATTTGTTATTTTCTATTTCGTTTACCACGCCTAGGTAGGTAGTCATTTACAAGAAGAGTCCAGACTACAGCGAACTTTTTGGCAAACATTCGGGCCAACAAGGACTAGCTAGACAAACTCCCTAAAGAGTCCCAGAAACGAAAAAAACTGTCTCATCTTTCAGTGATTTTAAATATGTATATATTACGAGCAAAGCTCCCGAAGACCATATCGCGATCGCCATCGCGGTGGTGGTCGTGATCGCGTGTCGGTATGTGTTCCCCGCTATCCTATCGGATCGTCCGAGTGTTATCATCGGTAATAGTAGTGTATAGGAAAACAATTATTC
This sequence comes from Aphodius granarius, assembly GCA_963971325.1. Taxonomy (NCBI): domain Eukaryota; kingdom Metazoa; phylum Arthropoda; class Insecta; order Coleoptera; family Scarabaeidae; genus Aphodius; species Aphodius granarius. The sequence continues at coordinate 28,159,952 of OZ020222.1, read as the reverse complement.
TTTTGTAATTAATATGTAGTATCAAACTGTGTTCTAACATCTAGAAATAGAAAATCATAAGTAGCTGGTACTTACAATTGTCGTAGACTATTCAGACCGTCAAAAGCGTGACGATGCACATGCTTGAGCTGGCTATTTCCTTTTAGACTCCTAGAAGACAGCAAACATGTGAATTTAATCAAAACGCAAGAATGATACTTACAGAATTGCGATTTCAGATCCGTTAAAAGCAAAGTCCTCAACCTCCATTATTTCGTTGTGGTTCAAAGTGCTGCATTGATTTGTTTAATTAGTAAGAGTTAATTAATTGTGAGAATATCACTTACACTTGTTCCGCTTTAACCCTAATGGCATTTGACTTTAATCGGTCTATCCTATTCCTGTCCAAGTCGCTGAAATGAGCAATTGTTCATAATTAGTAATTGGTAATTATTAATTAATAATAAAATATACTCGACGCAAATAAATCTTGTCGAATGCACAAGTTATATTATCGGTACTTACATTAAATGCAATATGTTGTCACTATGTAAATAAGATAGATCAGGAACTTCCATGAGACCAGTGTGAACTATTCGTCTGTAAAACACATTAAAGTAGAATAAATAATAATAATAAAATAACACAAAACAATGCATAAGAAAAGCACATATTTTTCTTTACATTGTTATGATATACAGGGTATTCAACGTAACTGGTTCATTAGAACTTGTAATACCTGTATACAGGCTGTATGCCATTAAATGTGTTACATATTATACATTATTATTTTCCATAATTATTCAAATACACATCCGTGTGGTAAAGCTTTGAAAATGCTAATTAGTCCGTTGAGGTTGCCTAAAATATTGGCTACGTAAAATTATCTAGGGTGATATGTGATACATGACCGAATAACTGTCATATTGATTATGTTGTAGTCTGGTAAACAGTGAACAATTATTAACAGTTTACCAACAATTTGCGGGTAACAGGACACCAGATGAAAAGAGGGCAAACCCGAAGGCAAATATTAGCATATAATCAAAATAACACTGTCATACTAATGACGTAAAGAACCCACTCATAACACTGATAACAGAATAATATATAACATAATCACTTCATCATCACGAAATTATTAATTTTATCCCAATTGATGTACGATTCAAACAAACGAAAACTAAGAAAATATATAAAATTCAAATTTATAATAGATTTTGACTCCATCAGTTACAGAATTAACTCATTTAGAAGATATTTTAAGTTATATGTTAACGTTATATTTTAATTTTGTATTTTGAAATACATAGGTACATATATTCTCTAAAAGTCTTATAAACAAAATTACTTACAGTGATAGAAATCTCTTAGCGTTTACGCCTTCAAATAAACCTGGAACAAAGGACAACTGCTTCGCTTCTGTAATATACCTAAAATAAGTATTATTACTTTTAAACCCTTATCGTGGTTATTAAAAGTATAACGAACTCACAATGTCCTTAAGTTAGGCATATTTCGGAATGACCCTGCTTCAATAACTCTTAAGGAATGTAAGTTACTCAATGATCTGTAACAACATTATAAATTGGTTGATTCTGTTTTAGATTTTAGTTACCGATGATATAATAAAATACATGATGAGATTAGTTCTTCAGTTTGCCAATTCGCAACCATAGCGACGAGCTGGTATCTATTTGGTCAAGATCCGTTAAATCTCTAAGAAAATTCATGTAACATTTGCTACTTCCGGTTGTCAGATTGTCACCAAAAAACAATCCAGTTCGTCCCCTGGTAACTCTAAATAGGTACGTATTAGAATGAAATGAGTTAACTAACACTTACACATCAGTGAGTGTAGATCTGTATGGTTTGAAGTCATCTTTCTGGATGTATTTAATATCACTGTTTGTAATTTCAATTGCGAGAATATTGTGTCCCAAGTTGCCCGGTATCACAAGATCATTGCCTTGGCATCTGCACTGCGATCCACCAAAATGTTCTGTACTATTTTCACATTCGCACTGGCCAACGACTGAAAAATGAGAATGTCCATTCCCATGTGACAGTACCTCGTTGGCGATTGCAGATCCTATATAAATGACAACTGCAAGTCTGAGGATACAGCTCATTCTCTGAAACAAATGTCTTATATGATTGAATTATTAAAATCCAACATTCAGTTTTTCCTTGAAATTTGAGTTTACATTTTACATCAACCCATATTTCTGCCATTGTACGGTTTATTGAACTCTTATGGAGAAGTGTAGCTAATTTCATAAACGTTTCTTAATTATTTAAGTGGCTATAAATTTTTGAAAAATCTTTGTCCATATTTTGAACTTTTTGAATTATTTTAACTCCTATATCTGCCATCGTATTATTTATTGGACGTTTACAGATAAGTGTAGTTCAGTTCATAAACATTGCTTGATTATTTTTGGTCGTTATGGACTTTTGAAAAATGTCGATATTTTCAACTTTGGAATTTTCTCTCACTTTCGTTATTTTTTTAATTTCGGTATATTTCAACTCCTATTTATGCCATAATATAGTTCATTGAACTCTTCTAAATAAGTATTGTTCATTTCATAAACATAACGTTGTGAATTTTTGAAAAATGGTTACATATTTTGTAATTTTTAACTTTCTCCTAAATGAATTAATTTTTGTTTGAAATTTTAAGCTATTTCAACTCCTATTTCTGTCAGTGTGTTGTTGATTGGACTTCAATCGGTAAGTATTGTTAATTTAATAAATATTAAAATATTGCTCTATTATTTTGATTGTTATTAATTTTTTGAAAAAAAAATTCTACGTATTGCAGTTTATGATTTTTTCTACCACCTTCATTACTGTTTGTCTGAAATTTAGGGCTATTTCGACACCTATTTCTGCTATTATATTGTGTGTTGGGCCGTTATAATTACGTGTTGTAAATTTCATAAATATTGCTTGATTATTTTGCAAATATTACAAAATTTGCAAATATATATATATTTTTAGGAAAGTCTATATTTTACACTTAACAAAAATGGTTACATATTTTGTTATTTTTAACTTTCTCCTAAATGAATTAATTTTTGTTTGAAATTTTAAGCTATTTCAACTCCTATTTCTGTCAGTGTGTTGTTGATTGGACTTCAATCGGTAAGTATTGTTAATTTAATAAATATTAAACTATTGCTCTATTATTTTGGTTGTTATTAATTTTTTGAAAAAAAAAATTCTACTTATTGCAGTTTATGATTTTTTCTACCACCTTCATTAATGTTTGTCTGAAATTTAGGGCTATTTCGACACCTATTTCTGCTGTTATATTGTGTGTTGGGCCGTTATAATTACGTCTTGTTAATTTCATAAATATTGCTTGATTATTCTGCAAATATTAAAAAATTTGCAAATATATATATATTTTTAGAAAAATCCATATTTTACACTTTGTTAATATTTTTTCCATTTTGTTGTTCTTGCATTCTGGATAAGTATTATTAATTTCGTAAACAAAAGCTACATTTACTACTTATGTTTCCAGCAATGTAGAGCCAAGCTCCAGTTTGCTATTGGAAATGTATGTATACCAATCAATAACCTATAATTGTGTATAATTGACAGATTTCTGTCATGATTCAATTCATTCATGAGTTCATTTCACAAACAGGTCTATAATTTCGTGGGAGATGAAATGAAGCCATCGCGACGTATAGAGCTTTATTTATAGCGCTATGTGAATAAACCGACTTCAAATTTGCTTTCTTTATTAATTATATTATTATTACTTCTATCTATTGGTCAATTATGTATGTATCCACTGCGTTTCAACATCGAAGATTCCTTTTCTCTATGTACCTGCTTTCGGTGTAATTTTATGACATGCTCGTTTTATTGCTGTGACAATTGAGATATATGTTGGAGGTGTGAGTTGAAGATCTGTTTTTACCAACCCCTATACATTAAAAATATGAAATACACTTTACAAATTACAGCAATTTTGATTAGCGTAACAATAACTAATGCATGAGACATTTTAGAAGAAATAGTCAAACGGTTCAAATAATAGACTGAGTGATATCCTAATTAATATTTCATCAATTTTAATTCGAGTGCCACATTTAAATAATTATTAGTAGAATATAACTGCTTAACATTGCTCTTCGTTAGTGGTCGGCGTCTTCCTCATGAATGGAGTATACATGTTACTCACTTGTGTCACAATTTTATCGATACTTCAGAGAAATATAATACGTAGTAACTTAACTTGCAAATCCACAAACCACGTCAAAGTATGCATCCCCTGGAAATTCTAAATATGTATACCATTTCAGCCCGATCCGTTGTTTCTTTTGGGCGCAATCGTGCTCACAGACATACATACATAGGTACATACAAACATACACACATACACACATATTCACGTACCCAAATACACATACATTTTCTAGAAATCATTGCAATCGATTCAAGAGACCTCAACACGCATATTTCCGCTGAAATCTCTGAATTTTCACACATTGTTTTCTTGTATTTTTTTACGTAATGTCAGATAACTGTCCAGCAATATTGTTCTGGTTCTCCATTATGTTCTTTCGTATTTACATTATTATTTTAAAATGTTACGCCGTAAATGATATGTTATTAATTTTTACCACACAAACACGCAATAAACGATGGGTAAGTAAAACATATTAAGTGCAGTACAAATAGCTAATGAACATCAAAACACTATTTGCAAACAATGTAAGCTTTCTATTTGTTTTTAGAAAATAACGGGCACAGTGTTAAACTAAACCTACCAAAATTTCACAAACACAACACTATTTTTGGAAGATTGGCATAAAAATTAACGCAGAAATATCCGGCAATAACCAATATAAACAGCCCGTCGTCATCGAACAACAATCTGATTGAGATTATGAGAAGATACTAACTTGTAGGAAACAATTTCAAATATTCGCTTTCGCAATAAGTAAGCGATAATAGGATCAAGTTAAATAGATCTATATTGATAGAGATCCATGGAAAATAACAGAATAACATTCAATCAGATTTGAGCAGATAATCAGTGTGATAATCAGAAATCTGCCGTGGCCATCACAGTGCCTACCGCCTTTCATTTAGAGATTATCTGAATCATATTGATTGGTTTGTTAGAAAATTCTTGGATTCTATTTTATCTAAAATATTTTCAATATGGTTACCACTTCCGGTCAACTGGAAGTAGACTACAACTTATTGTAATTACACAATTATTAAGGAAGTTGTGGCTGTTTTAAAAACATTTTAGATAAACAGATTGGTATGAACAACCTCCACAATCTGAATTTCAAAGACTTGAGAATACTAGAACCCAAAGAAGTTCTAACAAACCACTTGCGTGGAATACCCTGTATAGTAATCAAATTCTTTATACCTGTTATTATATTTTATGTAACACATACACGTAGTTCTCAGAAAATTAAAATCATAATCGACTAGAAGGTCTGCATGAACTGCCAATTTGTTACTCATTAAATGATATGAATGAGCGACCATTCAACGAAAGAAAGGAAATAGATTCTGACGTCAAATTTGTTATTCATGCAAACAGATTTTGCGATCAATTGTTGTGCGCCAATAAAGTAATAACATCACCATTCATATGCAAACGTATAAATCGTTATACAGTGAGGACCGATATCTCATTGGTCAGGTTTTATAATGTAGCAAAATAGACTTACAGCACAGATGGCCTGCTTATCTCACTTCTGATGCGCTATCTGCGTATGGGACCAATTTTAGGTTACACTATTAATTGATTATATCCAACTAGAGAATAATATTGCGGAAACTGCATATTTGGCAGCTCAAGATAAACAAGCCTTTATTTTTTTCTTAATTGATACCTGACTGGACTTAAGTGCATATACAGTACGGTTCATTAACACTTTTTTAGATTCGACACCTATGTCTTGGAAATTCAGACTGTAGACATTAGTCATACCGATCTTTTTATCTAAAATATTTTGAAGATGGTGGCCGATTCCGGTTATTTGAAATGGAATGGTATACATATATTTTATTACTATTCTCCATACAAAATATCCTGATCAGGACTTTTTAGCTTTATAGCGCAAACGGTGGTTGAAAAAACGGTTTCAAGAAACATAGTGATAATTGTTAGAAATAGATTAAAATTAAAATATTTAGAAACGAAAAGAACTATGTACCAACAGACCTTATCAAAGTCAAAATATTTTTGTATGGAGGATTACAATATAATATTATAAAAAATACTCCATTTAAAATTACAAAGTTGTAGTTTACTTTCGGTAGACAGAAAGTGGCGACCATCTCGAAAATATTTGAGATAAAATGGTCGGTATGGACAACCTCTATTGTCAGAATTTCAAAGACGTAGAACACAGACAAAAGTCTAACGAACCTAGCGTGAAATACTCCGTATATTATATACTGAATTTACATATGACATGTATTGAAATTTCGATTAACGGCAATATAATGTTGAATGCATAACAAATTTAACCTGTAAACAACACTTGACGTAAATGTCAACATAAATACTTTCCATTACACTTCTGACTTCCAGAATACTTTATTTATTTGAACATATATATTTGCAAATTTTGTCAGAAAAAAATTGTCACAAACCGCGTTGTTTACGTCCACGTTTCGCACTCTCCTGCAAGAGGTATCTTCAGGACTTCTTCACACCACGAGAGTAACGAAGAGACTATCAGTCAACGTCAATAATACCGATTTCCACTTATGTTTCTACAGTCTAAATGTTCTATCAGAATCCATTGTGGATTTTTAGCATTTAGAAAAATCGCTTTCTGAGATATTCAAAGTATTCAAACCTTTATTTAAAATATTGGAAACGTTCATAGAACCGATGCCGATGGTGCTTTACATGAGGAAAATCCCAGATAATAATGAGATAACTGACATTTCTTTTACGTCTCAAGATGCTCTCAAGTTGGATTAGATCAGCTACAATCACATTTCCCCAATTTAAGGTCGGGTAGCTTTTGAAATTTTGCGTAGCTAAAAAAAATGTGCTAAAACCTTACGACATGAGACAACATTTTGTCGCCTTGCATACAATTTTCAAGAAGAATGAAATGCGTGCTTAACCAATATATACAATATTTTCTTTGTCCATTATAAGTCGTCTTTGCATACCTGGACTAATTTACTTTTAATGAAAACGTCCATCGATAATTGCCAACGCAAATATTGTGAGATCTCCGCACAAGTTAGCACTCTAAAATTATCGAAAACGCTAACTGGTTTTATATTGAGATAAATTGTTTTCAACTTATAACGCGCGTGCTGCTTATATTATTTGAAACGATCTTTCAATAGCAATAAAGTATTGTAAATGATTCGCAAATATATTTTGAATACATTAAAGTTATCCAAAAACTTACCTAATAAATGCTAATGATGCTGCCCCGTCGTGACATATCAATTATTAAAACTGAAAAGCGCCGGTTACAATGGATATTAGGATAACTCTACAGTGCTACTATCGGCGAATCGCTGATTATACTAAGCTACCGAGAGGATACCTCGCCATATTTATGCAATATATTTGGCGCCTGCCATCTAGTTATACTCACCATGCTACGGGTTTGTTCGTAAAACCATATTTCGTAAATAAATACACAAAACAAGTGTTGTACATCTGAAACGCTACTTTACCAATGGGTCGTTATACAGGTGTTTCCAAACTAGATGTACATAATTTCTTAACATATTCTTGGACATGCTTTCCTTATTGCTACAGATAGAAAGTCGGTATAAGTAGATCATTTTGACATGTTGCCGAAACATTCTTCTAGCTGCTGTTCCACCACCAGCCAGTGAGTGAATTAGTGGCAGCCAGCCTATGAATGCCACCAGTAAGAACATTATCCCTGGAAATTATTCTGATGTAAAGAGAGCCCTAACTCTAAACAATACAGCAGTTTAAATACTGATAAAATAATGAATTGTCGCCAACCGAAAACGTATGCTGTTTGTATACCGGCGAATGACTTTGGCGGTGCCTTGTAAGTTAAGCAAGTTAAACTTTCAGCAATTTCGTGAAGCCATAGCCATTCTGTATCCCAATCTAATGTTAGGGACGACCAACGTTTATAAAAATTTGCTGCGACTACTGTCGAACTACTGCTGTGAACGATTATAGCGCATGAGCTGGAATCAGTCAAAATCGGTTAAATTCCTAAGAAAATGTGTGTAATATTTGCCGCTTCCGGTTGTCATATTGTCGCAAAAAATCTTATATGTATATAATTCTTAATATTGTAACATGGAGTACATTTTCGGCTGGAGAAAAACAAGAGAACAGTTTCAAGTTGGCTGGAAAACAAGAGAAAACAGTTTGGGGTTACATGTTATTGATGTTATACATATAGACGTGTGTCAGATATAAAAAAAGGCGTTGTCATTATTTTGGTATTTATTCACTGTTTCTGGTTGCTGAATAAATAGATAGAAACCCAAACCTTGATATACGCTACAATATGTACACCAATTTTCCTTTTTTTTAATCTTCCAACAGGTGGCCAGATTATGACAAAAGCCCAGAATAAATGTGAGAAATTCTCACTAGTTATAAAATATAACATGTGCAACCTATTGCCGGTTTTCCACCAAACGGACTAAAGTAAAATAAAACAGCAACTCGTGTCGAAAAAAAAAACAAACAAAACAGCAACTGTTTTCAAACTTTATTAAGTCTCGAGTATTTTGTGACTATTTTTGTTGTGTTTTGCGTGTCTCGATCGAAAGCGGTAATATCAAAGGGTTTCGGCGTGTTTGCGAACTCCGTCATTTTAGTGGAAACAAGTGGTCGTGTTTTAGTTTGTGGGTTATGATCATGGGCGCCAGCAAGGCAAGGGGGAAGATGGGTTAGTTGGCCCCCTGGATTTCAGAAGCAATTAGTAATTCGTAAATTAGAAAAAACATATTATTTAAATATAAAATCCATGGTCTTGCCCCTCCCCTAGATTAATTTCTTTTTTTTATTTAACGATAATGTCCAGCCTGCGCTGAATACCATGGGTTAAACGTATGTCCCCCCATGCATTTATTGCAAATTGGATCGTTTGGCATGAAAAAGGGGACGGTTCTTGCTGCGAAAATATGCGAAGAATTTTTTAGACTGAAAAAAATTAAAGAGTTGATTGCAATTCACAATGTTTCTTTCTTTGAAGCAACAAATGCTATATCGTAATGAAGAGGAAAATCTCAAGTTCAATATTTAAGCGACTAGTGGGAATTTCCTCAACTACTAAACCACGACTCGACGGGAAATTCCCTTCCGATTACACAGCTATTCACAGGCAACAGCCTTATCTGGCAAAAAGACTTTTACTTTCACGAAGAGAAGCCGCCCGAAACAAAACAACCTCAGCCCGAATAGGAGGAATACAATTTCTTCTGATCTACTTTTCTTCCGCATCCTTCCGGACAGTTATGTTAAGAGATCATGCTCCGATATAATAAACGTCGTAACAGATTCGTGTACTGTTCATGATAAGCCTCAACAATCCAGCCGAATCCTACTTAACACTCAAAAATCATAAAACAACACCACTATCATCTCCAAATAACCAACAATGACAGATCTGAAATTTATGCTATGGAACTGCAAAAGCATCGCAAAAAATCAGACCAGTTTATATCATTATTATGTTAAACAATCACCAGGATGTAATAGTCCTGTGTGAAATTTGACAAAAAGAGACTTACTTAGTATCCACCCTGGGTTATGCCGGAATCTCCATACTGATCAGGTACAACATCACGGCAAATTGGATTGAAACCCAGTGAATGAAGAACGTATACATTTCATTTGTAATTAGCATTGGAGATGTCATAATTGTGGCGGGATATATACCTCCGGACACCGAATTTGCATGCCTAGATTGGTTGAAACTTCTCCGCAATGTTCCGGGTCACTGGTCAATTACGCACACAACTTGTTCACCAACAATTTAGACATCGACGCCTAGCATGCTTCAATTACAAATATCTGGAATGGCCCTCACCCAACTTTCCGACTACATTATTGGCACAATAAAGTGTCTGAACACTTGCAAATTTCAAGTGTCCAATCCCTGCTAAAAATGAATGCCGCAACGGTGCTCGGATCTTTTGCCAAATGATCCGAGACTTCATTCCCATTGATTCCGACGTGCACAGGTATTCAACAGAGTGCCATTCTTCTAACATCCTGTGCCCTCTCTATAACGCCTCCTGAATTTTGCCAACAAGATAGTGGTGGTTTGATTTGGTTTGACTGAATATATCAATTGCCGAGATTGCAGATTTAGAGTCAGAGAATATAACACAGCTGAACCAACGCTAAATACTAACGAAATTAATTGCACAGCAAATGGCAAATAGTTCAGTAACAAAGATTGATGTTCCCGGTCGTACTGTTCCCGTTTTACGTATCTTTTTCATTGGGATAAATACACCAAACGAAGCCACCCCCTTTTTCTCCTTGACTGACCATCAGTACATATGTGTATTCTCTCTGGACGATTTTCGTCTAATTGTTTTGCAAATATATTATTAGCGTATTGGGAAGGCATTTCTCGAAGTTGTTTATCAACCAACGGAAGACCTAGTATGACATCCGGATGGAAAATCCGCATCTCATAACTAATACTATATCTGGCTTTTTAGTTCTTCTGATTTTTTTCGCTAGGTATGTAAGCCTACGATGTATAGGTACCCCTCTAGGCTCCACCATCAGGGCGTTCGTTGGTATAGATCTAAGGGCTCCCAACGCCAATCTCACCCCCCGAAACTGCGCTCGTCCCAGTTTATTAAGAATATTATTTGGTAAAGGATATAACATCCATGCGAGATGTTCAAGTCTGGATCTGACGAGGCTTCTGAAAGCAGTCGTTTTGACCACGTTTATAGCCTTAGTGTAAGATTCACAAATGGAGTTGATTTGTTTTGTCCATAATAGCTTAGGGGTAAAATACACTCCAAGATATTTGATCTCATTAACCAGTTCTATATTGTCGCCGCGAAATGTTAAAAGTGGTATTGTTTCCTCACAGCGACGCCTACAGAAAATCATTCCCTGTTGTCAAGGAAAGACGATGTTAAGCCCTTCGCTGGCAGCTTCTGTAGAGAAAGGCCGCTTGGATGATTGCAATCAGAGAGAAGACACACTATGCTATTTCGAATCCTCTTCTATGCCGTACTGTTGCGAATCGAATAAATTCTGGTTCTCTGACCACCAGTCCATCCTATTCAGAAAAACCTTTTCCAGCTCTTTCCTAATGCAGTTCAAGTGCGCTATTGGACGGTAGTAGGGTTCTTGCTAGGTTTAGGTATTGGTGCTATTATAATTTCTAGCCACCCCCTTTCAAGATATTGTTGTATTGCAAGATATTAAATATTGCCCTTAGAGCTGCTTTTATTCCCTCTAATTTAATATCTCCCGCTGTCTCAGCTGTTTCGTCTTCCATGATTGGAGGTTTCATTTCTTCTATGTTTTCAACGACAAATTCTGCTCATCAAAATTATTTGTCCATGGCATGTCATGAGTGTTGATGATACATAGTTAGATGCCCTCTATTACCATAATAACGAAGGAATCGCCAAACTGACGTTAACGAAGAGTCTCTGCACGATTCGCCACAAAATGCCCGGAAGGATTCTGTCTCCTTCCTGAGGAGGAGTTTTTTTACTTTCCGACTAGTACACCCTAGAAAGTATTGTAATCGAGGTAAAAAAAATTCGGGATTTCAGCGGAAATACGCGTTTTCAGGTCCCTTGAATCCATTGCAATGATTTCTGGAAAATGTATGTATGTGTATGTATGTGTGTAAGTATGTGTGTATTATGTATGTGAACACGATTGCGCCCAAACGGGACAACGGATCGGGCTGAAATTTTGCATACATATTTAGAATTGCCAGGGGACGAACTGGATTGTTAAGTGGCAAATGTTAAATGCATCTTCTGAGAGATTCATCCAATTTTGATCTAACTGATACCTGTTAAAACTATTTATTGTATTTATTATTTTAACTCTATTTTAATATGTTCGTGATGTTTATATGTAACTTTAAAGCCGATATTTAAGCAATATTTAAGACGAGGTAAAACTCGAAACTTAAGTATTACAAGATCCCCTAAAATAAGATCGCTAGACATCCAAATTGGATATTATTTTTAATTTATAGAAGCAGGCGGTGGCTGAATCCACCGCCTTCGTCGCTGTGTTGCAAATTGTCAGATTTTAACAAACATCAGTGCCACTGACATGACACGACGTTAAATGTCCGTATGACAAATGTCATTATGTCATAGAAACTGACGTTAGATAGGGTCCAGAGTATATAGCTCTGTTTTAACAAAATTGCAATTTGCAAGTGTTCAGACACTTTATTGTGCCAATAATGTAGTCGGAAAGTTGATTGAGGGCCACCCCAGATATTTGTAATTGAAGCATGCTAGGCGGGAAAAAGTTAAGAGTACTGGAAGTGCTGTTTTTTGCGTGTTTTTTTTTTTTTGACGTCTCCGAAACCCCTTAAAACACGTTTTTTGGGCCGAACTTAGCCTGGGAAAGCCGATTTGGGCCCAAAAAACGCGATTTTTCCAACCATGAAATGTCAATTTTATTCAAATTTCCCGCGCACTTGGTGACGTCATATTTGACACAAATATCGCTTAATTATCGCATTTGCGGGCGGAATGTACCTTTTTCTGATATTATGATGTGAAAAAGTCACCCGAAATGCGATTTTATGAGCATATACTGAATAACTTGTACTCACTTGTCAATTATAAATCAGTGTTTCCAGTGTTCTAGCCGCTGAAGTTACCTTGCCATGTCGCTCTACTGCTTCGATGCCACTAAATCACTACAATCACTTAATCTATACACCTAATTATGCTCATTTTCGTCTGTAATTAACGGAAATGACTTGAGACAGTTTAAATAAAAAAATATGAATTTGTCAAACTTCTTAGTAACCATGACAACTGTTGAAGATTGGGTGGCTGCGATAACCAGATCAAAAACGGAGCAAAGCTATTCCTGACATATTGCCTAACTTCTGCTTTGTGTCAAACTCGGTAGTCATGACAACGGCATGAATGGTACTTGAAGAACATCTAACGGCAGACTCGCAGTATTTTTTAACTAACATACATTCGTAATATCGCTTCGAATTATTTCTTAAATGTTTCTTAAGCATTCGAAACGCTAGGTGTTATGAGCCTAGTTACACAAAGCGATTTTCGATTTTCGCGCGCGCGAAAAAAACAATTGAAAATCGCCTAGAAAATGGCGTTTTGCACGTAAAAAAATCATAAAAACAATTGAAGAACGTCTAACAGCAGTATTTCCCACCTTGCAAAATTTCATTTTGAATTTACCGCCTTATTTTCATACTTTGACATTGTCACTCGACATAAATATAACCTATAATAGAGACGTTGAGACATTACTTGTCAGATTAGAGACAGTGACAATGTCATTAAATGGGATACATACCTTTGATTGTGGTCATTTCAGAGGGATATTACGAGATTATTTACATTTAGATTCGACCTCCCATGCCGTTTTCGTATATATTTCATCTGTATGTATCATCTAACCCCAAAAAGTAAGAAATTTATAGTAATTTCAGTACTTCCAGCCAGCTTAACTTTACCCTATCCCTCTTCCTTACGATATAGCATTTGTTGCTTCAAAGAAAGAAACATTGTGAATTGCCATCAACTCTTTAATTTTTTCAGTCTAAAAAATTCTTCGCATATTCTCGTAACAAGAACCGTTCCATTTTTCATTGCCAAACTTTCCAATTTGCAATAAATGCATGTGGGGACATACGTTTAACCCATGGTATTCAGCGCAGGCTGGACATTATCGTTAAATAAAAAAAAAAAAGAAATTAATCTAGGGGAGACCATGGATTTTATATTTAAATAATATATTTTTTCTAATTTACGAATTACTAATTGCTTCTGAAATCCAGGGAGGGCAACTAACCCATCTTCCCCCCGCCTTGCTGGCGCCCATGATCATAACCCACAAACTAAAACACAACCACTAGTTTCCACTAAAATGACGGAGTTCGTAAACACGCCGAAACCCTTTGATATTACCGCTTTCGATCGAGACACGCAAAACACAACAAAAATAGTCACAAAATACTCTAGACTTAATAAAGTTTGAAAACAGTTGCTGTTTTATTTTACTTTTGTCCGTTTGGTGGAAAACCGGCAATAGGTTGCAAATGTTATATTTTATAACTAGTGAGAATTTTTCACATTTATTCTGGGCTTTTGTCTCCACCATAATCTGGCCACCTGCTGGAAGATAAAAAAAAAGGAAAATTGGTATACATATTGTAGCGTATATCAAGGTTTGGGTTTCTATCTATTTATTCAACAACCAGAAACAGTGAATAAATACCAAAATAATGACAACGCCTTTTTTTATATCTGACACACGTCTATATGTATAACATCAATAACATGTAACCCCAAACTGTTTTCTCTTGTTTTCCAGCCAACTTGAAACTGTTCTCTTGTTTTTCTCCAGCCGAACATGTACTTCATGTTACACGGCCCTCCGCTTATTCTTGTTCGCCCCGAACAAGGCGACCTTCATATGACGCAAGTCGTTCCAGGTGTACAACTTTCGGTTTATTCCTATGACCTGGATACTTCTGAATCCTATACACCACATCGTTAATCCTCATTATTATCTTATATGGCCCATCCCAGTTAGATTGAAGTTTCGGACACAGACCTCGTTTCCTTCGTGGGTTGTAAAACATAACCAGCTGACCCTCGGCAAACCCGGGACTATTAACTCGTATGTCATATCTTATGCCTTCATTCGGTCACTTCTTATTTTCATCTACCCTCGAACTTCCTCATGCACGCGATTCAATTCCAGACTTTTCCTCGTTGCATAATCGCCACTGCTATCCAGAGTGCCTGTAGAAATGCCAAACTTCAAATCCGCTGGTAGACGCAGGTTTTCCCCGAAAATGATTTCGGCTGGTGAGCTTCCGGTTGTCTCATGAACCGAAGACCTGTACGCCATCAAGAAAAGTTGGATGTGCTGATCCCAGTCTCTCTGGTCCGCACCTACAACCTTCTGTGGGTGTGAAGGAGTTGTCCGGGTTTTATTAAGTCCAAAGACCTTGCACACTCCTTGAAATAAAGTAGACTCGAAATTCCTACCCTGATCGGAATGGAGTTCAATTGGTGCTCCATACCTTGCAATCCAGTTATTGATAAATATTTCCGCCACTTCTGGCCATTTACTGAAGAAATCCATCACGATTAGTGCGTACTTATTATCAGATGTGCTTTCTGGCAAAGGGTCAAGCACGTCAATAGCAATCCGCTCAAAAGGAGCACCCACATTATATTGTTGCTTCCTTTCCCGAGATCTGGTCACAGGACCTTTCACTCTCATACAACTCTCGCAACTTCTTAACCAATCCACTACTAACTGCTGTACTCCAACCCAATAAAAACGCTCTTTGATCTTGGTGACCGTTTTTGTAATACCAAGATGCCCTCGGCTTGGCCTGGAATGATATTCCTTCAAAACGTCAGCGATTTTCGTTTTAGGTACCACTAGTAACATTCTAGATGAATGTCCGTCTTCACTCTCCCAATTCCGATAAAGGCAACCAGCTTTGAGTGAAAGACTTTTCCATTGCGCCCAGTAAGCTTTCGCGATGTGACTGTCTGACGCAATATGTTCCCACGCTGGTCGTTTATTTTCTTTCAATGCGTCGAATATTTTGTTCAAGTGGTGGTCGATATGTTGCGCCTTTTCAACTTCCTGGCTAGACCACAGGTCGTCTCCCAATATGGTTACTTGCCTGATGACACCTTTTGCTCTTTCTTCTTTCCGCGAACAATACTTATAGCTTGAATCACATGGTCGTCGAGATAGCGCGTCAGCATTACCATGAGCGGTACCTCTTCTGTATTCAACACTGAAGTCGTAGGTTTGAAGTCTTTACAACCATCTTGCTATTTGTCCTTCTGGTTCCTTCAACTGTAGCAACCATTGAAGAGCTGCGTGGTCTGTCCTTAGATGGAAGTTGCGCCCAAAGAGATACTTGTGAAAATATTTTAAGGACTCTACTATCGCAAGCATCTCTCTTCTCGTTACGCAATAATTTCGCTCAGCTCTTGATAGACTTCGGCTATAGTAACCTATAACCTTTTCCTCCCCACCAATTTCTGTGACAAAACACTACCTATTCCACAAGCACTTGCGTCTGTATCCAAAATGAATTTATCGTTCGGTGAAGGGTAAGCAAGAATTGGGGCTGTACAGAGTAATTCTTTCAGTTTTCGAAATCCGTCATCTTGAAGCGCTCGCCAAGTAAATGGTACGTACATGCTTCCTGGATAGTTCATGTAAGCTGCATGCAACAGTCGCAAAATTGGGTACGAATCGCCGGTAGTAAGTGCAAAGGCCCAAGAAACTTCTTAGCTCTTGAAGATTTTTCGGTTTTGGCCAATCTCGAATGGTTTGCAATTTCTCCTCGTCAGTATGCACTCCGGCGGTAGATATCTTATGGCCAAGATAAACAACTTCGTGCTTAAAGAAGGTGCACTTTTTCAGGTTCAATTTCAGGTTGCAACTCTTCAGCCGTTGGAATATCTCTTCCAAATTACCAAGATGTTCCTTAAAGTCGCGACCCATTACAATTATGTCATCTAAGTACACAAGACACGTTCTCCAGTGCACGCCTTTCAGAACATAATCCATCAGCCGCTCGAATGTAGCAGGAGCATTACATAATTCAAATGGCATCACGGTGAATTGCCATAATCCTGTCCCTACACTAAATGCGGTCTTTTCCTTATCTCCTTCATCGATTCCGACTTGCCAACATCCGCTTAGGTCCAAAGTGGAAAACCATTCGGAACCGGCCAGTGTATCCAACGTATCATCAATTCGTGATAGGGGATAACTATCTTTCTTTATAACATCGTTCAACTTACGATAATCGACGCAAAATCTTGTACTTCCGTCCTTTTTTTGAACTAGCACTACTGGAGAGCACCACGGACTACAGGACGGTTCTATTACCCCATCAGCCTGCATTGTTTCGATCAACTTTGATACTTCCTCTCTCCTAGCTAATGGTAACCTACGGGTCGCTGTCGGATAGGCTGCGTATCGCCGGTGTTGATTCGATGCTTCACTAGATTTGTCCTTCCGTTATTCTTCTCACCAAAAGAGAATGTGGTCCAATTGCGCTCCAAAAATCGAATTGCCTGTAGCTGATCGTCGTCTCAAAGATCATTGGTCCATTCCTGAATTCGCAGCTTAAACTCGGCTGGAGCCTCGTATATCTTGTTGATACCACCTTCGAGACGGTCCATTACTGCTACTATAGGTTGACATTGAGCTATTATTTCCTTTCTCTTCAACTTTCTTAGAACGTTGGTTGGATTCAGAACACGAACTGGAATCAAACCTTTATTAGCCTTAACTAAAGTTCTAGCAACAATTACATTTTGATTTTCTTGCTTAGATTTTCCTTCTACAATCCATAACTGATCCGTCCCAAAGCCTCCGTGAATTCTGGCCCATGCCAATGATTCCGAATTTGGTGCAATACGCTCTTCACATTCCAGTTCCACCCGCCTAAAGCGCATGTCTCTGGCGTACCCTGTAAAGAGCGGAACGATCATATTTTCATACCGTAATTCGCGTGGTTTTAAGTCCAAAGTGAATCCGTGTTCCATCATAAAATCCATTCCAAGTATTGCATCATCGGTAACAACCCGGCGACCAAAAACTCATGCTTTATTAATACGTTATCTACCAATGGCAACTCTTCTAATGATAGAGCCGTTGACAGGTACCTCTTCCCCAGTGGCCGCTGATAGCTTCACCCCATGTAGTGGTCGAATTTTGGTCTCGACTAAACCGGTCTTGATTATTGAATGTGATGCACCAGTATCCAATGTTATTACGTATTGCTTGTTGTCTATACATCCATCTACTGTAAGATTGTTGTTTGTTCGTGAAATTTGATTAACGAAGACTTTGTGCTTCTTTGAGACGAGAATTGAGTACGTTGGCGGCGAGATCGACAGTCATGGGCAAAGTGTTCAGGCTTTCCGCAGGCGTAGCAATTTGCTTTAGTTTGCGACGAAATTTTTGATGTACATGCACAGAATAGTAAACAACCAGAAGAATATCTCTCGGCGGTACCTTTGATTTTTATCGGCTAGATTTCATGACCTCGCGCCATGTTGTTTCGTACTTAACTCAGGGCCGGCATGTACTTTTTTGTGAAGAGCCTAAGAATGTTGCTTGTGTTTTTAATACACAGTATTAAGACATAATTAGGATTACAGGGGAAAATTATAGGAAAACAAAGGCTATCGTACTATTTACGATTTATTCGTTTTCCAAATAATAATTTGCCTTCTTGCTCATTTGTTTTTCAAATTAAAATTGCGAAATTTTAATGTGAAAAATAATCGCATTCGTGAATAAAGATGCAAAAAATACATGTACAAAAGATACATGTATACGATATATATGTATACGATAAACACGCATGTACAAAATTTATAGTTTTATACAATTTAATAAAGTATTCCCTGAAACTGACCCTTCAAGACTAGGAAAAATCATAGATAGAGCGTCAAGCTCTAATCTAATTTTCAGGTAGTTGGGAAACATAAGCAGTTCAAAATGTCCTATACTTGATCTGTGATTGATATGGAAAGTTTCGAGTCGTAGCAAATCGTCTCGACCACATAACATCACCCCATCTTCTTCAATGGAAGTTATATACATAACACGTGTCTGAATGAAGAATGTATAAGCATTAATTTGTTATAACCGATGTCCTTTGGAAATGCGTGGAAAGTTGTAGTTTCTATCTTTTGCGCTCTCTTATAGTTCCTAACTAAATTCTATGTAAAACTAAACTTATATCACTAATTCCTAATAACAGTAATAACACACTACACTCAGATAACGGTAAGATGACTTAAAATCAATCACGAACAATAATGTGCGAAATCAAGTAATACACGGGCTGAATACGGTCCTGCACTTTCCATGCAAACTATAAATGACAACCGATAGGCGTGCATATTTCACATACTAATCGTCCACGTTGAGGCGATAGGTGATAAGTATGTGGACCGTTGCAAATTCCGTCAACCTAAATGGCACAGCCTATGCGCGGTGTTTACTTGCAACTGATTGGTTGTAATTTGTCCTATTTTTAAAATGGCCGCACGAAACGCGAGAGGATCTGCGCAAACCTTCCCGCCAACACAAGATATCGTTCTGGTTGTTTACTATTCTGTGGTACATGTGCACCTTAATTATCAAGTTTTGTTTTTAGAGCATCACATGAAACTTAGTAAAAACACACTAGGCGTTTTTGACGAATCGGCCGCCGATTCGTCCGACGAATGTGTCTCAGGTGTGTGCCTACGCAGGCGGCGACATTTCGTTGCTGTCCTCCGGCTGGACGATTCGTCGCCGCGCCGCTGCAGAGCCGTGTGGCCTCTACAAGTGCTTGCAAGTGGATTTATCTGTCGAGTCGGCAGACGAATCGGCGGCCGATTCGTCGTGTGACGCCTCGTGTGTTTTTAGCTAAGTTTCACCATGGCGACACTGAATCGTTGCATATGACCAACCTCTTTTCTATCATTTTGATGTTTATGAAACAACGTTTGTGATTGCAAAGGAATGATTTTATGTTTGCTAAAATGGCGACCATTGACCAAACGCGTTTATAGTTTGTTGCGCATTCACCAGAAATGTTGCTAATCGTTTACTAAGCGTTTGCAAACGTTGACTGTTGACTGAACGGGACCATCCGCCTCAACGAACGAAAGAGTCTCCGCTCTGGTGGTAGAAATTTGAATTAAACAATTCGGGGTAAATAGCGCCATCTACATTCGCTAGTTCAGGCGAATGACGCATTTCATTAACTATTCGCCTCAACGACCGAAAGAGTCCCACTCTGGTGGTAGAAGTTTGAATTAAACAATTCGGGGTAAAAAGCCCCATCTACATTCGCCCGTTCAGGCGGATTGAGATCAAGATTACTGTAGATAAGGTTGCGCAAATGCCTATACCAGTAATGTATTAGCGAACAGTGACGTCATCGGCGTAATGTCAAACCAACTGAACAGCTGGCACCAATAGGAACGCGATGCGTTTGACTGTTGACGGATATTTTTTTGACAAACACGTCTACTTTTTGATTTAAAGTCTGTCATCTAACTGTCAGTCAAGAGAATTTGTTGAATTGTTGCTTTTATTTTGCAATTTAAACGATCAGTATTGATTGTATAGTTACAAAAAAATAACATATGTATTATTTTTATTCTTACTTTCTTGTACTGCTGCAACTTTTTGTCCTATAGTTAAAGCAAAAACTTTTATAAAAACATTTTTGTCGTAAGTAGTACAAATGTCGTTTGTTCAGGCGAATGGCGCATGTCATTGGCTATTCGCCTCAACGAACAGAAGAGTCCCGTTCTGGTGGTAGAAATTTGGATTAAAACTTTCGGGCTAAATAGCGCCATCTACATTCGCTCGTTCAGGTGAATAGTGAAGCAAAACCCCGCTAATCGTGTTCAGTTAGGCAACCAACTTGCCGCTCTACTTTGTCAAATTCTTGGTGATATTTCATTTTGTTAACCCATTATTTTCACTTCACAGTTCTCAGTAAGTTGGTACGTTAAATTGCTGGAAGAGGACAGTGCTTGTCAGGAAAATCAACAAAAATTAAATTTTATTCAAAATCAAAAGAATGTCGTCGGAAAAAGAAAAGAGTGAGTTTTTCTGCGATGATTAGTACATTTTAACCTCATTTCTTATTCCATATTTATTAATTGTTGAATTGTGTTTCCATCAAATTGAAGAGCCAGATAAAAACGACGAACAAGCACAGGATGAAGAGGCACCAGCAGGGCCCTCCAGCGAAGGAGTTAATGTTGAATTTATTCGAAAATATATAGCGACAAAGCTAGGTTTTTATCAAGATGATGACACAGAAGATGGCAAACAGAAGGTTTGTTCTTATGTTTTACCCCTATCAGATGCGCAAATTATAATAGCTAAATAGATCTTTACCAGAAATTAGCCACACTATTGACTAGAGACTTAACAGCTATCTATAACATATCTTATGGTTATGCAAATCAGTGCCATTTCATTTTCAAGTCAGTAGAGTAGAGAAACAAATATTCTAATTCCTGACACACTGCAAGGTTTAACCTATATTGTAATTTAATTTGGTAGTGTGTCAAGTCAAAATTTTGTTAATCGTAAATTGAATCAACATTCATTTTAAATCCTGATTACTTCTCGTAATCGCAACTGAAACACTAGTTTTTTAAGCATGCGAACGTCAAGATATCTTCATTTCTTACGATATCTTGGAATATGTCATTTTCTACGCTGTTATGAAATTGATGTATGTATATATTGTTTTTTCAACATGCTTTACTTAATTTTCTTTTCTTTTTTTTTTAGATTTTACCTGAATTAAGCATTGATGGAATTATTGAATACATCAAAAGTGGCAAATGTAAGAATATTATTACTATGGCTGGAGCTGGTATATCAACATGTGAGTATAAATTAAACACTGGGTCGTATGCTGAAATTTAATGGATATTTTATTATTTTATTAGCCGCAGGGATACCGGATTTCCGATCGCCAGTTCACGGGCTGTACCACAACTTGCAGAAATACGATTTACCGCATCCGCAAGCCATATTTGAGTTGGACTTTTTCCATCAAAATCCCAGGCCATTTTTCGAACTCGCAAAGGAGTTATACCCGGGAACATTTAAACCTACACCGTGTCATTACTTTATAAAAATGTTGCACGAGAGAGGTTTATTACTTAGGCATTACACTCAAAACATTGACACCTTAGAAAGGGTTGCGGGAATACCGGACGAGAAATTGGTGGAAGCTCACGGTACATTTCATACTGGACATTGCTTGGAGTGCAAGAAAGAATACAGTCAGAACTGGATGAAAGGTAGTGTATAACAACATTTAACTGTATTGTGGTGGAGACAGAGAGAAAATCTCTGAATGGATAATTATTTTAAAAAATCCTCGAAAATTCTCACTAGTTATATCCTAATCTAAAATATTATTAATACATACTTAATTTTTTCTAACTATTAAGACTGCTATTTTACTGTAATTACTTTTTGGAAAATTCATTTTTGTATAGTTATAAAATACAACATTCCCGACCTATGACAAGTTTATTATTCAGACTACCTGCTATTTATCGCATCAGGGCTTTCTGAATTAAATTCTTTTTAGGTATAAAAGACAACATTTATGATCTAAACTAAAACAAGTTTATTATTCAAACTACCTGCTATATCATTGCAATTGGTTTTCGGGAATTAATTTCTTTTTCAGTTATTCAGAAGAATTGAATAATTTGATATAATAATTTGGTTTTCCGCTAGCCAAAACCTATTATGCACACTTAAACCTGTTCCACCTAAAATTCGTAAAATCCCTTCATATTTTCTAGACAAGATTTTTGAGCACCACGTTCCGATATGTGACGATTGTCCTGGTGTCGTAAAACCTGACATAGTTTTCTTTGGCGAGCAGCTACCCACCAAGTTTCACGACAGCATACCAGAGGATTTCCCAAAATGTGATTTATTAATTATACTAGGTTCGTCGTTAGCGGTTCAACCGTTTGCATCTTTAATCGACAGGTGAATGAATGTCATATATAAAAGCAAACATTTCAAATTACAGATTTTTACAAACATTTTTTTTATTCTTTTTTTTTTCAGGGTTAACGACAATTGCCCGAGATTGTTGATTAACAGAGAAAAAGCCGGTCAAAGAACCGGGCTCATGGCTATGATGGGTATGGGGGGAGGTCTTGAGTATGATAATGATAGGAATACGAGAGATGTTTGTTGGTTAGGTGACTGTGATGAAGGTTGTTATCTTTTAGCAGAAAAGCTAGGCTGGAAGGTAGGTTTTTATTTCAAAAATAACAAAATTAGATTCTCTTGTTAATGATTATTGTGGTTCAAATGGATTAATGATGGTTTTGGAACAGTTAGTGATACTTTTGAACCCATCTGACAGGGATTGGTACAGAAAAAAGACCCATATTCCATAGGGGGAAATCATTTTGAGCGATTGAAATACATTTCGTATGTCGTTTATTACTTTATTTTTTGGATTTTCTTGTTATTTATCGTTTAAAGACACTTCAGCACATACAGTGCTGTGCAAAACATCTGCAACTGCAAGCACCAAGTAAGACAATGGCAATTTTTACTGTGTTAAAAGGGGACAATGAAATTGAATTCTATGTTTTATTAATCCTAAGTTATTGAGCTTAGTTGGTAACACCAAAAATAACATTATTTAGATATAACAAAATAATAATAATTCATAAGCTTTAACAACTCAACTTTTGCCTGTGCAAAACATTTGCAACTAAGAATAGACTTAATTTAGTAATTAATATTTTGTTGCATATTTTGTCTGTTTAATAACAATGACAGAAGCACACCTTCTGGACATAAAGGCAATTAACTTTGCAAATAAGTTTTAAGAATATCTCTTCACTGTTCTTCTGTCTCCGCCATGAGATCTTCTATCTTCTTGAACATTTTATTTCCTGTTCTCCTTTTGACATTTCCCACAGGTTTTAAATGTGATTAAGATCCGGTGATTGCACTGGCCGCTGCAAAACGTCGCAAAACGTTGACGTTTTGCTGTCTAAGCCAATTTTTGACTAGTTTAGAAGTGTGTTTGGGGTCGTTGTCGTGTTGAAACCACCACACACGTGGCATTTCCCATTCTGCATAGGGAAGGAAGCATAGTGTGTTGTAGGATATCTTAGTAGTCTTCAGCTCGCATTATGCTTTCAACACGACAAATTGTTCAGGCAATTTGTCATATTGAAAACATAATGCATAATGCTTCCAGCAGAAAAGCAACCCCAAACCATGACGTTACCACCTCCGTGCTTTACTATTCCTTTGGTAAATCTTTCTTTGGTCTCTTCTTTCGGCCTCCTAATATACTGCTGTCCGTCAGATACACAAAGAGTAAATTTCGACTCATTGGCAAATAAAACCGTTGTCCACT
Source organism: Aphodius granarius (assembly GCA_963971325.1). Taxonomy (NCBI): domain Eukaryota; kingdom Metazoa; phylum Arthropoda; class Insecta; order Coleoptera; family Scarabaeidae; genus Aphodius; species Aphodius granarius. Next base: position 28,135,794 of record OZ020222.1, on the reverse strand, counting down.
TCTGTAAGCTCCAATTCAAATGTGCTCTGGTAAAATTTAAACGAGCCTTTAGTTCTCTTTTTTGACATGTAAGGTTTTTTGGCTACCTTGTAGTTTTGCAGACCAGACTATAGTGCTCTGCGTCTTATTGTTGAGGTATCAATATCCAGTTAAAGACTTCCTTTGATTTCTCGTGATGAGATCTGGAGGCTTTTCTTCATCATATTTATTATTTTTCTAAACTCTCTTTCAGTGGTTTTTTGAGGTCTGCCTCCTCTGTGATTTATTTCAACATTTTGGTGTTTTATAATACGACAAATTGTGGACTGGTGTATGGAATATTTCAGTGAAATTTGTTTTTGAGACAGTCCATTCTCAAAATCTAACAGAATTCTTGATTTTAATTCAGAACAGTATTTGTTTCTTCGAATGTTTAAGTGACAAGTTAAAACGAGCTAACTTTAAACGTTTACAGTGACAGTCAATAACTGGCACAAGTAATAACTTGCCATTCGATAGTTCTCAAGCCACAGCAACAATAATATTAGCAAGACCAACGTTTAGCGGAATAGTAAACTTAAAAGACGGATCGAGAAAAGTCAGTTGCAGATGTTTTGCACTGGCTATGCGGTTGATTTACACAGACATACGCTTACATTTTTTGTTGTTTTGAAATAATTTCATTAGTTTTTGATGCTCACTAACGGCAATACACAAACATTAATCAGTGATATATTTCAATTCAATTGTCCCATTTTAACACAGTAAAAATTGCCATTTTCTTATTTGGTGCTTGCAGTTGCAGATGCACAGCACTGTATATAATATAATATAAGTTTACCAATATCGTCGCTAATTTTGTCCTTTGTTGTCTCAGTTATTATGAGGAATGGAATTATTTTTTATTTAGTGCTATTTTTTTTTTCTTTTTAGGATGAATTGGTAAAGCTGTGCGAAAATGACTCTGAAAATATAGACAAATCTAACAAGTCAGATTCTAAAGATAAAAAACCAAGTGATAAAGAAAAATCATCAGCTGATGCTGGATCACATTCTGATGTCCAAGATAATAAACTGTAGATAAACAATGTAGATAAATTTGATTTAGTGGAAATTGGACAAATTATAATATGATTATTTTTAGTTATAATAATAATTTGGTTGTATTTAATTAATATCTATAAAGTTTTTATTATTTATATAATTGGGATAGTTACCAGTTTTCTGTGTTATGGTTAAAGTAATAAAAGTTAACAATACAAACACTGGCAGATTTCTAGCCATTTTCTTATATTTTCCATTATCTGATCGCTTAACCTGGATGATTCCATTGGTGTTTGATGGGAAATTGACCCAGGTATCCATTTCTGATGACATTGATGCTCTAAGTTGCTCGGTTCTCGAGTAAAGCGCAAAAATATATTTTTTTATTTTCTTCCCAACCCATATATTCGAAGCGAGAAAACAAATACCACTCTTAAAATCAGCACAGCCCAATACATAAGTATTTTTTGTATGAATTGAGAAGCCCTTTCAGCGGTATACAAAATCGAACGTTTGAACCATTGGTTGTAGAGGTGCGTTTTCGCCACCAAAAATCGCGTCGAGTACATCAAAAATATTTAGTCCACGTAGCTTTGTTCGAGCAGCTGTCACAAACTAGTTCGTTATTAGTTTTTTAGATGACACAAATAATCTCATTGCTATTTATAATGCAGTTACCATTGACTTATATCTGGCCTAGTCTAAAATATTAATTTCAAACTAAATTTTTGAGTGCTCGAAAAAACCTATTATGTATTATCATGTTAACGGTCTGAATTCTCTTATTTTTTTGTTATAAATAAAATCGAAATTTGGAGAACGAAAGTCTCCGCTCTGGTGGCAGAAAAAGAAAACAATCCGCCTCAACGTACGAAAAAGTCGCCGCCCTGGTGGTAGAAATTTGAATTAAACAATTCGTGGTAAATAGCCAATGAAAAGTGCCGTTCGTCTGATAAAACGAGAGACGCACTCTGGGGGTAGAAATTTGAATTAAACAACTCGGGGTAAAAAGCGCCATCTACATTCGCCCGTTCAGGCGGATTCGGGGTAAATAGCGCCATCTACATTCGCTTGTTCAGGCGAATAGTTTGCAAAAGTTTGACATTTTTCTAATGCCATCTAGCGTATTTTACACGAGGTATTCTAGTTTAACCAAAAATTGAGGTTATGTAGTTTTGTATACGTATTTCATATTTGTCATTTCTAAGATATGGAGGATAAATTGGCAAATTATAGACATAGAAGAGAACGAGAGGAATTTATTGATAAAACAAAACAGACACTGAAAAATTTGATCACATTACCACGATCAAAGAATAAACCAAGACCCGATGTAAGTTCCAAACTATAATATCTAGAAGCAAATAAAATACATATGTATATAATTTTAGGATAATGAAAGTGATAAAACAAAAGAAGACCTAGAAAAACTTATTGAAGATACTCAATCTGAAACATCTGCAACTAGCGAAATTGACGCTAGTATTAATTGCTGTAGTCTTACCACTGCGCTGTATTACGCTGTGCTGTTTAGTATTTGGTGCGCAGTTTATTCCTTATGTATTAAGTATCAGTTTGGTACAGTGTATCTGATTTTATCTGGTTTGTTTGGAATATACTTCAATACAAGAACTAGGCCTAAAAAGCCAGGAGAAGTTAGTGCCTATTCTGTTTTTAATCAAAATTGCGAAAGTATCGATGGAACTTTGAAAGCAGAACAATTTGAACGAGAAATTAGATACGGCAGGTGATGTTGACATAATGCATTGCCAATAGAAATACCTGAACAGTTTATTTACAGAATACTACATGTGTAAATAGGGAAAATGATTCTAATAAATTGAACTGATTACATCATGTATAGAATAATAATATATAATAGATATATAATATACTTCTGTGATTAGGTACTGTAAAATATATTTTTAATAAATACCCAACTGTATAAAAGAGGTATTGTTTTTCTAGTATACCTGCTTGTCAATTTTTAAGCCATATTTTTACTTTCCGACTAGTACTTTAGTCTAGAAGGAAACGTATTCTATTTGGCGGATTTTTTTTTTTTTTGAGATTTCCGCGGAAATACTTATTTAGATGTCCCGTATCCATTGCAATGATTTCTGGAAAATGCATGTATGTGTGTCGGTTTGTGAACACAATAGCGCCCAAACTAAACAAGCTAAAATTTGGTATACATATTTAGAATTACCGGGAGACGAACTGGATTGTTTTTGAAACTGACACTATCTTATCCTTTAAATATGTATACAAATGTACAGAATGGGATGAGCGGTTTAGGCGATATAAGGGTTTATACTCATCGGGCGCCTTCGGTTTGTAGTAGTATGGTAATAAGCTCTTTTTTTTCTAATCAAATATATATCTAAACCGCTTCTTTCCAAAAATAAATTCTTAAAAATCCGCAGTATGTAATGTGGGAAAGGTTTTATAACACAGCAGTTATTTTGAGCAACAGTTATATTTAATAAAAATAACATAGTATACAGGGGTTGCACATTAGGTGTCAATCGCAATCATCTAATGACGGACGGAGGCTTGAAAAACATTTCTCCAATCTCATGTTACATAAATGCTGACAATGCATATGGTTCATTTGGCATAGTCTTTCTATACAATCTAAATTGAAAAGAGCCTCTCCATATCACAGATATTTAATATGATAACTAGCTAGAATGTCAACACAGCTGTTATTTCTTCAGCAAAACTGATGTGCACATTGGTGGTACATTTGTCATATCTCTAGTTGATACAACAATTCAATGCAAAGACTAGATTGCAAATTCTAATATTAAAGAAAAACCGTGTTTTTTTTTTCTTCAAATACCAAAAATATGGAAAATATTGGTCTACCAGAATTCGTAAAACATTGTAGAAAAACAACGACTCAAACACAGTAAGTTTTAGTAAATTAGGAAAATTCTTCAAAAAATTAACGAAATAATAGATATTCCTGGAATGTTTTAACGGTTTTATGGATAAACATGTTTAATTAGATTCAATATTCATTCATAAATAATGAGATAGTTTCAAAGGTAGAAAGGAACAATATAATAATATTAATAAATGTACATGACTTAGACTATAAAATATAAAATATGTTCACATTTGTTGCCTTGATAAATATTTCCTTTTATATAATAAACGTATAGAATTGTGTTATTAAATAACATGGTGACGCGGTTTTTATGTTACCATTATCAGCGCCGCCAAAGTTTACTTAAACGGCTTTGTTGGCTAGTTTGCAGCGTAGATGGTGCAGAGTCACCAGGTGGAGGTGTTGCATCCGTTGGCGGTGAAGTTCCCGAATTCCACTGATTTAACGGAATGTGGGTGAGAAACGGTTCCGGCAAGAAAACGTCCATCTTCGGCAATAGAATTATAACACCGACAGCCATAAGAATATGCCACAAGCTGTGCAAATACTTATAATTACTTTGCGTTTGAAATAACGCAAAAGTAAGCAGCGCTGTAAAGACCACAACCAAGCCAATCGGTAAATACAATATTAAATATTTCTTTCGCGGAAATAAACACTTATTCTTTTTACCGAGATATATCCAGTTTCCGATGACAATGCACGAGCCTATTACGGCTGGAATAGTAAACACCCAGATCGATGTTTTATTGTACGTAGTGCCGAAAGCTAACAGAATACAACCGGTTATGTGGCTGAGGGAGATGAATGGTTGTTGGAGGTACGCCATCGCAATTAACGTGACCCATATGGATAGGAGGCCGGAGAAAAAATCCGAGAACTGCAAAACTGACAGTTTAACGATACAATAATTAATGACATTTTCCCCTGCATCGCAAGCATGATACAAAGTGGAGAATAGAAATGTGGAGAAATAAACGACACTTTCCACATAATACTTTCGCCTAATTGCAATATATGCAGCTGGTAAAAATATTACGTTGCTTATCGTTAATAAACACATCTCCAGTACCAAGAAGCCGTATGAGGTAGCTGCTGAATCGTCATTGCAATCCCAACCTAAAAGAAAACAAGAAAATGTTTTAATTATGTATATTTATTTTGCTATCTCTGCACACTCTGTTGAGTTCAGAAAATCTAAGTTTCACAGGACTTTGCAAAAAAAATTAAGAAAACATTTCAAGTTTAATATAAAGAATTTTAATATTATTGAAAAATGTGATTTGGAAACATATTGAATATTAAAGCCAACACTATTTTCTGCAAATTAGTATGAAGTATTTTTTGATTTTATTGCAAATTTTTGCATGTGTCCCTACAGCAGAACTAACGTATTTTATGTCTTTTTGATACTTTGCAAAATAAATAATAATTATCATGGAATGCTTAATGCAAGATTATATAATAATAGCTATTAATTGAACATAAGAAACGATATGTTGGTTATTTAATGACAATTATACATCTCTAAGTAAATTTTTGTGAAATGATAAAATTAAAGATTTTTATCCGAACATTATGAGCTACCTGATACATGCTACAACATTTTTAATATCTTGTGATAGAATTCCATATCCATTGTAAACATTAAAATATTCCATAAAATTGATTATAATGTCTCTTATGCCTAGTTCATACATGTTGAACCACCCGGTATATGGTATAATATTTTGATAATCAAGTGACTGCATTCCCAATAATTGAATACGTAAACAGCAGCAATGCTTACCTTTATATTTATTGGAACATATACATGTGGAGTAAACAATTCCTTCGGTGACCATAAATATGCACCTCCCATTTTTCCCACAAGTACCACTCACGCATGGCGAAGAGCTTATATCGAACAGCACGCTGGTATTGCAAGCGGTCTCTGTCTTCTGACATGGTCCGTCACAGTCGCAATATTTCAAGCAAGATTCTCCTTTCAAGACTGAGCTCTCGCATTTTTTTCCACATAGGGAGCATGTGTCAGTGTCACACTGTTCTTCACATTCAGTAATGCATTTCTTATACTGGATCAAACATTTACTCGGACATTTACAGGGCTCACAGTTTCCACAGAACAATTTTAATGAAACATACCATTGGCCAGCTTCCGGATACGGCAACATAATTGTTGAATTGGTTATAGTTTTATTTAGGATGATTGGAGCATTATGTAAATCGCTGTCTGAGCTGCATTTATCTGGCCAAGTCGGCATTTGGAGAATATTAGAACGGATACAAGCGATTACTGTGTGATTATTCGGTTCTGGTGTTCTAATAACTTTGCCGTCTTTTTTCTCTAATCTTGGTGTAAAAGCAAGAATAAAACTCATGGTTCCTCCTGTATCTATGGCTTCGTTTAAATAGAATTTAAGGGTAGTGTAATCATCGCTTGTTAAATTAACGGATATCGGTATTGAGCCATCTTCATTGGGATGTAAGTCAAAACCATAAAAGAAACTCTCAGATTTTCCGGATCTTGATAAATCATACTCTTTATACAACATGGTTCTTGCTACTCTATCGTTATATAACGTTTTATATCTCGGAGTACCAAATAACTCGGATAAATTGGATGTTTTAAATATCGATTTGTATTTATCCTCGTTAACTGTTTCACTGGATGAAGCAAAAGCCTTTATTTCAAATTCTATCATACCAGCATCCGATAAGACCTCCGTTGATTTTGTAAGGTTTGTTAAGAAGTTAAACTCGACGTAATACCAGGAGTTATCTTGTGCCCAGAGGTGATAATATATCGGTTTTGAATCGTAAGAGTTATTGTGTACTTTAATAATACCGTTTTTCTTATTTCCTATGGAGTCAGAATGTAATACCGCGTTTAATTCATTGCAACCATTGCAGAATTTTACGGAATTTAACACCAAGACTAGTCGATCGCTGCCGTCCGACATGTAAAATTTATAGACCTGTGTTTCGTTTCGATCGATGGCTGTGTTTATTGAAACTCCTGATGTCATGTCAACAACGTAGTACTTCTGTATGTATAAGTTTGCATCAATATATGTTGAACATACTTTTGTTAAACCTAAAGAAATAGCAAATTATATAAATTTATACCCATAGAGAAACAAATATTATTCTAAGAGAATTAGAAATTTGGGGTTTCTGTATTATGTGACTACAAATGACAATAAATTTTGATTAGACTCAAATAAAAAGTAAAAATCTTCTTGACTTGTTTGATACTGCAGTAAGTGTAAGAATTAATGAATATGATGAAACCTGTTATGTTAGGCAAGTATGCAGATGTAATATTATGTTAAATGTTTGTTTTAAACGTAATTCTAATTAATGTATAATATATATTTGATTATGTATTTATAATTTTGCTTTTATTACTACATAATATAATAACAAATAATATTTCTGTATTAGGTGACTACAAATGACAATAAATTTTAATTAGACTCAAAGAAAAAGTAAAAATCTTCCTTTGAAAAAATGTCCCCAAGGTTATTTAGGTAATGTTAAAAATGACTTGTTTGATACTGCAGTAAATGTAAGAATTAATAAATATGTTAGATGTTATATGTTCTAAGAATTAATATTATGTTAAATGTTTGTTTTAATTGTAACTCTATATATTTGATTATGTATTTATAATTTTGTTTTTATTACTAAATAATATAATAATAAATAATATTTCTATATTATGTGGCCATAAATGACAATAAATTTTGATTAGACTAGAATAAAAGTAAAAATCTTTCTTTGAAAAAATATCCCCAAGGTCATTTAGGTAATGTTAAAAATGACTTGTTTGATAATGCAGTAAATGTAAGAATTAATAAATATGATGGCATCTCTTATGTTAGGTAAGTATGCAGATGTAATATTATGTTAAATGTTTGTTTTAAATGTAATTCTAATTAATGTATAATATATATTTGATTATGTATTTATAATTTTGTTTTTATTACTAAATAATATATTCTAATTATAGAATTATGAATAATCTCTCATAAATATGACTGTAAACTTTCAAATTTATTCAAAATATCCGCCTTTATGTCATCATAATACAGAAATCTGTTTCTTTTTTGTTGGTTGCTCTCAGTTGTCAATAGAGGCTTTAGTGTCGTTGCTATGCTAGTTTGGTACATTGATGCAAGAACTAACTCTCTTAGGGTTGGTTTATTCACCTACACATAAAGTGCTGTATAGCTATGTGCCAGATATGTCAAATTTCGTTGCTGTTTTACAGCTCATTCAAGTAATAGATTACCAATCATGATGGATAGAACTCGTCACTTCCCTTTTTTGTCTCATTCTACGTTCTACACACTGCCACTAATTTATTTTAGTGTTAATGTCAAAAAAAATGGGCAACAAAATAAAGTTATCTGACAAATGGCTAATGATGACCTTATAGGCAGGTGAATAAACCAGCTCTTAGAATAATATTTGTTGGGTTTATACTTAAATAAATTTTAAATTTATACAAAAAGGTGGAGTACAACATACCTGATTGTGTTATCGCTTCACTGTTAGGGTCTACAAACGGATGGAAGGCTGTAGCATAATATGAGCCGGGAGCAGGAGTCGTTATATTGATGTAATGATATTTCTTGTCCGAACTAAACTCGAGATACATTAATTTGGAAAAAGTTGAATTGTAAAACTCCGTTGGGTTTATTGAATTATCTCCATTAATAACTGGGATTGAACCATGTTTCATATATAAAATTACTTCATCCTCGTCACACGCTGAAATAAAAAAGTCAAAATTTTAACTTAGGGCTTGACTGCTAATTTTTAAGAATTTATCTTTGGAAAACAAGTGTTTCTAATAATTACGAAAAATTAGAAAATAAGACAGAACAAGAAGCATTGTTAGCATATTATTTGCAAAATAATTGCTTACGCTAACCACAAAGAAAATGCAGAAAATTCACAAATAAGCATGTTTTACACATTTGCTCACATACATTCTGTATACATATACTCAATCCAATAAAAAAATATTATTGTTAATAATAAAAGTAATAATTTTCAACAAAAAACAACATACTAAATAAAACACATAACATATATATTTTGTGTTAAGAACATTGTATTTCAAAAAATAAATAGTATTTAACAACCAAACATACTAAATCAATAACATTTTCTATATAAACTATTTTTTAATAATTTTTAAACTACATGAACAGCAACAATACTGTGTTAAGAACATTTTCCATGACATTGCATGCTTCCTGTTTATAAAAACTATTTGATGTAGCTCTAAAGTCAAGCATCGTATATACAACAAACAGATAAAATATTATCAATAGATAAATAATCCCTATATTATCTGCACCTGTATTATGACAAATATGCAAACATATAAATAATCATTTTTCTTTCATTTTATCGTATAATCTAACACATATACAAATATTTATTATCATTATACTTACCAAATATTGAAAATCTGGTTTGGTCTGCCTGAAACCTGAAGGATGCAAATTTTGTGTCTGTTGGAATATTGAAATGTATAATGGTAACATAGCTGTATCCTAAATAATTTTGTAAATAATCTGTTCGTACGCTTTTCACTAGAAATAATTCTTCTTCGCAGTTCACATTTTCCAATAAAAAAAATAACACAAAATATTTCAAAAACATCTGAAACACAATTCTATTAACTAAAACATAGGAGATTACAAAATTGGCTACATACCTTACACTAAAAGAAATTAAAATAAATTGAATAATTGGATTTTGAGATCGCCTACATGGAATATAAAACTAGGTATGTGTGGTTATAGGATTAAACGTGTCCTGAATACTTTCTTAACGAAAACATGATTACACCAATGTAATTCTCTTGAACTGTTTACGAACATTACACTACTCATATGTTATAGGTTATATGTCACAAATTGATTAGATGGGACAAATCCGGTGTATATATATTTCGGGAGAAAGAAAATAGATGGCGCACTTTTAATAGGTAAAAGCGTTGTTTGTATAAAAAAGTTAAATTTTGAGCAATTCTATGGAGATCTATGTTATAATAACTGCTTATTTTAAATAATTACTTTTGAACAAGTACTTATGTGTAGGTATAATGTGTATTTTCTTTGGTCTAAAGGTTATCCCAAATTTTCAATAAAAATCTAAAATTAATAACAATTTAAAATAACGTAGGTAATAGAAAAACAACACAGTTGTAGAAAATTATAAAACTTTATTTATCTCAATAAGATAATAATACATTTATGTACAATAATTAGCATACAATTCATTCAAATTTATAACTGATTGTCAACTCAGAGAAAACAAACTTAATACCATTTTACCAATCTTTAATATTTTCTAAAACTCCCAGCTGTCTAACCAACGTAAACCATACATTGTTGAGTTTGCTTCGTTGGCGTGCGGTCCATTCATTCCATATGCTAACGGTGAGAAGAGAATAAAACTATATACTAGCGACGATAATATGACAACCAAAGCTGTGTGGTATAGAGTTGGAGATATTTTTTGGGGAAGTATGACAGAAATCTCCTCGAGTATATAGTCCAAAATAATACCTATAAAAATAAATTTAGTATATACTTAGTATTGGTTGTAAAAAATATAACTGCCACATACACAAATGTCCTAGCTTATCAGTTTACCATTGGTAACTTTAAATAATTAATAATACTTTATTAAGTGATTAAGATATACAGAAGGTATACAGAAAACGGAAAAAATCAGGATACAGTTTTCACCAAAAAAGTTTTAGAAAATAGAAGAATTTTGGTCTTTATGTTGACTACCCAAACAATTTCATCTAATATTCTTTCTCCTTATCTCAAGACATTAGTTAACACAAAAAAAAAAGAAACTGCAGATGATTTAAAAAATGAAACAATATTCTAAATTAGCGAAACTAAAATCGGAAGTGTCTGATTTACAGCATCAGCTTCTCAGAGAGAAGATATTACAGCAAGAACTTCTGCACCAATTTCTGCTTCATACAAGAGATAAATACGAACTCAACACAGAAATAATTACATTAAAATAAAAAATCAATCAAGATGATTTGCATTATCGTATTATCGCATTATCGTCGACCTTGTACCTCAATAATAACAAAGTTACCAATGGTGACCCAATAACTTTGGACACACGGTATACACACTGTACTATATAAATATTTATACCTGTAATCATAGAGTTGAACAAAACTGCAGGAAAATAATGATGGAAGTACAGTACTCTACCCATTGCCCAAAATGGAATATAATGCAACATCCATCCTAAAAATAACCAGGAACAAGCGACTAATTTTCGCCTTTGAGATTCTGCAACAAAAACAAGGTTCTACATGTACAACAAACACAAACAAATACAAAATTTGTGTTAAAACATTTAAATAATACATACCAGTAAATGATGCAACATATCCACGTCTTTGTTTAATAGCAGTTACAAGAAAAACTACCAAAAATATTGCTAAAAATACTAAGTTTGACCACCATATAACAGGATTGCCTAACAGGTAAATTCTGTAATTTGATCCAGAGAAGAATTGTCCCTAGAATAAAAAAAATACGTACATATAAAAATATATATACCAAACTAAACTCTTAGAATATTGTATATTGAATATTGATTTATGACAATCCTTACCCGATAATTAATAGGCCATTGCCACGGCCTTGAAGTGATCTCACCTTCCTTGGGTTTTAAGCCAGCGTTGCCTTGAAACATCACAGCGTGGGATTCAAGAAAACGTTCGATAAAACTGGGAGCGTAAACTTCAAAACTGACATTTTCCACTAGAACAAAAGTTGTACAAACCAAAAAAAAAAAATATCATTATTTGGCCATACGTTTATCAAAAATATTCTCTTCGACATTCCATATAGCATGGGGATCCCTTAAGTTGGGATTGCAAGACACTTCTTGTTGTTCGTAACCCCACTTCGGCAATTGTTTTCCACTTGTAGTCAAAATGCAAGTTTGAAGATAGTGTATGAGTTTTAATTTCGTATTTACTGCAGTTAGTTCAGTACCATCCTTGGCACCTATCACCACTATCTTCCAAACGTCATTTGCATCACCCGTGCCATTCTACCAACATTACAAACGTATTAATTAACATTTAAATTTAAGAAAAATATGTTTAAAATGTCTGAGAGGCAGCTGTTACGTACTTCACCATAACCAGTAACTTGGAAGTGCTTTTTCGTTATGGGTGCTGGTTCTTTGTGTGTGTGAAGATTACGTCTGGTTGGGATATGTTCCAAACGTACTAAATCTCCACTTTTTACAATTTCAATGCCTTCTGTTGTCTCACTGTTATATTTTTTAATTAACCATTTGTTATTGTCGTCTTTATGTGTATAGGTGGTAATCTAAAACAAGAAATACTTAAAATCTGAACTAATAAAAAAAAGATTTTTGACCTGAGATGGACAACCCTATTTATGACTTACCTGTTGTTGCCTAGCCCCAACGCCTTCTGGGTAGAGATGGTAATGGGAATGTAAATAACCACCGCCAGTTCGGTGATTTTTTAATGTTATTGTAGCTCCGTATGCCACTTGCCTAGGCATACTAGCGTTATGTAAACTATTACCAACTAATTGGGACTGAAAAGCTGAACTATAGAACCCATCTCCGTTGCCACTATAATTTAAGAAAAAAACATAATGAATTGTTGTAATTATAAAATTTTGAATATGGTACTGACCTTTTATTTAGAACTGTTAGGTGTATATAAAAAAATATCATATACAAACAAACTGGCCATACGATAAGCAACAACCCTCTGGCAATTAAGTGTTTAACTGTGACTGCCTAGAAATAGAAACAGAACAAACTAAGAAACTACGAAAATCAGCATCAATTTTAATTTACTTGGTCGCCACCATAAAATAAAACTTTTATGTAACCTATTTTTTTTTTTTTTTTAAGATATTCAGGTCTGAAGAATTCAACTTATATTTATGATTTGAAAGTATTTTCCGCGTTTTCCTAAAAAAAAAAAGCATGGATATACAAGCATCTGACGCCGGTGGCTGATTTATTTGTAATCATTTTTAAAAAAAATAATTATTGTTCAATTATCGATATTTTTATCTCATTTATTACTCATGGCAAGTGTTGAATTATGACAAGGCATGACAAAGTCGTTTATTACGCTATAATGGAAGCAGCCCTTGTAGAAATTTTCGGAAAAACTTCAGAATAAGTCATAACATTAATTTCGTTTTCTTCTCATTCATAACGTTCTTATTCTTAACTCTCTTAATTTTGATCCCATCTTGCAAAAATTTTTTTTTGTTCCGGATATTTCTCGTTAAATGTATTAGTTTCTCACTAATATGTCAAAAAAAGGGATAAAAATGTTGCATGAATAAATTGCATTGCAAACCATAAACCACATCAAAGTATGCAACACACAAATGAAGCTCATTTTGCATTGGAAAGTTGCGCTTCTCGTTCGTGCTGCTATCTTTACGCTTTCCATACACCACTTATCAGATAGATACAATCCGAAGATTTTTAGGTATCACATCTCACTGTTTTCAATTGCCACACATTGTTTTGTATTTTTTTAGTAGTAAATAAAGACTGATTTGTTTTTATGTTCTAAGTTCATTAAAACCCTTTCCTCAGTCGTTATCAAAAAACACAATTCTTTGTTAATGTATGAATAAAATGATAAATAACGATACGTAAATTGATTTTAACAGATCTTTGAGAAGTATTTATCTGTTATTTTCTATGGCAGTGCCAGCGACCACAGAACAAACCACGTTAATATTCATATACTTTATTGGTCAGACATTTTACAGGATAGTAAAGAACAGATAATGTATAAAGAATAAGATTTTGAAAAGAAAAAGGAATCGATAGTTAACAAAAAGTATGGAGAATCATACCAAAAAAAGATACATTCAATCACTATCAGTCAAAAAATAAATAACAAATGTTATATAATATAACAGCCTAACAACACTTCTCTTACAAATTCTAAAATAAATTATAATCTACATTGGCTATCTAAACATTATATCACACTTTTTGACTCCTTTGGAACTTCAGCTTCGGCAATTTCAGGTTTACTTCCATCGTCCGAATTCTTCTTAAACAATATCCCAAGAACGATTCCCATAAACAATATTAATCCCACTTGAGAGTTCGATATGAATTTGTTCGCACAATCGGTCGGATTATCCATGTTTAATGTAGTAATTTGGGAGGCAATGTGAGTGGCAACCAGACCAATAGAAGCATAGTAAGGCCAAGTTTGATTGGCCATTATCCCCGAGACTATCAAAGAACCAATCATGGTTGAGCTAAATCCTGTTAACCAGAGTTTGGTATTGTTTCCAAACCGTAAAGCAGTAGATTTTATCCCCAGGATCATATCATCCTTCTTATCTTGATGAGCGTATATTGTATCATACAAAATTGTCCAACAAACCCCCGCCAAATACAAAGGGAGGCACACTGGACCGTTAACGTGTCCCTGTACAGCGCTATAGCCAAGTAGGGCCCCCCAATTAAACGTAAATCCTAAGATAAGTTGCGGCCAATATGTTACACGTTTCATCAAAGGATAAGTAACAACTAAACCCAAAGAACTAGCCCCTAAGAAAACGCTATACCAATTCAACTGCATTAAAACCATTAATCCAAAACTTAATTGCACTGCAAGAAACGACCAAGCCTTCTTCATATCAAGTTCTCCATTCACCAAAGGTCTGGACGCGGTTCGAGTGACCTTCCCATCGATATCTCGGTCCCACATGTCATTGATGGTGCACCCGGCGCCACGCATGATCAACGCCCCAGTTCCGAATAACGCTAGCATGTAGGGGTCCGGAAAGCAGCCAGGAGCTGCAGCACTTGCAATACCCCAGCTGCATGGCCAATAAAGTAACCACGTACCAATCGGTTTATCGAATCTTGCTAGTTTGAAGTACGGCGCAAGGGATTTTGGTACATTCTTAACGACCCTAGCGGCTAGTTTTAAATCTTTCGGGTCGATATCGTCGTTCGTACATCGTTCTAGTTCTAACTTGGTTGTTGTGGACTTGTAGCGAGTTCGAACGTAATTTGCTGGTAGTGTTTTCAAAATCCTAACCTCACTTATTATATAACGAGCCGCTAGTCCCCTGTTTAGCTTGCATATATTTCTTATATGCGACATGTTGAGTGGAGTTGAGCTATTCACAGGCTGTGATATTCATTTCCTTCAAAAAGGAAATAAATATGTACAAAATGTACCAAGCTCGAGCTGCATTTCGACTATTTTGATAAGGTTAGGAGAGAAAAAAAATATGGCCGATGGCACACGATAGACGATGCATAAGAGCTAGTGTTCATATGAACTAATTATTAATTAAAGCGTTGGTATTTGAATTTATACTTATATTTGCATTATTGTTACACCCACAAGGGTTAATATAAAAGGATAAAGGATAAATAACGGATATTGCTATGCAACATAACCTATTTCAAGAGGCTTAATTATGCAAATTTATTTGCATTGTCATGGTAAATGATATTTATGCAAAAAATGCATACATTTAATAGCTATAATAGTTATAATAAATTTAATTTAAAATACACTAATTATTATTCACTATCCACGGTGTCCTTGCCACAACAGTGAAAATCGCGGATAATCCGAAAAAGACTAAAAAATGAGGTGTAAACATGACAAAAATGTTGGTAGTTAAATAAATACATTTTGTACTTCTATTGTGTTTGGAATAATATACAATGATCAAATCAAAATTACATTGTGTAAGATGCATAAAGATTTGACTTCATTATGAGCTGCCCAGTTAGAGCATATTTTCATTTCTATATGGCATGAAGACTTTTAAGCACCTAAAAGTGATTTTAAGCAAGAGTACATTTTTGGATGCCCTCCTAGTATTTACATTTTATTTAGGACATATTTTCAGTTTTTTAGAGCATATTTTCTTATTTATAGGGCATATTATAAACGCTTAAAAAAGTTTTTTAGAGCATATTTTTGGTTGCCCTAGTTATTACGTATTATTACCATGGAATTGCTAATTTTTGACAATAGGTTTTGATTATGTACCCAATAACAAAATTCTTATCAAATTATTCCATTCGTCTTAATTTACTCCAAATAGAAAAACAAACAGCTTATGTGATATGTACATCGTTCTTCATTTTATCTATATGAAATCTAATGATTAGGTTATTTTTTCTATGTAAAATGCACATACAGTACAACTTCGATAGATCGGACACTCTCTAGTACGGACACTCCAGTAATCCGAACGCTCTTGTCAACCGGACATTTTAGAAATTTTACCTCGCTAGTTTGGACACAAAATATAATTTGCAGTTAAAACCAGGTAGAAAATACCAAAGTATTGTTTAACATTAATGTCTTACTGTGAAGCAACCGGATCACATAAATTGCCACTTAATATTAGCAATAGCGGCAAATCTAGATGCTTTTAAATGCAGAATGAGCTCAATACCAGTTGTGTACAGGGCGTCTGATAAAGGACGGATGAGTAGAACATTGCTTACTGAATGTTTCGAAAAATATTTTAAGCCTGAGGTTAAGACATTTTTAACAGGGGTTAACAGGCCCCAAAAAGCTCTAATGTCGATGCTGCCAACGCGTTTTCTTTGGGCATCAGGTGGTCTGCAGAAAACAATTTTCCCATGGAAATCCTGCTTCTCAAAAGGCCCAGAGAAAAATTTACTAATGTAGCTGTATCCAAAAGAATATAAACAAAGATTGATATATTTTAAAAAAATAACTGAAATCTTTTGCTTATTTTATCCATTTATGTTCAGAATTTAGTTTTTAATTTTATGTTTTAGTTATATGTGACCTCGGATGCGAAAAGGGACCTATCGTGCGAAAATAACGTGCAGCATAACGGTACATATCGGAAGAGACCTTACGTGCGAAAATATTGTGCAAGATAACGTTACGACAGGTCCCTTTTTGCGTCCGGGCTCACATATATTCAAATATTCCCAGTTGTTTTCATCTTCATCATAAAAAATGACCCTTTCCAACAAAAGAAAAAAACCTCCAGTGATCCGGATACCTCAATAGTCCGGACATGGTCAGGAACGATATATGTCCGGATTAGCGAAGTTATACTGTATTAACATGTGAAAAATTTAGGACTGTGGGTTACAACATGATTATGTATATACAGTAGACTAGTGGAGCACCGATTATCCGGGAGTGCCGCGCAATATTGTTTTATAAATTATATTCGGATAAGAAAAATTGGATAATTAAATTTTTCAATCAAATACTTAAAAAATATACACATCAAATATGCATTAAAAAGCCAATATATGCGCTACAGCTATGCAAATATGTAAAAAATGATAAAAATATGCATTAAAAATATGCAAAATTATTAAAATATGCATTTATATCACATTTTGGTAGAATATGCAAAAATATGCCGTAACAAATATGTCTTAAAATGTTCGGCTTTCTCTGAAACAGATTTATATCTAATCAATTTCATGCTAGGGGCACAGAAAAATGATATGCCCTTGCATAATTTTGGTTGCCCTAATAAAATAACATACTTAAGCATACTTACAATCGGTTTGGATAGGTCCCCTAAAATATTCCATAGATCTGCAACAGTCATGAGTCCAACCAGGAGTATTACAAATAAACCGACGAATTTGACCGATATACAACAGGATAACATTGTTCCTGTAAATGTTAACCACGCGTACCAGGTTTTTGAAAATGGTTGTATTCTGCTTGACGATACTTTTACTGCCCCTAATATAGAAGCCATCATAAAACACAACAGTATCGGATCCAATAGAATATATTGTGTTAAAGTTAATAGCCCAACATCTATAACAAAGAATTTTTTTTAAGTTTTAAGCCTTAAAACATAGAATGGAGCTTACCAAACAACACTAACAAAGCTGATAATCCCGAAGCTATTACAGACTGTGTTAATTCATCAACTATTAAGTATGTTGAAGGTATCAATGTTGCTCCCATTGCAGTACAAAACTAAAATAGTAAATTTTATAATATACACCCAGCGTCAAAAAAAAAACACCCACCTCTTTTCTAATCTATGGAGGATTTGATGATTCTTTGAGCAAATGACAAAACTTTGAAATTCTTCCTAGCTAATGCAATTTTTAAAATAATTATTTCTACAACTCTTATGATATGCGTAACCTACTCAGTTTTAAAGTCAAATTAAATGGCAATGAATTGGCATTTGTTTTATTTTGATACGTTAACTGTCAAAGGAAATACACTGTTTTCACTTAAAACTTGCACATTTATGTTTACATCCTGTTGAAAAAACTGAAAGTTAAATTTAGTAGGGTTATCATATCAAAATGAAATAAATGCCTATTAACATAACATTGCTAATTAATTTGGTTTTAAACTGAGTAGTCAAGAACTTGACCAAGGTCCTTAATTTTAACAGGATGTTCAAAACAGACAAATTACAACAAATTATTAGGTGGGTGTTTTTTGTTTATTTGGGCTGAGTATATCAACCAAACTTACAATTCTCATGCCGACATAACTGACATTCTCATATTTATCTCCCGGTTTATCAAAGGGAAAACTTCCATCATAACCAGTTAAATATCCAGACAAACCGATAAGCATCTAATAATAATAAATACGTTATAAATTTAAAGAGAAACAACCTACGGAATAAGAACAACCTTTCCTAAAGGTGGATGAACGTCAAAGAAGAACGTTCTGTTAATATACCAACTGCCCATTTTTCCAAAATGTGTTTCATCCCAACTAAAAAAGAATATATCATGTAATGTTTACGTTGTATTTAGTTTAAATAGATTGCTACCATATATGTTCGGGTTCTGTTACTTTATAAAATCGAACGACAAGCGTTAAAATACATATTGTTCCAAAAATTATCCACCACGCTCTGCAAAAAAAATTACATGAGATGTATAACATAATAAAATAGCCAATAAAATAATACAGTACCTGTTGATATTTCCAGACATTGTTTCTCTCTCTCATATGGTTTGATGTACATATGTATATTTTAATACATTACAAAAATGTAAATGAATGGATAATTTCTTTTATAATTACTGTATTAGTATTAGTCATTACGTCAGAAAAGAAAGTTTTACAGACATATAACTGTAAATAACTATTTGGAATGTTTTGAGGTAGGTATTCTAATGCTATTTTGATGAGGTGTCATTACTGCCAACATAAAAAACTGACACTGCAACTGTCAGTCATGTGTCAAACTCACATTGCAGTATATTATTAAATTAGTCGTCACGTGCCAATAGATAAAACACAAACGATTTGAATTGGTAATATAGATAAAATTGATATAAAATATTCGCTTTTGCAAAATAATATGGAGCTATGCCGACCAGGGTTGCCAGATCTTACAAATGCCGGAGACAAAAAACTTAAAAAAAGGATTTTGTACTTAAAGCCTACACTATTTTTTACGGTTATTTAGTTATTTACATCAGAGCGGGACTCGTTGAGGCAAATTGGCGTGTCGGACATCTGGAATTAGGGTATTGGAGATCTGGAAACACTACCCAACTTGCATTTATTTTTTTATGGCTTTTTAGGTTGCCTGCCTGCTTGTTAAACAATTGACAGATGAAGCTGTAATATATTTAATATTTAAAACTCAAGGATATTCTTTTAATTCAACCGTTATGATATCTAGTAACAAGTTATCTGTTATATAATCGGCTTACGAATAAATTATTCATAACAGAAATAAAACCAGTTTAATCCTAGTATAGTGACAGCATTCCTTTGTTGATATTTCACCACTGTACATTCCGTCTTTAGCTGGCGTTGTACGCGTTTTGCGAGAAGGTGCTGGATCAATATTTATTCCGAAAAACAAAAGATACCTGCGATGTCAGTAATAGGAAAGGTGAGATTTGAGAAACTCAATCACTATAATTTTATTACCTTTTTGTCTTATCCTGTTGTTTCAACGCCCTCCCCTCCTTCAAATAATAAAATTAAAAATCTTTTAGCCTGTTTTGTATTCATATTGGAGGAGTTCATGCAGTTGGAGGGTGAGAATAGGTAATGTGCATTTAATACTTTAATACAGTATTTATGATAATTATTATTAAAAGTTTATTATAATTTTAGCCTTGAATTTAAAAGAGATTCCTTACGACATCAAACCGGTTTCCTTGATAAAATCGGGAGGGGAGCAACATTCAAATGAATATCGAGAAATTAATCCTATGGAACAGGTTCCTGCTTTACACATTGACGGTCATACATTGGTAGAGTCTTTAAATATTCTTCATTATCTGGAAGAAACCCGTCCTCAGCGACCGTTGCTACCACATGACGTTATCAAAAGGGCAAAGGTGATTATATATAAACTCAAATTCCCTCACAATTTTTCAATTTTTAACTTTACATTATTTTAGGCACGAGAAATATGCGAAGTGATAGCATCCGGAATTCAACCATTGCAAAATTTAATCGTATTAATTCACGTCGGCGAGGAAAAGAAGAACGAATGGGCCCAGCACTGGATAACGAGAGGTTTTAGGGCGGTGGAAAAATTGTTGTCGGCAAGTGCAGGGAAATATTGCGTCGGGGATGACATAACAATAGCCGACTGTTGTCTGATACCGCAAGTATTCAACGCTCGCAGATTTCACGTAGATTTAAGACCCTTTCCGATTATATTAAGGATCGATAGAGAATTGGAAAACCATCCGGCATTCAGAGCGGCTCATCCAAGCAGTCAACCAGACTGTCCGCCGGAAGCAACAAAATAATTGTTTAAATTACAATCAGACTCTTTCAATTTGGTTTTTTCCACATGCTTTTATATACATATCAAATTTTAGATGCGTAGGAGTGCCAAAAGTTATTGATTTTTATTATTTTTTTTTTTAAATATATTTTATTATAGTTTTTAAGGTTCAAAACAACACTTTATTAGTATATAGTTATTATGCGGTTTTCATTTTGTGGAATACTCAGTAAAAACAAATTGTTATTATCATTGAAAGAGTTATGTATGCCATGATGAAAGTACAAAGAGAAAACTTTTAATTGTTAATTTTTTATATATTGAAATCTGTAGGGTACTAAACTTTTTGTATTTTCTATGAAATAAAGTTGTAGAGTATTATCTTTTATCTACACAAAGAGATATTTTTTTAACTTTAATTATTGTAGAATGCTGCTTAATAAATATTACTATTACCAAACTCTGTTGTATTATTGTAACTCCTCTTTATTGAAACCATTTCATTTTTTTTACATCACATACATTACACAATTGCATCCGCAAAAAAGACTAGAAATTTTATACTACACTTTATCTACGGACGGAAAAAGTCATTGTAGCATTTTGTGGAAACAAATGTAGCCCGTGCCAATGGTATGATTTCACTATTTATCACAGATATTTGAGAACAAATTAAAAAATGCCAGTCAAATATTGAAAAGAAATATTTTCACTCAATACTTAAATAGCATTTTCTTTGATTGCAATGATGATGTCAGTAACATTTATTCCTTTAATTATTCAATTTAACATAACATTTGCTTGGGATTATGAAAAGCAAGGTTATCTTTGCAATAAAATAAATTTATTATATTGAAGTGTATTTAAATAGTACCGAATTTAAAAAAAAACTGTATTTTCGATTTGATGTAAGAAGAAGAAATCCTACTTGTCAATACAGTTGACAATCGAGCATCTATCAGATTAAAAAATTATTAATCAGGAAATTCAACCAGGGTTGCTATTTTTGACCGTTCGCTAAGATCAAGGTCGCTCGTATTCGTGTGAATACGAGTGACCTTGAACGTGAATAAAACATCTATTACTTGAATGAGTTCTACAACACGTCAACAAAATTTGACCTATTTGGCACATAGCTATACAGAACTTTACGTGTAGGTGAATAAATCAGCCTTGAGATTTCTTTTTTGGTAATACATTTGTAATAATAAGGATTGGTTTATTCGCCTACACGTAAAGTCCTGTACAGCTATTTGTCAGATATGACAAATTTTGTTGCTCTATTACAACTAGTACAAGTAATATGTATATGTAAGATGGAAGTGTACAAAACGCATCTCTTACTTTTTCTTTCAGATTCTGCACCCTGCCATCACTATATCTAAGCTGTTAACTCTAAAAATGGGGCAACAAAATCAGCTTATCCGACACATACCTTACTTATACAGGACTTTATGTATAGGTGAATAAACCAGCCCTAAAACTCATATAACTTAAGGCCGGGTTTATTCACCTACCCATAAAGTCCTGAATAGGTATCTGTCAGATAAGCTGATTTTGTTGGCCCATTTTTAGATTATTAAATCTAAAAATGGGCCAACAAATAAGATGTACTGATGTCAGGTGCAGAATCTGAAAGAAAGATCAAGACATGCGTTTTGTACACCTCTATCGGAAATACTATGTCACTTTATGGGTAGGTGAATAAATCCGGTTTTAGTGTTTCAACTTTTAATATTCCAGATGTTTATCAATATTTATATCGTTGTTACTGACGGCGACCAAAATCATGATCGAAATGTTGAAGAATTAAAAAATATACAGATAAAAGTGGATTGATTCTCAGTATATAAAATACCAATATTCGTAAAATAAAATAGCTGTAATATTTACCCAGAAAATTGATTTAACAAAATATTTGCTTGCCTTTTGTAAGGTGTTGTTTTCTAACATATTTTTTACAAAGAAAACAAACCCTCTAATTTTATAAAGAAATCTGAAGAAATCTTTTATTTTTTTCCAAAAATTAATGTTTTTTTATACTACTCGTTTTTCCAATGAACATTTCAACTGTGTACGAATCATCGAGTTGAATGTATACTAATAATCATTCATTACTAGTATACATTTAACTCGATGGTACGAATATGTATGGATAGATTCAATTGATTGTGAAAAGACAAAATATGAGGTTGATGATGATAATAAGACGATATGATGTATGGCACTATGGATTTTATTGAGTTACAATGTGTTTGACAATGCTGTGAATAAACCTTACTTAAAGAGACACGTGAAGTTTACAACATGCCATCTGCAACTAAGGTAAATTACAGATAACACGCGTCGCAAAAACGTTTACACAAATTAACAAAATAAGAGAACGTGACCCGCTTGTTTTCCATTTCTTGTCATGCTGGCATAAAGAATTCATTCAAATCATCCTTTAACATAGTCTGTGGTCCATGCAACTTCAGTATGTCAGCATAACGCCAAAGATTACAGAAAAAGTAACGACCAAAATTTACAAACCAAAGTATTTCTGTGCTTAATAATGCAATCACAAATTACAGGTGGATAAAAGTAACATAGTAATTTTAATATTTAGCTTATTAATGGTAACTTATTTGAGAACGAGAGGTCAAATGACCTTACTACTACCTTTGACCATTGGTCAGAAACATCCCCCCGCATTTTAAGGTACCAAACACCTTGCCCAATTAGTATTAAGTGACTACAGATTGTTTATATCTCTATTAACAACTTGAACATTTAAATTTACGCATATGCAGAACTCCCGAAGTAGTTAAAAATATGTTTTTTGGTAGACATATTTCTGCAACCCACCATCTGTCTACAAATTTGATTTGTTGTTATATAAATTTTGAATGAATTTTACGCGATGTAGAAAGAAAATGGTATGGTTTTTTTATATGATCAATTCTATCTACAATCATGGCTTTGCGTTAGGTCCAATGTAGACGTTCTTTCATGACAATGTTTTGAATATTTAACTCCGTTCTATAACTAAAATTTAATATAAATATTGCACAGAAGGTATACAGGGTGTCACAATTGTGTCTCCGAACGATAACACAGTTATTAATCAAGCTATTTGAAATCTATTTTTTTCTATATTGATACGACACTTGTCGATCTGCTGTTACAATGGTGAAGTGGCTATTTTGTAGACGCTCTACTAATAACTACGCTATCGTTATTGAACACACTATAGGGGACTCTGTATATGGTAAAAATGTGATGAAAGACCGTCGCCACAGTGACTGTATACCGCTTGTTTCTTTTATCACAGCAATTAATGTATGTATTCATCAATGTCGAACAGTTTTTATTGTACCAAAGTATGAGGCGCTCGTTTCGGAAGGTGATAAGCGCTTATATAACTTCCAGAAAAGAATGAATACATGCTGTATATACGTATGGAATTTTCCGAATTTGATTTCTGTGAATTATATATCCTAATTATAATTAAGCGATTAATGTATGTCATATTATTGTTTTCTTTTCTTTTTCCCCTAAGTGCTACACACACAATGACAAATACACTTAGACAATGAAACTATGTATTTCCATGTTAGTTAGAACCTTGCCGTCGACACAATCGACTCAATAAAAAAATAAACTTTCTTTATTATTAAATAATACATCATCCTTTTCATTAATATTAAACTTTAAAACAAAAAAAATCTGTATATCTGCCCATTACCAAACAAGAACTATTTTGTTTTATTATAATACGGAATGCCACGTAACCACATCAAATAAATCTATGACCAGCATAGACTTTAACACTAAATTTAATGTAAGCAAAATGATATTATCAAATAACCATTCATATACCTACAGTATATATGTTAATTGAGATTTCTGTCCTTGCATACCAAATATGAAGAAATTGCTTTACAGATAAAAACTTTATGTTCAAGAGTGAAATTTGACAACACTTTTCATTTAACATATAGACTGTACAATCCTTGTTATTATTTCTGGCAAAAGTGTAGCCCAATGTTCATAATTTTTCATTAAAACTTTCAGTGCTACCAAAAGCATTGCTCGCATCAGTCTAATTTGAAACATGAAACTTTTTTTTTGTTAAATGAGAAGTTTGTATTTATGGCTGTATTAGTAGAGTCAAAGATTAGGTTTCTGTATTACTTGACAAGAATTACAAACAAATTACATTGCTCCTCAAGACCAAAGTGAAAAACTTAATAATTATTAAACTCTAATAATTTTAAAACTTAGAAAAACGGACAACATGACAAGAAATGACCAATTAATTATGCTGACACAATGACAATAATGTTTAAAGTTTACGGACAATTTGTGAAAATCATCAAGCAGCAATTATAAGGATGGGTACAAATTCTTTTGTGGTGCGCATGGAAGCTATTTCTATCACTATTTCTACATTATAATACATGCACAGTAGAATTTATGAGGCATTTTTTTGCGTCTGAAAAAAGTTCTTATTTACGCTTAAAAAAAAGTGAAAACTTCCTTTAAAAAATATAGCAACATTAATAGTTTAACTATTTCAGTGTGTGGATGTGCTTTTTTTGTCACACTATTTCAGTGTGTAGAAGTGTTTTTTTGTCATGCACAATAGAACGGCATTTCCCCACCTTCTTTCTTGAAAATTTGATATTGGTCCGCGTAAATCGCTATGTGGAGCATAGAAGCTTCGGCAACAAAACCATTAAGACGGTCTTAATCATGCCTGTGTGCCGAATCTTGTGTATGATACATAGATATCTTATATATATGCGATATATGTGGTACGATTACGAGCATTCCCCCACTCTTTTTTTCACAAAAGAGCACTGTGTATAATATGTATGTTTTTCATGAATGTACCCTTACATCCTTACAACTTTAGAATTTATTCAAAATGCCCGACCTTTATATCTCTATAATACAGAAACCTGTTCCTTTTTAGTTTGAAAAAGTATCAACGCTATGCTATACCTTTGATAATTTGTTACACATACACTGTCAGATCCGGTGCACATCAAGGACACATTTTTTTCCAAAATAACAAAATGTGTTCTATGTGTGCGGATTTTATGAAAACCGAAAAGTATTAATGTATTCTTTAAATACTCTTGGTAATACTGATCGAAAATCATTACATTTATGGAAAGTTATGAATACCTGGTAAAATCTGATAATATCGTAAATATTTTCTGAGTTAACGCATGACTTGTATCAATTAGTCAACGGCTTGCGGGCGTCCTCTAGTTCATGTTTTAAACATTAACAATATCAACAACATGCGATAACAACAATATATAATTTGTTTTATAATTTATGTATGTATTATATATATTTTAGACATAATTTGAAGTGTTAACAGTTCAGACGGAAAGAACTTTGCTACTCTATGATCCTATATATACATACTGTGTGTTATGACCTTGATTGTGTGTCTGTCGTCACCAGTAAAAGTGATACTGTGAAGCGAAAAATAAGCGACAACTATATTAATGTCTCCATTATGTTTAGAATAATTCAAAATTTTAGGTATGTATATTTACAGAAAGAAGACATTTACAAGGAGTCACAAAACAGGATCTCGGTATCAAAAATACCGGAATACCAGATTAAAAAGATGTATTGGATATATCCAAACCGGTATTTTCGATATTTTTCGGTATTTTAAGATGCAAGAAATCCTACTTGTCAATCATGTCAAGAAGCCAGCATTAAAGCTATCAATAAAATAAGAACTGTTATGTTGCCCATTTAATAAGTGCTTAAAATTAGAGGATAATACAGTTAAAAAGAAACAAGAATCTCAACCAGGCCCATTGTTATAAAAAATAGCGAGTTTAGATGAGTTTTTATCTCATATATTGTGCTGTACTAGGTCGAAATAGGTGTATTTTGGCAAAACATTGTTTAGAAAGGAACAATAAAACTGACTTTGATAACGTTACAAGTGTAAACTTTTTTTTGTAATAAAAATAAAACACAAATAACTTTAAAATCAGAAAAATTTTTGAAAGTTCAAATTCTTTTAACTTATTAGTTTTTCAAGTTTTAATATTTTACATGTTTCAATATTAAACCGTTGTTACTAACGGCAAAATTGTGATCAAAATATGAATAATAGAAAAAGAACATTAATGCAAGTGGGTTCCCAAAATATTTTCGAATTTATTAGACTTATATTGTTAAAATCAGTTTTAAAATGAAACTAAAAAAAATCACCTACACGTAAAGTCCTGTATAGCTATGTGTCAGCTAAGTCAAATTTTGTTGGCATGTTACAACTCATTCAAGTAACAGATTACTAATCTTTTCTTTTGTTCACATTCTACGCATTGCCACTTTCTGTGTTAACGGCAAAAAATGGGGCAAGAAAATCAACTTATTTGGTATATAGCTAATAGCTATAACAGGACTTTACGTGTACCATATCTTAACTTGATTCATTTTATTTCATCGATTATGCTTCTAGTCTGAATAAAAGCTAGCAGCACATAATTTTCTGCAAATACCGAAAATGTCGAAAAAATACTAGTATACAATTCGCAAAAGGTAAGGGTGACATCGCGACGTTTAATTTACAACAGGTACAAACATGTATTACAAGCTTTGACAGAAAATTCTGCTTTGTATTATTTTCATCAAAGATATTCAGTGCAATATCAGCAACAGTAAATAGCTCATAAACTTAAATACTATTAGACAATTTTTTTCTCAATGATTGGCAACACTTACATACCATCAATGTATATTTTTAAGAAACTACTATATCCAATATTTATTAAATTGATTTAATTTTTAATTGCTATCATTTTTCATTCTAAAGAACAATGATCAAGTTAGAGTATTCATTTGCATTTATATACAGCACAATCCTTCAAATCCAGCCTTTCAAAATATCCAAGTTTCCAAAAAAATATGTTTTTGTTTTAAACAAATCCATTGCTAGTTTTCAGATTATATCTATTTGATTTGGTAGTTTTATTTGTATGAAATTAAATTTTAATTGTATTAAATTGGGATTGAATGTTGAGTTTTTCTTAAGGTATCTCTCAAGGTCACTTTGCACTTCAATATGCACACATTTGCGTTTTCAATAGAAATCTTATAACTTTCAGCTAGCTTTGACTATTCCTAGTGCTCTCTAGCCTACTGTGTCTAATTGTAATCATGTCACCGATGGTAATTACCGATAAAATTAACAAATAAAGTTGGAAACTAAACACCATATCACAGAGTATTAAAAATATTTAACAATTATTATAATGTATTATTTTTTCTGTGACGTAACATTTGTTTTTATATGCAATTTCAAAATGAACTAATGAAGATTTTGGACTTGTTCCTATCACTGCCAAGACAATGGACTAGAGAAGAACATTTATATTGTTCTAGACCACATTATATATATACGTGCCAAACAATTTATAATAAATCTTTGCGAAATCACATGTTCTTTCAGAAAAAAAAAATGGATTTTATAACGTTAAACTTAATGTATGTATAAACTTATTGTATGTTTTTCAATTATTCCCCTACATATTATCTAGTTATGAACAATAAAAAATAAAATCTGAACATAATTCTATGTTAAATCAAAAACCATAACGTAAACGAATGTAAGATATAAGTGGCATCTAATATACATATACACTCATGTGACACAAAATTACGCTGATAAATTAACTCCCTTTGTGTTAAATAACAAAAAAAAAACTAAACTAAAATGTTATATAATCGACTGCATTTTGTTGATTAATCGATATCTCAATGTAAGAAGGTCTTTGTCGGAATGCTCAGTTTTTCAGCGTAATTATGATTACAAAGCTGTACCCCTATAGAGAAAAATATTTACAACAATTTTTATAATGCAATACTATGAAAATATAATCACAATGCAATAAACCCCTAAATTCTAACAGTTGCTAAACAATAAATCCTGAGCGGTCAGTTATTCTAAGCAACATTAACGGCATAAAATTTTAAATATACATTCAGATCAATGTTATAATATATCCGATTAAATTAACACTATACAAATTTTGTGTATAAAATTAATATTAAGGTAGAAGTCTACTCCCTGATAGAGCGCACAAAAACAATGCGGTAGCATATTTTATTTTTCTAAGACAATTCAGGGAAGGGTGGAAATTTGTGATAAAATACATTTCTTCGAAACAACAAATGGAAATTGCATGTTTTGCGAACAAAAACCATCTAGAATAATTGTGTTATGATGTGCTGGTATCTTGTGGCGGTTACGAGAATTATTACTCTACTATGCGTTACCGTCTCTATAACCGATGTCCATAATGATAAGAGAACATATAATGATAGATTTCCCTAAATGCACAAGAAAATGATTTGTTACTTTTTCTTTGAATGTATTAAATACTAATCCAAATGTGTTAAATACTAATCTGAAAGTTGTGATATCAATATTATGGTAATTATTTTGTAATTAATCTTGCAGCAATAAATGATAAAATCTGAAAATTAGATTGTGCAGTCTTGGGTGGCGCCATCTAGAGAGCAAGTAGATGCCTGAAAAATACCACTTGCAAAAAAGTTTAGGTTCTAATTTTATCTAGTGACAGCAACGGCCAATTAGTGGTACCGGGAGGTGTTAATTAAGGGTAGACTCCCACCTTAAATATATTCACCCAGACCCACCTTTTTGCTCAATTTTTTTCAGTTTAAAAATAGAATTTGTTAACTCCTAGCTTTATATTACTTGCGTGGTTTCTTATTGGAAACCATCAATGTTTGAAACAGTAAAAAAAAGTTGGGTCTGAGTTCTCCATTAAAAAAATATAACAAATTATAGACATAAATTAAAAATTGCACAATTTATTATAACCGTTTCAAACCCTCAATAATAAAATGTCTGTGCCAATAAATAAACTATATATTCTGTGACTTTCTTTCTTCTGAAATAATCTACCAACAGGAAATAGAATCTCATGACTAAAATAACACTGCCGTAGACACGTATACGTAAAATATACACGTCTGCGAAAAATATAATTTCTCTACATATATTACACACTGGTTATAATTTACAAATTATAGATATATATGTATTAATTTAAGGCCAACGTTCATAAAATGACTATAAATATACACATACTGTATACATACGAAAAAAAAAAAAAACAAAAACAAATTTTCAACCAAACAACTAATGATTTCGGTATAATGTGTACCTGATGATTTACCGTAATGAGATGACAATATCACTGCATGCCAAGCGCCCCCAGGGTATTATTTCTAGCCCTCTTCATCTCCTCCTCGGATATCCGCTGTTCGATCAAATACTGAGCAGTGTTGATCGAGTTCGGATTGCCGGTAATCGTTACGATGCGATTACGGGTGCCGGGCGCAAAGATTCCCTTCTTCGAAATTTGAATGTTAGCACCGCTGAGCTGTTGAATTTCGACTAATGATCGACCTCCTGGACCTAAACACATACAACATTTGACAAATTCTTCAAAATTCTTTCTAACTATTGCAAATTTTTAATATAATTATTTCTTCAGCTTATTTTATCTATGAAACTGACATGATGTTTTTGTGATGTAAGCCTGGAACACCTTGTGGAACAATAAAGGACTTTAGTCAAGTTTTTGCCTCCTTAGTTTTAAAGACAAATTAACTGGCAATGTAATGTCATCTGATTGATTTTGTTATGTTAATTTTCAAAGAAGATGCAGTGTTTTAAATTAAACCTTATATGTATATTTAACTTTCACTTAAACGTTAACTCAGTTAAGTTAAGTAAAGTTAAGTTACTTTACTTAAGTTACTAAAATTAACATGTGCATGTCGCAATAAATCAAACAGCAGTGGATTTAGAATT
The DNA here is from genome assembly GCA_963971325.1 of Aphodius granarius. Classification (NCBI taxonomy): domain Eukaryota; kingdom Metazoa; phylum Arthropoda; class Insecta; order Coleoptera; family Scarabaeidae; genus Aphodius; species Aphodius granarius. The sequence continues at coordinate 28,105,181 of OZ020222.1, read as the reverse complement.
GACAGGGCATTAGTATAATGCAAAAGGAAGTGATAGACCGCTAATTATTCTAAAGGGATGTTTCAAACTTGGACTACTGAAGTCTGAACTAGACAAAAATTTGTGCAAAGTCCTTAATAATTCCAAAGGTATTCTAACCACAAAAACATCATGTTGTTTACACAGAACAAATGAGTTGTAGAAATAATTATCTTCAAAATTGTTTTATCTTATCATTTCGAAGAATGTTGTCTATAAGTTGCTAAAAGAATCAACAAAATTCATCAAAGATTACAAAAGTTACTGGGAATCAAAATTTTTTTGGTGAATGCCACTTATTCTCTAAAGTCAAAGAATTCTGGGTAATTTTGTGGACGTCAGGTAAAACAAGTCCCTCAGAATTTTTTTTCAAGTCAATGAAATGAAATGTGAATATGTTTGATTATTTTGAACAAAAAAACACTTTGATTATCTTGTTCAGAGAATTACTCATAATTACTTTAAAATACACTGCAATATGTACCAGAAAAAACCTAAATACATAATAAAGAAAACAATTGCAAGAAATAATGATGCTAGACATACCTAATATAGCACCCACAATAACTTCAGCAATTTCGACATTTTTTGAATCTTTGGTGCCGTTTAATTCGGCCGGCGTTGGACTTTTACTCAAAACGGTCATTTGTTGGCCCGTACCCAATCCAAAACTGTTATTGTTTAGCGAAATTGGGGCGGCAGCTTGTGTACTTTGATGTCGGAATGGATCGTATGTTTCGTACTCTAATTTTGATCGTTGCGTTGGCGACGTGGTACCTGCGAATTAATAAATACGTATGTACGATTGTTAAAAAACAGTATTATAAAAAATGGTTTATTGTAAGTAATTGTTAGTACAAACAGAAAAAAACAGCATATTTAATGATAGCTACATATGTTTTGTAAAGATTGTAAATCAGCCTTTTTTTTGAGCTAATCTTTAAATAGTTAATGAAATAATCAGAGAATGTTGTTGTATATTAAATGTAATGCAGCAAAAATATTATTTTTAGGAGGTGGGCTATGTGGGATTTAAAATTAATCAAACTATTATATTAAAATGATATGATACTTACCCCCTGTGTTTATTATACCCACCTCCTACTAATGTCGAAGTGCATAAAGTGCATAAATTTCTAATAATCTGTTTGCTGTCGTAATCTGAAATAGCATTTTGTGGCTGGTGGAATAAAATTAAACAAATTTTAAAATTTAAAGGCATAATTAATTTATTGGAATGAACTTAAAAATTAAATACAACAAATTATTCTTCAACAAATGAATTCTTGAAAGCAGTAACAGGCAGATATTCCAACATTTTCTCACTACTACTGCCATCAAAAATATCTACACAAAATCAATATTTAAACATTTGTACTATATATGCAACAACAAAATTCTCTGCAATTATAAGAGATCAATATTCTTTTTATTCTCTCTCTTAGTCAACAATTACCTATATCTAAGCAAGATGAATTTTTAACTAAAATTTTTAACTTTACACTAACGTAATGTAACATTGAATTTTCATGAACAATAACAATAAGAAAATGTGACTAGTCTACATATACATTATTTACCTAAGCATTCACCAATGCTGACCTGACCAATTGGACCAAACATGCCAGTGTTTGCGCTTGCGGCACCGGTTTGGTCGGCAAAGCTCAGATAGTTCGGCAAACCACCGGCATGCGCTCCGCCCAATCCCAATGTCGCCAGTATTCCGTATTTTGCTAATACAGTAAGTGCGGCGCATATCTCCATTAGTTGCTGTTCAGAATAACCAGAAGTTCTCAGCTGTATCTGAAACATTACATAATGCAGTCAAGTAAAATAAAAAATCAAAAAAACCCATAAAAAAATGTAATCTTTGGTGGATTTTGGAGAACAAGTACTACAGTCATGATAACCAGTGAATGTCTGTTAAGCATAAAGGTCATTTAAATCTCCAAATATCTGGGGTGGCCTTCACCCAACTTTCCGACTACATCGTTGGCACAATGAAGTGTCCGAACACTTTTGCAATTATTCAATTTTGTGAATTCTACATGATGTCAGTTTCTATGACATAATGACATTTTTCTACTTTGCATTCACAATGCACACATTGTAACACTGTTTTCGGTGTTACAATTAGCAAATTGTAACACCGTTTTTAGTAACTTTTTTCTAAGATCAATGTCACCACTTGATATCAAATGCATGTCAAACGAAAATACACATAACCACAAAAGTAAGCACAAACTGATTTTTTAGAATCGCACAAACTGCGAAGTATGTATATTTTTATATATATTTAAACATGCGTGTTGCATCCTAGGTTTCGTACTACTAGTATATGATGGTATATAATAATTATCAATAATTACTTTTTCACAGATATTTGAATTTAAGTGACAGATGACAGCGTTACCAACGGTTGCACCCATAAATACTCTAGATTGGAATTTTACCTAATATACGTCTAAATTTTTATAAAATTAATGACGCAAAGTCATTAACTCATGCGCCAATTTGACGTCTTATAAAACTTGTATAATAATATACTATTGTCATACTGACATTTAATGTCATGTCAGTGGCACTGACATTTGTCAAAATCTGACAATTTGCGCTTATATAAACGCTTATAGCGCCTAAACCGTTTATCTCACTGATCTGCAAATATTTAACATCACTGGAGGATGAGTTGTCATGAGTTTGATCTCAATCAGTTGAATTAATAAGATGATGCAAGTGACATTTGCTACTTCTGTCAATTACAATACTTCTAAGGTACTAGTCGGAAAATAAAAAGTCATTACATATTGTGTTTAAGACCAGACTCTATGATATGTTGTATATATCATATTATACTTTTGATCCATATCAGAAAATCATGCATTTTTCAGTTTCACAGAAATAAACTGGATAAAATACTGCATATAATGATAGAAAATTTAACATACATTTAATTATTACAATTTACTAATTACTATGCAGAAATTTAAATAATTCCTTAAAAAAATCAACTCCGGTACTCATGTATGTATTGGGAATATTGCAGATGTATTTGCAATAATCAATTTCAACAAGCTGATTGTATGATTTCAACACTGCTGGATATTTGGAGATTTATTACATAGGCGATATTTAAAGGATTAAGTTGATATCTGGAACATAATAAGGCAATCACATAAAATTAGTTTTGAAAACAATTTTCCAACAAATGTATAGTTAATACAATTCACAACTATACAACTGTTATGGGGCATTACTATATTATATGAATAATAATAATCCAAGCCTTCGCATCTCTAACAGCTTTTGCCAATTACTAAAATTACAAAAAAATGAGATGTTTGGATTAAATTATATATGTTTTTGATAGTCTGGTTATGGCTCGTTCCTGTCGGTCCCGTATAATAGAGGTTCTACTGTATTTTAAAAATTGTATTAGTTAGGAAACATCTGTCTATAATTTCCTGAAAGAATCATCAAAATCCACAAAAGTTATTGGAGATCCAAATATGTATATCAAATTTTTAGGGCTTTTTTGTGGGTAGGGAAGGGCTGAGTACAGTTTCGAATATATTTTTCTATAATCTAAAATGAAATAAAACCAACCTTAATGTTTTCAAGTAGTTGAGCGGTAAGAGAGCCTACGTTTTGGCCGGGGGTGTTCAAATTGAGACTGAGATTGAGACCTCCGTTAAGCATCATGCTCTGGGCGGTGCCCAGGCTGCTGTTCAGGCTGGCGTTCGAGGCGCTGAAGGCGCTGCCCGTGCTCTGGGCAAACGGAGAACCTGTCGGATTGAAATTTGCTACAGGACCGCTGACATCAGCATAAGACACGTTCAGGCAGGTGCCACTCTGCGGATCGTCCACCACTTTTAGAAGGATCATCATGCACGCTTTCTTGTTGGCTTCCTTTTCTCCTGTAAAATAAAAAAAACCGACATTATTAGTTACTGAAAAGAAATTTATTTATTTTATTTTTTCAAATAAAAAGCGCAAATAAAAATGCACTTATAACTTAGAACTCAACGATTATCAGTCTCTGTTTTCGATAATTTCCAAAAACACCGCTGTAGTTATTAATGTTAATAAAGTTTATACATAGTGTTCTATGGTCTAAGTTTGAAACAGCACAATTAGCGACCTCAATCAAGTTTTTGCCTACTCACTTTTAAAGCCAAATTAATTAGCAATGTATTGTCTTATGACATTTTGATAATACCATCTAATACAGAAATGTTTTACGGTAATGGTAGTGGGGTCAAAAAAACTTTTAGGTATGCGTTATTTTTCTGTAAAATAAATCACAATTTAAACAATTTGTGTGTACTTTTTACATATCACATCATGGTACGTCTAAAAAAAACCATTCATATAGGCACTCCAATTGTTCCATTAATGTAAGGCGGTCGGTACTGTGACGGCCACAGCAGATTTTTATTTAAATAGGTATCATATCTCGCACGCTGCACCACACGCGATAACTTTAAGCTAATCACAAAACCGAAATCATTCTGGCAACTGTTATGTACACCATAGGTCATCAGTGTCATCTGTTATATTTCAACACTGTCTATTTGAGTAGAAAGTTGCTGCGTCGGTTCCTCCATACTAAACGCCAATTAGCATCGACAGTTTATTTTTCGAGAGTTTTAAGAAATATCGACGTATAAAATCGGTCAAAGTTTTATATAATATTATAGAATTGAGGTATTTTACTTAAAATACAGAGAGTGACGCTGATAAACATTTAAATGGGAGAAACTTCAATGGGCACTTGAATATTTTTAATAGATTATTTTGTATTTACTAACACTTATGTAATAACGAACTAACTTTGCCTTTTTTGTCACAAAATGGTATTTGGGAGCGACTTTGAAATATAAAATCTTTTGTTAATGACCAATATATCCGACGTTGCGCAACTAGCGACTGCAAACCATGACATCAATAATAAAAATAGAACTTGTTTACATTCCAGGATTCATTCATTTCACAGAAAAGCCTGCATGCAGAGTTATATTAATATAATAATTACTTCCACAAAATTTTCTACTCAAAACAAAAACGTTTTATAAAATCAAATTAAAACAGAAGTATTACAATAATTATTCTCGACAACGTAGCCAACGCCAAATAGGATTTGCGGTATTAATATATGTATAAACAAATGTTTCTATGTTTGTTTTTTGCGCGCGCGACCTTGCCTTTCTGGGACTGCTATTCTTGAGACCGTTCGCTTTGAGATGTATACGTTTTATTGCGAACACAATAGCGAATGCTTTCAACCCATTGCTATAGTTTTCGAATAGTTATGTGGCAATGAGGCATTTAGAAAATGATGAAATGGTTGCATAACTTCAAAGCTTGATGTGTGCTTTCAAATTAAAAAAATTACAAATAAACCAATTAATTATTATAATTATACATAAGCACAATACTAGTTTTCATTAAATTTTGTATACCTAACATTGCTATTTTAAACGAATAGTACTTAGAACTGGGATATTGTGCCATCTAGTGAGAATTACATAAACATATGATGGGCAATTGATTACGAATGATAGACAGGTGCTGTTTTATTAAATAGACAAACGTACATATATCAAAATCTAACCAAGCAGGTTTAATTTCGAATCTATCTATTTCACTATTCTGCAACATATACATATAGATAACATATCGATGTTTTTTTTATTTCAAGATAATATCGAGATATTTACGAATACATACTAAGTATGTATGCATATACCAATCAGTGGCGGCATGGTCAGGGGCGGCATGGTCAGGGGCGGCAGGGTGGGCAGTGCCCACCCAAAAAATATTGGATCAACTGGTACTGGTATTCAGTGTTCCACATTTTTATATTTGGACGTTATTAATACAATATTTGTTATTGTTGAGTATTTCCCTAATATAAATTCCTTACAACCAGTGTCTACATGCCTGCATTATTATAATATAGAATACATAATAAAATCCAACGCTGCTACGCTACTGGCCGTAGAATTGATAAATAACGGTAGTGTATGCAACCGAAATTACCAGGTCGGGGTGGCAATCGAGATTCAGCCTACCAGCGGTGACGGTTTTCTATTGCAAGCGCGTGAACTGTCACTACAAGCCGGAGGAGTGGGGGTAGCGAAAAATGCATGTGTGACGTCATAGGCCTAGGCAAATAACCCCTAGTGTTTGTATATCTTGAGATAACCCCATACCACAGCATAGACGTATTCTAATGGGCAATAGCGCATGCAACAAATTCGCGCAAAAAGTCTGCCGTTTTATTAGGGTTATGTTTAGTGTTTACTCGTTGCGACCTTCTCGATGGTTCTTGCCGTTAACTACGCCTTAAAAATATGTCGGTTCAAATTTGTAGTGTTTAGTTAATAAAATAGAGTAACACTTCATTAAATAAGTCCTTAAAACTGCATTGATATTTTGCCCACCCAATTAAACCTATCACGAGCCGCCACTGATACCAATAATAATACCATATACCAATCGCTCGCAATAATAGGAATGCGAGTGACCTTCAATTTAGCGAATACTCAAGAATATCAGCCCTGATATAACCTTTAAGACAGTTGTAGTGATGTAACGCCCAGTGTAAACAGCTGTTTAGCATCTGCTAAAAAGATTTACATTTCTAAATACGTACGGCGTCGTCTTTAAACGCCAGTTAGCAAAAAAAAAACTAGATAATCCTACGTTTATCAGTTCACAATTTTTATTGATTGACCTACTGACACGATGGTATGGTAGTTCAAACCAAAGTTAGGAATGTTGTTATGTTGTACTGTTTTGCAGATTTCAGCTTCAAACGCAAGAAATACTGCAGTCAAGTCATTACAGTACAGAACGAAAATAACCAAGATTTGCTTGGCTATATTTTTAGTGAATAAATTACATCATCAAAGTTTATGGTGGCGTGTACTTGCCAAAGTGGCATCGATGCAACGCTCACAGTTGACACTTAGGTGATAATCTAACTAATGTTTTCTGTACGGAGATGAAACTCTTTCTATAATTATAAATTAGCTTGAAAGTAAATCAGACTTAAAAGTACATAGTCAACTTACCTATCACAGTTATACATCTTTCTTGCAGACTGACATCTTTGGCTTTCTGGGAAATTTGCACGTACGACCCGCTGCTCTCCTTGATCTGCTTAATGTAGTTTCCCGCTTTCCCGATGATCATGCCGGCAGTGGAGTTCGGAACCAGAATTTTCACTTGCTTATCACGGTCTTGCATCTTGTTGTCAGTGTCCGTTATAGGCTTGCTCAAGTCCGGCTTTTCCCTAATTTTTTCCATTATAAAATCTAATACTTGAATTATCGCGTCTACGCTTCCTGTTATAAGGCATACACGTTCAGTTGTACCTGAAACAATACAAGAAACTATACTTTAAAAACTGATGCTTTTCATTGTATACTCAGCGCAAAAAATGAAACATCCAGCTACAAATTTTTGATGGATTTTGATGATTATTTCAGAAAATTGCGACAATCTTTTTCCTTTTTGCGGTAAAAGAAGATGAAATCTATCATTTTTCATTATTACCATATATCGTGTTAATTTCGACAATTTTATTGACATTGTGTTGAAAAGACCGTCACAATCGGTCAAAAAGTGCTCGAGTTATGGAAGATGTAAGTTAAATTTAAAGGTTTCAGACTGAATCTAAGTAAGTAATGTACTTCAAGCATAACTTTAACCGTAGGTAACAAATGATTTAGATAAGTAATTTAAGACTTGATTCTAGATTCTAGTGTGTGGCAAATGATTTGAATAATCTTCCCAAACCAATATTTACACTCAGTAGCATGTATTAGAAGTTAACTCAGTTTAAAAGCAAACAAATCATTAAGAACAAATAGGCGACCGATATACTGAGCACAAACAGACTTTTTGTGCCCACTTTGTCAATGACACAGTCGCACAGAAATGACGTAACATCGTGTTGGGTATTCGTAGTATTTACGTAACTGACAATTGAATAGAGATCCCGTAGCCTTTGCAGTTCAACTTTCCAAGCCTTGGTATTTGAAAAAGAGGTATAGCGAAGAGAAGAGAAGAGCGAGCGAAAGTTTACAACCATCTCTAACAGAAATGCTAATGAATTCGTAAAATGGTTAAATTTCAAGGACTGTAGATCACAACCAGTTCCTAATAACTTGGGAAACGGGTTTTGTGTCGTATTTTTAGATACCGCTACTTGCATAACGCATAATGTTTGTATCTCAAAGTAACCGACATCTGATGCCAAAAAGTAAATGCGACAATACGTGTACTTACGTATACTTGAGCTGCATCTCACAATGGGAAACTATAACCTTAGTATAACTGAAATCATCTTTCAAATAAGAAAACTATTGTAATTTGGGATGGATTTCAGCAAAAATACGAGTTTTGAGATCCCCGAATCCATCGCAATGATAGCAACCAAACGGTACAACGGATCGGGATGCAATTTGGTATATATACATATTTAGAATTACCAGGGGACGAACTGGATTGTTTTTGGTGAGAATCTAACAACCGGAAGGGCCAAATATTACACGCATTTTCTTAGGGATTTAAATGATTCAAACCAAACTGATACCAGCTCATCCTCCGGTTACTTTAAATACGTATAGCAATTTACACACCAATGTGATAAACGTCAGTGGCCACTGACATAAGGTTGGGGTAACTTGAAGATTCTTAAAGGTGTTGACGCTTCAATGGAAAGGTGATCGCTAGCCACACCCGATTTTTGCAGATGACAACACAGAGATCTAGATAAAACAAACCAGCACTAACCGAGAAACTATCAACCTTCGTATTTGATTTACATATATCATTAGAAGATTCAGAATATTAGGAATAGAAGCATCATAAACTAAAAAAATAAAATGTTCTAGATTTCCGAGAGAAAACTGCGTCAATGACGATAAAGTAGTCAACGTTTCTCTTCGTAGCTGTCTTCTTGTTGCGTCCTGAAAATGCCTCTTGCAACAGAGTGCGAAACGTTGCCTACTTTAGCGTCGTTGGCGCGGTTTTCTCCCGGAAATGTAGAACTTAGTGATTCGGACGGCGGAAGTCTCCAATATAAAAATGCATATTATGTCTTTTTGCGTAAGAAAATCCAATACGGCATTGAAATCTGGGGTTCTCATCATCTTGAATTTCGCACTTCTCATTTATTGTAATTTAACATACATATAACCTTGGTAATTTGCGTCGTATGCGAAAGCATTCATAAACATGCCACAACACATAGCAAACATTATTCATATGTATAAGGTAAAAGTACTACCTATACTGTACTTACTTCCCAACTAGTAAGTACCCTAGAAGAAAAGTACATACATATGTATTGTAATCGACGGAAAACATAGGAAATACTCTTTTTTGAGTTCCCTAAATCCAAGGAAAATGTTTGCGGGTACGTATGTGGGTATGAACGGGATGGCCCAATAAGCGTGCAAAGTACCGTAATTCCTAAACTACTCATTATAGATATAGAGACTTGGAGTAAAAAATTTAATGACGAAAAGTGGCCAAGACAAAATCCTGGAAATTATTTTTGGGTTTCTAAGGTAGCCGCTAAGTGGCGCAACCGCTATCTTGAATTTAAAAATGTGGCTTTTCTCAATATTCCACTGTATTAACAGACTTGAATCCGGCTGTGGAATTACTAAAGTCCACATTAGGAGGATGGTACAAAAATGGAAAGATAAGGCAAAGAAAGCTTATTAGGAAACATACACCGGTATCAGACAAGCAAAGGCAACCATTACCTCTGCTTCTAAAACCAAAGCGTTTCTTCAGCTACAAAATCCTGATCTCAGACTGATCACTGGACTCCCCACAGTACGCTGTCCACTATGCATTTTTAATCATGTAGTATTTTTATAAGAAATGATGTGTAATATTTATTGTAACTTGTTACTATAAATAAATATATAAAACGTTATTGTTCAAACAACTGTATATTGTTTATCAACAAACAGTACAGTGAGAAGACTACCAAAACTTGTGTAAATACTAGAATGTGCAGTAGATCTAGCATTAGATCCACATTTCTCTCACTAATCATTTCGCGCAGGGCTTAGGTCAACTTTACACTGGTTATACTGTACCATATATTACCTATTATTAATTACCTATTTCGTATGCGGTGCAGATCTATAATCTAAATATCTGGGGAGGCCCTCACCCAACTTTCCGACTACATCGTTTGCACAATAAAGTGCAATTATTAAATTTTGTGAAGCCAGAGCCACTCTGGACCCTACCTAACATCAGTCTCTATGACTGGTCATACTGACATTTAATGTCATGTCATGTCAGTGGCACTGTCGTATGTCAAAATCTGACAATTTTCAATACAGCAACGAAGGCTGTGGATTCTGTCAACTGCTTATATAAACACTTATGCCCGTTTGCACCGTTTGTGTTAAGAAAGGCTTAAGTATGAGATCGTACTTATGTCATCGATTTTGTTTGCACCGTCACATATCCATTACCTAACTACAGTTAAGAACGACCTAACTTAAGCCTAGAAAATCGACGGCTTAAAGCCAGCGTAAATATAAGCTTAGTTGTGATTGGTTGATTGTGGTATAGACACACATTGCACATGAAAAGTCGTTTTAAGAAATGTTAAGACAGTACCTATATGTGTCAATTTATCATGTTATCAAGCGATTTTAGGAGTTTGTAATGAAAATTACAGTTTTATTGTGTATTAGAAATAATGGTTTCATTTTGATCATAAATTCTTTTTTTTTGTGCCGTAATTATTGTAGTTATGAAAGTAATTCAAATTTGCCGCCACATTAACCTATTGAAAGTTTTGACAAGTGACGCAATATTGTTGATTTTAGAACCAAGTATTTCCAAATATAACTAGAACTTTACAGTGTTGCCAACGTCAGAAACCCTTAAGTAATGCTTGAGTTAGGAAAGGCTGACATGCGAACGGTGCAAATGGCCATTATAGCGCCTAAGCCCTAAACCGTTAATCCCACTGATCTGCAAATTTGTATACATATGTAAAGTCACTGAAGAATGAGTTGATATCAATTTGATCACAATCGGATAAAGCCCCAAGAAGACGCATGTAACATTTGCCAGTTTCGGTTGTCAGATTATCACCAAAAACAATTCAGTTCGTTCCCGAGTAATTCCAAATATGTATACCAAATTTCAGCCCAATCCGTGCCGTTTAGGCGCTGGTAGATACACAGTACACACATACATTTTCAAGAAATCATTACAATGGATTCAGGGAACCCAAAAACACGTATTTCCGCTGAAATCTCGAAACTTTTTTTCTATCGATTACAATACTTTCCTTCTAGGATACTAGTCGGAAAGTATAAAGTATAGTTTAACTGAAAACTGTAGATAAAATAAAGGTTTATTGTGGTTCACATTTCTTTTGGGTTCCATTAAAATTACTATTGTCATAAATGTTTATGGCTAAATTGAAGTTTTAACATTCAGCTAATTTTTCCTTCTCTGTACGCCGAGAGAGCATTCTAAAAGCATCATCAGTATCATCACGCTCTAAACGTTCACGGTCACCGCATCCCCGATTGTCACAATTTTGCCACAAGAAGGTAATACAAAATTATCAAATGATTATTTCTAAATAATGAGAGAACGTCTATTTATAGTAAATGTGCACCTAGAATGCACCTGAACAATAAATAAACCTCACGAAGGACGAATTAGCAATGCAATGCATTATGTTAATTCTCCATATGCGTAATTACTTCTAGGCGCAATTTTAAATTCAATGCCAGATAATGAATCATGTCTAAAAATCCACGGACCATGACTTGTATCAAACGATAAATCAGTAACTCAACATTTCGTTCACACATTGAAGCGTCTAAACTCTATACCCAACAGAAAGTCAACGGCCACTGACGTACATACATCAAAATTTGCCAATTCGCAACCATAGGCACTAATGCCCGTTTGCACCATATTTATTAAGAACGACTTAAATTTAAGAACAGCTTATCTTTATGCCTAACTTAAGTCAGGCATCATTTGCACCGTTCGCATGTCAGCCTTTCCTAACTTAAGCACTACTTAAGGGTTTCTGACGTTGGCAACACTGTAAAGTTCTAGTTATATTTGGAAATACTTGGTTCTAAAATCAACAGTATTGCGTCACTTGTCAAAACTTTCAATAGGTTAATGTGGCGGCAAATTTGAATTACTTTCATAACTACAAAAATTACGGCACAAAAAAAGAATTTATGATCAAAATGAAACCATTATTTCTAATACACAATAAAACTGTAATTTTACATTACAAACTCCTAAAATCGCTTGATAACATGATAAATTGACACATATAGGTACTGTCTTGACATTTCATAAAACGACATTTCATGTGCAATGTGTGTCTACACCACAATCAACCAATCACAACTAGGCTTATATTTACTCTGGCTTTAAGCCATCGTTTTTCTAAGCTTAAGTTAGGTCGTTCTTAACTGTAGTTAGGTAATGGATATGTGACGGTGCAAACAAAATCGATGACATAAGTACGATCTCATACTTAAGCCTTTCTTAAGACAAACGGTGCAAACGGGCATAAGTCTTCAGCTACTGCCACAATGCTTCCATGAAAGCTTGTAGCGCCTCCACTGTACACCTTACTATGAGATTGTCGCAAAAAGCAACCCAGTTCGAGCTCTGGCAATTCTAAATACGTATACCAAATTTCAGCCCGAACGGTGACCGTTATCATGTTTATAGATATACAAGCATCCACAAAGACATTTTCGATATATCTGGAGATTGACCCTCACGTGTTTTTACAGACATTTTCCATCAATGCAATGGATTCAGAAGACCTCAAAACGCGCATTTGTTAGAGATGATTTCAACTAAGAACGTCACGTCACGTGACTTCCCGCCAAGTGCGCAGTAGACCACTTTCCATTTAGCACTGTAGATATATGGAGCTATTTATCAACGTCGTTATTTTCCCGCCGCGCAGGTGTACTGGTGGGGGAGTGACGTTCTTAGTTGAAATCATCTCTACCTAATTTCATTTTTCCGTCGATTACAAAAGTTTCCTTCTAGGGTAGAGTTGTTTCAAACTAAGTAGTGCACTTTCGTACCACAACAACGCCACAAAATATGCGCGATAAACCGTCATATGACCTTGTATAGTTCCAAATGAGCCGTTCCATAGGTGTCTCCATCCAAAGGGGTTTTAAAACGAAAATAAACAAAAAAGTTGGTTATTTTCTATAATTGAAAGCTTAAACTATTGGAAAGTGTTAAATTTTACGTTCTGTCAACAACAGAATTGCAGGCTGAAGTGAGATTTCGAATGTTATTTTAGCATTTCTTCACTAACATTTTTGAAGCACAAACGACATAAACAACAACGACGGATTCCAAATTTTCCTCCGCAATCTGTGTTGGTATTACCTAAAGCAAGTAGTCACAATGTTCTCGCCGTAAAATGTTAGTTGTCATAAAGTTATGCTCTTCACCGATGCTTTTTTTATAAATTTACACGCCTTTTATAGACCTATTGCAACTTCACAACACCTACTGTAGATGTAGTTTATGGAATAACAGCTTGCACAAAAAGTAAACAATGCAACTGAGATACCATGGACGTACAAATCTGCTCTATTCAATTTCTATCTCAAAACACATGTTTTGTGAATACGTTCCAATCTCCCAAACAATCTACGCCCCTGAATGATAAAGTGATCTACTGCGCATCCTAACACGATGCAAGTTCACGATGCACTTCTTACTTTGAAACAACTCTACTAATCGGAAAGTAGAAACCTCAAAACATGAGGGAGACCTCAATACGCGTATCGGAGCTGAAATCCCGATTCCTTTTCCTTTCGATTATTATCTTTTTACTAGTAGAACTATTCGAAAAGTAATAGTAAACAGTATCAATTTACCTGGATAGAAATCGTGTGATTTCGACATTTTGACACGCGCCCCCGTATCCTTCTGTAGTTGAGCGATTGTTTCTCCACCCTTTCCGATGATTGCCCCCGCGGCAACACTGGGTACCAACACTTTAAAGTGATACGTTCCATCACCACCTAGAAAAAAATATATATATATAATTTAGTGTGGATGCACAATGTATGCCTAAATCTGTAACTACGAGTTTAAAGGCTGAAATTATGAGTTTACTGGACATTAATGTGCGCGTTATGACTAGAGAGTCTACAAAATAGTCACTTCACTATTGCGCATGTCGAATTATTGAATTATGGAAAACATCAGTGTGCCCGGTATGCGCAATGGTAAGGTGACTACATATTTTGTAAACTCTCTGGTTATGACTTTTATGCCTGTCGCGCATTGGCGATTTAGATGTGGCAACTAAAAAAAATCACCGAAATGAAACGCAATGACTACAATAAAGACCAAAAAATTACATATTGACCCATTTTGGAAGTGGTTCAATTGTTGCTGACGATTATTTAGTTAGACAATTGGTGTCACATGCTCTAGTGTCGTTGTCGCGGAGATGAGCTTATATGTACATCGTTTCTTGAACAAAAATCACGCTATACGTAGAATTAATTATTATCAGCGAAATAGAAAAAAACGGTATCGTATAATATTAAATCAAAAGAATATTCTGACAGAATTCTAAAAGAAGTGCTCCTTAAAACTTTCAAATAGTTAATAAAAGTCGATTACACAGTTGCTGACTAACAAGCAGATTAACCCAAAAACTTTTTTTTTGTTCTTCAATCAATTATTTATTAATAAAGTTGCTAGTATGCGGCAGTCTTATTGTAATTCAAATTAACCACAGGATTTTCTCGGAGTCACAGCACTAACTCTCAGATGTGGAGTGCTGTGCCGCTTACTGTTTTTAATGGTACAGCCATGAAAGGTTGGAAATTATTCTATGTATTTGTGTTCAGAAGAGTAAAGCCATATTATACAAGTGACCTAACTCCCAACACAAGTGTGGCATCAGGCGATAGGACAGTTACTTTTACTTTCCGATTAGTACCGAAGAAGGACAGCATTGTAATCGACGGGTAAAGAATTTTCGAGATTTCAGCGGAAATATGCGTTTTGGGCTCTCCTGAATCGATTGTAATGATTTCTGGAAAATGTATGTGTGTACGTGGGTATGTGTTGTATGGCTCTGAACATGATAGCGCCCAAACCTATCCGGCTTTGGTGTACTTATTTAGAATTACCAGAGGTTGAGACCAAAATAATATCAGCTCATCCTCCAATGACTTTTGATATGTGCACTACTGTACTAATTTACAGATTAATGGGATGAACGGTTTAGGCACCATGAGGTTTTATAGAAGCGGTTTGGCGGAATCCGCAGCCTTCGTCGCTGTGTTACAAACTGTCAGATATTGAAAAACGTCAGCGCCACTGACATGATACGACATTAAATGTCAGTATGACAAATGTCATTATGTCATAGAAACTCACGTTAGACAGGGTCCAGACTGGGCTTTGGGTTCATAAAATTGAATAATTGCGTGTCTAAGTATCTGAACACTTCATTGTGGCAACGATGTAATCGGAAAGTTGGGTAAGTGCCACCCCAGATATTTTCTATTTGTGCACGACACGTGGGTGCACATATTATTACTAATTATATATACAGGAGTGTTCCATAAGGATGTGATGATAAAATTCGATTAAAAACAAATGGTTATAAACATTTCATAACATAGATATAGGTTGTTCAGTTGTTCACAATAGCAGTTCACATATAATACACGGTTTTTACCCAAAAAGTCGTATATACGGTTACATTTTTGGAATCTACGCACTTTTCTGCACAATAAAATAGGAATGTAGAGATAATTTCAACTAAGAACGTCACGTCATGTGGCTTCCCACCAAGTTGCGCTGTAGACCACATTCCATTCAGCAGCGTTCAGCAGTTTGGTAGTAGGTAGTAGACCGCCGCGCAGGTGTACTGGTGGGGGACTGACGTTCTTAGTTGAAATCATCTCTATCACTACATAAAAATATCTGGGGTGGCCCTCACCCAACTTTCCGACTATATTATTGGACAGAGCCACTCTGCACCTTTTTCTATGACATAATGACATTTGTCATACTGACATTTAATGTCACGTCATATCAGTGGCACTGACGTTTGTCAAAATCTGACAATTTGCAACACAGCGACGATGGCTGTGGATTCTGTCAAGCCGCTTCTTTAAAAGCTAATAGCGCCTAAACCGTTCATCCCATTGGTTTGTAAATTAGTATACTTATTTAAAATCACTAGAGGATGAGCTGACAGTTTGGCCAAAATCATATAAATCCCGATGAAGACGCATGTAACATTTGTCACTTCCGGTTGTCATATTGTGGCCAAAAACAATCCAGTTCGTACCCCGGCAATTCTAAATATGTATGCAAAATTTCAACCCGATTCGTTGTTCCGTTTGGACGCTATCGTGTTCACAGACATACATACACACATACATACATACACACATAAATTTTCCAGAAATCATTGCAATCGATTCAGGGGACCCCAAAACGCATTTTTCACTAAAATCCCGAAAAAAAAATTTCCGTCGATTACAATACTTTCCTTCTAGGTACCTACTAGTCGGAAAGTAAAAAATCGTTTTGAACATATGCGCAATTTTTTTTCAAAAACCGGGTCAGAAGACGCGTTCAGCTGCTACTGGTTGACATTGATTTTGACAAAAATAGGTGCGTTAGGTCACTTCGATTAGTTTTCTTGAGTAGATTACAAAAATGATATTAAAAATCTCCACTTCGTCACAGTTTTGCTTTGTATGGTGGAATTCAGTTGTAGAAAATCACTTATTTATTTTTTTGTACCCTCCACAAAAATTAATTGGCCATAAATGAATTGGGGCGAAAAAAGTCTTAATCCGCCCCTGCCCATGTGTCAGAGAAGTTGATTTTGTTGTCCAATTTCATGGCATTAACACAGAAATATGTTAGTGGCAGGCAGTGTGCAGAACGTGAATAAAAGAGGCAAGCGACGATTTCTGTACACCATGATTGGTAATCTATTACTTGAATAAGTATAAGTATACAGGATGTAGGTGAATAAACCAGTCCTAAAGATTGAACTTTAATATTATGAATCAAAAAAAAAATCATGTCATAACTAAGCAATTTGACGTAGTGTAGATAGCATATGTATTTCCTGTGTTCTAATATTATGACAGCAAAAAATAAGCTACTTGAGTATTTGTCCATTTCAAAAGAAGAGGAGTGACTGACATGAAAGCTTGAAGTTTGATTATTTTATGTTGAAAATGTATGTTCATAACAGATAAGTTACTATAAAGTTGTCCTACTGCTTACAGTTAAGGTGGGACATAATGTTGGAATACGGTGGACATATGACCCTACTCCAGTATCTTGTTCACACTCAATTAACTCTCGTGGAGGTTACAAATGTAACCTAAAAATTATAAATTACTTTCTCACAATATGAATCCTGCTAATTAAGGAAAAGTTTTGGGTGAAGTTT
Organism: Aphodius granarius; assembly: GCA_963971325.1. NCBI lineage: Eukaryota > Metazoa > Arthropoda > Insecta > Coleoptera > Scarabaeidae > Aphodius > Aphodius granarius. The sequence continues at coordinate 28,087,645 of OZ020222.1, read as the reverse complement.
TTTAACTGCAATTTTTGTGATCTACATAAGAAAACAAATCAGTGACCTATCACACCTTTTGTCAAATAAATATCAATCAACAATAGCGGACTACGAGTGGGTCTATCAATACAGGTGTAAAGTGGTAATGTATAATAATTTTTTGACATCCACGTCAAGTTAGAGTAATCACAATCTTCTAGTTATCTTAACTATCACTTTAAACCTGCATTGATAGATCCACCCTACTACAGCGTGTTACCCATATTTTTACCCATAAAATTGCGAATATCTCCTAAACGATAGATACCATTGTGCACTTTTGAGATAAAAACCGCGTATTAAATGTGAACAGCTAATCGAATTTTATCGTATACCCTGAGGGTTTCTCAGAAAAAAAGTTCCTGGAAGTGCTCTAAAAAAGAGAACTTAAAAATCCGCGGTGGCCCCCAACTTTCCGACTAAATTGTTGACATGTGTTAAAACACTTACTATTATTCAATTTCGTAAAGCCACAACCACTCTGGAACTCCTAATGTTAGTCATAGAATAAGACAATGTCATGTCATGTCAGTGGCCAATAACGTTTATCAAAATCTGCCAATTTGCAATCACAGCGACGAAGGATATGGATTCTGTCAAACTGCTTCTATAAACGCTTATAGCTACTAAAACAGTTCATCCCACTGATCTGTAAATTGGTATACATACTTAATGTTATTGGAGGATGAGTTGGTATCAGTTTGGTCAAAAGAAGTTAAATCCTTAAGAAAATGTATGTAACATTTGCCACTTCCGGTTGTCCGATTATCACCAAAAACAATCCAGTTAGTCCCCTGATAATTCGAAATATGTGTACCAAAATTTAGGCCCATCACATACGAACAGATATTTTCCAGAAATCATTGCAATGGATTCGGGGGACATCAAAACGCGTATTTCCGTTAAAAAAATTTCCCGATCGATTACAATACTTTCCGTCCTGGGTAGTCGGAAGTAAAAAGTAAATGATTTTAGGGTTACTATCTTAATACTTACGATTTTAGAATTAAATAAGGAGAATTATGGGCGTGAAATCAAAGTGAATTGAAAAGCAACCGATATATTTTTGCCACATCATTAAAAACCTTGGCCCATTTATTTTCAATGACGTCAAATGCATTCTAATAAGTTATGCATATGTACAGTTATTAAAATTAATCTCTACAATCTGAGCTCCGAAAGCAAAGAAAATGAAATGAAAAACTTTTCAGAATAAGTGGTTTTGTACCCTGCGTCAAAATTCGAAAATTCTACCTATTCACGAAGCTGGCTTCTTTTCTTCAAGCTAACACAATACTGTTTTTTTTTTAATTAATTTTAAAATTTTAAAAGAGAGAGAGCGATGCATGGTTCATATAAAATTCTTAGTTATTCTTCCATAAAAAGAAACGCAAAATATGCGAGTTTAGGCATTCTAGCAAAGTGTGGTTAGTAACGTGTAAAGTGTTAATATTAATAAACGAAGTCAAGAAAATCTTAAAACCGAACAAGTATGTAGGTCTAGGCTGCTGAGATTCCATAATAAAAAGATAGCAGTTATTTCAAGGCACAGTAAATGAACTAGAGCTACTTGCGTTACATAAAATTGACTGGGGCATTCCGTAATAGTTCAACTTCAACATAAACAAACTTTCCACTCTATTAAAGCAAAGAAATTCGCACACACAGAATTGCACTGTATAATATGAAGTTATTAAAAACACATGGTCGATGTGCTGTTACGTTCGACACTAGAAAATACTTACAGACGACAGTTGTTTGTTGAATTTTTAAAACTGAATACCACTGCAACAAGTATATCTCATTTTTTGTCGAAATTTGTGTGCTACATGCTACAATCAGTTTTTATTGGTTGATATTAGCTCTGTTCGAGCAGCTGTCACGAATTAGTTCGTTATTAGTTTTAGATAACACAAATAATCTGTCATTGTTATTTATAATGCAGCCATCGGAACATGTCTGGTTTATTCTGTTTTAAAAATATTTAAAATAGCTTTTTCACTTCTCGAACAAACCTATTAATTTTTCTATGTGAAACGACATTATGATTTGTGTTATTATTTATGTCAAGTTTTACACACCACTTTATCCCGTAGGTTAATATCCAGCATAACATAATATCTGTCTAAACTCCAGAATTACGACAGTCACTTGTAGCCAATGAAATGTGTCATATATTTAATTTATCTTGGGTATACCTTATGTATGTACATACAGCCCTAAAGTCCTGTGTAGCTATCTGTCAGATTTTTTCTCCATATTTTGCCATTAACAGAAATATGTTAGTGGCAGTGTGTAGAACGTGAATAAAAGAATCAAGTAAGTTCTAGATTTCCGGGAGAAAACCGTGTCAACGACGGTAAAGTAGTCAACGTTTCGCACTCTGTTGCAAGAGTCATCTTCAGTACGTAACAGTAAGACAGCTACGAAAAGGTTCTCTTTCTCAGATTCGCGGAAATCTAGAACTTAGTGATTCGGACCGCGGAAGTTTCCAATCTAAATAAAAGACAAGTGACGAGTTTTGTACACCATGATTATGATTATTAATAATCTATTACTTGAATGAGTTGTAACACACCAACAAAATGTGAACTATCTGACACATACATAGCTACAAAGAACTTTACGGGTAGCGGAGTAGGTGAATAAACAACCAGCATTGAGTGCTAAAATGTCGCCCAACTTTCCGACTACCTGTTTACATAATGAAACATCGTAACCACAGAATAACATTAATGTCATGTCATGTCATGTCAGTAGCCAGTGACGTTTATCAAAATATGCCAACAGGCAACCATCGCGACATTAAGGCTGTAGATTCTGTCAGACTGTTTCTATGAACGTTTGTAGCGCCTAAATCCTTGCCCACTTAATACATTCAGATATATGTACCTATGAATTTAGAAAGAAAGGGGAACGGGGTTGTGGTTCGTTGAAACCATGCTTAAAAATACTGCATTAGTGATCTAATAAAGTTATCTAATAAAAACTTAGTCTTTGACATATATTGCCAACATTTTGCTCGCTCTTCAAAGTACGATTTAAGCTCAAATTAATAACCAAAATATGTACCCTTTACCCAAGAGTTGGTATTGGTATAGGGTTCTGTGGATGGGTGTCATGTCAACTACAAAATATTGGCTGCCACGCAACTTTCCGATAACCTCGTTAACACAATGAAGTCTAATAACCCGTTTGCCATTATTTAATTTGGTGAAATCACAGCTACTATGGGTCCCGACCTAATGTCTGTGGCCAATTATCAAAATTTGTCAATTAGCAACCATAGCGACTAATGCTACCACAACTGTCAAACTGCTTCTATAAACTCTTAAGCACCTTTTACATCTGTGCAATTTTAACTTGCAATCTCAAGCATGCAATTTTTCATAATCGCATGCAATTTTATCACCGTTTCTCGAGCGTTTACATCTGTGCAACTTTAATAAATTGCATGGCTTGAGCATCGGTGATTTTATTTTTTGACAACTGTGGTTACTTTGATTGGTAACAATGCAGCGTCTACACGAGGTCTATACACAGTGGTGCCACAACCATATTTATGTTTGCAAGCTTAAATTCCTAGAAAGTTACTAGAATTGCACGTAAATATCGCACGGATTTAGAACTGATTCTAAACCCATGCGATTTTTTCATATAACATATATATACAAAAACTGCATAGTGTAAAACGAAAAATCGCATGCGTTTTGTCGCATGATTGGGATTGCAGGTTAAAATTGCACAGATGTAAAAGGTGCTTTATAGCGCATAATCCGTTCAACTCATTGATGTATAAATTGGTATACATATGCCAAATATTATCCTGCAACACTATTCACACAGTGTGCATTTTTCCACGCGTGCTAAGTAGAGATGGAAGTTTTCGGTAGCACAGTGATTCGCATAAGACCGACACCACCCATCGCTACACTTACCACGGGCGCTGAGTGTACCGATGGGTTGTGTGGGTCTTATGCGAATCACCATGTTACCGAAAAAATCCATCTCTACACTTCACACCCGTGCAAAAATGCACACGATGCATATTTGCAGACCTCAGTATACATATATGTCACCGAAAAAACGTTAATGCTGCCATTAACTAGTTAGACTAAAGATAACTACGCGGTTTAGTCAGAGTTAACACTCAAACAGTGATTCGGCTTCTAACTAATAACAGCAGTACCTCTTATGCCCGTTTGCACCGTATTTATTAAGAACGACTTAAATTTAAGAACAGCTTATCTTTATGCCTAACTTAAGTCAGGCATCATTTGCACCGTTCGCATGTCAGCCTTTCCTAACTTAAGCATTACTTAAGGGTTTCTGACGTTGGCAACACTGTAAAGTTCTAGTTATTTTTGGAAATACTTGGTTCTAAAATCAACAGTATTGCGTCACTTGTCAAAACTTTCAATAGGTTAATGTGGCGGCAAATTTGAATTACTTTCATAACTACAAAAATTACGGCACAAAAAAAAAGAATTTATGATCAAAATGAAACCATTATTTCTAATACACAATAAAACTGTAATTTTACATTACAAACAAAAATTGACACATATAGGTACTGTCTTGACATTTCTTAAAACGACATTTCATGTTCAATGTGTGTCTATACCACAATCAACCAATCACAACTAAGCTTATATTTACGCTGGCTTTAAGCCGTCGATTTTCTAAGCTTAAGTTAGGTCGTTCTTAACTGTAGTTAGGTAATGGATATGTGACGGTGCAAACAAAATCGATGACATAAGTACGATCTCATACTTAAGCCTTTCTTAACACAAACGGTGCAAACGGGCATTATTAATTATAATTGCCTGACAGTATATACAGTTACAAAATTTAATAATTGCGTTTTATATGCTACTTATTAAGGAACCACTTTTTTACGAAAATTAAGCTGATTACGGTATGGTAATTTTCCTTTTTTCATTTGTACAACGTGTACCTTAGAATTAAAAAAAGAAGAATTAAAAAACGTAATAAATATCAAAACATACCTTTAAACTAAAAGGGTTAATAGACTTTTTACGGGACGCTGTTTATGGGACATATACCATTTATTCAATGAATTGTACTGTTGTTAAAAATACCTAGGGTGGCCCTCACCCAACTCTCCAACTATATCGTTGGCATAATGAAGTGTCTGAACACTTTTGCAATTATTCAATTTAGTAAGGCCAGAGCCATCTCTGGACGCTATATAACGTCAGTTTATATGACAGAATTACATTTGTCATCCTGACATTTAATGTCATGTCAGAGGCATTGACGATTGTGAAAATCTGACAATTAGCAATACAACGACGAAGGCTGTGGATTCTGTCAAATTGCTTCTAGGAACCCTTATAGCACCTAAACCGTTCATCCCACTGATCTGCGAATTTGTATATATATTTAAAGTCACTGGATGGTGAGCTGATATCAGTTTGGACAAAATCATATAAATCCCGATGAAGACGCATGTAACATTTGCCACTTCCGGTTGTCAGATTGTCACCAAAAACAATCCAGTTCGTCCCCCGGTAATTCTCAGTATACATACCAAATTTCAACCCGATCCGTTGTTCTGTTTGGGCGCAATCGTGTTCACGGCCATACACACATACATACACACGTACACACATGCATACATTTTCCAGAAATCATTGCAATGGATTCAGGGAACCTCAAAGCGCGTATTTCCGCTGAAATCTCGATTTTTTTCCGTCGATTACAATACTTTCCTTCTAGGGTACTAGTCGGAAAGTAAAAATTACTAACACCTTTAATGTTATCTACAATATTTTCAAGATGGTCGCCACTTTTTAAATGGAATGGTATATTTTTATTACTTATTTTAATTCTCCATACAAACATATGTTTACTTTGATTAGGATTGTTTTTACCTGGTGCTTTTCGATTTCCAGTTATTTTAACTTTAAAGTTTATTTGTCAGTTATATAATTGTTATCAGTTCAATCAAAACCGAATTTCTTAGCCACCGCTAATGCTAGAAAGTTAAAATTTTGTACAGTTACTCCTCAGGTGTCATAAAATGGAACGAGGTTAGTTTTATCGGCCTATCTTACAGAGAGGATGTTCAAAAATCGAATAACAATTTTACCATATTCAATTACAAAAAACTATAAAACGCCCCATATTTGATTAGCCTATCAAGGAGATAATTTTATTTTCTATAAATGTCCCAATACCTATTCATTTATCTGGTTTCTGAGATATTAGGGAATGTATCAAATGTGTTTTAATAATAATATAATAATAATATTATCAGTACTTTTATCAACAAATCTTATACAATAATTATGACTTTTTTAAACATCAACAACACAACCGCGTACTGGCTGAGTTGACACGTGTGTCAATTACAAGAAACAAGGTCACTTTGACGTAGCAAACTGACGCAGGAACAGATTGCCATCGACTAAGTATTTCTCTGCAATTCTACAATGTCATATGCACTCCCAATCTTTTACAAGTTGTAATATGGTGTTGTTTATAATAATGCAGACACGTTTACGTTTCGGCATAATATCCCACCTAAATAAACAAGTGTCGTTATGTACAGCAAAGTGAGAGTGATAACGATAAAGGTCATGGTCGATAGCAGCTAATGGTCATTATGAACGATGAATTATAATAGCAATTAATGTAAAACTAACGGTTGGAAGTTGAAAGAAGCATGAGCGACGTGAAGGCGTTGTTGAATAATGTTTTGGTGTCTCCTGCCACCCCCAAAAAAATCCAACTCACCGATCGGTAACGTGTACAACAAACTGTCAACCAGGAAAGTGTCCGAATTGTTTATCATTTAAAAACCAAAGATCTACTAGAGATACGGTGACGTTAATACCGATAAAATACGGAGCTCACTGGCAGCAACAAACATATGCTCCGCACGACGACAGCTTCTGCAGTGGCAGAAAGCCCACGAACACTAACTACAGCTGATCGGGTAAGCATGTTCACCAACTGCTTAGCTTATCACACACCCACACCGCTGTTGACAGATCCGCTCACACAATTCCACGTATTTATTAACAAAATATCTACCTATACGAACCAAGCAAATGTATTTTTTCCACGACTAATTTCCCAATTTTTCCGAGATTCTATCGACCGCAGGTCGTATTATTCTCTGTGACCTACTGTTCGCTTGACGGAACGAACGGCGGCGGGATACAAACGTCATTTCGTCAAACACTGGCGGTGTAAATAGGAAACTAAGACAACAGGGGAGACGCGCACTACAACCTTTATTTACCTGAATTGTTACTGAAGTGGGAGCGTTTCGTGTCGCCGTTTTCGTTGTCCCCGTCGAGCGGCCTTTTCCTGGAGTCCGCGATCTCCGGCGACGGGCACGTATCCATTCCCGAGTCAGCGGCCATGTTTGTGAAAATCAGACGTCCATTAGCGCAGACCCGTCAACACACAACACACTACTGCAGCTCACTGATTCACGGCGCACGACGGACGCATACCGCGCGCTACTACTACCACTCGCGGTGATTAGATATCGGCGGACGCAGTGCACGGCCGGCTACTCCCCACCCAACTTTATACAAGTTACCAAATCGCAAATAAAACAACTTTTAACTCTCCTCGTCCTTGAAGGTGGTTCGCTCGCGGTGTGTTGTTTTTTTTACCAGGAGGACAAAATGATGTGCAGGGCCCTTACGTAGTCATCAACACAATACGATAATGGCGCACTATTAGCAATAACAATCCGATTCAGTTCTCCCCATCATTTCTGCATGCACCTACGAAAATAACTTTGTTATTATGGGTTCCGAAAATAACCGGTTATGACTTCACGAGTTATGAGTCGTTATGATGCGTACCTCTCTTAGATTACGCATTCATCATCCATTGACATTGCTTTTTCGCTCTCGGAATCGGGTTGGAATCAGTTGGACTGTTGGCTATTATGTGGGTGTGTGCGAAACATACAGTCTTGTAGGATGGGACATTCGCTGAAGAAAACAAGCGTAGATTTGCAGATTAACGAAAATTTCAAAGGGCCCCGATGAAAATGAACGTCAAATGATGATGACGAACAGAATAAATAAACTGTCAACAACTTGGAAAATATTTCCATGCCAACTTTTAATTATTCAGATTAGAAAAAACATTCTAGCCAGAACACACTTTATAATAGAACTCTGTCTGACGGTGAAAATTCCTCATAACTGAACTGCTGATTTTTAATCCTTTATACAAATTTGGAAAATAAGCGCGAAAAATTAGAAAAGCGCCAAAAGACTATGTGATTTTTTCTTCTTGTACAAGAAGTGTTCTGACAATCTTTAGGTTTCTTTCGACAATCATTAAGTTGTGTTGAAAAAATATATCAAAATTTGCAAAGTCTTCGAAAATAAACATATGAAAAAGCAGCAAATGAGAAGCAAACGTTTTACCAATGTATTTAATTATTCCACAGGTGTTCCAAACTTCGACCGTAAAACATCATGTTGATAACACAGATCAAAGGAGTTGTGAAATTAATGTTAAATTACATCATATAGCATGAGTAGTTTCAAAAATTGTTTTATCTTCTAGTAACTGCAGGCAGTATTGCTTTTTAAAAACTCTCTAAAAACTATTTTCTAAAAGCTACATTATGTATACAAACAATATTATAGACCGAAGTTTTTGTTTTAGCTCACACATTTTATACAGATGTGAAAAAGCCAAGCCATTGCCAAACTAGCCTACAATAAGCAAACATACTTCTAACCCAGTTTGCCGCTTGGTTTAAATGTTGATTTCTTACTGTTACAAGGTCGCACATATTTAGCATTTGCCGACTTCTTTCGCTTTTTACAATGGGATTGTTTTTGTTGGCGGTGCGTCTGATGCATCAGAAATAAAACTATTTTGACAATGGACTTGTCTCTTAATTTGTTCTTTCATACAGTGTGGAAAAAAAGTTTGGAACACCTGAAACATCTTATATATCATAAAATATTTTTTCTGGCTGTTTTTTATTAGCCTAAACTTTTTTTACAGTGGTACGCTTTTACAAGATCATACTTTTTTTAATGACAATCCTTTTTGTACATTATTTGCAACCTTGCTAGAAACTTGCTTTCAACTCAAGTCTTCCTCTAAAAATTTCAAATATCTTGGGCCATTCAGGGCCACACGTCATGGTTCAAATGGATTAAAGACAGTTAGCAATTTGCTTGAACGAGCGAATGTAGATGGCGCTATTTATCTCGACTCTGTTAATTCAAGTTTCTACCACCAGAGCGGCGACTCTTTCGTTCGTTGAGGCGGATTGCTAAAAACACGCAGTATAAATGCTGTCCGCAACCTTGTCATTAGTTATCTATGAGAAATGGAATACTTTTTTTAACAAGAATTTTGCGATCGGCGTCGTTCAAAATTCCGCTTCCAGTTTCTAAATAGATGCCACTGCCATCTGTTGTCGCCGCTAAATGGTTGATCGGTGACCGTTAGACTACTGAACGACAGAGGTCGCTAGTTATGCAATAACATCAGCACTGCAGCGAGCACAGTCGTCTATCCTTATAAAAATAGCAACATATATTAGAGTGTACTAATTAATGTTGTAGAAGTGATAGAAGAAGGTCTTCGTCATGGCGAAGGCTATTGCGACGTTGTTATGGTGTTTATTGGTGTTTAACGTAGGGTTGCTACGTGGAGAAGGGCCGTATGAAGCAAACACTGACCAACCGCTCTCATCTGATTATGATTTACCGTCAAAACAACAGGAGTTTGTTACGGTCAACAGTAAGGTAATGGAATTAAATTAATTCAATTGTGATCATCGTCGTTATTCGTCCATAAGCGGGCACTTTGACAACAATGACATTGTTCTTTGCGTTCTATAATTGCGAATGATTTGTACTAAGACGTCATATTATTGCTTACTTTCAACATTAGCTGTGATAATTTAATAAGTACGATTTTGTGTGTGGCTGTCAGAACATGACATGTATTAAAGGTTGCACTATTTTGATCAATTTTATCAGTGTTTTCATACACTTTGAATCTTGTGTTTTTGCAACTGGATTGATACTTGACGTTATCAAAGGTCTTCATAAATCTAAATGTGTTTGTATCAAAATTTAACTGACGCCTCGGGTAATTTATAAAAAATAAACAAGTTTTATTATTTGTTTATTATTACAGTAGAACTTCAATTATCCGAATCAATTGGGACCGGACCCCATTCGGATAATCGAAAATTCGGATAATTGGGTTTTTCGGAAAAAATGTCTATTTTAATTGATTACTGTACGTTATCTTGAAAAATTTGAGAAAAACACTATTTTTAAAGAGAAAGAGCTTTTAATTATGCAATTTAATGAAAAGGTTACATTTAATGTTCGCGCTGTACCTACACTAGTTTCACGGAGGGAAAAACAATAGAGCGAATAGACAAAATCATTATTTTTAAAAATAATTGTCATTTTTATTTTTAGTACGTTTCCGTCTTAATTTTTTCTTTTTATCTTCAAAATCCATTCGGTTTATCAGCAATTCGGATAGTCGGACTTCGGATAATTGGAGTTTTACTGTACATCGTTTCTGGCAACATTTGCATAGCAAACGATAGCAGAAACACAACAAAAAAATCTTCGTTTTGTTGTTTTTTTTTTCGAATGCTCTGTAATCTGTGTGTTTTATTTATAAATGAATATAACCAGTAAATAATGTACAGATTATTTGCCTGAAACTTCCTTTCGTATTTATTTTAATTCAAATCTTACTTTGTAAAAACGCCCATCTTAAATTTGACAAATTTTGATCTCTAATGTAATATGTATATACAAATTGTTCGCTATATTTCATAGCTATTAAAATTTTGAAAATAATTGTGATTACAACTCATTTGATCTGTGTAACACCAACATGATGTTTTTGTGATACAAGTTTGAACATTTTATTTGCTAATTTTCAAAGATGTTTCAAGAATTTTTCGCTTAAGGGCACTTGTCAGTGGCGTAGCAAAGAGTGAATGGGCCCGTGTGCCGACAGTGAGAATGGGCCCCGGACCCTAATGACATACCAAAAAAAAAAAAACGCCGCAAATAAGAGCAAATTCAAAAACTCATTGTATACTGTTAATAATATAATGAGACAAAGGAGAAACATGACAAACTCCACTAGCATATCATCATCATCCGAAAAATAAAATACTAGCACCCAAATTAAAAAAAAACTAATAGATTTACTAGGAAATGAAATTAACAGTATTTTCGATAAAATGTCGTTCTTTTTTTTTCAATCTTTCTTAACAGCACCCAAGATATTGCCAAAATCGATCAAGTAACAATCCTTATTAGAGAAGAGACAAGAGAGAATGACAAGGTCATACAATTTCATAGGGATATAGATAACTCAAAATCAGAAACGCTAAAAAATATTGTCACACAGATTCTTTTAAATAAACATAAGTAATAATAAAAAATTGCGATACACTTGCGTTGATATATGAAGGAGGATAATTGTCTGCAAACAAAAATTTATCAATAGCTTCAACCGCACTTTATATTCATTGTTGCGCACACAATTTAAATCTAATTATTAATAATTAATGACGCCGTTAGAAGAATGTTAAAAGATAAAAAAAGATGATTTTATAGAGAAAATTTATGCTTATTTTGCCAATAGTGCAAAGGGAGGATTTCATAGAACTATCTGTTTCTGAAAACCATTCTTCACTACAGAGCAGAAGTAACCTAACTCTAAAAATTGAACTTTACAGAAAATGGTGTTTTTAAATTTGTTTTATTTCTTAATGATATTAATGTATAAACCCAATTTTTGACATATTTGGAGATAGGATAGTTCTGCGCTGAAGCGACAAAATACACAAACCAAACGATTAAACTCCAATCGTTGGTCCTGTAGGAATGACGCTTTGCTAGCTTTAAGATTTTGTTATGGAGACACAATTAAGCCATTATCACATATTATGTTAACCAATGAATATGTCCACGAGCAAAGGTTTTCCGTGTGCATCACACGGAAATTTAACGACAATAAACGGAGCTTCAATAGTATCGCTAATAAAGAATTACAATTTTCAAACGGCGTCTGAGAGAAAATTTAGCAGTTTTGATAAACTAACTGCCAAATTTAATTTATTTTTCCAGAAAACTTAAAATAAACATCAACGGTTATTATTATTTTGTGAACATGTCCTGAAGATTTATTTTATATATATATTTCCACACACAATTACTTTCGTTTAGAAAAACATTCAAGGAAAGAGTTTATTAATTAAATTTAGAAGAGTTAATTAACAAAGTTGTCTTTAGAAGTGAGGAACGTAAACGTATCTTGTTTAATAATGATATATTCGTTTTTAATATTATTAAATAATTATCGAAAACGATTGTGTTTATATAGTTTCCAATTATAATGGATTATTTTTAATACTTTTGGCTGGGATAGATCAAGAGGCAAAAATTTCACTCACAGTCCATTAATACAACAAACATAACCTGTTACATAAAAATTAACAACTGCAAACATTGCCCGAATACCATCCAACTTACTCGTAAGAATTAACTGAAGATTCAGTTTTGGTTACTGAATTTAGTGCAAATAGTTTCAAGGTTCTCTTATGTTGCACTCACCGAAAAAGATCGTCTATCAGCGACTATATTCCTACATAGGCACGATGTACATTGCCGCTATGCTCGAGGGGCCCCCATCGTCCCCCTCGATGGGCCCCCTTTGGCCATGGGCGCCGCACACCTTGTACACCCTATTGCTACGCCACTGGCACTTGTCCAACGTTCAAAAGGGTTTGCCCACTCAGTTTTAAAGCCAAACTAATTAGCGATGTAATTTCTTTTGATTCATTTTGATATATGTTAATTGTCGAAGAAGATAGTGCTTTAAGGCGCTTGTACAACGTTCAAAAGTGGTGCATTTAACTTAACAAGGTGAAATTTGGATATACATACTATAGATGTATGATCCGGTGGTAAAGTTAAGAAAAATCTGGTGAGCCCCCTCACGCTACTTTCCGACTAGTATTATTCAATTCGTGAAGCCACAGCGACTCTTAACCCTAACCTAACGTCAGTCATAAAATAACACAATGTCGCTGTGTTGTGTAAATCGTCAGATTTTGACAAACTTCATTGCCACTGACATGACATGACATTAAGTGTCAGTATGACAAATGTCATTATGAAATAGAAACTGACGTTAGGTCGAGTTCAGAGCTGGTCTGGCTTCACCAAATTGAATTATTGCAAAAGTGTTCGGGTATTTATTGTGTCAACGATGTAGTCCAAATGTTGGGTGAAGGTATGTCTATGGGTGAAGGCCACCCCAGATATTTTACATTCCGACTAACATCCTACAAGGAATAAGTTATATAATTGACGAAAAATCGAAATTCAGCGGAAATACGCGTTTTGGGGTCCCCTGAATCGATTGCGACGATTTCTGAAAAAGGCGTGTATGTAGAGATGATTTCAACTAAGAACGTCACTCCCCCACCAGTAATCCTGCGCGGCGGGAAAATAACGACGTTGACAAATAGCTCCATATATCTACAGTGCTAAATGGAAAGTGGTCTACTGCGCACTTGGCGGGAAGTCACGTGACGTGACGTTCTTAGTTGAAATCATCTCTATCTGTCTATGTATGTCTGTGAATACGAGAGCGCCCAAACGGAAAAAATTTAGCATTCGTACATTACCAGGGGACGAACTGGATTGTTTTTGGTGACAATCTGACAAGGAGGAACGAGGAAGTGGCAAATGTTAAATGCGTCTTCTGAGAGATTCATCCGAATTTGACCAAACTGATACCTGCTCATCCTCCAGTGACATTAAATATGAATACCAAATTATAAATCAGTGGGATGAACGATTTAGGTGTTATAACCAGGGGCGGACTGGCATAAGAGCTATCGGGGCTCACGTGGGTGAGCCGCGGTGTTAGTGTGCCGGTGTGGCGATGTGGGGCCGCTGGGCTACTCCAATAACCATAGTAAATCCCCCCCCCCCCCAGTCGACACTTTAGCACAGTGCTTCTTAACCTTTTTGAAATCAGGGAGCACTTTTGATCATAAGAAAACTTCACGGAGCACCAAAACTAAAAAGTCGAAAGCTATACATTCAGACAACTTTTATTACAAAATGACATGACAGCATTAATTAAAAAAAAAAAAATATTAAATGAATTTATTTTAAGACAAAAATCATTTAATGTGATACCTGAGCTTGTCGGCTTTTGCAGATTTCAGCTATTAGATCTAATATTTGATGTAGCTATCCTCAACTTAATCGTGGCAAATGGATTTTGTATCCAGTTATAATTCTCTATATTTATTGAAGGAAAGTAGCAATCAATCGTTTCTACAATAAAGTTAAACGTTCTGTTATAGCTAAAAATATTTCGTCAGCGGTGTTGTCATTTAACGAAGCAAACATATCTAGTGTCCTTTTTTCTAAAATACGAGTTTTCCAAAAAGTTTCTTTTTTCCGAAATGCTGCCAATTTGTCAGTAAATGTTCAAATTTTTCTTCGTTCTTCGAAATCGTTTTTTTTTCTTGAATGCTGGCATTAACGCTATTCAAGTAATCAAAAATATCTGCTAAATATGCCATTTTAGCACACCAAATATCATTTTGAAGGCATTGTACAAAATCATCCATACCATACCAGCAATTCATTCTTGTTCCAATAATCGGCATAGCACATTTCCCCTGGATAAGCACCTCACTTCAGTATGCAACAGCAAATATTCGTACTTGGCTTCAATAGATGTGCAAAGTTTAAAAAAAGACCTTTTTTTAAGGTCTTGAGTTGATGTAGTTTACCATATTTATAACTTTGTCTAGTACAGGTTTTAATACTGGTGGCAATGTTTTGGACACAATATATTCTCTATGCAAAAAACGGTGTGTAGATATAATATTCGAGTTTTTTTTTTCGAGGGTTACAAATCCTTTAAATGAGCCTACCATGGATGGGGCACCGTTCGTACAAATTCCTACACATAACACCCATGATATTTTAAATTGCTCAAATAGAATCTAAGATATCTATCATAGCCACGGTGAACCTAGACACGGTATGTTGGACAAAATTTGTAAACTTGTTAATGACGTCACGTGACTGTGAAATTCAAACGAAAACGCTGTTTCACCTACAGACCCGAGCTAGTTTTGTATGCTATGGTAATAACGTCGCGTGAGTGCAAGTGAATCTGCCTGCGCTCCAACATACCCTGTCTCGGTTTTGTGTAACTCAAATAATATACAGTAGATGAGCCAACATAAAATTTTGGCTTTTATAATGTTGCGGAGCACTTGCAACAAGCTCGCGGAGCACCAGTGTTCCGCGGAGCACCGGTTAAGAACCACTGTAGCAGGTAGCTATATGGCCGGTCTACATTCTCCCCGGTAAAAAAAATTGTCCCAATCCGCCCCTAGTTATAACTTATAAGAGTTTCAGTTCACCTATATGTTGAAAGTTACTTGAAAATGAGTAGGCAAAAACTTAACCAAGGAGTTTAAATCAAAACAAGTGTATCTTCTTCGACAATTAATATATGGAAATGAATCAAAATACATTACATTGCGAGTTATTTTGGCTTGAAAACTGAATGATCGAAAACTTTACTAAGGCCCTTAATTGTTCCACACAGTGTTCCAAAAGACCACAAAAACATCATGTCGGTTACACAGACCAAATGAGTTGTAGAAATAATTAATTAATTTATGTAAGGGTCACACGAGCGTTTTCCCGACGTCCGTGCGTTGTTTTTAACGCACGTTGTAGCATGACCCGGACGTTGCACAATCAAACGTGCGTTCAAGCTGACGCGCGTTTGCTGTGTGACCGGTCGCATTGAAATTACAGTAATGCTGAAACGTGCGTTTGCAAACGCACGTTAGACGGACGCCAGGAAAACGCTCGTGGGACCCTTGCCTTAGAGATTTGTATTAGTTATGAAGAATTTGCGTTATGTTATGAAGAACGTGCGTTTGCAAACGCACGTTAGACGGACGCCAGGAAAACGCTCGTGGGACCCTTGCCTTAGAGATTTGTATTAGTTATGAAGAATTTCGAAGAATTTGCTTATATTTTGTTGAAAGATTCTTCAAAGATTGCAAAATTTATTCGAGATGAAAATTTGTTAAACTTTTAGATGGCCATTTTTTGCACTGAGTATATTTTGCTCTAAAATAAACTTTCCAAAAGTAAATTTGAACTATTCATGCGTATTTTTTACAAATCAATCATAGATTGTGGAAAAAAGTCAGGAACTTAAAATTGTTAAAACCCTGAAGGGGCCGAAATTATAAATTTGCTGTTTTTTCATTAACCTAAACTTTTTTACCGTGACGTGCATAGACAGTGTCTTTTTTTATAGCAATCTCTATTTATTCGATAATGTGGAAAAAACATTTTTTGAATAATTTTCAATAAATTTTGTATATTGTCGTAGGGCCGCCTACTGTACGGCCCCGTTTGACCGTTCAAACACACGCCCCTGTAAGAAGGGTTTAAGCTAATAAAAAACTAGCAAATTTATAATAGTTACCCTTTAGAAAGTTTTTGCCAGATATTTTATTTGAAGATGTTTTAGATGTTTTTGGCTTTTTTCCGCACTGTAGGTATATCAAGGGTATTTAACAAGTTCTCAATTTTAGGATGAATTGTGCACAGGCTGTCTCACTGACATAAACCCAAATGTAGAAAATTTGACAGCGTTGGTGGATGAAGCCATTAGGGACATTCAAAATGAACGCGATCACACTGTAAATTTAATACAGGTGTTGCGTGTCCAGAGACAAGTAAGTGCTCAGGTGTTACACCAGATTTACGTTTAATGTTAAATTTATTTCTAAGGTTGTTGCTGGGGTGAGATTTACTCTACTTTTGGAGATTGCTCAAACGGCTTGTTCCAAAAATCGCGTACTGAAAGATGGGGAATTTTGTGCTATAGATTTGTCGACTACCGAGTTTTGCAATATAGATTTCTTGCAGAAACCATGGTTAACTAAGGATAAGTTTATCGTGGCCAATAACTGTACTAATTCTGAGTATAGTTTTCCTGAGATCTCTAAACCAGAAATAACTGCAGGAAATAATAGCCCAGTTACTGATGTTATGACAGAAGATCGACTTTTGGAGTTGGAATCTCAGATTATTTCGGATATAGTCGATTCTGTGGATGTTATTAATAATTCTGATAGTACGAATATTGATAATATAGAAAGAAATACCCAAGAGAACTCAAAACAAAGCCCAGAAAATCACGAGTTGAGCAGTGATGACAAATTATTTTTAGATTCATTTTTCGGCAATCTACCAGAAGACATTTGGGATGTAGATCAAACAAAAATAACGCCGAAAAATCCGTTTGAAGATCTAAACGTCTTGGAGGAAAATGTCTTCGAAGGAATAATTTTTCCAGCAAAAAATATTAATCCGATAGAAAAGTCTAGCACAAGCGAAAGTAGCGACAGTAATTCTGAAAATAATTATGTTGAACAGAATATTCTCCGTAAGAGAAATGCAGACCCTAATACCAGTGAAGATACTAAGAATTCTGTTAGTAATGAAACCTCAAGTTCGGAAGAAACAAAAACCAGAGTCACAAGGGGTACAAAAGATAGCAGAGCGCAAAGCAGTTTAGAAAAGAATGATGAGAAACAAGATGTTTCTATCAATACATTGATAAAAAACTATGATGACAGCTCTGACACTTCTAGCTCAGAACATGATTCCATCACAAGACATAAAAGAAATGCTGATAGTAGTAGTAGTAGTAGCAGTTCTAGCAGTAGTTCTGATGACAATCCGAATAAAACCGTTAATAATAATAACAAAAACACACACAATCAAAACTTACAGACACAAAATAAAAAACAAAACAATGATCCAAACTCCAGTAGTTCTGATGATAACATTAACGGTAATATAAACAAAAGATCGACAGAATCAGATGAATATGACGAGAAAGTCCTTATTTTCAATCTAGCTAAATATGTTACAAATTTATTTGATGGATTAGATGACGATCTATACAGACAAATTCCATTATCAGCGACGAAACAACAAAAATCAATATTGGAAGGTTACGTTTACAGCTTGAAATTGAAAATTGGGTTCTCAAAATGCAAAGAAGAAAAAAGGAATTTGATCAGTCCTAATTTACTAGAATTTGACTCCTCTGATATTGAAGAATGCAAAAAGTCGTTATCACCAGACACTGTCAAATACTGCAAAGTTCAAGTGCATGTTCCTGAAACCTTAACAAATCCCAAACTGCTGGATTCGCAATGTCAAGGAAATACCAGATCCAGAAAGCGGAGAACAATCCCTGGTGGCGTTAGTCCAACCGCGGTGACCGATGAACATCAAAAATTTGTTCTAGATGCATTAGCTTTGTTAGATGGGGCATCTGAACATCCCAATAAATACAAACTGGTGGAGATAGAATCGGTGACTAAACAAGTAGTAGCCGGTATGAAGTATACCATTAATGCTAAGATTGCTTTGTCTGACTGCCCAAAATCTTCTGATAAAAATCCGACAAGTTGTGGGCTTGCTGGGTCTCAAGGGGATGTCAAGAAATGCACATTTGTGATATGGGATAGGCCCTGGATTAAACCGGGAGGTCGTGAGACAAATGTCAAATGCGATGATAAACAACATAAGTTTCGGTAAGTTGTTTTTATGTTATTATAACTGTTTTTCATTTGTTATTCATGTTATGTGTTTTAACTGTGTTGGTATCCTGTTGTAAAAGTCCGGAGTCTGCTTTTTTATCGGTAGCATTCATTCATGGCATACAGAATGGTCTATTTATTATTTATTTGAACTCAAATTTAAAGTAGACACTTTTTTTTTAAGAGCAGAAGGAATTAGAAGATCCACCACCACCCCGCTGTCGGGTATCACCGAAGCATTCTGCTGACAGCAATATCTTCCTTTATTATTTCTCTTTTAACTAAAAAGGATTGAATGCATATGTATTCCGGTACCCATATCTCCTCATTCCGGATTCTCCTGGAGCTATCCTGCGCCGCACGGCCTGGCGCTACCTTACCCTCATGGACCATCCTCTCTATCCCCATGGTCCATCACGATCTCTTACGCACTAAGAAACGGGAGGGCCTATTACATCCTGACGTCGGTTGTCCTTTTCCTTTTCTTGGAGTATTCTTCTTATGGTGTCCGATATTTGCTTCCACTCCACTGGTCGGGCCTTTCAGCATCTCCTCCACTATCCTTTCTTCCGTCAGTCTTTCTCTGTAAGGACTCCCTGCGCAGTTCCTCCCATCTATTGCATTCGAAGAGGGTATGTGCTGGTGTATCTAACCGTCCACAGTATCCGCACTCGGGTTTCTTCTTGAATAGCCGCTGTGGAAACCGTTCGGTAGGTGGACGACACCCCAACGGCCGCCCTCCGTTGTACTTTGGAAAGCCTGTCCCTTCTGTTGGCAAACGCCATATCTTCTACACATGCAGGGGTGGCGTAGAGTATCACCGATTCTGCCACCGACGCGAGTATTCTACTCTTACTTGCTCGTGGTCCTTTTATTTTTGGCATAAGCCTCAGCAGTGCGGCGGTTGTTCTTTCTGCTCTTGCGGCCGTTTCCTCTATATGCTTCTTGTAACGGCGTCTTTTTTCAGTGTGTACCCCCAGGTACTTTAGGCTCCGGGAAAGCTCAATCAGCACTCCGGCCACCGTGAGCACCGTGTTTTGCTCGGAGACCAGCATTATATTGACATCTCTCTTCACGGCCGTCGCCAATAGCAGTCCTGTGCGGCTTTTCCTCTGCCTAGATTCACTTGAAGAAATCAGAGACACTAAAACTTTCAAGCTTTGAGGGTTTGATGTTGCTAGATTCTTAAAAAAAAAAAAACAATAATAATTGTAATACGAATATAAGACTCAAATGCTAACCAAAACAGATATATTTACAAGAATGAATAGTAAAATATGGGTTCAGATCAACAAAATGAAAATGGTTGGAGAGAAAACTGATCACAGAAGACATAATTAAATTATAAAAGTTACCTAAATTGTTATTGGCAAATTTACATAAACACACAGGTGACAAATCATACTCAGCACGCACTAAGAGCAACAAAACACAGGAGGCCTAACGCCCCAAAATTATGACTGGTCGCATTTTCAAATATTGATCACCAGGAAGACTCGTCGCTTCCACATACACAACTAAATGGTCGTTATTTAAGATTATTAGACCAGACAAAAAGTCTCAGTAACTTCTAGAAAAATCTCAAATTCTCGAAAACCGTTGAGATTCAGGTCAAATCCACCCAAATGATGTCAAACAAATATCTCTCTATTACCCTTGGCCATCTGTTACACCCATTTCTAATCAAGACAAAAGATAAAAGATGCATTTTTTTTTCAGAACAAGAAGACAGGTTTTAGTTGGTGGAATTACTTCTGTTTCCGAAGACGATCCCTTTATTCAAGAAATAACAGAAAATACGTTGACAATGTTGGACGGCGAATCTACACACGACAATAAATATAAAATTGACAAGATCCTAGCTGCAAGTAAACAAGTTGTACAGGGAGTCATTTATAGAATTAAGGCCCAAATAGTCGTATCCGATTGTCCGAAAAGTTCAAATTCCAAGCCAAAGGAGTGCGGCGTGCAAAAAGAAGTGTCACCGAAAATCTGCAATATTGAAATCTGGGATAGACCTTGGTTACCGCACGGTAGACAAACAAATATTACTTGCGATGGTGTAAATTCTTCCTTCAGGAATCGACGTTCCTTAGAGAACACAAAAAAGCCGGCCTTTCAATTCATGAACTTCATGGCGCAGTTTAATAAGAAGTACACTTCCAAAGAGGAACTGAAGAAACGATACGCAATTTTCTTAGAGAATCTTCACCAGGTTAAGTTACTAAACGACTTTGAACTAGGCACCGCCAAATACGGTGTCACAATGTTTGCTGACTTGACTCGTGAGGAATTTAAAAAGTATCATTTGGGATTGGACACAGGCTTAAGAAGTGAGAATGAAATGCCTATGGCTCAAGCTGACATACCAGATATACAGTTGCCTACGGAATTTGATTGGAGAGATAAAGGCGCAGTTACAAATGTTAAAAATCAAGGGTCTTGTGGAAGCTGCTGGGCTTTTAGTACTACGGGTAATATTGAAGGACAGTACGCTATTAAACATGGAAAATTGTTGGAGTTTTCCGAACAAGAGCTTGTCGATTGCGATTCACTTGATAGTGGATGCGGCGGTGGTCTTATGGATAATGCTTACAGGTATGTTAACCATATTATTTAAGTCTTTGATTTCATTTGAATTTCACTCATGATTTACTGTATTTATTGAAAGTATAGTAAGTTATATGAAGCGATATGATAACATGGATAATGTTTCATTTCAAAACAATCAATTTTGATGTTTAATACCACTTGCAAAGAGGTTCTAACTCTAATATTGGCTTGTGACTTCAGTGTCTAACTAGCAGTACCAGGAGGTATTAATTGCTGATAGACTTCTTGTTGAATTAAAGAAAATGATCACTTAGATGCTGAAATTGAATAATTGACAAAAGATATTAACAAAAAAAAATTCCCAACTAAAAATGTTCATATACATTAACTTGTGTAATTTTTAGTGGATTTTGTTTGTTTCAACAAATGATAGACAAATTCTTCCTCATAAAAGTTATTGGAGATCTAATGTATTATTTTATTTTCAGAGAAATTGAAAAATTAGGTGGTCTAGAATTAGAAAGTGACTATCCATATGACGCAAGGAATGAAAAATGTCACTTCAATAAAACTTTAGCCCGCGTTCAGCTCAGCGGTGCTTTAAACATTAGCCAAAGTGAAGAGGACATGGCAAAGTGGTTAACGCAAAACGGACCTATAGCTATTGCGATTAACGCTAACGCCATGCAGTTCTACCTTGGGGGTGTGTCTCACCCTTGGAAGTTTTTATGTAACCCGAAAAGTTTAGATCACGGCGTTTTAATTGTCGGCTACGGTGTACACAGTAAGTAAAAGTTTGTAATCAAGTAAGTTGAAGGCTAATGTGCTTGTTTTATTTTTAG
Organism: Aphodius granarius; assembly: GCA_963971325.1. Classification (NCBI taxonomy): domain Eukaryota; kingdom Metazoa; phylum Arthropoda; class Insecta; order Coleoptera; family Scarabaeidae; genus Aphodius; species Aphodius granarius. Next base: position 28,065,538 of record OZ020222.1, on the reverse strand, counting down.
CGTATCCTGTTTACAATAAAACCCTTCCGTATTGGATTGTGAAAAATTCCTGGGGCACAAAATGGGGCGAGCAGGGTTATTACAGGGTTTATCGTGGCGATGGAACCTGCGGTGTTAATCAGACGCCTTCCAGTGGAATTGTCGAATAAAATAATCTATATTGAAGTTAGTTGAATGTGATAATCTCTGAAACGAATCTCTAATAATAATATCTATAAATTAGTCTGTCCAGTTAATACTACATTTCAGGTCTGAGGTAATGTATATCATAGTTATTATTATATATGATATCTATATTATATTAACTAAGCCTTCTTTCTAATTGTTATTTCCTCGATATTTAATTGATGTATTTGTGATTTTTACTACATACAAACGGTGGTACTTATCTGGATGCATATAATTATAATATGACTAAATTATAAATGTGTCTTGAAAAATTAGTGTTGCGATTATAGTACTAAGGGACAGAGTGGACAAACTGTTAAGTTGACTGTTTTTTTTTTTCTACAGGCTGTTATGACTATTTATAATAATCATGTTATATATTATATTTTTTAATTTGTATTTGTTATTAATATCTTAGTATGTAATGTTTATGTAATGTAATAGTTTACGTAATAGAGATAGTTTGTCGTAGATACATCACGTGGTTAATGCCACAGTTAATGTTTTAACAATGTAAATTTATAAAATATTCTTGTTACCTTTTTCTTACAAATAAATGATATAAGTTCTTTTCATTTTATTAAAATATATACTAAAGAAAATTTCATTCACATTACGAGACTAGATACTCGTTTCGATACCTGATATTTCGTACACCGTTTTGACACTAGAACTGATACAATGCGGATAACTGAATTATTTATTATTATTATTACTTTTTGCACATCAGCAGTACACAGTTTATTCATTAAAATGTGCTATATATTAATAATAATCCAAGCCTTCATACCCCCAAGCAACTTTTGCCAATTACAGAGGGCACCAGCAGGCCAGAAATTATTATTATTGTCCGCGCCTGTGGAACGTCTTCAGATATTTGGCTCCCAGTATTCGCCAAGGAGAGAGGAGAACCACAGAAAAAAACTCAACCAGGTCTCCGGACTCGAACTGGAGACTCAGGAGGCTTCAGGCTTATATACAGGGTGTAACAGATTTGATCACACAAAAATTGATGGATAATAGTTTTTGATCTGCTTTCATCATAATAACTGACATACCAAAGGACAATGATGTCATATAAATGTCATGTCATATAAATATACTATTAATATTTCATAGATATTTGTTTCTTATGCCATTTTACAGCAATTGCGCTATTGGAAATTAAATTCTTTTTACTTAAAGTAATACAATAATTTTAAAACAACATTTCTGATCTAAGACAGGTTTATTATTTGGGCTACATGCTATTTTATTGCATCTGGTTCTTGCGTATTAAATTCTTTATAGTTAATAAAACACAACATCCCTAACTGCAGACTACACTTTATTCGGCTACTTTAGTTCATCTGTTTTTTGCAAATTAAATTCTGCAACATATAAAATACAAAATTCCTCACCTAAGACAAGTTTATATTACCTACACTACCTGCTATTTTATTGCGTTTGGTTTTTGCTAATAAAATTTTTTATACTTAATATGGCAACCAAAAATATGCTCTAAAAAACTCTTTTAAACTGAAAATATGACCTAAAAACAGTGTAAATACTAAAATCTTTGTGCATCTTACACAAAGGAATTTTCATTTGATCATTGTATTTTATTCCAAACACAAAGGTACAAAATGTATATTTAACTACCAAATCAAATATTTAAAAAATATACACATTAAAATACACAATAAATATGCATTAAAAGGCCAGTATATATGCGCTTAAACTATGAAAATATATAAAAAATGATCAAAATATGCAAAATTATAAAAATTTGCATTATTATCGAATTTTGGCAAAATATGCAAAAATATGCTTTAACAAATAAGTCATAAATTGTTCGGCTTTCTCTGAAATTTTCATGCTAGGACCACAGAAAAAAGATATGCCCGTGCATACTTTTGGTTGCCCTACTTATAAAATACAAGATAAGTGACCTAAGATAAGTTTCTTATTGAGATTCTGTTCTATTTTATTGCAACTGGTTGTTTTTTTTTAATTAAAATGAAATTACCTAAATTCGTTTTAATATCTAATAAAATACAACATTCCAGACCTAAGACAAGTTTATTAAAGTTGAATAAGTGCGAGAATCACATTTGCAATAATCCTAACAATATTTCTTTTTAATGACAATATTTCGATAACTAAAACTAATTCCTAAATCCATGGCGTGGACTTTTTCGTAAAAACCGGAACAATTTTCGTCGGGACGCATCTACATGGTATGAAAAATCTGGCCTGTTCCTTCAAAATCGGAACGTTTGGTCACTTTTTGCTATTCAGTCATCATACTGACTTGAACTGTTCATCTTATTTTGTCGCCTTATTTTAGATTTATCCGGTATGTAGACCATGGCGGTTTTTGAAATTTTCTAACCAGCCCTTACTGGCATTGAAAGTTTGTTCTTTTATATTTCCAGCGCATTCCTCATGGCAAAGATTATTGTAAATCTTCCTGGCCTGCTGTCGTATAATACTTGCGTTTGTATCATCTTTAGCGTACGTCTTTTGCCGGATCCACAATACAAGTAATTTCTCCATCTTTTCCAGCTGGTGATCGCGAACATAAAATGACGTTTCCGAACTTTTTCTTGTTGTACATGTAAAACTAGATATTATCTTCAATTCGTTTTTCTTAATTGTACGAATGGATGACTCCTTCATATTTAATGATCTTGCTATGTCTGCGGCTGACTCTTTGTTATGCAGACGTCGTAGAATGTCACTTTTCTGCAATAACGACAGTACGCGTTTGCCTTTCTTTGGATTGTCGCCATTTGTACACATTATAAAAATTACAAAACACCACATAAATAGACGTACTTATAATTTAAATGCACGAAACGCGAGTGTAAAATACTTATTATAACCGGTAGTCTAAACTGCTACACATCCTGACATCCAATTCTATTGTCTATTGGCTTAATGGCCAATTTAGGTACTTGATATAATAGTAGGTATACCGGGTCATCATAAATGAGAGTCATCGGGTGCAAAACTTTGTTCCGGTAGTTTCGCACTAAACTTTAGTCCCAGTTATAGCGCCAAATGCTTGGAGCGTTATTATTGGTCAAACTAGGTCTAACTTCACACTGTTTACCAAAGTTGGACCTAGTTGGACCAATAAAAACGCTCCAAGCATTTTAAATTCACTGGCGCTATAACTGGGACTAAAGTTTTGAGCGCAACTACCGGAACAAAGTATTGCACTTGGTGACTCTCATTTATGATGACCCGGTATACGAGTATTATAGGACAAGCGTATAATGAGGGCGGTCATAAATCATGGTGGCAAAGTTTACGGAAGAACAAGTCGCAGGCGAGTGGAGTAAAATTGTCTAAAGTTTTAAAAAATAGTACCAACATAGCCATTTGTTATATTTTCCAGTTTTAAACTAAACTGCGTTCATAACTGTATCCGATCTAATCGCGCGATATGGATGATTCCAACGGTACCGAGTGGAACATGTTCCAGGAATCCATTTTTGATGACCTCGTTGCTCTAAGAGGCGAACCTTTTGAGTTCGGCATTGGAGTTCGCGTGTTAGCACTGACGCGCATGTCAAATACCAAACATTGAAAAATATAGACACATAAGCTTGGCATACACGCTACGGAATGCCGGAAGGATTGCCTTCCGGCCGCTAATCCGGCAGGCAAACCGCATCATTAGTGGTCAAATGAGCCGGAAAGCAAGCCTTAACTCTCGGCATCTGAAAACTGTCGCCGCTAAAAAATTGTAAGAATTTTAATAAACTGTAACGTGTATGTGTCAACTGAGAGTACTGGCTTGCCTTCCGGATTATCGACCTGAAGGCTCGTCTTCCGGTAATCCGTTGCGTGTATGCTAGGCTTTATGGTAACGTAAGCTGAGCATACACGCTACGGAATGCCGGAAGGATTGCCTTCCGGTCGCTAATCCGACAGGCAAACCGCATCATTAGTGGTCAAATCAGCCGAAAGGCAAGCGTTAACTCTCGGCCTCTTTGGAAACTGTCGCCGCTAGAAAATTTGCCTTCCGGCACGCCTCTTGCAATGCAAGTCGTAAAGTGTATGGACAACATCGGGAGTACAGGCCAAGAGATATCAGTAGGGTAACCAAAAATATGCTCTAAAAAAATTCTTTTAAGCCCTGATACTATGCTCTATAATTAAGAAAATATGCTCTAAAAAAACTGAAAATATGATCTAAAAAAGTGTAAATGCTAGGGCATCCAAACATATAATCTTCGAAATAACTTTTAGGCGCTTAAAACATGACATATAGAAATGAAAATATGCTCTAACTGGGTAACTCAAAATCTTTGTGCATCTTACACAATGGTATTTTGATTTGATCATTGTATTTTATTCCAAACACAATACGGTACAAAATGTATTTAACTACCAAATGAAATATTTAAAAAATATACACGTAGTTGGTTACTCAGATGGAAAAGGCGATGGTATCTTTTGCCCTGGAGGTTCCATGGCTAACGGGTTCCACAATAAATATGCATTACAATGCCAATATATACGTCACAACTAGGCAAATATGTGAAAAATGAGCAAAATATACATTAAAAATATGCAAAATTCTTAAAATATGCATTTATAACGAATTTTGGCAAAATATGCAAAAATATGCCCTAAAATATACATATGTATTAAAATGTTCGGCTTTCTCTGAAACGGATTTATATCTAACCAATTTCATGCTAGGACCACCGAAAAAAGATTCCATTGCATCCTATAGTTAACACGAACAACTTCTTACCGAATTCATAGAACTGTACAAATCATTACTATTTTGTATAATGTAAAGTCAAAGCAGTACTGCAATAAACATTAAAATTATCTGCTTACGATCAATTAGTAAAAAACTAAAAACAGTTTATCCAACGGCAACAAAAGACACTGCCCAACTAGGTGGCTGTCTTTGTACAGTAATTTGCGCTGTGTAATGCCTTGTTGGGCGCCAATTAAATCTTATTTTTTTATCACTGAACGTTTCGTTTCTGTATGTATATTCTCGTAAAGGCTTCCTCACACCAAAGCGGAATTTCCGCTGCGAAACTTTCCGCTGCGAAAAATTCTTGAACCACAGTAAAGGACAGCCCTAACCGTTCCGAACATGGACACGAACGCAAACGCGGTCAGTTATATTGCGGTATAGGTATGGGAAGCATGCGAACGCGGCGGTTAGGGTTCCGCCATATATACCGCAATGGAATTAAGCGACCGTGTACGCGTTTGCGTTCGTGTCCGTGTTCGTGTTCGCAGCAGTTAGGGCTGGCCTTAAATTCACTATAAGAATTTGATAAATGGTATATGGATTATAGATACCAATTGACTGTAACATAAGTATTTAGCCAATATCATTCAAATTTAAATTTAAAAAAAATGGTTGATAAAATAAAATATTGGTGGGGACAGCGAAGTTTATGAATGCTTCGACGAATCTTTTCATTTGAAATAAAACAATTCAGCTAGGTTGCAGGTAGGTGGCGCTGTTCGGTGTTGTGTTGTGTATGTTGTGTTTGCCGGATTCCGAGTTTTAGGTTAGGATCACAGATAATACAATAGAAGTGTGGTAATAGTGTGACAACGAGTTTTCGATTTCGGTGGTCTGAAATGGGTTCCAAAAGAAAAGCGGAGGCCCAAGTTCCGGCCGAAGAGAGCGACCAACTTCTTATTCGCCCCTTGTAAGTTCAATGATAAATCAAAATATTAATAATATTGCCTTGTCTCCGTATTCTAGAGGTGCAGGCCAAGAAGTAGGACGATCATGTATTATGATAGAGTTTAAAGGAAAGAAGATTATGGTAATAATAATAATAATAATAGAATCAGGGGAATCCTTAAGATGATAATTTTTAAGTGTTATAATATTTTATTTATAGCTCGATTGCGGAATTCATCCAGGTCTGTCGGGAATGGACGCGTTGCCGTTTGTGGATTTAATCGAAGCTGATGAGATTGACCTTCTTTTAATTTCACAGTAAGAATATAGATCATTCATTTTGTAAATTATAAATTCTAGAAAAAAAGTGCAGAATAATTTCTGAAAAATTTTATATAAGGTTCAGAAAACATCTAATGTTTAGGTGATGAGGGAGTTGAGTCTAGATTACGATAAGATTCTAAACGTGGTCTAGATGCAACTCTCTCTTACGCAAGGTGAGCATCAACGATTATTCTCACTAATTTTTTGTGAAATTTTTTAGTTTCCACTTGGACCACTGTGGTGCCCTTCCATGGTTTCTATTAAAAACCAGTTTCAAGGGTAGATGTTTCATGACACATGCTACAAAAGCTATATACAGATGGCTCCTATCCGATTATATAAAAGTTAGGTAAGATATTTTAATTGTAATAATTATCTGTGTTCAAACAAAATATCTGGGACCCTATTCACATCTCACAATTGCCCGTGCAAAGCAAGGTTGCGTGCTAAATGTAGAGATGGACTTTTTCGGTAACATGGTGATTTGCATAAGACTGACACAACCCATTGCTACACTTAGCAGTCTTAGGACCCGTGCTAAGACCACCAGAGCGTTAATTTATATGAATTGTGAACATATGTTATTTATGTATGTGCCATAATAATAATAAATATAAGTGATAATTTGTATTTTTTTGTTTTGTTTTAGTAATATTGCAACCGAACAAATGCTGTACACCGAATCGGATTTAGAGGCCAGCATGGATAAGATTGAAACAATCAATTTCCACGAAGAGAAAGAAATCCTAGGAATAAAATTTTGGGCATATAATGCTGGTCATGTGTTGGGAGCTGCCATGTTTATGATCGAAATTGCAGGCGTGAAGGTAGCTATTTCCAGAAATTTGAATTAAACAATTCGGGATAAATAGCGCCATCTACATTCACTTGTTCAGGCAAATAGCCAATAAAATGCGCCATTCGCCTGAACAAGTGAATGTAGATGGCGCTATTTATCCCAAATTGTTTAATTCAAATTTCTACCACTAGAGTGGAGACTCTTTCATTCGTTGAGGCGAATTGCTATCTCAGATTTTGCAAAACATCGTTGAGCTGACCACATTTTGCATTAATTAGTTAACTCACGTTACAGACAAACTTCAAAGACCTGACTGTCACACGATCTGTGGCCTAAATGTCAGTGAATTCCTCAGTGTATTGCACAAAACAAGGCTTTACTAACAAGCACTAAAATGATCTTGTTTTAATTGATTAATCAAACTTAATCACAGATTACTTAACGTCATTCATCAAACTTTATTTGAGATGTTGGTATCACTGAGCATAAATAACTTAAGTAATGATTCATACTTAATACATATTTGTGTTACTTTACTTTGACAGATTCTATATACGGGTGATTTTTCAAGACAAGAAGATAGACATTTAATGGCCGCCGAAATACCGAACATACATCCCGATGTTTTAATCACCGTAAGTAAAATTACGTTAGGGTTTGTTTAATAAACGTAAGATTATGTTTTCATCTAGGAATCAACGTATGGTACGCATATTCATGAAAAACGGGAGGACCGCGAGAGCAGATTTACTAATTTAGTTCACGATATCGTCAATAGAGGAGGTCGCTGTCTCATACCGGTTTTTGCATTAGGACGGGCGCAAGAACTTCTACTTATCTTAGGTACTTTTTATGATTTTATTTATTATACTTTTTATCATAATATTTTAACTTACTTTGCAGATGAATACTGGAGTCAACACCCTGAATTACATGATATTCCTATCTACTATGCTTCATCTCTGGCAAAAAAATGTATGGCTGTATATCAGACATACATAAACGCTATGAACGACAAAATTCGGAGGCAGATTGCGATTAACAATCCATTTGTGTTTAGGCACATATCCAACCTTAAGGTAAGAATTTATTATTATTATGGATTATTGTTGCTTTAATATTCGTCACAAATTTGCAATAACTATGATATATTGCTAAGCAATGTCTCCTTCGGGCGAAGTCTACCGCTGATATCGTCCACTAAAACATAACGCTTTATTAATTCAATACATGAGAACTAACTAGCTGTACCAGGAGGTATTAATTAACAGTAGACCACCACATTACATCAAATAGAATTATTTATTTCATTTATTTTCTCAATTTATTTATAATTTTTTTCAATTTCGAATACATCAATTTCTGGTTTAACCTTTTCGTACAGATGTGGAAAAGCTCCTTCAGCAGAGTACTTTCTTCGCACCGTTTCATACAAAGTTAGGTCAAACATTTCGTTAAATTCGTCCCTCGTCATGAAAATATCTGCATAGAGGAAGGAGAATCCGCCCACTTCTCTCGTAAACTTTTCCATATCGCGCATCGCCCGAATGGGGTTGTATTTTCTCTTATGCTTCACATGGCCTGGTACGCCGTACACACCCAAATCATTGTACATGGCGTAGTTGGTTCCCGGGACCATATACTTCCTATCTGGTCGCTTTATTTGTCCGGAATGCTCTCCGTGGTCGTATATTCGACATGGATATATTAATAAGGGGTATGTGTCAAACAGTTTTTCGGAAACGTCTATTTGACGTTCGAGCTCGTTAATTGGAAGCACGATATCCTGGAAGACTTGATGGGTAAAGGTAAATGTTCGTATTCCCGGAGTTGTTGTGAATTTTAAGAAGGCTGGCTTCGGTGGTAGCAACCAACCAAATAATAGTCTATGGAAAAGAAGTTTTATTAATTTTTATCTAATAACTATATAAAGATTGTAAAGAATGTAAAGATTCTTTTCCTTACCTGAAAAGAGGGTTATTTCCAAATGGTATCATTGATTCCACCACCCAGAAAATAGCTCTGTTATGTCGCAACAAGTACTCATTCAGAGGAATCAGTTCAGAGAACTTACCTTTGGTCAGTGCACTTTCGGTGTGCTTGTAAAACCATGGTTTGTACCATTTCGTAACATGATTAATCGGCAATGATTGGTCTTCATTAGAAAACTCACCAATCATAATCACAGCCTTATTTTTACTGTACACGGTAGCTTCGAGATAATCAGGCACAGGATCTCTTTTATCAATGGCCCCTGATAGTTTTCTGATCATGTTACAGTAATTTTCCTGACCCTCAACTGGCAAATACGTCAATTTAACGTAAGGTTTGATTTTAATTAGCTTTAGTGTTAGTGCCACTAAGAAGCCTATACTTCCGTGAGACCATGGTAAAACTTTGTACAAATCCGTGTGTTCCTCATTAGAAGCTACCACGAGACTTCCATCTCCTAAAACTACCTCATACGATACTATAGTCTCTTGATATAAACCAACTTTATGGGAATAAGTTGTCATGCCCGTGCCCATTGCCAAACCGCCTAAAGTGGCGTCTGCGATTTCCAAAGTTACCGCTAACGTATAACCCATTGGAATCAAATAATCTGTTATCTCACCAACGGTGACCATTGGTTCCACACGGATTGTAAGGTTTTCCTCGTCCAGTTCTAAAATGTTGACTAAGTCTAGAGAAATCTGGTGGCATTTGTCTTTTTGGAAAAATTTTGTGGAAAGGCTTAGCCAGTTTGGTCTTGAGGTGCAGAGTAATTTTTTGCTTTTCTGCTGCTTCCATAAATGTATCCTTTTTTGGATTTCGGTGACATGCTTGTCATGATTCTTTGAGCTGCCATAGATTCTCCTGTACAACCAATTGCGTGTGAGCAATATTAGGTTGAAGACGTAACTGGCCGGTAGGCAGAAGAGTAGTACAACCAAACCTCGGTTGTCCTCGAGAAATGTTATCAGTTGTTGTTTAAATCCCATTTTGATTAACTGCAAGAAAATATTATATATTATGATTTTTCCTACACATTTATTTTTTTGACCCTTGCCATGCAAAGTGGTTCTTCACTTTTGAAAGGTGTGTAGGTTTGTTTTAATAAAAGAAAACATTTTATGCGGTTTAGTGTAGAATACCAACCTCATTTCAATGTAGGTACATATTTTTTCGTAAATTTGGACAGGCAAGGTCAACGGTCGATAAAATACTGGCGGCTGTCGAGAATTATATCAGTCATAATTAGATCTATTGACTGTTAGATTGATTACAAACTTTGCAATTGACGGTCCTATTGGTTGCTGATTAGATTTGCAGATAAATATGAGCTTTGTTTGCGTTCACATTTTCAAACGGTTGAGAGTAAAATTTATATTAGACCAGACATATCAGTAAGGAGAGTAGGACAATAGCATAGCAAAGCATCGCATTGGTCGAATATAACGTTAACGTTGTACTGCAAATCGCCGCAAACCGTTTGAAACTGTTACCGCAAACCGGCCTATTTTTAATGTTCTAATGTAGTTTTTGATTTGGGGTTTACTGGGGCTTCGAAAAGGAAGCCCCAGCTCTCCCTCTCCCTCTCCCTCTCCCTCTCCCTCTCCCTCTCCCTCTCCCTCTCCCTCTCCCTCTCCCTCTCCCTCTCCCTCTCCCTCTCCCTCTCCCTCTCCCTCTCCCTCTCCCTCTCCCTCTCCCTCTCCCTCTCCCTCTCCCTCTCCCTCTCCCTCTCCCTCTCCCTCTCCCTCTCCCTCTCCCTCTCCCTCTCCCTCTCCCTCTCCCTCTCCCTCTCCCTCTCCCTCTCCCTCTCCCTCTCCCTCTCCCTCTCCCTCTCCCTCTCCCTCTCCCTCTCCCTCTCCCTCTCCCTCTCCCTCTCCCTCTCCCTCTCCCTCTCCCTCTCCCTCTCCTTCTAAGAGGTGTTATGGAGCAAAATTTGATCCGATCTAAACACATGAGCAACGCAGTTTTTTATAGTTAATATTTGAATAAGACTGTATGTAAATAGAAAATTATCTTGACAAATATAATGCACCATTATATTACATTTCTTTATAAATACGGAATTTTTGCCGCTTGAGCGTATGTACAACAATACCTTTAGATTTTGATTATACGTCGTCTATTAGCACAGGTGTCTCTTATCATTTCTTGTAGATAAATGCTTGAAATGTTTGAATATACTTCAAAACAGTTGCGTCTATTCGATTATTATCTGAGATTGTAACGAATTCTCAATATTATGTTAAATAAAGTATTAATAGACTTAACTGCCAACAATCATTCTGATAAAATCGTAATCTCTAAGGGCGTTTTTTTTTTTTACTGGTGTTTAGCGTAGTAATGACTAATACAGATCCCAACCTGTTGAAAATAGTACCAAATCTTGGAGAAAACTAATAAATTAGGATTTTTGCAATTATTTAATTCTGTGAAACCAGAGCCACTCTGGATCATACCAAACGGCTGTTTCTATGACATAATGACATTTATCATGTTGACATTTAATGCCATGTCATGTCAGTGGCACTGACGTTTGTCAAAAACTGACAATTTGCAACACAGCGACGAAGGCTGTGGATTCTGTCAAACTGCTTCTATAAACGTTTATAGCGCCTAAACCGTTCATCTTACTGATCTGCAAATTTGTATACATATTTAGAGTCACTGCAAGGCGAACTGGTATCAAATTTTTGCCACTTCCGGTCGTCAGATTGCCACCAAAAACAATCCCGTTCGTCCTCTGTTAAAAAAAAAAACGATTTTTGTCGATGAACCATTGCTCATAAAGTCACCACCAAAAGATAGATCTCAAAGAGTATATTGAAAATATGTAAGCTTTCATATGCCTATATTGTACCATTATGACAATACATATATGATTTTTTTCCTCATAAATAAAATCGAAACTTGACCATCATTCTAGTTTCAAAGAAAGGTACTTGTTCTATGCGAATTTGTAATCAACGCAGCTGTTTTAGTAAGATAGCAAAGGTACGGTTTTTAACATAATTTGGATTTTCTCCATTTGGAACGCTTTGGGAGTTATGAGGTCCCAAACTAGTACCAAAATAGCCATTTTGCCTAATTTTTTATTTATTTTTTTTTGTAGGGCATTGACCACTTTGAAGATATAGGCCCATGTGTTGTAATGGCATCCCCCGGAATGATGCAAAGCGGTTTGTCCAGGGAACTCTTTGAATCTTGGTGCACAGATTCAAAGAATGGCGTCATTATTGCAGGTAAATATTATCATATACTTTAAGGATAAATATATCATATAAAATTAATCAAATACATAGTACAATAGAATACATTATAGTAGATCATTCTTTTATTTTGATATACTTGTTGCACTTTGGAAATAAAAATACAGAGTGACATAAAAATACATAACAGAAATGCATTCAAAACCATTTTTTATTTTTAATTTGTCAGCTTACGATCATGTAGACTCAAGTTTTGTATGTTTTTTTTTAGGTTACTGTGTCGAGGGAACTTTAGCTAAGACAATACTTTCCGAACCAGAGGAAATTACGACTATGGTCGGTCAGAAACTGCCGTTGAAAATGTCTGTGGATTATATTTCATTTTCGGCTCACACTGATTACCAACAGACAAGTGAATTTATTAGGATACTCAAACCTCCGCATGTGGTGCGTTTGATACGATTCTATTTTTTTTTTATATAAGTACCAAACTGTAAATAATCTATCTGCTATTACACAGGTTTTAGTCCACGGGGAGCAAAACGAAATGAATCGTTTAAAAGCAGCTTTGCAAAGGGAATACGAGGATGATCCGAATACGTCAATTCAATTGCACAACCCGAGGAATACGCACGCTGTCGAATTGTATTTCCAAGGTGAGAAGACCGCTAAAGTTATGGGATCGTTAGCTGTCGACAGTCCACAACCTGGAAAGACGATATCGGGCATTTTAGTCAAGAGGAACTTTAATTACCACATATTGGCCGCAAATGATCTATCAAGCAAGTTAAAATCAGTTGTCAATGTAATTTATATACTGATATTTATACTGCTTTTTTTTTAGAATACACCGACATGAGTATGACTCAAGTTATGCAGCGACAGAGTTTGCACTTTTCCGGATCGCTGACGGTGTTAAGGCACTTGATAATGCAGGTTGCTGGTTTGGTGGAGACTATTGATGGTGATAAAAAGATGAGAGCTTTCAATGCAATAGATATTCTAATTGAGAATAAAATTATCAGTTTGGAGGTAAGCACTTTATTGCAACTAAAAATTTAACAAATTTTGTTTAATTCTTGGTGGATTTTGATGATTCTGTCAGCAAATTATAGAAAAATTCTTCAAAATTTATCCTAGCCAATACAATTTTTATAAAAATTATTTCTACAACTCGTTTGATCTATGTAACTAACAAAATGTTTTTGTGGTCTAAATTTAGAACACCCTGTGGACCAAGTAAGGACCTTGGTCAAATTTTTGCCTACTCAGTTTTAAAACCATTTAATTAATAATATAATCTCCTTTGATTTTTTTTTAATACAGTGCGACCTCGATAATCCGGACTAATTAAAACAGGGGTGATCCGGATTAGTAAATAATTCGGATTACTGAAGCAAGACAACTTTTGTATTGAAAAACAAAACTTTTAATGCTAAACAACTAAAAATAGTGTTTACATAAAGATTGTTTACATCAGAAGTATACCTTTTACTATTTATATTATTTTGTAAAATAATTTGTAATTTTAGTTTGCTTCATTTTTTTCTGGTTCATAACCCAGATATTATACTCGGCCGAATTTAGGAAGTTAGGGGAATCCCTCACTATCAATTTCAGTTTTCCTATATGTATAATATGTAGTTTGAATGAAGTAGATGTGTAAAAATGCAGATCCGGATTACTGAGTACTATCAAATCCGGATTATAAAGTACACAATGCATTTGAAATACTTGTCCGGATTATTGAAGAATCCGGTATAATGAGATCCGGATTATCGAGGTCGCACTGTATGTCAATTTTCAAAGCAGGTGTAGTGTTTTAACAAAAACCTTGTAAATTTAAGATGTGACAACTTTTCAACACTTACACTCTAAAATAGCATTCACAAAGACCTAGTCGGTACAGATCGCAAGCGGCTTGCAACTAGACGGTTCAGTGATAACAAACTTTAAGCTGAGTTGATACGTTTCTCATGCGCATGTGACATTTTGACTGCGGGTGACAGCGTCTGTCACCATGTGACATGGTATGTTGTACGGAACGTCAGGAGACCTTGCAAGCCGCATGCAATCCGTATCTGCTCCGTCATTCTGAACAGTTCATAAAGAAGATTGTCAGAATCAACATGCGCTGTGGAAATTATGACAAAGATATGATGTTACCTTTATGTAATAAAAATTGACAGATATGCTGTCGTAGAGTTGTTTCAAACATAGTTGAATACCGTATTTATTGTTGCATTCTATTTATCTGCGCAGCAGACCAGTTTTTGTTCATTTGCGTTCGGGAGAAAGTTTTTGAGCTGATGCTAGTAAATAATAATAAAACGAATAAACTAACATCGTGTTGGTCTCTCAGATCAAATGAGTTGTAATAACTATTTAAAAAATTGTCTTAGCTAGGACGAATTTTGATGAATTTAGTTATAATTTGCTGAAAGAATCATCAAAATCCTTCAAAGATTACAAAAGTTATAAATAAAAATGTCTTGGATTTTTAGAAAGGTGGTTTCTTTTTTTTTTGACAAAGTAGTTTTATTTATATATTATTATTGTAGTGGGTGGCCAATCCTATAAACGATATGTACGCTGATGCAATTGTTGCCGCAATCCTTCAAGCAGACATCTTGGAAGCACCGATTAAAACATCATCAATGAGCGCCAAAATTGACCGAATGCATTTCAAAGTAAGTATACCCCTAAGTTAATATCTAAATATTAAACACAACATTACACCATCAAATAGTTGTATATGTCTCATATTTATGCTACTTAAAAATCATAAAATTAAAAAGTTGCATGAAGGCAGTAAATAATAATTCCTTCAAAATTATCCAATCAATAAAAACTTTTCTTGTGACTGTTCATAAAAACTGTTTTTAATTTTAGGAATGTTTGATCGAAATGCTGCAAGACATGTTTGGTGAAGACTCCGTACCTAAAATATTCAAGGGTGAAAAGTTATATGTGACTGTCAAACAAAATAGGGCTGATATTGATCTTGCTAATCTCGTAAGTGTTTGGACTCTTTTAATTTTTCCACAATAACGGCATATGGTTTTGTTTTGCAGGAAGTGTCTTGTCCAACCGATGAAACTTTCCAGCAAATTGTTCAAACGGCCGTAACAAAACTCTATCAATCTTTAGCCCCTCCGCAAGTGGAACTCCTCACATAGGGAGCCTCAATATTGAGTTGTTTTATTGTATTTTGATGCTTAGACAGCAGTAGGCATTTTATTTTCTATGGTTTACAAATAAAGTTAGTTCACAAAAATACATAGAATTTTTAAATCAAGTGTAGTAATTAGTAAATAATGTTTAATATATCTTACTTCAACAATATTTTATTAGTTTATCACATACAAAGATATAAAAAGGCATATAAAAACAAAATATAGATAAAACCGGATGATTAAGCACGCCTACAGAAGAAATAAGGTGCGTTCACATAGCTTCGATCATAATGGCGATGCCCTGTCCACCGCCAATGCAGGCGGATCCAATTCCATATTTGGCTTTCCTTCTTCTCAATTCGTAAACCAAGTGTGTGGTAATTCTTGACCCTGTAGCTCCCAATGGATGTCCTAAAGCGATGGCGCCACCGTTGACGTTGAATTTGTCCATATCAAGTTTCAATTCCTTAGCGCAAGATAAGGCTTGAGCCGCAAATGCTTCATTTATCTACAAAATATAAGGTAAAGATGTTTCAAACTAAGGAGAGCACAGTTGTGTATGCAACCAAGTATACGCGGGTCAATTATAAACCATACACTGGGTATAATTGGTTGCATATCTCACTGTGCTCTACTTAGTTTAAAAGTACTCTAAGTTGTCTTCTGTAATAATGAAAACTTTAGCAACGATTAAAAATATATTTAGCTTACTTCAATTAAGTCAATATCGCCAATTGACTTTCCGGTTGCTTTTAGTATATTTTGTATGGCGGGAACTGGTCCTATACCCATAATTGACGGTTCTACGCCAACGTAAGAGTAAGCAACAATTCTTGCTAGCGGAGTCAAGCTATATTGCTTAACGGCTTCTTCACTAGCAACAAGTACTGCACCAGCCCCATCACAAATTCCCTGTAAAACAAGAATTAAAAAGTTAGCCAGTGATAAATTTCCTCTTTAATGATATTTGTTATTTTTTGTTGATTTTGATGATTCTGTCAGCAAATTATACAAAAATTCTGCAATATTCTTCCTAGCATATAGAATTTTTAAAATATATGTGTTCTCTCGTTTTTCATAATTAATACAGCGCGTTAACTGTTACAATCTTCTTTACATCATGTTGAAAAAATTATCACAATCAATGAAAAAAAAAGTTATGGAAGAATTTGGTAATAATTTGATGAAAGAATCATCAAAATTCACCAAAGATCAAATGTTAGTACTTACAGATGCACTACCAGCTGTGACTAAACCATTTTCTTTAAACAAACTGGGCAATTTCTGTAGACTTTCCAACGTGGTCTTTGGTCTTGGATGTTCATCGACGTCAATTGCGACAGTTTTACCTCGAACGTTAATTGGCACTGGTGCCAATTCATCTTTGAATCTTCCGGCCTCGTGAGCGGCTAACCAATTCTGTTGCGATCTGTTAGAGAATTGGTCAGCTTCTTGGCGAGTAATCTTACATTGAGCACCAAGTTTTTCAGCCGTTAGCGCCATGGGTAATTTACAGTATGTATCCGTTAGCCCTAACCACAGAGAATCCTCCATGACGGGTGAAACACCCAAGGGACTGCCAAATCGCATGTTGCGCACGCAATATGGGGCCTGAGACATGTTCTCCGTGCCACCAGTTAAGATAACTTTTCCTATTCCAGACTGAATTTCCTGTTAAATGAATTTATAGTCGGTTAGTTTTGTGTTTAGTATAAATAACTGATTTCTCTTACTTGACAGGCGTTAACGATGGATTGGAAACCTGATCCACACAACCGGTTTACATTCAAAGTAGGTTTATCAATGGGAATTGCATTGCGGAGTGCTGAATGTCTCGAAACAAATATTCCATCAGCAGATGAATTCTAAACAAAATCATGCGTTTATAACAAATAGTAAAACATAGAAGTGTTTTTTTTTTTAACACTTACGGACATAACATTGCCAACGACAACTGAATCTATCATCTCTGGTCTGACATTTGCTTGGGCAATAGCAGCTTTGAATGCTACTGCTTGCAACTCTGTTGCACTGGTCTTAACAAATTTTCCTCCATATGTGCCAAATGGTGTTCTTTTTGCACCCACAATAAAAATTCCTTGAAAAATAATGCAATTAATTGGAAGAACCGGTGGGCAACATAAGTTTACATATTAATGTGATTTGAAGACATACTGAAATTAAAGCCTACACTATGGTTTACGGTTTTATTTATTTTGTGTATTATAGTGTGCATGAGAGCTTATCAGGTTCTATATTTATATCACTCTATTAACCTATCTTCTAACGATTACAATACAACCAAAATTTTTTATGATTTTTTGATATTTCTCAAGATAGATAATAATAATTATTAAAGATAGGTAATAATACTAATAATTATTATGCTATACAGTGAATATTGTTTATAACGACGGCCAAGGGACCGGACATATTCGGTTGTTATATCCGTAGGTTGCCATAAGAAATATGCACATAGTTGAAAGCAATTTTTAGTTTAAAAAATAAGGAAGTACATAGTCAATGTACTACATATAATTTCAGTTTTTTTAACGAAGAAATCTGTTAATTTGCTTTGTTTATATAGTAATATTAAAAAAATCGTCCCCGATTGTCGTTTTTAAAGTTGAAATGGCGGAAATTGTACTGGCATCTTTTACAGTTTCATTGAATCTGGAATATTTTCGAATTGATTGAATGACCTTCTTTTAATTATGGTGGCGTGAATTCTTGTAGGTCCTCATCATCGTTATTGGTTTCAGTTTCCCATCTCTGGATTTATATTTGCTAAAATTTCTTAAAAAATAAACTCCCAGCTGCACTTTTGTGCGCCACTCTGGATTTCAGCAATTCAATCTGTATGTATGTGTGTATGTACATACATTATGTACTTTTAGGTACATTGATATCCCTGGCTATGGATTAAAAGATTTCTGCTTTGACATAGTGGTTTTGCGCGCATAGTTGTAGTAAGGTCTAGCAAGGTCGAGCGTAAATTGACAAAATCGCGTTTTTGATTCAAATATGCGAAACGTCAATAGCTGCCATATTAGGCGGAACTTTTAGCTAGCATACGCTACTGCAAATTTTCGACAACGCCTGCATAAATATGCTACGCCAGCACCAATCTTTTACAAAACGCAGTAATTTTCTCAATTCGATCTGGATTTTTTCGCCGCTCGTTGTTATATGCGATATCCGATTGGTTTGTGTGGTTGCATATATGGTTGTTATATCAGTTCGGTTGCATTAGAGGTGGGTAGTTCGTGAACGAACTAGTCCGAGAGAACTAGTCTTCTTCCCATTTAGGGATCCTGAAGGAAGTCACCCACAAAAAATTCAAGAATACGTGGGATGCAATTCCAGGCTCCTCAACAGCCAGGGAACTTCTCAAGTACCCATCTGTTGGGATGGCGAAGAAATTACACGAGCTCCCCAGAAGTAAGCTGCGTCTTATCACCGGCCTACTCACGGGACACTGTGGTACCAGAAAGCATATGTACAATATGCAGCTCAGCGACACTTTCTTCTGTCGAGCGTGTAAGCAAGAAGAAGAAACGGTAAGGCACATTTTATGTGATTGTCCCGCCCTAGAAGACCAGAGGGTAAGTGCATTTGATGATCCCTGGCCATCTATGGACACAATACGCAATGCTCCCCTGTCGAGTAAGCTAACCTTGGCTACATCCATAAGTTGGCTGCTCGTTACGGGTATATAATACCGGGTGGGCATGATGGAGGCTGGCACAAAGGGCCCACTGGGGCCTAAGCGCCGCCTATGCCTGGCATAGAGCCTCCCAACCCTACATACATACTCCGAGAGAATGGCTCCCGGCTTAGAACAAAAGAACTAGTTCTTTAAAATAAAAAGAACTAGTTCGCAAAAGACCTGCTTTGCTAAAACATATCTCTATGCATATCTCATTCAGTGAACGACTTGTAGGGACATGAAATCTAGTTCGAAAGTCCTGCTTTTGTGAAACATATCCCATTCAGTGAACGAGTTCACACGAGCGACATAGCACCCTGCCGGCCAGTTGTTTCTTTACCTAACGGCGGATGTCAAAATATAATTAGAGTATAGTTTTTTTTTCCTATTGGAAAATGGATTACACTGTTAATAGTAGTTTCGCCAGTATATGTTATACTATAATTTATAAATAATACCCCAATTTCACCTAAAATTGCAGTATGAATAAGGCTAAAATACGTGCAGTAATATGTCTTTTATGCCTTATTAAATAAATATTTAAGAAATATACCTAAATAAAATAAGACAACGATTCTTCGATCAATATAATTATAAATAATTATTTATTTTCAAAACAAAATAACGATTCTTCAAGAAAAAGACAAAGTGGGAAGGCAGACATCGATTCTGTCCAAACTAGATCCTAGTTTCGTTTGGAACGAGATATAAACGTGCTAGAACACACAAAGACACGTTTATCGAAGTAGTATGTCTCAGGATCAAAGTAGTTCTTCAGAACTAGTTCTTTGAACTAGTTCCTTTTTGTGAACTAATCCGGAAGAACTAGTTCATTAAAAAGAACTAATAAGCCCATCTCTAGGTTGCATTATCCGATGTCGTATTAAGCGATACATTTACACCATATGTTTTATGGAGACTGACCAGGACTTTAAATATCCGTTTTTATAACCGATATGTCGTTATATCCGATGTTGTTATAATCGATATTAACTGTACCTATTTCATGCAATATTAATGCAATTTGATGCAATATTAGCTATTAATTGTGTTAACAATTTTAAGCATATAGGATGAAGTTTAGAATATGCGACTATGAGAGAAAGGTTACAGTTGGGCCGAGCAACTTTTTGTAGCGCGACAGTCGTGACGCCAGAAAGAGAGACAGTGAAGAGATGGTGAAGAGGCCACACAAACCATACTTTGTCGCGACGTCATGTAGCATAAGCTGCATCCCCACTATGCCGATCGGCGATCGGCACTGATGATCGGCTGATGTGTACATGCTCAGCTGCTTTGCCTCCTGGCCGAGCATACGAAGCCGACCGTGTTTAGTTTTTTATCAAAGAAAGCCGATCGGCATAGTGGGGATGCAGCTTTAGGGATTCATCCGATTTTAACCAAACTAATACCAACTCATCCTGCAGTGACTTTAAATATGTATACTAATTTACTCATCAATGGGATTGAATGGGATGAGCGGTGTAGGTGCTATAAACCACTATAAACTGGCAGATTTGGACAAACGTCAGTGACCACTGACATTAGATTGGGCTCCAGTGTCCAGGGTGGTCCAGGGCTGTGACTTCACGAAAGTGAAATACATATGTAATTCAAAAAATGTATAGACACTTCAACGTTTTCGTCGGAAAGTTGGGTGAGGCATCCCAGATTTTTAATTTTGTGATGTTATTTCATTAAAATTTCCTGTAAAATTGTATATATATATATATATATATATATATATATATATATATATATATATATATATATATATATATATATATATATATATATATATATATATATATATATATATATATATATATATATATATATATATATATATATATATATATATATATATATATATATATATATATATATATATATATATATATATATATATATATATATATATATGAAATCGCATACTTCTTGAGCGCTGTATTTTTCTCGTTTCTTTAAAGAAGTATTTCAAAGATATATTAATTATAATTAATTAATTAATTATAATTATTACAATGAACAAAGTCGAATAACATTTATAACAAGAATAAAACAACAAATACATAATAGTGTTTGGCTGCAAGAAAAATTTGAATAAACAAAGCTAAACATTATTATTTTGATGATTACAAATTTTTGTAAGCTATATTTTTATTATTATTAAGGCATTTGTCACTTGGGTTACATATATTATGTATTTATTCATTTTACTGTATTTTGTTTCTACCAAAATTTGATATTGCCTAACATATTCAAATGCTTGTCGGAGACTTGAGACGGGCCTCAAATGCCGAAGACTCCGGGAAAAAACTGGCGATCTTGTCTATCTCCAAGTGATAATGGACTTTCGTACCAACTACCAACCAATATGTAGTGTAGTACACTCTTACATAAGACACTTCAGAAAGAAGAATAGATATCTGAAGTTCTGTATATTACAAAAATATTTTGTTTTTTTATACGTGTTTTCAAATATATACAATGTTTTGCAGAGTCTAAATAAAAATTGGAAAGTAATGCCAAAATGTGTTTTTTTTTTAAATTTTATCTGCAGTATGTTAACAAATATGGTTTTGAATAAACATATTTGTAGTACATAGTTGAATTATTTATTCCGCATCTGCATCCTAGTGCCTTGTGTTATCATTTTATAAACATTATGAATTGCAAAATAGACATATGGATATACATATATTTTTATATCGCACAGCTATGAAATCCTTTTAAAATCTGCCCTAAAAACTTTTATTAATAATATTGGTATTTTTTTACCAACAACTTTTTTGTGTTTACTAATTTATTTATTTGAACATATTTTTTATTTTATGGTATTGTGCTTTTTTGTATCTCAGAACTCTAACATTTAGAATTATTCGATATACATACATACCTTTAACAGCGGAAGTCATTTTACACAAAACTGTAAGTAATGCAACGTTATTAATACCGCACAGATAAATCTCTACAATAACACTGCCAATAAATTTAATGTCCAATGTTGAAAAGTCCAACGTACTTTGGACTCTTGCACTGGGCCTCGATTCAGTTGCGCGCACATGGCACGCACGTTATCGCCATGGACGCGGCTGTTTAGACTGCGCACTGCGCACATAGTGGAGCATAGAGTAGAGGAGAGCGAAGCGGCAATATCGTATGTTAAAAAAGGTCTAATGTGCTATACACTTTAGGACACAAACCCGACAACTAACGTCTAAAACGTGAGTTTGTTAAACCGAACCACAACAACGCCACGAAATATACGCGATGTAAGTTAGGCATTCCGTAGGTCTCTTTCCAAAGGCGTTTTAAAACTGAAATAAACATCAAAAAGGTTGTTTATTTTCTATATTTGAAAGATGAAACTATCCGCCTGAACGGGCGAATGTAGATGGCGCTTTTTACCCCGAATTGTTTAGTTCAAATTTCTACCACCAGAGCGGCGACTCTTTCGTTCGTTGAGGCGGATTGGAAACTGTTCATGTTTCATGTTCTGCTAATAGCATTCGCCTCAACTAACGAAAGAGTCTCCGCTCTGGTGGTAGGAATTTGAATTAAACAATTCGGCTATAAACCTAAGGAGGCTGCTTAACGGCCTAATTTGGTAGCGTTAGCGTACGAAATTAAGAGAGGGTGAGAGCCAAAAATCAAACTTAACTCGAAAACCCACTTCAACTTCAATTCGCCTGAACAAACGAATGTAGATGGCGCTATTTACCAAATTAGGCCGTTAAGCAGCCTCCTCAGGTTTATAGCCAATGGCACGGCTTTTTCGCTTCCACAGGCACAGCTCGAACGAACGATTCGCGCATCTGAATGTAGGGGCCACTTCAATAACCCCCTTCGCGCCGCGCTTACTTGTTTACTTGCATAAAAACAATATAAATATGAGATTAGCTATTGAAGCCAGGGCCTAGGGATTTTTATGATGGGATTTCAACCTTGCAAACCTAACTTTAGCTAACTTCAGCGCATTGTCATCGGCGTTTTGACAAATCATTTACCGATTTGAAAGGATATCGTTTGGAATTTGTGAAAACATACAATAAAAATGGTAAGTAGATTGATTATTTATCTAGCTCGAAACAGAAACTGTAATTCAGTTTTTAATACTGTTTTCTAGGATTTGTAATGTCTTAGACACTACAATGTTTAGGTTATGTTTTAATTGATGCACTGTCATGATAGTTTTCAAATACATTAATTATTTTCTTTGTAGGCTCGCCGTTATGATACGAGAACTACTATATTCTCCCCGGAAGGTAACTGAGCCTTTTCTAATAAATTCTTTCATTATTTAAATGCTTTATTTTTATATCTCGGAATTTTAGGACGTTTGTATCAAGTGGAATATGCCATGGAGGCTATTAGTCATGCGGGGACCTGTTTGGGTATCTTAGCGAATGACGGCATCCTTTTGGCTGCAGAACGTCGTAACACAAACAAGCTCTTGGATGAGGTGTTCTCCTCTGAGAAAATCTACAAACTAAACGAGTATGCAATGTATAATAACTGTCAAATGCAAAAATACTAATATTTACTTTCTTACAGTGATATGGTTTGCAGTGTTGCCGGTATAACGTCCGATGCCAATGTCCTAACCAACGAATTGCGTCTTCTTGGTCAGCGTTATCTTTTTCAGTATGGTGAATCTATTCCATGCGAACAGTTGGTCTCATGGCTGTGTGATGTGAAGCAGGCTTACACCCAGTATGGAGGTAATTCGCTTGAACAAGCGAATGTAGATGGCGCTATTTACCCCGAATTGTTTAATTCAAATTTCTACCACCAGAGTGGGACTCTTTTGTTCTTTAAGGCGAATAGCCAATGAAATGCACCATTCGCCTGAACAAGCGAATGTAGATAGCGCTATTTACCCCGAATTGTTTGATTCAAATTTCTACCACCAGGGTGGAGACTCTTTCGTTCGTTGAGGCGGATAAACAATTAAATATTTAGACACACTCATTGAAATTCTTTCTAGTTAATATAATTTTTAAAATAATATTTCGATAATGCGTTTGATCTGTGTAACCAACGTGATATTTTTATGGTCTAAGTGTAGGATGACTGGTTGAACAATTAAGAACTTTCATCAAGTTTTTGCCTACTCAGTTTTAAACCCAAATTAATTAGCAAATTAATGTTTTTTGATTCACTTCTATATGTTTATTGTCAAGAAAAAAATTTGGCAATCGAGTGATAGACCCCCTAATTACTCTATAGGTTGTTTTGAACTGACATCTTTTTTCTTCTTGTGTTATACCAAGTTGTAAGATGTCTTTTTTTGATAATTGTCATTAGTGTTTTAACAATCTTTACCACAGTAGGTTACACAGATAAATTGTGTTATCTAGGAAGAATTTGTTTACAATTTGCTGAAAGAATCAATTTCGCCAAAGATTACAAGTTATTGGAGATCAAAATTTGTATATTTTTTTTATTAGGAAAAAGGCCATTTGGTGTATCAATTTTGTACATGGGATGGGATAAACATTATGGATATCAGTTATATCAATCAGATCCTAGTGGAAATTATAGTGGTTGGAAGGCCACTTGCATTGGAAATAACAGCTCTGTAAGTTATTGGATTAGTATAGTTAATTTAAAATTGATTACACTTGCTTTTATAGGCTGCTGTGTCCAGCTTAAAACAGGAATATAAAGAAGGAGATATGACTTTGAAAGATGCCAAAGCCTTGGCTATTAAAGTCTTGAGTAAGACATTGGATATGACAAAGTTAACGTCTGAAAAAATTGAGATGGCCTCTTTGAGTCGTATTGACAATAAAACTGTCATCCATATCCTTAACAGCAAGGAAGTGGAAGCATTGATTGCAGAACATGAGAAGGTTGAAGCTGCTTTGGAAGCAGCTAAGAAGGAACAGAAGCAGAAATCTTAATTTTTATATTGTTTGTGTGTAATTCTTAATTATAATTTAATAAGTACATATTTCATAGTTGTGTTGTTATTATTTATAACTAAATTTAATTCCTGGTTGACTTTCTGTTTTTCAACTAGTCAAAAGTTGCTTATTTCAGATTAATATCATTATTATCACGCCTCTCTTTTTTATAAAAACTATTAATTATTAAGAAGAATAGAGTACGCTTTAATAATTCATCTCCATTCACACGCCTGATTTTCAATCTTAAAAATCTTAGTGATGGGCCCCGCTTGTCTTAGCACGTAAATTGGGGGAATGGGGTGTCCCCAAAGAAGGCAAGTATCATTGTGGGCGGTGCGGTTTGCTACTTTTATTGGTGGATGACGAGGACGGGTAGGTTTCACTTTCAATGTAGGATAATTGCGTATATGCGTTACTGTGTATGTATATTTCGGTATTTAATTGTGCGTAATTTTGTTTTAGGAACGATGGGGTAGGGTGGTATTGTGGGAAGAGTATTCAGGAGGGTCACCAGAAGAAAAGCCGTTGTGGGAACCGTATTGGACTTCGTACCGGGACCTTCTTCGCACTATCCCATCTTTCGCTCTTTCAAATGTTGGCATTCATTCGCTGCTGGGTTTTTTGCAACATGATTCCTCTAAGTTTTGCTTGTGCCGAAGTGAGGATATCAAGGACAACCGCAGTTGACTGGACTAGTTTCTGTCATGAGGTTGTCTTGGATGCCTTTGTGATGCATAAGAGGAAATTAGGGGGTGTTGGGAAAGTAGTGGAGGTTTATGAATCCAAGTTTGGGAAGCGGAAGTATCATCGGGGGAATCATGTCGAGGGACAATGGGTATTTGGATGTTACAAGCGCGGCTCAGGGAATGTATTTATGATGTGTGTCAATGATCGTGGTACTGAGACGTTGTTACCGATCATCCAGGAATGGATTGAGCCGGGAACGACGATCATCAGTGATTGTTGGCAGGCATATAATATACTGTCCCGGCAGGGGTATGAGCATCTGACGGTGAACCACTCCATGTCCTTTAAGGATCCGGAGACAGGTGCTCGTACCAATGCTATTGAGTTGTCGTGGCGGGTCGCCAAGGCTACATTTGGCTCTGCCCATCGTAAGAAAAGCCATATTCCGGGAAATTTAGCTCGGTACATGTTTCAAAAAAGATGTGCCGAGTTAAAAATTGATCCGTTTGTGGAATTTCTTCGATTGGCAGGACAAGTGTAGAAGAAGATCCATGTACGACCGATACGGACGCAACGGGTTCAGACCCTGAGTGACCCTCTGGATACTATTGTTCCATGGTAACATTTAATCCATCATTGTGGCCCTCAGAAACATCAGAACAGCTGCGAGAAGGAGAAAGGGTAGCAGGAGAGAATGTATTGTAAACTACATTACATAGCAGAAAAATGGACACAAGACTTACGTGGAGGGCTCATATCGATGACCTGAAGATCTGACTGTCAAAGGTTCCCTATGCAATATTACCCATTAGGGAAAAAATTGGCCAGACTGCCGCATTGACAGCGTACCTTCCACTCTTCCATTCAAGGATGAGCGTTTTGCTTTATGGCGAGAATCAAGTCACGCAGAGAGAATCCTTATTTTGCAGAAGCGTGCATATACACAGTCGCAGAGTTCATTAACTGCGGCTAGATACCCAACAATTTTATTGACATTATCTTTGCACACATTTTTTGTTATTCTAATTATACTTTTGTGTTTTTGGTGTAATAAAGAATATTATTACTAGCATGTATATTCTTACCTTATACAGTATGCAATAAGCATTTTTTTTTAAATATTACTGTATTTTAATTATTGTGTGTATTTTTTCAATAAAGAAATAGACAAAGATTTTTGTTTTAATGTACTTTGATATTAGGTTTGGTGTAGTTTTCACGGGGTTGGGTGGTTTTTGGGTTACTTTTGCTCAGGGGTCATGTTGATGTTTTCGGTGTTGTTTTAATTTTTAGTATCGGTGGATAGGTAACTTAATTCACATTGGAAGTATGTTAGGTTTTCAATTATGGAAGATAGTTGTATTTTTTTTTTTACTTTTCCAGTCTATTTTTGTTCCAAAATTGGCGTTTTTTTACCATTGCAACTTCTTCACATATTCCTGACAACAGCAGCGACGAAGAAGTCACTATATAGATGAGCTGGTATCAGTTTCTGTAACTTCTATCACTAACTCGATCCGTTTGGGCGCTATTGTGTTCACAGACCAATACATACACACAAACATTATTTAGAAATCTTTGCAATGGATTTAGGGTACCCCGAAACGCGTATTTTCCAACCCAACCCAAAACATTTTTTTTGTCGATAACAATAGATACCTGCCTTCTAGGGCACTAATCGGAAAGTAAAACATAAATTGGTTACTTGAATACAACTTTCCGCCAGACCTACGCATCTTTGATTTGCATTAGCCAAAACACCCTGCTAATACATATCCCTCTTTTCTCATGAATTGAAATAATGTAGTGCCATGTTTTTGTGCGCCTCTCGCGCCTTCACCATTATACAGTACTATAGAACCACAACATATCTTTTTGTCATTAGTTAAAATGGCGATAAAAAATATGACTTTTTCATATTGTAGAATTGTATAAACGATGGCACAATATAATTAAATGTATAATATATCCTATCGAGAATCCTATCGAGCTGAGCAATTTGAAAAAGACCGCCAATGTTCAAGGCCTGCTTCCTGTAATACATGAAGAAGACTATAACTTATATTAAAGAATACCTCAATTTATTAATTCATTTCTAATTCGAAAATTAGTATTAGCCACTCTTTTTACAATATATTTTAGTTGCATAATATTTCTAAAGTATTTCAATTGATCCGGGTTGTAAATTTTACGGCGCATGGCAGATAGGACTGATCCGCACTGTCCTGTCGGCACTCTCCATTTTAACTGCTGGGAAATCGTCGAAAATGTCTCTGCTTTCAGCCCGATTCGCAGCCTCCGTGGCGAGGCGTTTACCCAACACCGTTTCCCAAGTAAGTTATTCAATCTCATTCTTGGATTAATATTACAATTGCTTTATTCTTTCCATATGATATTTTATGAAAAATCCCGGTACTTATCGCACTTGGTACTGTGACATAATCAATTTCGAGTAGGCCCTGTTTTAACAAGTATTACTTAAAATAACCAAAGTAAATCTAGTTTCCTCAATATACCAATATTTTCTAACCGTTTCAATTGTTTTTAGTTCCAAAAAATCATATCTGCATGCAATGTGATGACCCACTGATGTTATGTAACACTTTGTACCAATTCATATTCTTTTATAGGTTAATATGAATATGAGTATAGAATGTCGTGTTTATTAGGAAAACTTTAAAAATTATGTAAGAACTGATGCATGATTAGGATCTATCTTTTTTTTTATGTTTCAGGCTGCAGGTGCTGTTGCCCCAGTAGCTCAAGTAGCAGCACGCAAACTTCATGTCTCCGGTGTGAAGAATGGAGCTGAAATCAGTTCAATTTTGGAGGAACGCATCTTGGGATCTGCCCCGAAATCCGACTTAGAAGAAACCGGCAAAGTATTGAGCATTGGTGACGGTATCGCCCGTGTCTATGGCTTGAAGAACATCCAAGCCGATGAGATGGTGGAATTCTCATCAGGTTTAAAGGTAATAATTTTGTAATTTTCGGTGGATTTTGATTATTCTTTCACCAAATTATGGACAAATTCTTCACAGTTCTTTCTGGTTAATACAGCTTTAATAATTATTAATTCTTCAACTTGTTATAATTATTATATAATGTTATATAATAATTATTTCTATAGTTTGTTTGATCTGTCTGACAAGATGCTTTTGTGGTCCCCACAAAACACCCTGTACAACAGTATAATGTCCTGTCAGTTCTAATTGGACTATTGTTGTTAAAACACTGTTTCTTCTTTGACAATTAACATATCTAAATGAATCAAATGGCATTATATTGCTAATTAATTTGGCGTGAATGGTCCAAAACTTGACTAAGGTTTTTAATTGTTCCACAGGGCTGTGGAGTAGAAATAATTATTTTTAAAATTGTATTGCCTAGTAAAATTTTTAAAGAATTTGTCTATAATTTGTTGAAATAATCTACAAAAAGCTACAAAAGTTATTAGAGATTTTTTTAGGTTGGGCTAAATATCAATTTATCATATTATTCTGTTTATGTTTCATAGGGTATGGCTCTTAACTTGGAACCTGACAACGTTGGTGTTGTAGTATTTGGTAACGACAAGTTGATCAAGGAAGGCGATATCGTCAAGCGTACC
Organism: Aphodius granarius; assembly: GCA_963971325.1. Lineage (NCBI taxonomy): Eukaryota > Metazoa > Arthropoda > Insecta > Coleoptera > Scarabaeidae > Aphodius > Aphodius granarius. The sequence goes on along the minus strand of OZ020222.1, from coordinate 28,036,293 downwards.
GGAGCTATTGTAGACGTACCAGTCGGTGAACAGTTGTTGGGTCGCGTAGTTGATGCCTTAGGTATGAATTTTCTTCCTACTAAGTGTGAATTGTCGGTTTAAAAAACATTGAAATTTTTTTCAAAAAGACAAGTCCATAACCGGAGTATTACATTGTGGCGCAGTATAAAAACAACACAAATATATATTAATAATAACAATAAAGAAAAAAAAATCCTACTACTGTTGAGATCTTAGTCCTATTTAATATATTTTTACAGCTTTCTTAAAACTAAGTAAGACATTAAATAACTGTACAGCGTGTGATGTTATTCGCTTGTTTCCTACATTTATCCTAGATGGTACTATCCGGTAATCTTGATATGCTCGCGTTCTATAGTATATATATATATATATATATATATATATATATATATATATATATATATATATATATATATATATATATATATATTGTATTATATTATATTACGTACATATTTTGCAAAAGTAATTGACGTTTCATATTAGTCAGATAAAATCTGAGTAACATATATTTGTGTATGTAAATTAAATGAAACACTGCTTATATTAGAATGCACATAAAAATGATAGAAGAAATATTCATGATTAAAATATTTTTGTTTTGCTCTCAGGTAATGCTATTGACGGCAAAGGTCCAATTGACACCAAGACACGTTTCCGTGTTGGTATCAAAGCCCCCGGCATCATTCCACGTATTTCCGTAAGGGAGCCCATGCAGACTGGCATCAAAGCCGTAGATTCTCTTGTACCCATTGGTCGTGGTCAACGTGAACTGATCATTGGAGATCGTCAAACCGGGTAAGTACCCTGGGTTCCATGAAGCAAAAACGAAAGGAATTGCAATCAACTAAAAATTCCAGTTGTATTCGTAGTTTTTGCACTTTGTATTTTTTTATAGCAAAACTGCTTTGGCTATCGACACCATCATCAACCAGAAGAGGTTCAACGACGCCGACGACGAAAAGAAGAAGTTGTACTGCATCTACGTCGCCATCGGTCAGAAGAGGTCCACCGTCGCCCAGATCTTGAAACGTCTGACCGACACTGGAGCCATCAACTACACCATCATCGTATCCGCCACCGCTTCCGACGCCGCCCCACTGCAATACCTCGCCCCGTACTCCGGCTGCGCCATGGGTGAATTCTTCAGAGACAACGGAAAGCACGCCCTCATCATCTACGACGATTTGTCCAAACAGGCTGTCGCCTACCGTCAGGTACGGAAAAGCACTTACAATTTTGTCACTCTTGCGGGATATACCTAACATATTCCGCATAAAGATCATTATTTTTTTTAATTGGGCAACTTATAGCTGTTCTACATTATACAATTTTCTTGCGTAAGAAGATCAAGAATTCTATAGATCAAGAAAATTGATAATGAGAGAATTTTACAGTAAATATAGTGTCTAATAAGACATGATTTTATATGACAGTGCACAAAAAGTAATATTTAAAACACAAAAAATAAATTTCATTCACAAAAAGTAAATTCAATGCAAAAAAGATGTCTAGACTACATTGACCGAATTCTACATTTTATTGGTCACAAGTTTTTAAAAAATTATTGTTATATAGTATACAAATTCAAGATCATAAAGATAATTTACTTAATATTGTAACAATTTTGATATTATTTACGTCATCGTAAGGTCACAGCTAAAAAGGAAAGGTTTTGACTTCCATATTCAAATTTGAATTTATTTACTAATATTACCAATGTGGAACCTTTTACATTTCAATTTAATGCACAAAAAGTAAATTTAATGCACAAAAAGTACATTTAATGCACAAAAAGTACATATAATACACAAAAAGTAAATTTAATGCACAAAAAGTAAATTTAATGCACAAAAGGTAAATTTAATGCACAAAAAGTAAATTTAATGCACAAAAGGTAAATTTAATGCATAAAAAGTAAATTTAATGCACAAAAAGTAAATTTAATGCACAAAAAGTATATTTAATGCACAAAAAGTACATATAATGCACAAAAAGTAAATTTAATGCACAAAAAGTAAATTTAATGCACAAAAAATACATTTAATGCACAAAAAGTACATATAATACACAAAAAGTAAATTTAATGCACAATAAGTACATTTAGTACACAAAAAGTAAATTTAATGCACAAAAAGTACATTTAGTACACAAAAAGTAAATTTAATGCACAAAAAGTACATATAATACACAAAAAGTAAATTTAATGCACAAAAAGTACATATAATACACAAAAAGTAAATTTAATGCACAAAAAATACATTTAATGCACAAAAAGTACATATAATACACAAAAAGTAAATTTAATGCACAATAAGTACATTTAGTACACAAAAAGTAAATTTAATGCACAAAAAGTACATATAATACACAAAAAGTAAATTTAATGCACAAAAAATACATTTAATGCACAAAAAGTACATATAATACACAAAAAGTAAATTTAATGCACAATAAGTACATTTAGTACACAAAAAGTAAATTTAATGCACAAAAAGTACATATAATACACAAAAAGTAAATTTAATGCACAAAAAGTAAATTTAATGCACAAAAGGTAAATTTAATGCACAAAAAGTAAATTTAATGCACAAAAGGTAAATTTAATGCATAAAAAGTAAATTTAATGCACAAAAAGTAAATTTAATGCACAAAAAGTATATTTAATGCACAAAAAGTACATATAATGCACAAAAAGTAAATTTAATGCACAAAAAGTAAATTTAATGCACAAAAAGTAAATTTAATGCACAAAAAATACATTTAATGCACAAAAAGTACATATAATACACAAAAAGTAAATTTAATGCACAATAAGTACATTTAGTACACAAAAAGTAAATTTAATGCACAAAAAGTAAATTTAATGCACAAAAAATACATTTAATACACAAAAAGTACATTTAATACACAAAAAGTAAATTTAATGCACAAAAAGTAAATTTAATGCACAAAAAATACATTTAATGCACAAAAACTACATATAATACACAAAAAGTAAATTTAATGCACAAAAAGTACATTTAATACACAAAAGGTAAATTTAATGCACAAAAAGTAAATTTAATGCACAAAAAATACATTTAATGCACAAAAACTACATATAATACACAAAAAGTAAATTTAATGCACAAAAAGTACATTTAATACACAAAAGGTAAATTTAATGCACAAAAAGTAAATTTAATGCACAAAAAATACATTTAATGCACAAAAAGTACATATAATACACAAAAAGTAAATTTAATGCACAAAAAGTACATTTAATACACAAAAAGTAAATTTAATGCACAAAAAGTAAATTTAATACACAAAAAGTAAATTTAATGCACAAAAAGTAAATTTAATGCACAAAAGTAAATTTAATCCACAAAAAGTAAATTTAATGCACAAAAAGTAAATTTAATGCACAAAAAGTAAATTTAATGCACGAAAGGTACATTTAATGCACAAAAAGTAAATTTAATGCACAAAAAGTACATTTAATGCACATAAAGTAAATTTAACGCACATAAACTAAATTGCATGCACAGTTAGTGTTATTTTATAATTTCAAGGTCATAAAAATAATTTAATTAATATAGTAATGATTTTGACAATAGATTTTGATATTAATTACACCATCATCAGCTCGAAGCAAACAAAAAAACAGAAGGTCATTGAGTTCTATATTCAAACAAATTTGACTTTATTTACTAATAGTAGTAATATGAAAAAAGTGGAACCTTTTATCATTTCAATTTATTTCTCACTTAACTCACTAAATAAATAACAATAATACAATTACAGTGAGTGAGTATTATTTTAATGGAGAAAAAGTAAATTTAATGCAAAAAAAAACTAATTTTAATAATCAAGTTAATCTAATGCACAAAAAGTCAAGTATACAGATAAATAAAAAACTATAATAAATAATCTCTTAACAATTCAATTCTTTTCTCTAACATAACCATTCTAACCTAATTAAAATTTAGAAATCTTTTTAAAATATTTTTTTTTCCTTTTAGATGTCTCTGTTGTTGAGACGTCCACCAGGTCGTGAAGCCTATCCCGGTGACGTATTCTACCTCCACTCGCGTCTCCTCGAACGTGCGGCGAAGATGTCCGATGCCCACGGAGGTGGTTCTTTGACTGCCTTGCCGGTAATTGAGACCCAAGCCGGTGATGTATCAGCTTACATTCCGACCAACGTAATTTCCATCACGGACGGTCAGATCTTCTTGGAAACGGAATTGTTCTACAAGGGTATCCGTCCCGCCATCAACGTAGGTCTGTCCGTATCGCGTGTAGGATCCGCTGCCCAAACCAAGGCCATGAAGCAAGTAGCTGGCTCTATGAAGCTCGAGTTGGCTCAATATCGTGAAGTAGCCGCTTTCGCGCAGTTCGGCTCTGATTTGGACGCAGCCACCCAGCAATTGTTGAATCGCGGTGTCCGTCTTACGGAATTGTTGAAGCAGGGACAGTATGTGCCCATGGCTATTGAAGAACAGGTTGCCATCATCTATTGTGGTGTCAGGGGACACTTGGACAAAATCGACCCAGCGAAGATCACTTCCTTTGAAAAGGAATTCTCTCAACACATTAAGTAAGTTGTATGGTATACAGTATATACAAGTTTTGGCAAAAAAAGTAACAACATGAAATTTAATGCACAAAAAGTAAATTAATAATGCACAAAAAGTAAATCAATAATGCACAAAAAGTAAATTTAATGCACAAAAAGTAAATTAATAATTCACAAAAAGTGAATTTAATTGACAAAAAGTAAATTTAATGCACAAAAGGTAAAATTAATGCACAAAAAATAAATTTAATGCACAAAAGGTAAAGTTAATGCACAAACAGATAATTTAATACACAAAAAGTAAATTTGATGCACAAAAAGTTATTCATTTACTTAAAAGTAAATTAATAATGCACAAAAGGTAAAATTAATGCACAAAAAATAAATTTAATGCACAAAAGGTAAAGTTAATGCACAAAAAGTAAATTTAATGCACAAAAAGTAACTTTGATACACAAAAAATAAAGTTAATGCACAAAAAGTAACTTTGATACACAAAAAATAAAGTTAATGCACAAAAAGTTTATTAATAATGCACAAAAAGTAAATTAATAATGCACAAAAAGTAAAGTTAATGCACAAAAAGTTAATTAATAATACACAAAAAGGAAATTTAATGCACAAAAAGTAAATTAATAATGCACAAAAAGTAAATTAATAATGCACAAAAAGTAAAGTTAATGCACAAAAATTCGATTTAATGCACAAAAAGTAAATCAAATGCGTAAAAAGTCAATTTAATGCACAAAATGTATTTTTTTCAATGAATATTTTTAAATAATGTACACCTTAATTAAATACGATCATTTTTATTGTAGGACCAGCCATCAAGGTGTCCTGACGAGCATTGCGAAAGAAGGCAAGATCACCGATGATACCGATAAACAAATGAAGAAGATTGTACAAGATTTCCTTGCCACCTTCAGCGGTTAAATGCTTTAGTGTTGGAATTAAATAATACTTGGTAAATTATTACTTGCGTTTGCCCAGCAAGTGAATTTTTGTAACTAGGAAGCACTTATTTCTTGCGGGGTTGATGCAAGTATTCACAATAATAGGGTAAGACTACTAGTGTGACTCGTAAAATCCAGAGGTCTTTATTTCATCCATCAATTTATATTGTTATATGTGTACGCTGCAGTTGTTTTTATTTTTAATTTTGTCGATTTGGAAATACGAAGTATATAATAAATAATATAAAAGTAAGTCTTATTTTAGTGTTTTATTTATTTATTTCATATTTTGGTATGCCACACTAATAGACATTTGGACATCATACATCTTACCTTGGACTAGTCTATAAGTACTGTTTTATAAAACAAAATATGTACAAAACTCTCCACGGTACCTTCAGGGTTCAACAAATGAAAGAAGAACACAAAAATAAGAGAATGAGATATCGATGGATAAGATCATAAAAATGCCAGGTAATGTTTATTCTATTTGACTGTCATTTTTTGTCACTCTACTATTTTACCAAACAGTTGCCTGAAATTATTGTAGGTTGCTTTGAAATTTTGGAGTGACATGAGAGCTTGATAACAATTTTATGAGTGTTATTGTTAATACCATATAGTTTGCTGAAAGTTTTGGCCATTTACTACCATTTACCTGACAATTTTGCCAAACAGTCTTACTAATAGAAAGTCACCTAAAATTATGGTCGGTTGCTTTGAAATTTTACCGAGTGACATATTATGAAAGTTTGCTAACAATATTATATCATGAATGACTAGTAAAAGCATTTACTAATTTCGGTCATTTACTACCATTTACTCAACAATTTTGCCAAACAGTCTTACTAACAGAAAGTCACCTAAAATTATGGTCGGTTGCTTTGAAATTTTGCCGAGTGACATGTTATGAAAGTTTGCTAACAATATTATATCATGAATGACTAGTAAAATCATATACTAATTTCGGCCATTTACTACCATTCACTCGACAATTTTCCAAACAGTCTTACTAACAAAGGGTCACCTAAAATTATGGTTGGTTGTTTTGAAATTTTGCCGAGTGACATGTTATAAAAGTTTGCTAACAATATTATATCATGAATGACTAGTAAAATCATATACTAATTTCGGCCATTTACTACCATTTACTCAACAATTTTGCCAAACAGTCTTACTTACAGAAAGTCACCTAAAATTATGGTCGGTTGCGTTGAAATTTTACCGAGTGACATGTTGTGAAAGTCTGCATATTATACCATGAATGACTAGTAAAATCATATACTAATTTCGGCCATTTACTACCATTTACTCAACAATTTTGCCAAACAGTCTTACTAACAGAAAGTCACCTAAAATTATGGTCGGTAGCGTTGAAATTTTACCGAGTGACATGTGAAAGTTTGCATATTATATCATGAATGACTAGTAAAATCATATACTAATTTCGGCCATTTACTACCACTTACCTAACAATTTTGCCAAACAGTCTTACTAATAGATAGTCACCTAAAATTATGGTCGGTTGCTTTGAAATTTTGCCGAGTGACATGTTATGAAAGTTTGCTAACAATATTATATGATAAATGCGACTAGTAAAATCATATACTAATTTCGGCCATTTGCTACCATTTACTCGATAATTTTGCTAAACAGTCTTTCTAACAAAATGTCACCTAAAATTATGGTCGATTGCTTCGAAATTTTGTCACATACCAATTTCGGCCATTTACTCGAAAATTTTGCCAAACAGTCTTTACTAACAAAGAGTCATCTAAAATTATGGTCGGTTGTTTTGAAACTTTGCCCAGTGTCATGTTATGAAAGTCTCTAACAATATCATAAATGACTAGTAAAATAATATACTAATTTCGGCCATTTACTACCATTTACTCCACAATTTGGTGAAACAATCTTACTATGTAACAGAAAGTCACCTAAAATTATGGTCGGTTGCTTTGAAATTTTGCCGAGTGATATGTTATGAAAGTTTGCTAACAATATTATACCATGAATGACTAGTAAAATTTTTTCGGCCATTTACTACCAATTACTCGATAATTTTGTCAAATAGCCTTTATAACAAAAAGTCCCCTAAAATTATGGTCGGTTGCTTTGAATTTTGCAGAGTGACATGTAATGAAAGTTTGCTAACAATATTATATGATGAGTGACTATAGTAATCTAAGTAAATTACTACCATTTAGCGTCACTCGACAATTTTACCATACAGTCTTACTAACACTTAACAGTAAGTCACCTCAAATTATTATAGGTTGCTTCGAAATTTTGCAAAGTGACATGTTATGAACGTTTGCTAATAATGCTATATTCTAAGTGACTAACAAAATCATATAATACTAATCTGTCATTTACTATACCATACTCGACAATTTTGCCAAACAGTCTTACTAACAGAAAGTCACCTTAACTTATTATAGGTTTCTTCCTAATTTTGAAGAGTGACGTGTTAGAAATGTTTACTAATATTATATTATGCGTGACTAGTAAAATCATATTATACTAAACTCGGTCACTACTATCATTTACAGTCACTGGATAATTTTTCCAAATAGTTTTACTAACAGAAATTCACTTCAAATTATTTTAGGTCGCTTCGAAATTTTGCAGTGTGGCATGTTATGAAAGTTTGCTAACAATATTATACATGATGAGTGACTAGTAAATTCACATCATACTAATCTCGGTCACTTACTCCATTTAGCATCATTTGACAATTCTTCCAAACTGTTTTAGTAACAAAAAGTCACCTAAAATTATTGTCGGTTGCTTCAAAATCTTGCAGAGTGACGTGTTATGAATGTTTGCTAACAATATTATATGATCGCACCTACATGTATTATTTTTTAGCACTGTACTGTCTATTTACTTCATTGTTAAGTGCGTATAACGGCATCCAATCTATACCACATTGATCTTTTACGGCAACAAAGTCAGTGGTGGGAAGGAATACTCGCATACCTAAGCAACAGCTCAGGTAAATGCTATCGAGTCGCCTTTCTTTAGCGCAGAACGCAGTCTACTCAGTAACTTTCGAACAGTGAGACGGCCATCTTGCAGCAAATTTTTCCGTCATGTAAAACATTTGGTAGCTGACCACGATAAATCTATTAATCTATACGCAATGGGTTCGAAGATAGAATATGTCGATTCGTCGCAGATATATGCAACAAGCTACGTCCGCAATTCGAAAGCCATCAGCGTATTATGGGCCATATTTACAATATGCTATGCGATCATTGGAGTTGTGTCTTTGATAACACCCGAATGGATTGGATATACAGGAACAGATTCGGACAATCAAGGTAGAATTGGATTGTGGTCGACGTGTTCTGCAAACGAAGATGGTTCCGAAAACTCTACCTGCAACAGAAAACTGTACGAATTCATGAAGATTGAGAATGTGTACTTCTTCGCAGCGACGATATGCGTGGGATTGGCTGTTCTTACCGCACTTTTGACTATCTGTGCCATGCTGTTCTTCTGTTTCTGTCAAACTACCACGGTTTTTCATATTTGCGCTTGGTTGCAACTGATCTCAGGTGAGCTATAAGTTTTTGTTGTATATTAAGTGACATTCTTTTACTAAAACACTGTGTTTGGAATAAATAGTCGAGTGACATTAAATGGTATCAAGTGGCCGAGAATAGTTTGATTTGATTCTACATAGTGATATAATATTGTAGTATGTAATTGCTTTCAAATCGAGTCACTCCGGAAAAATGTCCGGTGACACTAAATGGTAGCAAGTGAAGTCACCAAGAATAGAATGATATGATTTTACAAATAACTCATGATATAATATTATTATTAACTTGCAAAACGAGTCCCTCCGCGAAATTTTAAAGGACCTTACAATAAATGGTTACTTTCTGTTAGGAAGACGTTGTGTTTGGAAAAATGGTCGACCGACACTAAATGGTAGCAAGTGACCAACAATAGCATGACATGATTTTACAAATAACTCATGATATAATATTTTATTAGCTTTCAAAACGAGTCAGTCCGCAAAATTTCAAAGCAAGTTACAATAAATGGTTTCTTTTTGTTAGGAAGACGCTGGTTTTCTGAAAAATATTAAGAGTAGCATGATGGATTACAAGTCATCCATGATATAATATTGTTTCCAAGCTTCGTAACGAACCACACTGCAAAATATCAAAACGACCTACAATAATTTCATGTGCCAAATATAGTCGATAACAGTAAATGATATGATGTTTTAACAAACTGGCTGTTTTATAACATCAGATACAATCATACATACATACATTATTCTGTGCATGCTGAATATATAAGTATATAGGAAACTGAAAGATACTATGACAACAATTTTCTCTGGACGAACAACTTACAATTGCTTAGTAAGTAATTTTGAACTCCATCAATACCGTTCTCACCGCTATAGAACATCTGGTCTAGGTGGAACAATTATAGCAGTTGCACCAGGAGAGCAATGTTCGCCTAATTGCAAAAGTAATGACAACAATTACTCGTCCAATGTGGTAGCTTTTATGTACGAGATTGTGTGTACCCATTCTGAACGAAATACAAACTATACGGAGCTTTAGATGTAGAGATAATAGATTACGGTTTTGTCCATTTTTAAATATTGTAAAACTTGTGTACATGAGTTACGTGTTAACAATTTCAAGAAAATTATTACTGCTGTACGTTTCAGCACAAAATTGATGCACATTTAATCATAACAATCGCAATTGTTGCTTAATGATTCTTTGTAATTGCAGTGTTGTGTTGTTTTATTTGCTGTATTGAATGTAGCACAATTTTGCTGTTGAAATACATATTTATTGTGGAAAATGATGACCCATTTATTAATGACTTTTGTTTGCAAAATAAGACATATTCTGCATTAAGGTTAATACGGTAGTATTTATAACTTCATAGAAAGAACTAAAAACATTTTAGAACAGATACTTTATTGGATTACTTAAGTATTTAATCACTCGAATATTTTCTTGTCTGGAATATAATGCAAGTTAGATCTTATAACGTTTGTGATCTTTACCAAAAAAATTATTATACGGTACGTATTATTCACACTGCTATAGAATTCTTTTCTTGAGGTAAAATTCAAACAATGAGGGTATTGTCTTCAAAAATTTCACATCTCACGAGGAACTGTTATTTTGCAGTACATACTATACTATCTTGTCATCAAATTCAATGTATAGGATATGATATTAAAGAGGAAGAGCAAATTATAATTAGTTATTTGTAACAGCCCGGAAAGGATTATAAATATATATGTTACGGTTAAAGTGATAAATGTGGTTTGTATTAATAATTACCGGCTATTATTAATAATAACCGCATCATTTGGTCAATGTGATTAGAAACACTTAAATAATCACATGGACCGGCTATTATTAATAATTTCCTAACGGGCACGGTAAAAGTGATAAAAATGTTACTTTTTACAAAAGATCGTTTGTATACAGTCTTTAAAGAAGTTAGCTAAGTTATTTTGATTACTATGTAAGCTATTACATTTATTTACTCGACGCAAATCATCAGTACGGCTACCCCAATGACCAAAATTACGAATAATACAAGACATTGATAATACAGAATGCTTTTTTTGTCTCCCTTGTACTTTAGAAACTACTGGATATAATTGGTAATGATATTTGGTATACACCCAAGGACGGCTCAATGACGAAAACATAAAAAAGAACAGTTTATATAGAGTGTTCAAAAAAGTTAACCATTTTATTATCAATAACACCCATTTTTATATTTAATGCATGTGGGTAGTTTTTTGTAAATGTACAATTACAATTTATTAAGTAAATTCTCAAATCCTAATTATCTTGAACTGTTGCGCATTTAATAAAAAAAATTTCAATGCAAATATGTACATGCAAGAACTAGACTAGTTTACATAGATGTTTTTACATAAATTGCACCGCACAAATGATGCAAACATTTTTATATGGTTCTGTTCCTAACACGGTATTTTTACTTTTGGTGTTTGACAATAATTTTATAAATAAAAGATTAAACATGGTAACAACTTGCCTCAATCTTCCCTACATTAGTATGTCCATTACCTTTACCTACCCTAAGTATATCTAATATCTCACAGATATATTTATTATAAAAGTGTTTATCACCAACAAAAAATACAAAAAAAAAACAAAAGAAGATGACGTCCTATTGTTACAAACTTTATTTCGTTTTATTTTGACAATATAAATGGTGTCATTGTTGTACTACCACAAAAAATAAAGGTCTAGAAGGACTTTTGTATTCAAAATTAAATATAAAACATTTTTTAAAGTTTTGTATTAAAAAGATAATAAAGTTATAAATAAAAATCTTTTTTGCCACGAATTGCAAAATGCAGAAGCACTACGTACGTTTGCACTGGTAAAATAATACAAACCGAGTTTTTAATTAATTACTTACTTTGCTTTTAAGAATTGCGCAAATAAGCATGACCCAAAGAGTTACACACTCGTGCATGCAATTAGTGTGGATTGGCATTTTTTAGTCTCGTTTTGATAATCTTCCTTATTTTAGTAATGAGTAGTAACTAAATAAGTTAGTCAGGCCTAACGTCACTAAAGACCCAACACTGAAACCCCAGTGAATTGATTCGTTGTGTGGCGATTATGTAGATACTAACAGAATTTCAAATCTGAGGCCCTATTATATTGTAGCATCACCTTAATGCAATATCGAACTGAAATATATCACATTGACCACAGCATGCTGGAAATTATTAATAATAGCCGGTTCATGTGATAAATTCTTCACTTTAACCTCGCCACTTGGCTATTATTAATAATAACCGGTAATTATTAATAATAACCTATTTATCACTATGACCGTAACATATACATATAGCTAGATAGATATTTTCATTTGATTTGATACTGATACTTTTAAACCGAGTATTCGACTATGCATTTTTTACTTGAACTAATACTGAGTAACGAATACTAAAGTAACAAATTGATACTTTTTGCATACTTCCAATATATACTAAACGAATACTATTTATAGATATAACATTTAACAGATTTGTATATATTTTTGTACATAACACACATATTCTTTTTTTTGTGATAATTGCATCGTCTACCCGCTTTTATTTTATAGAGAAACAAGAAAGAAAAACACTGTCTGCACTAAATTATAAATACTTGGAATCTAGAACAAGATTATTACAGTTAAGCCGGATTATCATATTTAGGTACTTAGCTTACATTAATGTATGAACAAATAAACTAGTTACTGTGCACTACATTTTCTGTTATTTGTGTGGGTTTATATTTATACAGTACCGTTTAGTAACTATAGCTGTATATTCCGTTTTTATATCACACCCGACGTTCCGACCACCTCGTTCAAACATCAAAACGTCTAAACCTTCTGCAATTGTTCAATTTGTGAAACCACAGTGAACAATGTGACATTTTATTTAACCCAAATAGTTGGTTAAAAAATATTTTACATACTGGCTTTATATTAGTTTGTCAACATTATTATCGCCAGTATTGGAACATATTGGCACAACCATGTAATATGTATAATAGTTTCATATTTGCATATTATTACAAAGTATAATCTTTCTAAATTATTGTTAATTATCTACGTTGAACGTACACAAATCACCATTACCTTCAACATTACCAAACTATGTTTGTTAACTTAAAAAGCACGATTGGAGCAATATTGGCTGGTTATAACAATTTCAATATTTCTGTCAACTTGAAACCGTGATTGGATCAATATAGGCTGAATGTGATCAATATTGCGCCAAGAAAACTATTGTTCCAATATAGACCCAGCCGTCGTTTTTTATCGTTGTACACCAAATTATACCTACAAAGTAGCATTTAGTGGGAGTGTCATATCACTAGCATTGTTTTATTTTCTATATTGTTAAATAATAGATCCAAGGTTATGTATAATGTCAATTTACGTAATCAACAATTAAATCAATGACACAACTTTCTAATTCTACAGAAAGTTGTAGACATTATCTACAAATATGTATCATAAATGTGGGAAATTGGTATTTAATTAATTATAGACTATGTAATTATTGCAAGAACTATTTTCTCCACTATACCATGTACCTATGTAATTGTTTTCAGCTATTTGCATGATTGGTGGATGTGCGTCGTTTCCAGCAGGTTGGGACCACAGCGATGTTCAGAAGATATGCGGAAGATCGGATAAATTCATGTTGGATAGATGCAACATACGATGGGCCTATCTGCTGGCAGCAATTGGGTGTCTAGATGCTGTTATTTTATCAATTTTGGCGTTCATTTTAGCAACGAGACATATTCGATTACAGCCAGACCCACACTACGCTCCAGCAAGTCTATTCAAAGGTAATTTACACTTTTGTCCATCTTGTATACTTTTAATTTATTTAACATATCGTTGGATATTAGGAATTTTGTAAAATTGATTGTCACTGATACTAGATTTTCTTTTATTTTCAGGTGAAATGAACAGTGGTTTCGTCAACGATACCGGAAGTGTGGCTGGGTCAAGAAAATCGTTGAATTTGCACCCTGTTTTGTTGATGCATCCTGGTCAGGACGACACATATTCGCAGTTTTCACAGAGAACTGTGCCCAGATCAACGCATTCTGGACACTATTCACACCCTATGCATCATAACTATCCTATGTAGAAAATTTTAATGTGCGTTAAAAAATGTGCATGTATAAAAATTGTTTTCTAAGCCGTTTGGTATTAAGTGACGAATAACTCGAGTTTGTAAAAGGCGACAAGTGTAAATTAAACGCGTGATTTGGGTAATAATTGTAAATAGAGATTAGCTGTAAGAATGAATTATGTAATGGGTTGCTAGACATATTTGTTACATTTATTTATTATATGATTTTTACTTAATAATAAAAGAAATATATTATTTGCTATATTATTGTCTTTATTTATACTTCCTAATATCCTATTATTATACTTCCTAATAATTTTAGTATTTAGACTTGCGAGATTTAGTGGGTTGTATTGCTACTGACATTGCGATTTATAGTTATTCTTGTTGTTGTGACTATGCTGTATTGTTATTATTAGTATATAGTTCCGTTTGGTGTTATTTGATTGTGTGTACAGTATACATATTTAAAGTCACAATTTGGTCAAAATTGGATGAATCCCTAACACATGTACCATTTACCACTTCCGGTTTGTCCGATTGTGGCCAAAAACAATGCTGGTAATTCTAAATATGTATACGAAATTTCCAGGCCCGCGTTAAGGTGTATCGGCGCTAGAGATGGGCTTATTAGTTCTTTTTAATGAACTAGTTCTTCCGGATTAGTTCACAAAAAGGAACTAGTTCAAAGAACTAGTTCTGAAGAACTACTTTGATCCTGAGACATACTACTTCGATAAACGTGTCTTCGTGTGTTCTAGCACGTGTATATCTCGTTCCAAACGAAACTAGGATCTAGTTTGAACAGAATCGATGTCTGCCTTCCCACTTTGTCTTTTTCTTGAAGAATCGTTATTTTGTTTTGAAAATAAATAATTATTTATAATTATGTTGATCGAAGAATCGTTGTCTTATTTTATTTAGGTATATTTTTTAAATATTTATTTAATAAGGCATAAAAGACATATTGCTGCACGTATTTTAGCCTTATTCATACTGCAATTTTAGGTTGAATTGGGGTATTATTTATAAATTATAGTATAACATATACTGGCAAAAAAAACTATACTCTAATTATATTTTTGACATCCGTCGTTAGGTAAAGAAACAACTGGCGGGCGGGGTGCTTTGTCGCTGGTTTGATGTCGCCACAACTCGTTCACTGAATGGGATATGTTTCACCAAAGCAGGTCTTTCGAACTAGATTTCATGTCCCTACAAGTCGTTCACTGAATGAGATATGCATAGAGATATGTTTTAGCAAAGCAGGTCTTTTGCGAACTAGTTCTTTTTATTTTAAAGAACTAGTTCTTTTGTTCTAAGCCGGGAGCCATTCTCTCGGACTAGTTCGTTCACGAACTACCCACCTCTAGTATGCAGTAAATAAAAATAAATATTATACACAGAGAGAAAAGAAATGTAAAATCAAATAAATGTATTTCTTTGCACATATTTCTTTCAAGCTAAACATATATGTTTGAAACAAATAAGTATTTTTAAATGTAAAAAATAAATAATAATAAAAAATGCATAGGCTAAAAGAAATATTTTACATGAAATATTGCAAGTAAAACGAAATGGTTTTCACTGAAAAAAAAAAAACGATTCTTTACACCAAATAGTTTTCCATAATTTCCGTAAAGTAGAAATTGTTTTGGTTTAATTGCAGAAAGACGTTTGAATGAAATAAATCTGGTTTTATTTGAAATAAAGGTCGGCCTAGAGATAAAAAATATTCAATTTGAAATTATTTGTAAGAGAAAGACAATAGATTTGAATGAAAAAAGTATGTGCTTGAATAAAAAACATGCGGTTTTATTAAAAATTATTGCTATATCTACTGGTGGGGAGATGGCGCCGACAGTTTCTAGTCACACGTTGGCTTAGTTTAAGCTTATTTAAGCTAAGCTATAGCTTCTATAGATAGCGAGCGGTATTGTGTTTTCTCTTCATTTAGGGATAATTCTGTAGTCTTTACGAAAGGTTTCCGTGGAGAAGAATAATCCAATGAGTCCACCAAAATCTTTTATTGTGTTTTTTGACTTGGGAGCTTGATTATAATCAAATCATAATAAAAGAATGATTAAATTTAAAAAAATATTTTAATTTAACAAAAATAATTGACGGTCGCAATAATTATCTAATTTGAAAGTATACTTTACAGAAACTAAACTACTATATTTGATTAGGTATATCAAAATTTGTAGTTTTTAAATCAACGAATTTATTAAGTCAAGTACTAAATTGTCAAACTGCAAAGGAAGATTTTTACTTTCCGACTAGTACCCTAGAAGAAAAGTATTGTAATCGACGGAAAATGAAATTTCGAGATTTCCGCGGAAATACGCGTTTTGAGGTCCCGTAAATCGATTGCGAAGATTTCTGGAAAATGTATGTATGTATGTATGTGTGTGTCCGTGAACACGATTGCGCCCAAACGCAACAACGGATCGGGCTGAAATTTGTTATACGTATTTAGAATTAATGGGGGACGAATTGGATTATTTTTGTTGACAATCTGACAACCTGAAGTGGCAAATGTTACATGCATCTTCTGAGGAATTTATCCGATTGAGACCAAACTCATACCAACTCATCCTTCAGTGACTTTAAATACGTATACAAATTTGCAGATCAGTGAGATTTAGGTACGGTTTATGCGCTATATGCTTTTATAGAATTGTTAGATTTTGGCAAACGTCAGGGCCATCACATGACATGACATTAAATGACATTAAATGTCAGGATGACAAATGTCATTATGCCATAGAAACTGACGTTAGTTACGGTCCAGATTGGCTGTGGTTTTACAAAATTGAATAATTTCAAAAGTGTTTAGATATTTCATGGTACCAAAGATATAGTCGGAAAGTAGGGTGAGGGCCACCCCAGATATTTGAAGATATGTGTTTTCACCAATTTTCATGGTAACCACACTGTTATTTTAATTAAACGGCTTTAGGTATTAAAATTAATTTCTGTAGGATTTTCATAAACAAACTATGAATTTTATCGAGAAATATTTTTGTAAAGGTTACACGTGAAGTGTATGCTTTGCGCGCTGTGTTGGTTGGAATTGAACGAGTTTTTTTGGTATGCCGGATGTGTGCTTGTATATGTACCTATATGCTTAGCTATATGATTCGCGTTCGCAGGTAAAATTTTTTGATGCATTTCATATGTTATTGTTAGATATTCGGTTCAGTTAGCGACAAGCGTTGTAAGCGGTGTAATGTGGGTACATATTTAATCAAGTTCGCTCAGCGCAATAACTATGTATTTTCTGATCATAGAAGCTGTAATAGAAGTTTGAAGCAAAGAATAAAACGTATGTAAGTAATACTAAATTATTATTGTCTTACGCATCAAATTATTATCGGCTAGTAACACCGAATTATCTAACATTGCGAAATAGTAAGAACCGACAAAAGCTAGATGTATTAGTCTCGACAATACCTGTTCACCACAACCGAGCTAATTTGCATTTTTCGGCCATCTTGCCAAACATTTTCTGCGCGTTTTTTTGTTTTTTTGACAGAATTTCACGGCGTACGCGTGAGTTGCATACAGATATACCAGCAAATATTCGCAACAGGTAATTTGTGAGATTTTGAGTGGTGTTTTAAGTGATTTTGGCCTAACCTATTACCCCGTGTGTATAAAAATCATGTTCCGTACACATTTCAGCGCCATTAATCAAATTTTGTTGAGTAATAACTGGTACTGGTAGCGTTTGGATCATAATAAACATTGTGGATGAATAATTGGTTATATTTGGTTATATTATTGTTGCAGATGGACAACGGTGATGTAGTGAAGTGCTGGACGTTTAGTTGTGCGCGTTTTTAAATCTTGCGTGTGTAGTGTTGAACAGCAGCCGTAGATGCCCAAGGGAGAAGAAGGACAGACTTGGAGGAGGATTTTACCGGAGTGCAAGCTTCCAAGGACGAAGACATCTAAAGGTAGGTTCAAGGAGATGTCATCCTTCGTTGGAGGGGAAGAAGACGCAATAAGGTAGGATTTTGTACTTCTCTAGGTTCGCGTCCATCGGTTATCGGTCATTTTGCCACTCTACGGAGTTCTGTGGAGTCGTCAAAAGCAATGGTAGTGCTAATCATCTGACCTTGAATGGCGGTATTATTGAAAAATTCCGGTAAGTGGGTATTTCTTTGTAATTCTTGCGATACCTGGTAGAAACGGACGAGAGGGAAGAAGATGTCGCTGCAGGTTAGTGGGGTGGTGGATCCAGACATACAGGTAATAGATGCCTTTTATAATACCTTATTCATATGATAAATTTGTATACAAATTTATCATGATTTTTTTTATTTATTATTTTTATTTTTTTTATTTATTATTTATTTTTATTTGTATACAAATTTATCATATAAAGAAGAAATTTTAGATTTCTTAATAAAAACGTTTCATTTTGAGATTAGATCCGCAAAATGTACACAGTGTACACTCAACGTGATTTATTCGTGTACAAATCTTCTTTTAGAAAATGCTTTGAACACACTAACATTATTTCTTTAGACATTTTTGCCAATTTTTAGTACACGTCGCCACTCACTGTGTAACCTTTTCCCTTTAGGAAACTTGTGAAATGGCAAGCCATAGGGGCGCACGTGGGTGGGCCGCCGTGTTTGTGGGCCGGTGTGGTGTTTGTGGGGCCGCTGGGCTACTCCGATAACCATAGTAAATTTTCCGTGTGTTCAGGGGCGGATTTAGGGGATGATTTTGTTGGTCTAGACACCCCCCCCCTCCGAAATATCAGTTTCGTGCACATGCACATGAATTCTCTTCGTAGCCGTTTTCTGTTACGTCCTGAAGATGAAACGTTGACTACTTTATCGTCGTTGACGCGGTTTTCTCCTGGAAATCTCGAACTTAGTTCAACATAATCAATTTCTTCTGCGGATTACTACGCATTCCTTAATGAACCTATATTAGAATGATATGATTTTACAAAGTTACTCATGACATAATATTGTTAGTAAGATGTCACTGGAGTAAGATGTCACTTAACATGAGTGACTTTCTGTTAGCAAGACGATGTGTTTGGAAGTATAGTCGAGTGACACTAAAATGGTAGTAATGTGACCGAGAATAGTAAGATGTGATTTTACAAGTCACTCACGAATCATGATATATAAAATTGTTACCAAAAGCTAGCAAACATGTTCACTCTGCAAAATTTCAAAGCAACCTACAATAATTTCAGTAAACTTTCTGTTAGTAAGGTACAGTGTTTGGAAAATTTGTTGTGTGACACTGAAATGGTAGCAAGTGACCGAGATTAGAATGAGATTTTTCAAAATTCTCATGATATAATATTGATACCAGCTGTCATAACGTCACTCTGCAAAGTTTAAAAGCGACCTAACCGACCTAGTTTAAAATCCACGTAATTTCAAGTAACTTTCTGTTGATAAGTCGCCGCGTTTGGAAAAATTGTCGAGTGACACAAAATGGCAACAATGCTGACTGAATGATATGATTTTACAAGTCAAAAAGAAACACATATCTAAAAATTTTTCCTTTTATTAAAAACAACAAGTGGATACATCGATATTATCTCATCTATGCCCGCTAAAACTATTTGTACAGCACATATTTCATATTTGTACAGACTACAGACTAAACAGATTATTCTATATCTAAATACATTTTGTCTTGTACATTACATGGCAACACATCGAATAACAGTTTATTTATATGTTCAACTAAAAAAGATGGGGTTTATGTTACGTTATAAATAAAATTAAATACATCAGAGTAAATAGGAATGACTTAAGTTAGTTTACAAGCATATTGTACTTGTTTCAACATTCACTACTTTCTAAATTATTAACAATCATTCCAAGTGGTTGATGAACATCAATGGACATCACTTCAATTTGCTTTGGCCTTTTGCTCGGTTTCTTCAATAATTCCTCGATGGAATATGGATTTTTCTTTTTGGCGGAAGGCCTTTCGTCACCTGTCGTCCGAATATTTTCCTCTTCCGAAGTTACATCGACATCGCCATCTGTTGAGTTGCTGTACGGCGGTGTCGACTGTTTGAACGGAATGATAAGGTTCGACCAGTTGTTACCAGAGGGCTCCATCGTACTCGGAGAAGCTGTCGATATGTGTAGTTGATGCTGCAGCGCCGCCAAACGTCCATTGCCATAAGTGTCGTGTAGTGTAGGAAAGTATGTTAAGTTTGGGTGTGATATTGGCGTTTTCATATAGATGTCGCTACGGATCATAGAATCTAAAAAAAAATTATTTTATAATTCTTTTTTTACAATGTTTGTAATTATCGCCAAACATCTAATAAGGGCCCAAAATAAACATAAAAACATGTCCGCGTAGTTTGGAATAGTTTAGATTTTTAGAACACTGGTACTGTTGGGTGTTCCAATATTATTATACATGTAGAGTAGTTTCAAACCAAGAAGAGCACAGTTGTATATGCAACCAATCATACCCAGTGTATGGTTTATAAATTGCCTGTGTATATTTGGTTGCATATACAACTGTGCTCTTCTTAGTTTGAAACATCTATACACGGTGTCCCAATTAATAGTACTATATAGGGATAATACAGAGAAATTTGGTGTATTTATTTAGGGGAGCGAACTGGATTGTTTTTGGCCACAATCTTTTCTTAGGAACTCGTTCGATTTTGACCAAACTGTTACATACACATCTTCCAGTGACTTTACATATTTATACTTATTTATAACTATAAGCATTTATAGAAACAGTCTGACAGAATTCACAACTGTGTCGCGAATGTCCAATTTTGACAAACATCAGTGCCACTGACATGACATTGTGCTATTCTACGACTACCGTTAGATTGGGGTCAGAGTGGCAATGGCTTCACGAAATTAAATATTTGGGGTGGCCCTCACCCAATTTTCCGACTACATCTTTTGCACAGTAAAGTGTCTAAACACTTTTGCAATTATTCAATTTTTTTATGTCATAGCCAGTGTGAACCCTATCTAACGTCAGTTTGTATGAGATAATGACATTTGTCATACTGAGATTTAATGTCATGTCATGTCAGTGGCACGGATGTTTGCCAAAATCTGACAACACAGCGACGAAAGCTGTGGATTCTGTCAAACTGTTTGTATTAGCTTATACCACTTATGCCCGTTTGCACCGTTTGTGTTAAGAAAGGCTTAAGTATGAGATCGTACTTATGTCATCGATTTTGCTTGCACCGTCACATATCCATTACCTAACTACAGGTAAGAACGACCTAACTTAAGCCTAGAAAATCGACGGCTTAAAGCCAGTGTAAATATAAGCTTAGTTGTGATTGGTTGATTGTGGTGTAGACACACATTGCACATGAAATATCGTTTTAAGAAATGTCAAGACTGTACCTATATGTGTCAATTTATCATGTTATCAAGCGATTTTAGGAGTTTGTAATGTAAAATTACAGTTTTATTGTGTATTAGAAATAATGGTTTCATTTTGATCATAAATTCTTTTTTTTGTGCCGTAATTTTTGTAGTTATGAAAGTAATTCATATTTGCCGCCACATTAACCTATTGAAAGTTTTGACAAGTGACGCAATACTGTTGATTTTAGAACCAAGTATTTCCAAATATAACTAGAACTTTACAGTGTTGCCAACATCAGAAACCCTTAAGTAATGCTTAAGTTAGGAAAGGCTGACATGCGAACGGTGCAAATGATGCCTGACTTAAGTTAGGCATAAAGATAAGCTGTTCTTAAATTTAAGTCGTTTTTAATAAATACGATGCAAACGGGCATTAAACTGTTTATAGCACTGATCTGCAAATTTGTATATCCTTGTCCACAATTTTTGCCAGCTTTTGGTGCTAAATGCCCCTATGTGCGACGGTATGATACTAAATGAAAAAGTTTATTTACCTGAATGAGATGTTCTATGTTGGAGAACTTCTGGTGGATCTGGCCAAGCGCCGCTATTTCTCAAGATCCTATTGACTGAGCTGACGGAAGGAATATTGTGAGGTTCGCATATTCTCTGCGATATAAGTTGCTCCCTTATTTCCCACGCAAACATCCCAGGGTTGTCCTGTTTGAACTTGAGGATCTTCTTCACCACGGTAGGCGTAGCTACTTGCTGCAACAAACAAAAAAACTCGTCAACATTGACACCTGACGTGAACTAGTCAAAATGACACATAACTATGACTGTTGGAAAATCAGATGAATAGAACAATCTTAATAAAATTTTATATTTTACCCAAGTTGAAAGTTTAATTGATGCTACATTGTTGTAGTTTGGGGTGCGGTTTATTTCGCTGGACATAGGCCACTCTTGGCCCTTGCGCTTAAGCATACTATGAAATTGTTTGATAACGACCACCAGATGGGGTTGCCAGGCGTCCGGCTTTAGCTGGACATGTTCGGCTTTTTAAGACCTTGTCCGGCTAAAAATAAAGGTGTCCGGCTTGTCCGGTTTTCGTCCGGCTTTTTACCATGTTTTCCGAGTAGTACCATAGAAGGAATGTATAGTAATCGACAGAAAAATATCGAGATTTCAGCAGAAAAACGCATTTTGAGGTCCCCTGAATCCATTGCAATGATTTCTGGAAAATGTATGTATTTATATATGCCCGTGAACACGATTGCACTCAAACGGAACAACAAATCGGGCTGAAATTTGGTATACATATTTAGAATTTCCGGGGAACGAACTTTTGGCGACAGTCTGACAGCCGGAAGTGGCAAATCTTACACACGTCTTCTTAGGGATTTATCCGATTTTGGCAGTGAATTTAAATACGTCAGTGCCACTGACATGACATGACATGACATTAAATGTCAGTATGACAAATGTGATTGTGTTATAGAAACTGACGTTAGGTAGGGTATAACCACTGTGGAATAAATTATGATTAATTTAAAGTACTTCTTGCTCATAACAAGTAGACTTCGTATTTTAGATCATTAAATAACGAAGCGGAAAACCTTCTCCTTTGTCAGTATTATTTTGCAATACCAGGGCATAATGCAAATGTCGAGAGAATGATGTTTCTTCAAACCAATTTCCAATATTTTAATTGTGAAAAGTTTCACAAAATTATTTAAAGAAAAATTAAAAAAAAAAAAATAGAAAAAGGTTTGTTTTGTTTCGCATGCCAAATATTAATGTTTCTGGTATTTGCTGTTACATTAGAATCTAATTAAGTTATAATTATTTTATTTTATTTTATATTGACCTCATGAAGAGTTTTATGTTCCTATTAATATATGTATTATGTTTTTAACAGTTTTTTGCCATGTTTTACTTAAATTTCAGAAAAAAATTACTGTGTTCGGCTTTTAGGCCCAAATGTCCGGCTAAATGGATAGTTATGTCCGGTTTTTGAATTTTTTGACCTGGCAACCCTACGGCACCAGAGGTGTTGCCGGGACCCCCAACTTTACGCCTCATCCGAAAGACGAAGGGCCGAGGATGGTGTCTGGATTTGAAACCTAGACTTACTAGCAGAGAGCAAAGCTCTATCGCTATAGTCACTCGCCACACCTAATTGATGCTAACTGCATGCATGCCTTGATGATGAAAAACAGGCATGTCAAACACACTTTGGTCACTTTGGTCACATATTATGTATGTATTTATTTATATTTCTGTATAGTGTATTCTTTAAAACCAAAATTTGACGAATGAAGACCTGAGATGGGCTTCAAATGCCGCAGATTCCGGCGCAGTGCCGGAGATTCAGTAACCCTATTTGTGGCCCGTGGCGCCCTGTGGATGTCCCGTTTTAACCTCAATTTCACGATAATTATTTAATGGAACGCGATGGTCCGGCTAATGAGTTTTTGATACGATGCCGTCCGTTGATTGTTCGCCTCACGTCGACGGTCATCGGGTTAAAATGACGGCGAACGCCGCATCGACGATAACAATTGTTTCCTAATGACATACCTAGTAGGAGGTTTTGCGTTTGCCGAACGAGCCCACTACGCATGTTACCGGAAAGTTTACCATCGTTATCTTCTCGGGATCGAATCGTCGTCTATGATGATGCCACGACACACTCGGACCAACAACCACCGGCCAGCAATTTTTTTTTCACTGTCATATTTACACAGGATACACCTGTGTATTTGTAGTAGCTATTATTTACACGAAACATCGATTTGGTTCGTAGTTAATAAGCTTCTAGTTGGACAAATGAATGTAAAATATTGACACAAAAAGGAACAGTTATTTACAGCATAAGATTCCAATACCATTTCTTTTATATCGCAGCGAAGTTGGTAAATGTAGCACCAGAACAATATTGATTGACAGTTTCTCATGGAAATGAATCTCTAGAGATACTTATTTCTTACGTCGCTGAGGGTCCACTACATGTAATTTCAACGTTGTGCTGGTCATAAATGTTTTACTTTATGACTTTATGACTTGTTTTTTCTGACAATCTGACAACCGGAAGTGGCAAATGTTAAATGCGTCTTCTGAGAGATTTATCCGGTTTTGACCAAACTGATACCTGTTCATCCCCCAGTGACGTTAAATATGTTTACAAAATTACAGATCAGTGGGACGAACGGTTTAGGCGCTATAAGAGTTTATAGAAGCAGTTTGACAGAATACACAGCTTTCGTTGCTGTGTTGCAAATTTTCAGATTTTGACAAACGTCAGTACCACTGACATGACATTAAATGTCAGTATGACAACTGTCATTATGTGAGGTGGTGTTCAGAGCAAGGTTCAGAGTGGCTCTGTCTTCACAAAATTGAATAATTGCAAAAATGTTTAGATACTTCATTGTGCCAACGGTGTAGTCGGAAAGTTGGGTGAGGGCACCCCAGATATTTATTTAAATTAAATTTAAATAAAAGATGTATCTTACTGTGTAAAAATCGGTTGTGGTCCCGGAAGTATGGTGCTCTTTTTGGTGGCGAGTATCAAATAAATTTCTGACACGGGACTTGTAATTTACCTAAGGCAGAAAACACAAAACGTATTACTTCAACGGTAATAAAACGAATTTCAAATTATCAAATTATAATAAAAGTTTCCCAATCCATTTCAAAATACGCCCCAATTATTTATTTTTTGCGCTAATTACAACGCCAACGGTGGTATTGGCTTTTCTCTATCTGGAATAGGGTTGCCAGGTCAAAAATTTCAAAAACCGGACATAACTATCCATTTAGCCGGACATTTGGGCCTAAAAGCCGGACACAAGTAAAACAAAAAAGTGCTAAAAACATAATACATGTATTAATAGGAACATAAAACTCTTCATGAGGTCAATATAAAATAAAAAAAAATTATAACTTAATTAGATTCTAATGTAACAGCAAATACCAGAAACATTAATATTTGGCATGCGAAACACAACAAACCTTTTTCTAAAATTTTTTTTAAAATTTTTCTTTAAATATTTTTGTGAAACTTTACACAATTAAAATATTGGAAATTGATTTGAAGAAACATCATTCTCTCGACATTTGCATTATGCCCTGGTATTGCAAAATACTGACAAAGGAGAAGGTTTTCCGCTTCGTTATTTAATGATCTAAAATACGAAGTCTACTTGTTATGAGCAAGAAGTACTTTAAATTAATCATAATTTATTCCAGAGTGGCTATACCCTACCTAACGTCAGTTTCTATAACACAATGACATTTGTCATACTGACATTTAATGTCATGTTATGTCATGTCAGTGGCACTGACGTATTTAAAGTCACTGGATGGTGAGCTATCAGTTTGGCAAAGTTTTGCCAAACTGCCAAAATCGGATACATTCCTAAGAAGACGTTTGTAAGATTTGCCACTTCCGGCTGTCAGACTGTCGCCAAAAGTTCGTGCCCCGGAAATTCTAAATATGTATACAAAATTTCAGCCCCATTTGTTGTTCCGTTTGAGTGCAATCGTGTTCACGGCCATACATAAATACATACATTTTCCAGAAATCATTGCAATGGATTCAGGGGACCTCAAAATGCGTTTTCTGCTGAAATCTCGATTTTTTTTCGTCGATTACAATACATATTCCTTCTATGGTACTACTCGGAAAGTAAACATGGTAAAAAGCCGGACGAAAACCGGACAAGCCGGACACCTTTATTTTTCGCCGGACAAGGTCTTAAAAAGCCGAACATGTCCGGCTAAAGCCGGACGCCTGGCAACCCTAATCTGGAACGGTTCGGAACTTATGACGTCTCAAAATAATTAAAAATAATACCAACATTTTGCTATATTTTCTCCGAGGCAAGCTCTGCTCGGCGATGTAATAGTTCCATTTGAATCAGTTATTCAATGGAACCTGGTGGGAAATTGTCCCATAAATCCATTTCTGACAACCTTGTTGCTCTAAGGTCTTAGATACGAAATGTGATCAAAAAATTCTGAGAGGCGTGTTAAAGAAAGTTCTTCTGCAGCAATACAGCCCTCCCAGCGCTTTTCCCATTGTTGCAGTGCTCCCAGGAAGTCATTTTTTTTAAGGTGTCAAGAACTTTCTACTTTTGACGATGGATCTCCTAGACCATGTCTAAACGGTGACCTTTCAGCTTCAGCTGAAAGGTCACGAGTGTGTGTAATGGGTCGGAAACCCATTATTTATTTGTTAAGATATGATCAAATTAAGCGAGATATTTGTAAGAACATTCGGGAATGTCAAAGGTTTTTGCTAGGGTTGAACATCTGGTTTAGGATTTGACCGCGTGTTATAAGTTTAAAATTGAAGAGTTGTCATTGGCTAAGAAGAAATGCTTCCGGCTTCCTTTGGGGTCGAGGGATGCAAACGAACAGATCTCGCTCTTCTCATTTCAACCACCGTCATGTAAAGTACACGTTTTTGTGGAGCGTTCTTAGGCGCTTAAGTTTATCCCTGGTAAGTCTTTTCAACTCGTCTCGCATTTCATTGTAAATTAAATTATTCATATTTCTGCTAAAAGTGTGTCTGTCTAAATCAACTCCTAGGTTTAATTTAAACGTCAATATGTTCAAGGCTTCATTCATTTTTCTATGTAACCTATCAAACGGGATTGTTGATTATTATTGTTAATAGATGTTATTGTTTTGATAAGTGTTTCGTTTCATTTGAGTAGTCTTGCTTTATCAGCCCTTATTAAATGTTAAATACTTAAACGCGTCAGTTAGTAGTCAGAAAATGTGTTCACAAGGTTCAAGAAAAAGAACCCAGTTAGTTTTGCCTTCGAATAAATTGGAAGAGATTTGATGAATTAGAATTTTGACCAGTACTTAAAACCCTTAAACCGCGCTTGGCCAAATGCTACCATGTTAGGGAGTCGCGGTTGTTCCCGCCATTTTGACCTCCTACATGTGTACGAGAGCATTGTCGTGAAGTATACGGTTTATGAATCTTATTCTTGGATTTTCTGACCATCCTATAGGTTTTATGCATGACAGCATTAGAACGAACGTTCTTTCTAAAAAAATCCGATATTTCAACATTAAATTTAGTCCGCTGAGTTAGAAAAAAACAACGAACTTTTGATCCGTTGGTCGTAGAGGTGTGTACCTATTCGCCACCGAAATGTAGATCTCGAACATAGATATCTTATATATAGATAGCTAGTCCCGTATAATTTTAGTGCTCCATTTACATCGACGCGCATGGGGCGTACAGACATGCGCACTGCGTTACTTACAGGCGGCATATTTTAACGAATTCAGTAATACTGCCGATATTTGAAAATGAGAACGCTTATAACATTTTCTATTGCTATATGTGGCAGATCCGAGAAGCTGTATTAATTTAGTATAATAAATAATATAATAGCCAATAATGCGATGTTATGGGTGACAGTGTTACCGGCAAGAGCAATGTGGCTGGCTGGCACTGCGCGCGATAAACAGCGCTGAGCGATGGTGCAAGCCGAAAACATACTTTGACCAACCATGTAAAATAATCGCGAATTTTGCTTAGCGGTCCGATTTTTTCCTCGAATCTTATTAAAAATACTTTATAGGGACGATTCCTGGTAGAATATGACGGCAAGCGGTGATTATAAGCTCGGTACGTCTGGTCCAAAAACGGAAACTTCTGTGTACATCTGATGTTTCTCCATTCGGCTATGCGCATGACACTACGCCTCAAACCAATGTGTTCAATTTGGGGCATATATTTTCTGCGCATCCTATGTAATTGGTATTCCACATAAGTAATATAGTTCAGTGATCTCGAATAGTACATAAAAATATAGACTTTCATATCCTTATGTTGAACCATTAAGAAGTGAATGGTCTTCCCTTTACCCCATTGCTGTAAGGCGGTTCGCGAGTAAAACGCGAAAAACGTGAGAATCTACTGTTTTACATTTTCTCCCCAATTCGTAGGTGTTATTGAAAAACCTATGCCATTTTTAATTAGAACGCTCTATCTGGCAAAAAAATCCGATTATTTCAATAAAAATTGAAATTGGCTCTTTGCGCTTGCCCATAATATCATACTGTTTTTATAATGACAACCTGAGGTGTTCGGTATTCAACTGGTTGCCGAGACCAACGACTTTCGCCTCTTCCGAAAGGCGATGGGACAAGAATATTCAGCTGATAAATACTTTTTTCATATACATACCTACATTATACCATTATGACGTTGAAGGTCTGAATTCGCTGTTTTTCCTTATGAATAAAATAAAATTTTTAGCATTAATCAGAAACTATTAGAGACTGACACTTGCTTGCTTTATGCAAATTTATAATCAGCGCACCCGTTTCAGTAAAGATGGCAAAGGTTTGATGTGGATCCGAAATTATAGTTTCAAGAAATAGTATTCTTGTCGCTGCCGAGTAAAGTGATGCTTTCATGTCACCCTCGACCCAAGAGACAAAAATACATACCAAATTTTCGAGTGGCCGTTATATTTCCCACAATAACAGTGGATGAAAATCAGTTGAGCAGATTCTCGGGAAAGTTTTATTTAATTCATAATAATTCAATATATTCCCATGACGATTTTCCGCGTGCATTTTGCTGATAAGCCCCCCTGTGAACATTGTCTGAGGTAATGTAAAGTCTTCGCCGGTCGGCTATGACATGACAGTTAAAACGGAGGAAGCATGCTCTCGTAGTCCACGCCGTCTAATGTGGGAGAACCCGGGGTGCAAGTCTGAAACCACGCGACTATCGCATAAACACGCTCAGGTGTTCAAGCGCCCAGCAACAGATAGGATCCTTTCATACCGTGCTGAATAGTCCGTACGGAAAAGATCCGTATGGGTTTTCTACCTTCCGGATTCCATTCACACACGATAAATCGACAACCCATAATAGGTATGTGGTATTTCCACTGATAGATCGTAAACTTCCAGAAAACTCGGTGGCCATAATGACTTTGGGTTTTGAGTACTGACTCGCACTAAATATATGCCTAATTTACTCAAATACACTTAAGATTTTTTAATAACCAATTTTGTTGACATTGTTTACTGAATCGGACGGTTCCGATTTTCGTACGGTGCAAACCGTACGGATCAATCAAATGGATGCGACACCGCAACGCGTTCTTGCGCTTACCGGCGGCACTATATGAAACTATACCAAACGACCATTTCCAGAGTAGGCGCCCAGTAGCGGGCTCATCGCGCGTGTCGGCCCGACATTAACCCGGTGTTTGCAGTGACACGACGACCCTTATGCCGTCCCTTATCACGCCCCTTCATCTTGCTACGTAAGGTTTACGCCAAGCAGAAAAAATGACATTAACCCTAATTTTGTTTTGTCCATCGTCCCGTTCCTCTGCATGGACACGATGTCATAACTGCCATGCAAACAATTCCACTTTCTATAGCATGTGCAAAAAAAGCCACCCACAAAACAATTGGACAAATATTGATCTCCAACAACTTTCATTGTTTCATTGATTTTACAGTAGTAACTTGAGATACGACAATATTCAAACAATAACGTGTGGCCTAACGCGGTATAATGCCGTCAGTTCTCCGTTACGACACAAACCAATAGATAAAAACCCCTATAGAACCCAAACCGCTCATCCTATTGATCTGTAAATTTGTATACTTATTTAAAATCACTGCAGGATGAGATGGTGTCAGTTTGGTCAAAATCGGATGAATCCCTAAGAAAACGTATGTGACATTTGCCACTTTCGGTTGTCAGATTGGTACCAAAAACAATCCAATTCGTCCCCCGGCAATTCTAAATAAGTATACCAAATCAGCCCGATCCGTTGTTTCGTCTGGACGCTATCGTGTTCACGGACATACACACATAGGTACATACATACCCACATAAATTTTCCAGAAATCATTGCAATGGATTCAGGGGACCTCAAAACGCGTATTTCCACTAAATATTTCTAGACTTTAGACAGGGTTATTATAAAATTTCGTATATATCACTCAGTTTAAAAATCGTTTAATTCCCTTCTTTAGGTTGCAAAGTCAGTGTAATTATACATAGCAATAACACTTTTATTCTGAAGTGCAATCTTATCATTCATATCTAATTTTATAAAAAGCTGTTGCATTCAATCCTCTTTTTTACATCTTTGGATTCAGAAACCTTTGAATAATTTTTTATTTGTTATTTTTGTCTGTTCAGAAATCTAGTCAAAATATTAGGTAGGTATTAGGTAGGGCAAATTTTCCATTACCTTCAAGTTATTGTTTTCTTGTTGCTTTAGAATCAGGCGGTGACAGACTATAAAATCGTCGCTCTCTAACATATTTGTTACATTTTGATTTTCTTGTTTCAAATAAAATTTATTTTTCTACTTTGCATTCACAATGCACACATTGTAACACTGTTTTCGGTGTTACAATTAGCAAATTGTAACACCGTTTTTAGTAACTTTTTTCTAAGATTGGTGACATTGATATCAAATGCATGTCAAACGAAAATACACATAACCACAAAAGTAAGCACAAACTGATTTTTTAGAATCGCACAAACTGCGAAGTATGTATATTTTTATACATATTTAAACATGCGTGTTGCATCCTAGGTTTCGTACTACTAGTATATGATGGTATATAATAATTATCAATAATTACTTTTTCACAGATATTTGAATTTAAATGACAGATGACAGTGTTACCAACGGTTGCACCCATAAATACTCTAGACTGGAATTTTACCTAATATACTTCTAAATTTTTATAAAATTAATGACGCAAAGTAGAAAAAATAGTATATTACACTCGTTTTATAAGACATATTGGCGCATTCGTTCATTTGGGGCACGAGGAGCGCCAGCGACGAGTGCCCCAAACAACTCATGCGCCAATTTGACGTCTTATAAAACTTGTATAATAATATACTATTAATGCGTCGCTATAGAAAAATATTGATTTTTCTCTCGTGGTTTGATGTCGATTGCTTTAATGTCATTTTTTACCGAAACTAAACTATTTTAATAATAACCAGTGCTTTTAAACTGGATAGTTGCCTAGCGTATGCTACATCCACAAGAGATATTATTTCAGAAATAAATTATTAACCTTCATTGAGTTCAATGCAGAATATTACAAATTCAACAAAATTAACATCATATTTTACCTAATTTTATTAATCGTTATATATTTTGCTTAAGAAAGATGAAGTTTGGCCCTGCTCCGAAGATCAAATGGCGTTAGTGTGTAGTAAGATACTTATGCATAGGGCCGAGCGTGTCTTAACTTATACCTCATAAAATTAACTCGCGCATGGCGCAATAAATCTAATAGCAACACATCCTTAATTACTCTAGAGGGTGTTTCATAGTTAACCAACTGAAAACCTTTTTCTTCTTCAACCTTGTAAAATATATGATCCTTGTTCTTCAACCAGAACAAGGATCATATATTTTTGTTGACCTAGCATCACTTTTCATAGATCAAGCCATCAAAGTGTTGTGACAGGTCTAAGATCCATATTATCTGAAGTCATATATTTTGCTTGAATTAGCCTTCTGTGCATACGTTCTCAAACCAGATTGTTCAAAATATTACGAATCAACAAGTTTTTTTGTGTGTTATTTTATCAAGTTAAGTTATGCAGACATTATGTGCAATAAAATATGGGAAGTGATCAAAGAAGATGTTGTGAAAATTCACAAAATAAGTTTTGTTACATATGCGGTTGTTATGTAGTGACACATCTGAAAAAAATTACGGAAGAGGTAAAAACAGCTTACTGCTGGTATTTTGGATTTAGAGTTGGAGATTTGGAAACGCCATGGACACCTAATATGTGCTGTATTTCCTGTTGGGTCGGACTTTTAAAGTGGATGAAAGGGACGCAAAAGAAAATGTCGTTTACAGTTCCCATGTTGTGGCGAGAGCCTTCCAATCATGCATATGATTGCTACTTTGCCACGATAAGCGTCTCCGGATATTCGAAGAAGGATAAGCATAAAATAAAATATCTAAATTTGCCATCAGCCTCGCGACCTATCCCCCAGGGCGAGAACCATCCTCTCCCAATTGCGCCATCTACTTCATCATCTTCGATTTATGACACAGAAGAAATTTCGGCTGTTTGAAGAAACTTGCCTAATTTGACAGTGTCTGAAATCACTCTGTCAAATCAGGCAAGTCGTGATGATTAACCATTTGAAGTTTTAGGCACACCTCGCCTTATAAACCAGTACGAACTGAATGAATAAATGGTTCTAGGCTACAGGAATGGAACCGCACGAGGTGTGATAGTGTCTTCATTTACAAAGCGTAACAAGGATTTTAAAGCATATTTTAAAATGGAAGGATCTTTACGTGGATGTCATGATGTTGAGGGTCTTATGAACGAGTTTGATATTCCCCACGATTCTTCTGAATGCTGGCATTTTATCGATTTATCAAAATCCAACTTGAAAGCAGCATTTTTGCATATTCTTTGAATTTATATAATTTGTTAACTGATTTTGTTGCCGTTTCCTCAGTTTTTTTTTTAAGTATCGCTGTATCTGTAAATCTAGACCTGTTACAATAAATCCACTGTTTATGTAAGGCAAATATGATCTGGAACAAGTAATAATTTTTTTGGTTGTATCAGAAAGTTGGAAATTTGTTTCCTTCTGTTATCGGAGCTAAAAAACATATTTTGATAGCGCTGCTTAATAAGTTATTGTAATGGATTATGTAACATGGTCTTGATCAGAGTAAAAGTAAACTCATTATGTGTTGTAGCCAACGTAGGGCTTTGATTACGCTCATTGATGATACCAGTACCGTACTTGCAGTACGCTATTTTGTGTGTACAATTTCCTCTCAATGCAAATACATGGCGAAGCGATATCGGATAACGTTTACATGGCTTAATGAAACGCGACGTCCAACATAACACGTAGAACGGAGAGTTTATAATACACTTCGTTTAACATGTTCATTATCGCGTATTATGAACACCATGTGTATCAATAAACGCTTTCTTCAGGGGAAAATATTACAGGAATGGTATTAAACGATTCTTTACGTGACCGTTTCGTTTTACCACTGGGATGGAACACTTACTTTTGTAATCGGTTTATTCCCAATTGTCAGACCGTCAGACGTTATATGCAGTAGATTTCCAGATGTCTGGTATTAACTGTATTGTTTCGTTATACATTGTTTGTGTACAAATAATGGTTATATGTCATAAAACGTATGTCATAAAACAAATATCATTAGAATGTTCCAAACTATTTTCTACTTCCGAGGAAAACTGAGCCCGATGCAAGGGTGGATATGATTCAAATGTTACCGGAAGGGAAATTGTTCCAAAATCGTAATTCTGTACTTTCTGGCCAGACTGAACTTTGTCTACGTGACATCATTATGACGTTAAAGGTCTGTTTCGTTGCTCCATGTAGCAAAATATCTGATATTTTGTTGGACACAGAGGCTTGCACTCGCCACCAAAAAGTTGATCTCAAAGAGTACATCAAACATATAGGCTTTCATATGTCTACGCTGTACTATTATGACATTAAAGATATGAATTCGCGAATTTTAAACAAAATCGAAATTACTCCGAAATTATTAGAAATAGACACGTGTTCTATGCGATTTTCATGTGAATCCGAGCCCTAGTTTTCGAAATAGGTGCGGCACTGGAAAAATATAATATCAAAATTGCGATTTTTAACGAAATTTTGGTACAATCAACCATCTCGGAAATTATGACATCCCAAAGTAGAAAAATAGTATATAGTATGGACTTACTTTGGTTTTTGATCCGCCAATTGATCCGGGCCTTATCGATCCAGTTTCATAGAATCTTGTTAGTATTTTGGAAACACAGCCGTGAGACACCAACAGTTGCCGAGATATGTCACAAGGCCGCACCCCCAGTAATGCCAACTCCACAATTCTTCTTCTAACGCAATCTGGAAGAGGGCGTCCATTTACGAATACGCCACCTAACTGGTTTACGCCTGCTTGTCCTGGAAATCAAATAATTATTTCTACAAACTTATTATCAGTAGACTTGTAAGTAGATAATATGTAATTATATTTGCGTTGTAGAAAAAATTGTATCATATAGATGTTTCAAACTAAGAAGAGCACAGTTGTATATGCAACCAAATATACACAGGCAATTTATAAACCATACACTGGGTATGATTGGTTGCATATACAACTGTGCTCTTCTTAGTTTGAAACTACTCTACTCGTGCAAAAAATTTATTATTGAAAATTGTTATGGAAACAAGCGACAGGAACTCAAAAACATTTATTTTCTTCGATTGTACCAGGAAAGCACATAAGAGCCTCAATTATTTAGAAATCAAGAAATAAATCCACCTGCAGTGCTATAATATGTTCAAAAGTGTTCGGAAATAGCCGCAGGTGTATTTAGTTCGTACCTAACATCCCGCCTAATTCTTACCAGTCTCGTGATGTAAAGAAATCAAAGATTACAACTAAAATTTATAATAAAAATTAGCAAATGGAGCAACGTAAGCACTCAATTTAACTGTTAGGAAACATCTGCGTGAGCTTTCTATCACTCGGCTTGGATTATAATATAATAATAGCTCCCGTATTGTTATAATTAACGTTGATGGAAAAGATGATACTCTGCTGGGCATTTCACTAGACCTATTATTAAAATGTGCTCTAAAAATTTGGCGTGACTACGCGAAAGTGTTGCGTGGATATAGGTCGGACAAGATCCCTAACATCTTAGGGCATAGGCGTAATTTTTATAAGTTGTTTGGCAGGTGGATCCACAGAAATGCAGGCTCCGGCCACATCGCACGCAATCTTAACGGATATCAAACAAAACGAAAAGAAATTATAAGAAAAACGAATACACCTTTCTAATACGTATGTTAAATATTAAGATAAAAGTAATCGTAGTTATTAGTATTATTTGGACCTTTCGTAATAAAAAGGTATGTGTAAAATATACTGAGAAGTTTTTGTAAGTTATAAATTTGATTTAGAAAATATGGGAAAAACATTAGCAGTTATTAATTTGAGCTCAAATCCCATTTTCAACATTTAATGCATACATTGTAAATGCATAAGTTTTATTTAAGCAATTGTCAAAACATATGACATAATACCACGGGCAAAGAAAAGAAGACTCACCAAAAAAAATTGACAAATTTTGATGACCAGTAACTTGTAATCTTTAGTAATATGTATCTATCAATTTTTCAGTACATTGTAGACAAATTGTTCAAAATTCTTCCTAGCTAATACAATGTTTAAAACAATTATTTTCTCAACTCATTTGATTTGTGTAATCGACATGCTATTTTTGTGGTCCAAGTTTGGAACAGTCTGTGGAACAATTCAGCACCTTGGTCAAGTTTCTGACTTTCTAGTTTCAAATCCAAATTAATTAGTAATGTAATGTCTTTTGATTCCATTAGATATGTTAATTGCCGAAAAGGATACAGTGTTTCAAGTTAAACGTTGAAATTTAAAGTTCTTCATGGACATTAAATTGCTAATTAAAAATGAAAATTGAGTAGACGGAAACTTGATGAAAGCTCTTAATTTTTTCAAGGGGTACCTACTCCAAACTTAGATCATAAAAGTATTGTTTCGGTTAGACAGATCACATGAAATGCAGAAATAATTATTTTAAAAATTTTATTAGCCACAAAAAATACGACGAATTTGCCAATAATTCGCAGTAAGAATAATCAAAATTCACTGAAGATTACAAAGTTATCGAAGATCAATGTTTACCAAATATTTTGGTGGGCTAAACAACTGATGTTAACTGGTTAAGCAACTGGTAACGGCTATGCGGATACGAACAGTAAATGAGCAACGTTCTTTACGTTCGTCTACTGATGGTATATTGATTTATAGGCGTTTCTGTTTTGCCAATCAATACGCGAAATTGAATTTCAAATCGGCCGCCAATTATAATTTAAAGTCACGCATACCGATCGCGGGACGTCACTTACCTCTATCGCCGCAAGCGATCAAACCTGGAATTACCTCTTTTCGTCAGGCTAACGATTCAATGTTGATTAAAAACTAATTTACCCGGCATTCATTCGATTGTAAAACGCAAATAGAGACACGATGGACAAACAAAATAATAAACGAATTTTGTGGTTCAATGTGGTAAAACGATAATTAAATTTTTTGAGCAGCCCGTAAAAGATAGAACGACAAGACCTGACTTCTGAGGAGTAAATGTACGAACGTTTAACTTTCTAGCATGAATGATGGCTGAGAAATGAAAAAGAACATAAAATTAAAATCCATTTCAAATGGCAACGTTTTAATCCGCTTCCGGTAGACCGGAACTGCCAACCATCTTGAAAATATTTACTATGATATATACCATGATAAAAATATCGGTACGAACAAGGTCCACAGTTTAAATTTCAGAGACATTTTAGTACTAGAACCCAAAAAAAAAAGTTTGCAAAGAATCAGTGGAACACCCTGTATATATACACGTAGCCATTTTCCAAAAAATCATTGCAATGGATAAAGGGGACCTCAAAACGTCTATTTTCGCTGAAATGTCAACCTTTTTTGTTTCCGTCGATTACAATACGTAAACGAAGTGAATGTAAATGTTACTTGCAAGTGAGTGAGGTACCGTTTTCAATTCCCCGTTTTATGGTACTTTTATGGTAGTTCTTACGTTGGCAGTCGTAGTTAAGTGCGTATTAAGAGCTATACGTCGTAAGTACCGTAGTAAGTTACTCGATTTAAAGTCAATTTCAGGTGCGGACCTTTGACACCTACTGTTAAATGATTCGCATTCCAAATAATGTGATAAAACGCTTTCTTTAGGTCTATAAGACAGAAAGTAGCCGTAGCCTTAGTGGCTACGGTTGCGAAACTTTGATATACGTAAGTGGCCACTAGGTTGGGATGCAGAGTGACTGTAATTTTACGAAATTGAAGAATTGCGGAAGGTTTAGAGGCTTCACCCTGTATACAACGACCGTAACTGCTTGAATCGTTTATCGACCGAGTTCTGATTTTCAATTCGAGAATATCTGTAGGAAATTTAATGCGATCGGTATCATTATCAACGTCATTATACGAGAAGCTAATCCTATACGGCCATCATCGATGGTTTCGACTCGACATACCCTATGTATGTATGCGGCATTCGTTTAGGCAGACGCGCATAACAAGGTTGTTCGTCCGCATGGATATCAGTCATACGATCTGACGTGAAGTACACAGCGATTCCGTAGGGAATTCATTAATATTTATCGAAAAAATTAAAGATATGCCATATACCCAATTATAACTACGTATGCGTAGAGGTCTCTTTGCTAGTTAGACAACCGGAGAGTCGTTGAAAAGATTAATATGTATTCTCAAAACATAATATTTTAGTATGTTGCTAACTTATATAACAATCACAGGTTTACAAATAATCAGTGCCAATTTATTATACTAGTGCGATAAGAGTGATTTTATTTTTCCCGAAGAGAACAAAATAAAATGTTTCCACAATAAAATTATGGGACAACTTTTAAATAAAAAATTCCAAAATCAACTACTGTAAGCATATTTTGGTTACTTACCCGTGTGTGGCATCTTCTGAAATCGTCAATCCCGAGCAGAAGTGCGTGAATTATCAAATTAGATCTGAAATATCAAGTAAAAGGTATTATTTTATCAGATTAAAACAGGAAAAAAGAACCAAAGATGCCACAAGGGAACAAGGGTCTTACAACCAGAACAGGGATCACATATTTGTTGACCTAACATCACTTTTTATAGATCAAGTCATCAAAGTGTTGTGACAGGTCTAAGATCTATTTTATTTGAAGTCATAAATTTCGCTTGAATTAGGTTTCTGCGCATACTTTCTCATAACAGATTGTTGAAAATATTACGAATCAACAAGTTTTTTTGTGTTATTTGATCAAGTTAAGTCATACAGACATTCTGTGCATTAAAATATGGGAAGTGATAAAAGAAGATGTAAAAATTCACAAAATTAGTTTTGTCACATGTGCGGCTGTTATGTACTGACACATCTCAAAAAATACGGAAAAGGTAAAAGCAGCTTATTGCTGCTGTTTTCGATTTAGAACTGGAGATCTGGAAAAGCTACGGACACCTAATATATGCTGTATTTCCTGTTAGATCGGACTTTTAAAGTGGATGAAAGGGAAGCAAAAGAAAATGCTGTTTGCAGTTCCCGTGTTATAGCAAGAGCCTTCCAATTGTAGATGATTGCTATTTTTGCACGATAAGCGTTTCAAGTTATTCGCAGAAGGATAAGCATAAAATAAAATATCCATATTTGCCATCATTATCGCGACCTATCTCCCATGGAGAGAACCATCCTCTCCCAAGTGTACCATCCACTTCATCATCCTCGATTTTTGACACAGAAGAAATTGTACCTGTTTGAAGAAAATTGCCGAATTTGACAGAGTGTCTGAAATAACTCATGTCAAATCAGGCAAGTCGTGAAGATTCGCCATTTGAAGTTTTATGAACACCTCACCTCATAAACCAGT
Source organism: Aphodius granarius (assembly GCA_963971325.1). Classification (NCBI taxonomy): domain Eukaryota; kingdom Metazoa; phylum Arthropoda; class Insecta; order Coleoptera; family Scarabaeidae; genus Aphodius; species Aphodius granarius. The sequence goes on along the minus strand of OZ020222.1, from coordinate 27,997,174 downwards.
GCGAACTGAATGATTTGGTTAAGGACTTAGGTTTATCAAAAGAAAAAGCCGAGTTATTGGGTCATAGGCTACAGGAATGGAATCTTTTCGGTCGAGGTGTGAATGTTCATTTAAGGATGATAGCGTAACGAACTTGAGGGTCTTATGAACGAGTTTGATATTCCCCACGATCCTTGTGAATGGTGGCTTTTTATCAATTCATCAAAATACAGCTTGAACGCAGTACTTATGCATATTCTTTGAATTTATATAATTTGTTAGCTGATTTTGTAGCAATTTTCTCAGTTTTTTAAACGATCACTGTATCGTAAATCTAGACCTGTTACAATAAATCCATTTTCAGTTTCTAGTTGTTTTTTAGTGAATTTTCTAATGTGTAATTTCCAACACTTTATACCTACTAACAGTATTGAAATATTATATATTTTTTTATCGCATAGCTCCTTCAAATTACGGCCGCGACTAGGTGGGTAGGTAACTGTATCGGAAAAATGAGAAAATTATGAAAAATAAAAAGCACGGCCCCATTATTAGAACCATTAACCTTAGGGCTTATCTCTAATCTCGAGAGAAATTAATTCCTTTCCAGTAAATATTAGAGATATGCAAATTATGGTCGAGAAGGGCGGTCACACTCGCGCTATATTAAGAACGAAAAATAATGGTCGCACACGATTACCCCTGCGCCGCCGTAATATTGGCGTGAAACGAAATTTTGTGCTCTTTTGTGGCGGGTGCTGGTTTATGCGTGCTTTAATTTACCCTAACCCTCTGTCGCGGCCTTACATTTTTACATAAATACATATCTACGACTCGGCGATTGTTGAGAATATGGGGCTGTGAGTTGGTGTCACAAGCGTGACGAGCGGTCGTTAGCAAGCTTTGAGATGTAAATTGAACTCAGGTGAGCGCTCCGATTAAACAAATTTACAGCGTTCACATGCGCCTAGAACTTATTACAGATATACTTGATCGTCGTATACCAATTTTGAAGAATATATGTTATTGACAGCTGATAGCCAAATACTCAGTGAAGTGAGAGATAAGTAGAGTTGTTTAAAACTTAGAAGTGTTCTTCCGTACCACAACAACGTCACAAAAAATACGCGATAAAACGTCATTAATTGACGTTGGATAGTTCCAAATGAAGCGATATTTATTATTATTTTACCTTTGGCGGAAAGGAGGGTGTGGTGAAGTTGCATCGTGTTAGGATGCGCGTGGCCACTTTATCGGTCATGACTCATGAGTTACTTATTAATGATTATGGTTCGTATGTCTGGCATTGTATCAAATTTGAACTAGAATGCTTAAAATAGGCTGATATGTTTTTAGTGATTTTTTTAGTAGTAACCTTTTCCCTTGATATAAGTAAGAATGTGTAAATATATCATATGTTAAGTAAGCTCAAAATTTAGTAAGTAAAAGTAATCAACTTTAAGCGTTGCAATCAATACATTTAGATAGGAATGAATTCAAGTAACGAATACTCGGTTTAAAAGTATCAGTATCAATTCGATATATAAAAGTATTGATTCTGCTACTACAGGTATATCATGAAACGATGTATTCAGGGCACTCAACACGCGTATTTCCGCTAAAATCACGATTTTTTTTCGTCCCTAGAACGAAAGTATTATATTCGTTCCACGGGACCTAGTCGGTACCTACTAGAGATGGGCTTATTAGTTCTTTTTAATGAACTAGTTCTTCCGGATTAGTTCACAAAAAGGAACTAGTTCAAAGAACTAGTTCTGAAGAACTACTTTGATCCTGAGACATACTACTTCGATAAACGTGTCTGCGTGTGTTCTAGCACGTGTATATCTCGTTTCAAACGAAACTAGGATCTAGTTTGGACAGAATCGATGTCTGCCTTCCCACTTTGTCTTTTTCTTAAAGAATCGTTATTTTGTTTTGAAAATAAATAATTATTTATAATTATATTGATCGAAGAATCGTTGTCTTATTTTATTTAGGTATATTTCTTAAATATTTATTTAATAAGGCATAAAAGACATATTGCTGCACGTATTTTAGCCTTATTCATACTGCAAGTTTAGGTGGAATTGTGGTATTATTTATAAATTATAGTATAACATATACTGGCGAAACTACTATTAACAGTGTAATCCATTATCCAATAGGAAAAAAAACTATACTCTAATTATATTTTTGACTTCCGCCGTTAGGTAAAGAAACAACTGGCGGGCGGGGTGCTTTGTCGCTCGTTTGATGTCGCCACAACTCGTTCACTGAATGGGATATGTTTCACCAAAGCAGGACTTTCGAACTAGATTTCATGTCCCTACAAGTCGTTCACTGAATGAGATATGCATAGAGATAGTTTTAGCAAAGCAGGTCTTTTGCGAACTAGTTTTTTTTATTTCAAAGAACTAGTTCCTTTGTTCTAAGCAGGGAGCCATTCTCTCGGACTAGTTCGTTCACGAACTACCCACCTTTAGTACCTACCTAGTTTTTACAAATTCTTACTTGATATGCAACCCATGCCTGTATAAAACGCCGTAGTAGCCGATAATAATTGTCAATTACATTTCACCCCTGTACCTTTAATCGGCCTAACGTAATTTGCGTGGCAGTTTGGAGTTTAGATATGATCTCGCACGCATTTTGCTATGTGGTTTAATCTGACCGCTACAAGTACATACATATAAAAACATTAGGTATAGGTATTTTAGGAATATTATAACGCTGATGACAAATGGAGGTTGATATGTAATGGAGGTAAGTATTTATTGATAGTTTAAGCTATGGTTATTATTATTAATTATGCCGGATAGTCCACATAACTGATTCGTAAATAATGGAATAATAATAATAATGCTCTTAGGTAATAAAAAATTAATACAAATGATAGTGGGAAAATATTAATAAACCTTGTCCATTTTTTACGTTCGATTAGGGCAATATGAAGTTGCCATAAATCTTCTGGGTTGGCGATAAACTTCTTCTCTTGTTTGGCAATTGTTATGATCAAGTAAAAAAACGTGAATTTTGCAACTTGTTCATTAATTTTGTTCTACTATTAATAGATTGTTAATTTGAGGTTTTGTGCTTTCTATTGCTGAATATATATACCAAGATTCAAGTTCTAACGAACATATGAGATTTGTAAGAAGGTTAACTTTTATGGCAGGCTCTGCCTATACTGTTTAACGTTCTATAACAACGATACTATCATGTTCCACGTTCGTTACTTATTTTATAACATTAATGGCGGTAATATCAAGTTGTCATAATTCTCATAGGTAGCGGTAAACTTCTTCTCTGGTTTGGTATAGATATTTTTAAGATCTGGTGAAAAACTGTGTTATTAATGTTTCTAGCATTAATTGTTCTAATTTGAAGTTGCCATAACTATGGGTTTGTGCATTCTCTCGCTAGTATTATATGCAACGATTACTTAAGTACTAACGGAGATATGAGATTTGTAAAATGGGGAATTTTGGAAAAATAATGACCTTTTTAATTTTTAGGCGTTTTTTAGGTGTCATAATTATGATTTGATTCTGTTGCTATAACTACCATAGACTCAGTATGTTATTGTGCGCTTTCTAAAAAGGTATTGTTAAAAATTTATTTATTTTATTTATATTATGGTTAATTGAAGTGATAACCGTGGTTGCTCAAGTTGGCACCAAAAATAACAACACTTAGGGCGAGGCCGCACTACGGCGGAACCGCCGCGGCTTTTAACCGCGTGATTCTGTGAGTCAAGAAAACTAATACAAGCGGCCACACTGCGGTTTTTTCCCGCGTCCATTTAACACCGTACATTTTAAAACCGCCGCGGTTTTTAACCGCGTGATTCTGTGAGTCAAGGAAACTAATACAAGCGGCCGCACTGCGGTTTTTTCCCGCGTCCATTTAACACCGTACATTTTAAAACCGCCGCGGTTTTTAACCGCGTGATTCTGTGAGTCAAGGAAACTAATACAAGCGGCCGCACTGCGGTTTTTTCCCGCGTCCATTTAACACCGTACATTTTAAAACCGCCGCGGTTTTTAACCGCGTGATTCTGTGAGTCAAGGAAACTAATACAAGCGGCCGCACTGCGGTTTTTTTCCGCGTCCATTTAACACCGTACATTTTAAAACCGCCGCGGTTTTTAACCGCGTGATTCTGTGAGTCAAGGAAACTAGTACAAGCGGCCGCACTGCGGTTTTTTCCCGCGTCCATTTAACACCGTACATTTAAAACCGCCGCGGTTTTTAACCGCGTGATTCTGTGAGTCAAGGAAACTAATACAAGCGGCCGCACTGCGGGTTTTTAACGCGTCCATTTAACACCGTACATTTTAAAACCGCCGCGGTTTTTAACCGCGTGATTCTGTGAGTCAAGGAAACTAATACAAGCGGCCGCACTGCGTTTTTTTCCCGCGTCCATTTAACACCGTACATTTAAAACCGCCGCGGTTTTTAACCGCGTGATTCTGTGAGTCAAGGAAACTAATACAAGCGGCCGCACTGCGGTTTTTTAACGCGTCCATTTAACACCGTACATTTTAAAACCGCCGCGGTTTTTAACCGCGTGATTCTGTGAGTCAAGGAAACTAATACAAGCGGCCGCACTGCGGTTTTTTCCCGCGTCCATTTAACACCGTACATTTTAAAACTGCCGCTGTTTTTAACGGCCTGATTCTGTGAGTCAAGGAAACTAATACAAGCGGCCGCACTGCGGTTTTTTCCCGCGTTCATTTAACACCGTACATTTTAAAACCGCCGCGGTTTTTAAACGCGGCGGTTCCGCCGTAGTGCGGCCTCGGCTTTATGTGTTATCCAAAATGAAAGATATGGTATTTAAGGCAATACCTAAATGGTATTTATGGTAAACCCGGCCTAATATCTCTGTACAAGCTATGCCGAATTTAGAAGCCGTTCTACACAAAAAATGCATGACGAATAATTAGAGCGATCTGAATGAAATGTCGGTGACATAACTATGTCATACTAATGACATACCGCCGCCATTACCGCCGCGTTAGCTCAGGCCGCACTACGGCGGAACCGCCGCGGTTAAAACCCGGCGGTTTTGAAAATGTACGGTGTTAAATGGACGCAGGAAAAAAACCGCAGTGCGGCCGCTTGTATTAGTTTCCTTGACTCACAGAATCACGCGGTTAAAAACCGCGGCGGTTCCGCCGCAGTGCGGCGTCAGCCTTATTCCGAATGAAATAATATCGTGTTCACCATTACCGCCATGTAATTAAATAAAAAAAATTATATATCGCACCGAATCGTACCGGGTACAAATGACGGCGGTCTGTGCGTGCCTTTATGCAGCAATGTCTTAGCTGTCGGCAAAAAGTATATTGTGCAGCATTTGTACTTAACACGTGACCAACCCTTCGATCAAACGGTAATAAAATGCCTTAACATACCGGCTGACATCAGCGGGGGGTTGATGTCGTTACCTGAAGCGATTCGTAGGCGCGATAACCGGCGCTACAAACGTAATAATCTAATAATTTCGGACAATTTACGATGAGAACTAAGCGGCAGCTCGTCATGTCACATAACCAGATACCATCACCACTGGAATAATCGAGGGAAATCGTTTGTAAACAGCCTAGTCCGTAGTGTAGTATATAGGGTGTACAGGTAAATTATATTTTAAAAATAAATATTTTTTATATCTACTTAAAGGAAATTTCTGCGGCAGTGCTGACTTATATTGTGATGCACCCAATAACGTCTCACTTTTCGATTCTTTGATGTAGCACAAGCAAAGACGCAAGCCTGTCGTGACTAAGTGTGCTGCGTGTGGCCCCTTCGTTGTCGCCGTTTTTTGGCGTCACGACTGTGGCGCTACAAATAGTCGCTGATGTGGCCTTAAAAGGTTCCATTTGAAATTTGCGGTAAATGCTACATTTGAACGGTAAATGCCTATAAAATGTATCATTTAAGCCTAAAAAGTAGGTGACTGTTAATATTTTGGACATATCGTCAGTTATTAAGAATTTTGTTAAATCCATGTAAACGGTCAGTGTAGTAAATAGTATACACCCAGTATAGAAATGAGTTTAAGAACGACAGTTCGATGATCGTCGGATATAATGAAGCCACCCAGTGGCTTTCCGATGTATAAATAAGGTACGATCTCGTTTAATAATAAATACTCCGCCGTTACCGTGGCGACATTTCAATAATTGAATTATTTATATGTGTTTACTCAACATAGCCGGCAATCGTACATACCTATCCGTCTCCCATTTTACTTGTTTGATATGCGATAACGATAATACTTTAACATTAGTGTATACCATCGAAATGTTAAAATAGAAGCACTAGTTGTTGAATTCGGCATGTCCATAATGTACACTTTGAAAACCAAAACCACCAAAACTCTAAGGAATGACATAGTCTGAAACTTGATCGATGAACTCTAAAAAGTTTCAGAAGATACTTCCCAGAAAAGAAACGTACCTCTTCAGGACGCGTTTGCTGGTAAAGACGCACAAAATTACGTGATCTTATATAAGCAAACATATAAAATTTCAATCTTGGGAGGAGTGTTGTTTATCTTGTTTTTCTTAACATAAAAATTAATCGTTTAATTACCGATGGTCAAATTATCTTAAGCGGTTCGTACATGGATAAGGTAGGTGAAAAATTCCGATAAAGTAATTATTGGCCTGTCTGTCAGCCTTTTTTCGGAAATCTGAATTAAGACCATGTGGCAAGGCAAGCGCTGAGAGACTGAATTATTATATTAATATGGACGAGTTAAAGTATTCAGAATCACCGTCGACCCACATTGTGCCACAACACGTGCTACCGAAAGGTATAATTTGGCAAGGCGGTTCATCTTATCTTAATTATGTACACTTAGTAAGTAATTCTTATGCAAATTTCGTGGTGAAGTGAAAGAAAAGTATGTGAAACCGTACGGTGACAGAAAATATGCAATAAAAAACACTTGTTGCATTTACTTGTTCACTATGAACGTTAGATTTGTTATTCCAAACAATAAAATTACTTATAAAAATTACAAGTGCTAAATCAATCCCATTTTTGGTCCTTTCTCCGTGTGTATAATTGCAATTTTAGATTATCGTTTTTCTTTTTTTTTTAATGGCTGGCCATTTCAGCTTTTCTCTCCGCAGCTTATAACGTGCGTTATTCGGATGACTTTTAATTATTTTCTCGTTCTGTCCATCGCCTTTTTTGGATTCTTAATTGGCGTTGAAACGACGAGAGAGTTCTTTGTGACAGGTGAAGTTGCAGATTTAGTAAATCGCCACCGATTTATTTCATACCTACCTACTTGGCAAACCAGGCAATCATTTTTGCAATTTCATTTTAAACGATTACTTAACACCGATAATCGACAATTTGTCGATGTCTTTCTTAAATGCGACGAAACCTTCCACATTTATTCAAGCCACAGCCATACTGTGGATCCCAACCTATGTCAGTGGTCACTGACGTTTGTCAAATTTCGATTATCAGTTAGGTTAAAATCGGTTAAATCCCTATGAAAATTCACGTAACAATTGCCACTTTCAGTTGTTTTTGTGATTATATGTAATTGTATATTTGTTAAAAATTGTGTTTTCCGCGTGTTTCTTTAAAGAAAAAATGATGACATGTTTAGACAATATGAAAAAGAATATCTATTATAGTGAATAGGGTCGATAAACATTTATGATAAGAATGAAACAACATACCGCATCCGGCAATAACTTGGACACAAATGAGAAAAAAATTATTATCAATTTTTCAGAAAATTTTATTTCCGTAAAAAGTTTCTGTATTGTCTTAAACCTAAAATGCAAACATTAATATATAATTATCTGCTTAAAACTTTTGCTTACATTTTTAAAGATACGCAAAAGTTTTATTTGTAAAAAGTATCTAGAAAGATTAGAAGGTATTGTGTGTGTCAAATACGAAATCACTTTCATAAGATTTTCTTATGAAAGTGGCAGTCCTTTAGAGACGTTCAATATCTCACAAATGTCACTCCTCAAATGCTCAGAAATGTACATAAAGAGGTAAACAAATCTACAATATTATACATTGAAAATAGGGGAGGTCACGTTGAGCAAAATATTGTGTTGTGGTGTGCAGTTAATAACAGAATTCTGTTTTTCAGTTCATTTATTAAAACATTATGTTAGAATGTGTTTTTTTTTAATATTTTAATAATAAATTTCTGTTTTTGTTGCTTGTTCGTTCTTGTTTATTTTTTTGTTATCAAAATGAAATGTTAGGATGTGTTGCTTAGTTATTTTTTAATACTAAATTTTTGTTTTTTTTAGTTTATAAAATTGATAAAAATGTTTGCATGGCATAAAAAAATCTTACGAAAGTGATTGTAATTTCGTATTTGATACCTTCCAATGTTTCTAAAATACCTTTTTCGAATAAAATGTTTGCGTATCTTTAAAAATAAGGTAGGTACTCTTTAGTAATTTTCTCGCTAAGTTTCTCTCTAAATTACTCTTTAGTACCTAATTTTCTTAATTTTGTAATACCCGGTATAAGCAAGCAGATAATGATATCTTGATGTTTCCTGAAAAATTGATAATAAAAAATTTTTCCATTTGTGTCGAAGTTAGTGTCGGACATTGTATTTGTATAGTGTTTTATTAAAACAAAAACAATCACAACAAATTTCAATAAACAAAACTAAGCATATTATTATTCTGAATATTTTATTATAGGAATGTATGTAGGTATATCAAATTTTTTGCTAGATTTCTAAAATCTAAAGAAGGAAATTGAGAACGCAAATTTTTGTACATTATGTACATTTATATTTTTATTATGTACATTTTTGTGATGTCACTTGTGTCACATCATATGTATATTTATAAAAATGGTATGTATTTTTTGTACCAACTTTTGAAATGCGCGGACTCCCGGGCAATGGCAGAGATTTGGTAACCCTGCTTTTGGAATCTAAGGTATCAGGCGGAGAGAAAAATTATTCAAAAACGTGCTAAAACTTCATCGATTTGACATGGAAATGCCGGGAATTCCTTTCGTTCCGCTAGATTGGCAACATCTCGTACAGTGCGGCGCACGGATGCCATTTAATTAAAAGATTTATTACAACTGTTCGACGTATACCGACCGCCGCCTCTTTCTTTTTTATTGCCTGCTCGTCAGTAACATCCCGGGGTTCCTGTTACTCTCATTGCATTCGGACCAAGGTTCAGGTAGCTTCAAAAACTCGGTCAGCGGCGTACTTTTTTTGTAAGTAAGTAGCCCAAGGCGTAAAGCTCGCATTTATAATGGGAGGTCCGTCGCTATCGACCGAGCAGTTCGCATCGTCCATAAGGGGGTGAAAAATATGAAATTAATGTAAATCAAAATCAGAACCGCGACGTGTTTCGGGGTACGTATATATATGTATACAGGCGGCCGGTTTAGCGTCGCATTTGCATCGAGGATCACGCATTAAGTTCATGCTTAGCCACGCTATTTTCATGCCCAACGAAAATGCTACACGGTTTATTTTTTACTTTCCGTCCTCTAGCAGAAAAGAATTGTAATCGAAGGTTTTCTTTTTTTAATTTCAGCGAAAATGTGCATATTGAGGTTCCATAAATCCATTGTAATTAATTTTGGAAAATTACTCGTATGATTGCATTTTCAATCTATTTTTTTTACTATATGTAAACTTAAATAGATGAAAAATGTATTTAATAACTGTTTCTTTTATTTTTAAAATTAAACGATTTTTGCTTACTATCTATTCCTAATTAATTTTGGTGAGGTTTCATCTATTTTATAACAAAAGCAAATAAACACTCGAGAGGTATGATTTACCTGTACATTTTTGAAATGTTTGTTTGTTTGATTGTTGAAATAAGTCTATATTTCACACAAGTCTATTTATACATTGGCAAATGTTGGACAATGTTGTAAAAATGTTAGAATGGTTTAAATTGGTTAATTAATTGCAATAGCCATAATTCGCTATACTTCACTTGAGCACATAATTACCTAAACATGCCGTCAGAAAATGTATATCAGTATTATGATACCGAAGTATAAGAAATTTTGAGCGTCTCAGAATTATTGGTCTTTAAACTTAGTGGTCAATACATACCTACTTTGAAAGAATTAGTTTAACTACAGACTATTTTAAGTACATACCGTAGTAGTTGCAACTAAGATGTTAACAAATAACAATTAAATATGAAATAAATTTTATATGATTCGAAAATATTTTCAGGCGACCAGCGACGAAAAATCAGGCCAGCAAACAAAACGTGTTGCATTTGAATGTATAATACTTAAATTAATACAAAAACATACCTACTTTGTTTTTATCTATGTGTCTGAATGTACCATTTATTATAAAAGTATCATTTTAAACTTAGACTACTGAAGTCTGTTGATCCTGACAACCTTCTTTAGATCGATCGTGTTGAAAAATCGTCATAATCGATAGAAAATAGAAAATAGTATAATTATTTTGAAGAATGTGTCAATAATTTGATGAAAGAATCATCAATATCAATATCAAAGATTACACAAGTTATTGACGATTAAAATTTGTTTGGCCATTTTCTCTGGCGCTAAATACATAACTTACAAGTTTTCAAACAATATATTATATTCTTTGATTGAAATACAGCAAATATCAACTAATTAATTGGGCTTTAAAACTGAGTAGACAAAAACATGACCAAGGTCCTGAAAAAAGACCTCATGTCGGCTACATTATTTCGAAAATTTTGTGCACTAAGAAGAATTTTGCAGAATTTGTCTATAACTTGCTGACGGAGTGATCAAAATCTACTAAAGATTACAAAAGTTATTGGAGATAAAACTTTGTAAAATTTGTGCGGGAAAATAAAAAGGGTATTTTAAAGAGTTATAAAAAACTATAAATGGCAAAGAAACTTACCGGTGTTGCTTCGAAAACTTCACTACTATTTACGATGTAAACTAAGTCCTTTCCTCACTGTCCCAAATCCTTTTTAGATTAAACTACTTTATAACAAATCATAACTCAATATTTTAACTTCTTTCACACGCAGGAATGCTTTTTTATGTTTTCAGTTTTCAGGATATGCAGTGGAGAAGGGATTCAGAACTCTTGTAACCCCTAATGTGTCGCTCAAGTCTCGGCGGGTGCGTGTATGTCGCCGCAGCGCATGGGGGACACCTAGTCCACTACTGTGTCGCCAGGGAGCTTTAAACGTGGTCAAACCGAGGCTTCCAGAGACCCTCTGTGCAACGTGCGTGTGCCGTTCTGTGTACGGTAGTATTCGCCGAGCCTGGCTGTCATCTAAAGGGGTTTTGAAACGCGCCGCCCCTTTCTGATCACACTCATCGCTTGCTTTGATGCGCTGATGCTCTACCCGTGCGAAGCGTGCCTTCTGGCCCAACCCATCCTTCCTTCCTTCCTGCCTATACATCCTTCCCACTCGAGGACTCATCCTTTCCTTCTCTGCTCTTATTTCCATTCTTCCACCACCGATTACGCCGACGTTTCCAGCAAATTGAATAATACGCCGTATTATTGATCCGAGCCTAAAATATTCCTAACTTCTTATATCTTACTGATTGAGACACTGCTGTTTTAAATCGTTGACTGCTGTTTTAATTAAACCCCATATTTGTATAGTCTCATATAACAATTTTAGTTGTACCCAAGTCCCTCTGCCCAAATATTAAGGTTTTAGTGTATTTCGCGGCCACTTCCTTCACTTATTGTTATAGGTGATAATTTTTTGCAAGCTACATTTTCTTATGTTTAATTTTCGCACAACTCGGCTCAAAATCAAAAATTCTACTGATACATTTGTTTCAACCAAAGTTAGTTATTTTTCTTCAACCATTGACATATCTGGGGTGACTATTACCCTACTTTCCGACTACATAGTGGGCACAATGAAATGTCTAAACACGTTTTTGTACTGCAAGCTCTGCTGGAAGCTGGAAGCTCTATGGAGAAGTAAACAAAAGGGACCTTAATCAGGGAGACCAACGTCACCAATTGATGCTTCGGTCGCAACTGGTGGGCTAAAAGGCGTACCTTGGGGTGTACTGTTTACCTAGACGCGACGTTGCTTCTTATCCTCCATACCGAGGATGTTGCGACCGAAGCATCAATTGGTGACGTTGGTCTCCCTGATTAAGGTCCCTTTTGTTTACTTCTCCATAGAGCTTCCATCTTACTCTTTGGCTATACCTTACCGATGAGGACTAACAAGTCCGAAATACGTGTCTACGGTTGCATTTAGTTAGCGGTTATGCCCGAAAAAATACTTTTACTGTTTAAATTACACCGCAAATAATTAATTTTTCTTTTATTGTAATTAAAGTTAAGCAAGAAGTGAAATTTTATTTTATTATGTTGGTGTTGAGTATCTCAAGCGATAGGTATCTACGCGGCAAGATTACTGTAGATAAGGTTGCGCAAAGGCCTATACCAGTAATGTATTAGCGAACAGTGACGTCATGGGCGTAATGTCAAACCAGCCGAACAACTGGCACCAATAGGAAGGCGATGCGTTTGACTGTTGACGGATATTTTTTTGACAAGCACATCTACTTTTAGATTTGAAGTCTGTCATCTAACTGTCAATCAGGAGAATTTGTAGAATTGTTGCTTTTATTTTGCCATTTATAGAACGAAATGATGAGTATTGATTGTATAGTTACAAAAAAATAACATATGTATTATTTTTCTTTTTCTGTAAAATTTCCTAAAAATATTTTTGTGGTAAGTAGTGCACATGATCAAATTTTATTCTTGTCTTTTTAAGATCAGTTCCAGTTTTACCAGTTTTAAGATCAGGACAATTCAGTTCCCTTAAAATCTCAAATTAAAATGTAATTTAAAAACGTCAAGATTGATACCCAGTTCTTGGACTCTTACTCCACACTATGTCCAACATGTTCAACTTTAAAACTTTGCTGGTAATATTGCAAGTTTTTGACTTGCCATTATTACTATTTTTTATTATAATAATTGCGCCAATATTTCTTTAATTTCTAAATTATATTCATCAACTATAAAAAACGATTTTAAAATATTGATAAAAACGGAGAAATTACAAAGCATATTTGGTTGCATATATTTGTCCTTCAGTTTTCCAGGCACTCTAGCAATACGTGCTGCTATTCCGCCAGTGACGTCATCGCACGCACATCACAAAATCGCTCTGTCTGCGCAACCTTATCTACAGTAATCTTGTCTACGCGGTATATGTAATGACACTAATGACTTTATATTTGACGTTTTATCGCAGAATTACCAACCTAAAATTTCTTCACCTTTAATGCCATGTCAGTGGCACTGACGTATCAAAATCTAACAATATGCAACACAGCGACGAAGGCTTGGATTCTGTCGAACTGCTTCTATAAAAACTTATAGCGCCTAAACTGCCCATTCCAATGATTTGGAAATTAGTATACATATTTAAAGTCACTGGAGGATGAGCAGTTATCAATTTGGTCAAAATTTGATAAATTCCTAAGAAAATGTATTTAACATTTGCCATTTCCGGTTGTCAGATTGTGGCCAAAAATAATCCACTTCGTCCCTTGGCAATTCAATAATTTGATCCTCAATATACCAATAGTGACATATACCATACCGACAAGATGCAATTTATCCGTTATTAATTTAACCGCTACCATTGGCAACCACAATCAGATACATTAGCCAATGTACATTTATTTACTCCCATCTACTGCTGAAATCAGCCATGGTTGATCCTCGAGGTGTGACCCGGAAAACTGTTTGCTACGATATTGTAGACACCAACATAGTCGTCGGCTGTTTTAAATCTTATTACAATCTCATTGAAGTGTTGAACTGTTAAAACTGAATCCATTATGAAAAAAAAAAACTTACATCGTTTCTTACTTTCAACTCATTAACAGTGCTAATAAATGAACATCACCTCCAAAAGAAAACATCCCAAAACGTTCACCTGTTGCGAGCGTATCGGGCATAAAATAAATGATGCTGTTGTGATTTTACAGTATGTAGAGGCCCCCAGTTGATAACAAGCGTACGGGAAATGCGATTATCACGATATAATATATAATAATAATGTATCGAAAGCAATTCGACCTAATTATGCATTCGAATCACGCCGAGCGCAGTGTTGGTCTTTCGCCAGAAGATCCATGTAAAGATCGGCAAGGACAACACGCGAGATCTCGCCGGATCTTACCGCTGATCTCCAATCTCGGGCCGTGAAGCGTCGAGATATATTTCGGTTGTCGGACTCAAGTACCAATTTACATATCGACCTAATTGGTCAATTAATGCGAGGAAGAGAAAACTCCGGTCGATCGTCGCCACAAAGATACGAATATTATAATTAAATTGCAGATTATCATTCATTGATATTTTTCATAAATAATGAGTAATATGCGTGATAAAAAGCACGTAAAAAGACATAATTACCTACTCCAAAAGAAAGAAGAAATTATTCTAGCTGTCTAAGATTGAGATTTCCACAATCCGAAGAGAGAGTCTTCTTCTGGCGTAAAGAAATACTGAAGATTCGTGTTGCAACAGAGTAGGATACGTTGGCAATTGTAGCGTTAATAACGCGGTTTGCTGCCGAAAATGTAGTACTAATATTCTATGTGTGTTTAGGTTAATTATTCCAGATTAATGAGAGTAAAGAATGTTGAAAAAGGAACACTCGAATTATAAGCTTCAATGAGGTCTAAAGGAGCAGTTGGAAACTATAAGGGTTCTACAATGTCGCAGAAAGTACCATGATCTTCTGATACCTCGAGAATCAAACATGGCTGATTTCAACACCCACTGGTATGCGAGTTTATCTACTTAATAGGTAGTGTAACATTTCTAACTTGTTAAAGAAGCTTTACTTTTTATTACAGGTTTTATTATATATTTTTAATAAATATAAGTAAACTGTACGCTGTTAGTCTTTCCACGGCCTTTTTTGTTTCGTTTTGCCCACGAAAGTCAACGGAAACTTTCTTAAATCAATTAAGATCTTCAGTTAGATAGTGCACCCCCCTTCCTGTCGTCTTGGTCGTCTTATGTGCCTACTGCTGTTGGGGTTTTGACAACCCTTTCAACTATCATGCTTATCACAAGTTATCACACGTTTTGATATACCGGGTGTCCAAACTTATCGGTTCACCATTGGTAACTTTGTTATTATTGAAAGTACAAGGTCTGTTAAATTAACAAACTAGTAGTATTTTGTTGGATGATTCAGATTACGAAAACAGAAACTTAATTAGAAGTTAGTTTTCAAAATATTCATAAAAAACAAAATAGAATATAAAACTAAGTAACTACCTATTTATAATATATTAATTAATTAATTAATTAAAATATTTTCTAGCAATGTAACGTTTAGAAAAACTTCAGAATATTTATATGATATGCTGTTTACCAGTGTTGCCCGTAACGTTGCCCTTGGTCATTTCAGTTATTATGAGGAATGAAATAATTGTTTATAAGAATTTTATGATCAGCAACTCAAATTCTATTACCCTTCATCTTTGGTTCACTCACCCTCCATATGCTAATACCACATATTTCATATTTTATATAAAATCAGTCAGTTATCTGCTGACAGACGTGTGAGAACCATATCGTAGGAAAGTCCGGGTAGATATGTGGAACGGTAACGTCTGTGCGCACTCGAGGTCTCTGAGCTTAATTAGGAAGCTTTGCGTTGCCGCCAATGCGCGACAGGGAAGGGCACACGCGCCCAATGGCAGCCGCTCTTCTCTGCCATCACCCAATCGAGGCCTATGGACAATTCAGGACGACTAAATCGCCTGCGCTCCGGCACTATTTCCTCCCTAAGCTCATCAAAGCGACGTAATAATACGTCACGCTTCAATGCCTATAAAGAGGGTTGGGGAGGATTTTTTTTGAGGGCAATACTCAGTCGTATAGATAGGATTAAAATGCAGTCTGGTTATAAGAACAATGTGCTTCGATTAGTATTTTGATTGATTTAGGGAGAAATTTCAAACCACAATTAATATGGTTGTTTTAATAATATGGTGTTGTAATACCAAGATCGTTATCGGTGCTAATCAAACACCATAACTAAAATCTTTTGCGTGAGGAATATATGTCGATAGACAACAAAGTTTTTATGTTTTCAGTTTTAGTTTTCCAAACCTAGACCATCAAGTGCTATTTAGTAGAAAGAAATGAAGAAAAATTGACTGTTTTTGCACAATTCACAACAGCCTCGAAATATATATATATAACAGGAATTTTCTTCTTGGACAAAAAATGGGAGTGGGATGTCAGATGAATTAAAATTAAGATCATTGTCCTTGCCGAATCGACCATTACAGGCTCGAAGTTTAAAATCCCATTTATTGTATTTAGCAAAACGGACGCGTGAGACAGATTGAGGAAGAGTATCGCTCCGGGCCAATCTTGATACGTGTCGGCATCGGTGTCCTTTAATAAAGCTGCAACATCAGCCCAAGAGGCGAAGAGAAACAGAAGCCCGGTGCCCGGTTTGGTTGCATGGCATTTCAATTGATTTTATCTTTATACACGGTCCGAAAAACAAACCCACGGAAGCTGTAGCAATATGCCTCAGAGGCTGTAGCGTGCCATACCGGGACTTTAATGATAGCCAACTCAATGTGCTTGTGGGCGTAAAGTGCTTCCGAATTTAACCGGCTTGGTATGGTGTGCCAGGTGTAGGTAAACTTACCTACTATTAGTAAGTAGTGTTCAACCTCCAGAGACTTTAAATATGTATACAAATTTGCAGATCAGTGGCATGAACGGTTTAGGCGGTATAAGAGTTTATAGAAGCTGTTTGACAGAATCCACAGCCTTCGTGGCTGCATGTGTTGCAAATTGTCATATTTCGACAAACATCAGTGCCACTGATGTGACGTGACATTAAATGTCAGTATGACAAATGTCATTATGTCAGTCTGTCAGTCTGTCTCAACAAAATTGAATAATTGCAAAAGTGTTCAGACACTTCATTGTGCCAATAACGTAGTCGGAAAGGTGGGTGAGGATCACCCTAGATATTTCTATGTATGCTATCGATGTCAAAACTCAAATCGTTTTCAGAACGATATGTATACCTGGTAAATGACAGATTAGCGAGAGTGTAGAACGTTGGGTAGAAAAAAACCGAAGTGTAACTTAGAATTCTGGCATTTTTTGGAGCCATTGCAATTCGAAGTTGCTAAATATAGACAACCGTTGCAATTTTACGACTATTTAGTCGTGACATATAGTTCTTCGATCAAGCGTATACGCGGTCGTAAGATACGCCCTTCTAATTACCAACCTTTCGCAAATATTTTGCAAAGTGGTTGATTTAAATTACAAAAGATTAATGCCCGCGCCTGAAAGGCTGTCGTTAAATGTGAGAGCTAACTGAATGTCGGTGTATTCGCTGACGAAACCGTTTTGCAACTGCCCCTTGGCAATCGCCCGGCCTGGCACTGTTGCCTGGCACTGCACTTGATTACCAGAGACATTTCGGTGGAATGAAACGGTGTTATAATTATGAGGGCAATTTATTCCGAAATATACGAATGTGGGAAAGTTATTCCTGACAATTTTACAAACATTTTGCCATTTGTTTATGAAATAAGTGAATATGCATTTGTGAATACAATCCAACTTTCCGACTACCTCGTTGACATATTACCATCTAAACCTGCAATTCGTCAATTTAGTGAAGCCACAGTACTCTGCATTCCAACTGACTGTCAGTGGCTACTGACCTTTATCAACATTTACCAGTTCGAAACCATAGCGTCTAAGGCGCCTAATAGCGTCTAAACCAGTGTTTCCCAACCTTTTTTGAGCTATGCCCCACCGAAGCTGGTCTAAAAATCTCATGCCCCACTTCATATTGTCTTTTTTTATACCTATAACAGAGTTGGAAATGAACCTTACTCGGAACGGTGTACGTTTCTCATTTCGTCATTAGTACACATTCTGCCCAACAAACTTTGACTAATTTCCTCTCTGTGACGTAATGAAAAACTTGCGCCATTGGGGGTATAAAAATAATAACATAAAACAATAATTTATTTGATAATTGTTGAAATAAATACTAAGCATTTTAGCAGAAACAAAATTTGCTACATATTCTATTATAACAAAATAGAAATAAATATTCACTTAAAAACTAATACAACACAAATCTGCCATATTTTATTATAACAACACAAAGTTAAACATTTACTCTAAAACTGAAATTGTCACTGCAAGTGTTAATCGTACCCTTGAGTCTAGTTATCAAATATTCGTGCTCATTGCTAAATCTGGAAAAAGCACAAAATAGGGGAACATTTAATTAAACTATCAATATCAACATTTGTAAAAACGGTTTTAGAAAAAGATGACAAAGATGTGATAGCTGTGCCCCTTAGTAACAACACTGTCAGAAAAAGAATGGTTAAAATGAGCAAGAGTGAGAGGCACTGAGGCCTTGTTGATAACTTATGTAAGGTACATTAATAAGGAACATTTTTTTTGAGGAAATGTTATTCTGCAAATCATAAGAAAGCACCACGACCTCCAGAGATATTTTTTCTAAGTTAAAAACTATGTTATTAATTATGTCGATAATATTCCAATACAGACATAACATCTTGTGCTGCCAATCGTGCTCCTAACATGATGGGCAAGAAAAGTGGCTGTTTAAAGATGAAAATCCAGAAATGCTTCTTGTGCATTGTGTAATAAACAGGGAAAACTTGGTAGCCAAAAATATTTGTTCAATGAAGTATTAAATTTAGGTATAAAAAGTATGAATTATTTTGTACTTCACAAATTAACTTGAAATGTCACATTCGGCATTAGCTTTGATACAATTGACATATTTTATAACCGAATTTAATCTTCATTGAGAACTGGACAAACATTTTTGGTTACCAAGATTTCCCTATGGAGCTATATTAGACAATGCACAAGAAGCATTTCTGGATTCTTATCTTTAAACAGCCGCTTTTCTTGTCCATCATGTTAGGAGCACAGTCTGCAGTACAGGATGTTATGTTCTGTATTGGAATATTAAAGACATTGAAGTAATTTTTTTGCTTATGAAGAATATCTCCGGATGTTGTGATGCTTTCTAATTTACAGAATACCATTCCTTCAGCAAAATGTTCCTCAACAATGTATCTTAAGTGGCATAGCTATCACCTCTTTGACATATTTTTCTAAAAACGTTTTTACAAATATTGATGGCTTAATTAAATTTTTTCCTATTGTGTGTTTTTTTTTCAGATTTAGAATTGTGTAGGGATATTTAATAATTAGCCTCAAGGATATGATTAACGGTTGCAGTATGAACGGTACAAAGAGACTTTAAGGTAGGTTTTTTTTTTCAAAATTTTTCTATATTCCAATTGCCCCCCTCAACAATCATATTGCCCCCCAGTGGGGCCTACGCCCCACGTTGGGAAACACTGGTCTAAACCATCCAATCGATTGATCTGTAAATTGGTATACATATTGAAAGAAAATTGGTTAAATCCTTAAGAAAGAGCATGTAACATTGCATTTCCGGTTGTCGGGTGATCTTCGAAAATGATCCAGTTCGTTTCCCGGTGTATTTCAATATGTATACCAAATTTAAGTCCGAACCGCTGTGCCGTTTGGGCGCTATCATGTTCACATATACAGTGTCGGCCAGTTCAAAACGCCCTATACGCCACATGAGAGAGCAAGAACGTAATATAAAGGCGGTCACTCCATGCCCCCACCAAGCGACATGAACCAACCACGAGGCCGTGCTAGCGCGGTGACTGAATTGGTGGGGATGTGCTTCAAACGTTCTCTCTCGCGCAAAACTGATGGGGCAGCTGGAACTGGCCGATACTGTATATACATATACATACTAGAGGTGGGTAGTTCGTGAACCAACTAGTTCGAGAGAATGGCTCCCGGCTTAGAACAAAAGAACTAGTTCTTTAAAATAAAAAGAACTAGTTCGCAAAAGACCTGCTTTGCTAAAACATATCTCTATGCATATCTCATTCAGTGAACGACTTGTAGGGACATGAAATCTAGTTCGAAAGTCCTGCTTTGGTGAAACATATCCCATTCAGTGAACGAGTTGTGGCGACATCAAACGAGCGACATAGCACCCTGCCCGCCAGTTGTTTCTTTACCTAACGGCGGATGTCAAAAATATAATTAGAGTATAGTTTTTTTCCTATTGGATAATGGATTACACTGTTAATAGTAGTTTCGCCAGTATATGTTATACTATAATTTATAAATAATACCCCAATTCCACCTAAAATTGCAGTATGAATAAGGCTAAAATACGTGCAGCAATATGTCTTTTATGCCTTATTAAATAAATATTTAAGAAATATACCTAAATAAAATAAGACAACGATTCTTCGATCAATATAATTATAAATAATTATTTATTTTCAAAACAAAACAACGATTCTTCAAGATAAAGACAAAGTGGGAAGGCAGACATCGATTCTGTCCAAACTAGATCCTAGTTTCGTTTGGAACGAGATATAAACGTGCTAGAACACACAAAGACACGTTTATCGAAGTAGTACATCTCAGGATCAAAGTAGTTCTTCAGTTCTTTGAACTAGTTCCTTTTTGTGAACTAATCCGGAAGAACTAGTTCATTAAAAAGAACTAATAAGCTCATCTCTAATACATACACACAGACATTTCCCAACGATCATTATTATTGTAGAAAATCCTTTAGCAAGCACATGCTGCACATGTACTATACTACTATACAGGATGTCTCACGGAACTGGTCTATTAGAAATTTCTGACCTTTCACTTACTAGACATTTTTTAAACTTTGTAATAGTATTACATGCCATATGAACATTCAATCTAAAATACTTTCAGCTTTGTATTTTAAATGGAATAATACATTTTTTATGTCAAATTTGAATTGTGCTTATAAGAATTCATCGATTTTTATCAGGGTTACCTATACGCAAATGTCGTCGGTCAAAACTAGGTATGGTAATCTTGTTGGAGATGCAGTAATAGTTAAAAGTATCGTGCGCCACGATCGTGTGTAGTGCATAATAGCACTAATAGCGGTTACTTTTTTTGTTTTTTTTTGTTTGTCTAAAACAAGAATTCCTACCGACTATCATTATAGTGATCGTGATGTGTTAAAACACGGTTCTAATACGTGCATGTAGATGTTGAGAACGATTAGGACCACTTCCGTGTCACACTAAACCACCAACCTAAATTACGGGCAGATGCAAAATATACTTATTTCATCCTTTTTCAGTTCGTGACAGCCAGCTCATCATATCAGGTACAACTATATTTCTTCCGAAAGGTGGTAGCGCAACAGTTGTAAAATTATACATTTTCATCACAAGAAAAGATGCACAAAAGCTATTAAACTCAAAAGATTTAATTAAATTCTGAATCGGGTCAATTGCAATAATTTGCATGTAAATATTCGCGGGCGGCTTTTAATGATTTTATCAACATGGAGCATCATTGGGCAGGTGCCGGGAACTTTGAGATCTGTACCGTTCACCAAATGATTTTAGGTTTCGGTCTCGGCTGTTCCGTTATTCTTGTGGAATTTCGATAGGACCACCAAGGTTTAAGGGTTCGTTCAAATTACATATCATTTCTTGATAAGTGGACCGTTGTTAGAAAATGGCAATTATATCAGATTTTGTCCTAACATCAATTTTGTAAATAGAATCAGGTGCGCAACAAATTTTGTAGTTGATGTTTTATCAATATATTGTGGAAAAAAGTCTGGAGAAGCTTTGAAGGGGTATAAAATTGCTGTCTTTTTATTAGCCCAAATTTTCTTACGGTGACATGTGTCCATAATATTTTTTGATTCCATAATATGGTCATAAAATATTTTTTATCGAATCTAATACAAAATGCGTTATAAAAATATAAAATACTCAAAAAGATGTGTTCTCCTAGGGATTGTCATTAAAAATGTGCCCCTTTGACCCTGCAAACGCGCATGAAACAAAAATAAGCTAATGAAAAGACAGAAAAGCAAATTTATAATAATTTTTCACCCCGTCAAGAGGTTTTGTCGCAAATACTGTACAATTTATAGTGACTGCACAAATTCCAAAAGATTAACCATTGTGTAGTTAAGGTTTGAGTGCTTAACCTGATTTCTCGTCTGACTTTTGTGTACATATTACACTCGGACGGTGTATCATTAAATTTCATTATACGTGTTTGCAGTTGAGGGCCCATAATTTGCTCGACACATGTGGCTTACAAAGAACGTCTTAACTTGCGTTAAACGTTTAAACAAATACGTTCAATTACGCTTAATGGGAAGGGGGGGGGCAGGTGTATACCCAATTTCCCGTTCAACGTGATTTTGAAATATAAGTTTTTAAACACAGCAAATTTATTAAAGTCCAAATCCATCGAATCTGAATTGTTTTCAATTGCTCACTGGAGAAAGTGGACAGTATAATTATTATGTTGCAGTTAATATTCTGTACCGTCCTGAATCCTCCCGTTTATTGTTTCGAGGGCAGAGAAACATATGACATACTATTATTTATGGTGTGATTTATCACAGACATGCAAATTTGAGTGTATGTATAATAGTCTAAGATCTCGATCTAGATCGACCTTCCCTCATCCTTTTTCCTAATCAAATCTATATTTCATACAATGTAAGGTATAAATGAACACAATGTGCTAGGGTTGCCGCCCCATATCCTGGCAAGGCTATTTTTAATTACAAATTATTTAAGGTAAATTGGTACTAGTAATTTACCCTCATCGTTTTTCCTAATCAATTGTATACCAAAATGTAGGTTGCTTTGGTGCGAACATTGTGGTGTAGGGTTGCCTTTGCAAAAGCTGGCATATCTTAGGGTTGTCGCGATTTTAAATATGAATAGTTGAGTAAAAGGGTAGGTTCACATGACAAGCGCCTAGCGCGCGTTTACACTATCGCTGTACTATCGCCTACTATTACGACAGACAATGAAGCAGAATAGCAGTTACCTTCGTACTTACCAGTTACCAATCTTAGTTTGACATTTTTTGTAAGTCTTTGGCTCTCGATTGGTACCAATTTTTTTCAAGAAAAATAATGACTGGAACTATTTAAAAAAATACCTTAAATAATATTAAATTAAAAACAGCCTTGCCAGGATATGGGGCGGCAACCCAAGGACATTGTGTTCATTTATACATTATATTGCATAAAAAATAGAGTTGATTAGAAAAAAGGATGAGGGAAGGTCGATCTAGGTCCGGATCTTGTACTATAAGGTCTGTTGCAACGCAACGAAAATACTGTGCCAAAACGGTGAATTGTGACAGTTCAGGTATAACACTGGTTTGTTTTTATCTCCCAGTCAGTGGTTTACAGATTATAAGCGGCTTATCACAAAAATACGATACTGGTACGGTTTTCGCTTGCGTTCGCACAAACCGATGATGTGATAGATATTTTTCTGTTATGCCCGATCAAAACTGTAACAACTTCGCTCAAACAAAAAATTGAAATATTAGTGTTTTGAATGACCGCCATATATGCCAACAGTTATCCAAACTTTTTTTCTCAATCGATCTTAATGAATTTGAATGATACAACACTGGAAAGCGCATCCTCCTGTAGTTTTGCCCGAAAGTTGATTTTCTTGTTAATTTACTAGAACCATTCTCTTCGTAGCCGTCTTACTGTTACGTCCTGAAGATGCCTCTTGCAACAGAGTGCGAAACGTTGACTACTTTATCGTCGTTGACGCGGTTTTCTCCCGGAAATCTAGAACTTAGTGATGTGGACCGCGGAAGTCTCCAATCTAAATTGTGGATAACTGTTGTAACTAACTTCTCTTCGGTTTTAATTAAAGGTTGAAAAGCCTTACACCTATTTATTTATTAGCATACGGAATAACTAGACAGTCACCGATATTTCGACAGCAAGTTATTCTCCAAAAATTGATACGTATACCAACCAATTCAACATTCATTCACTATAATAATATGTTTTGTTACTCACACCACACGAGTACAATATATCGGATCATTTACACTCTGCTACAAAACGGTATAAATATTGCGGTTGGGGTGACAGTCGTTGATGTGTAACGGCGCTAACAGGCTGCGGTCGCGCTACACCGACTATATTATCCTGTGCAACCTGTCAACATTTTGCGAACTATTATGGTACAGGGGTCGAAGGACTAGGACTCGGCACAGGCTTGGTGGTAGTCGACACGGGACATGGAACTCGTGATTCCAGCTTATAGAACATGATGTAATGTTACTCTAGGGGTATAGTGACCGAATAAACAGATCGGCGTTAATGAGTAACGCACATGTGGTATTATAACAGTAACAATAGGAAGCCTACGGATACAGTGTACACCACAGTGTACACCGCATGATGGATATCAATATATTACATATAAGGTTTATGAAGTGATTGATTGATAACGGTATTTATTTACTTTTATTCAGGTAGCACTTCATCAATACTTAATTAAGCGATTAAACAACTGGATTATGTAAAAAAATCAATAAATATCTTGGCATGTGCGCACTGTCATGAGTCGTTATAATTAATTCATAATTTATATCTGCTTGTACATGAAATCAACTTTCGTTTAATAAAAATCCTTACGATAAAAACAAAGCGATCGCTTAAATACGGTTAATTAAGCAATATATCAGTGATCTGTGATCAGTGCTTGCTCACGCTGGCTTCTGGTGGAAAATGTTGGGCGTCGGTCGAGACTTGGTGATGTATTACTTCCTTGTCACATATTGCGGGGCATATTATCAGGAAATTTGCGTAATTTAGTTGTGCGCCCGATACTGACAGTGGGTTGTGATGGCCCGAAATGGTGAGGCAAGATTTCAGTGCAGATTTCATATGGTTGGCGGATACGAAAGGTGACGGCTGACGAAAACGACGAGTGGGAACAGGTGCAATTAATTATCGTTTTCAATCAAGGGGCGCGGGATTATTTATGAAAAGTCGCGCTACCTACATCACCGCGTTAATATGCGCATGAAAAATTGAAAGTAACGATGTTCCTAATACAGTAGCATATTAAGTTAAACATTTTTATTTTTTTTTTACGCATCTATTAATGAAAATTTAATATACACTTTCTCATTCTAGGTTTACTAAAGTAATTATTAGCGACATTTGCAATTAATTAAGCAAATAACGTTATTCCAAAGGTTATAGATAAAAATATCTTCAAAATAATATATCATTTATGCTACCATTGGCCAATATACAGCGTGTCAAGGAAAGTCCGCACCATATGGGAAAGTCTTTGACCATCTTCTAATTTCTTTGTACGAATCAAATACGCCACAAGCATATTTAGTGACCAACAACATCAATCTATGTTTCTAAGGCTTTATTTGACTCTCAATAAAAGGTCCTATATTAATATTAATTTAAAATTAAACTTATATTAGAACAATATTTAAAAATATATAATATAGTTTATGATTAAGTATACCTATTATGTTGGTGATATAATTACAAAATTTGGTGGATGAGTAATTATTAAGATACAAGATTGTACGGGCAGTATTATAAAAGACATTTGGTAGCAACAACCAAACCCACACTGCCACTTTGCGTGTGTACACACGCGGCTCTTAATTGCCCGATTTGTTGGTAACATAAAGAAATCGGAGAGACTGGATGTGATATGTCGAAAAAGGACATCGTGGCGCATGTATGCAGATGCTAAAGGATGATTAAAAGACACTTTCTTTTTTACGTCGGTGCGGTGGTTGTCAGAGACCTGTGATAAAAGATTGTGATCTTGATAAAAGATTATGATCTTGTAAGACATTCTTCTTCTTATTCTACTATATATTAATGTTCTATTGGTGAAATGTTCCACTTTTCACTTATTTAAAATATTTATCTTGTCAACCGCACTGTTAGTTAGTAGAAAGTTAAGGAAGAGGGCCAGAAGATTATTAAAATCTACCAAAGATTGTAAAAGTAATTGGAGATCAAGTACATTAAACAGAATTCACAATTGCTTAAATCCTGCGGAATTATGAAGTTGTAATACAGGATATTTGTATCAAGTCCGCTCGCCGGGTGTACAATTTATTAATATTCGTTGATTCCGTGCTGGCTCGTGTCCTGCGCACAAGACTTACAACCACTTAACACCAGCAGTAATTTCCGATTGTGGGTTTTTGCAATAAGTAATTACTGACCAATCACGCAATGATATCGGTTTAGGGGGCATCGTTGAAGGAAGTGAGTGAGCAGCCACGCGCCCGCGGTCGTGCACCGGCTCAGCGTTCGTCAGATGTTCGCAGACGCTTTGCTCGCGATACGAAGAAACACTCGTGGGTCTTATAAAAAATAAATTGGCTGTGGATAATTTTTATGTCAGATTTTATTATGGAATCATTTACGAGAACTTAATCTCCGGGTGTATTGATTGATACTGCATTTTTATGATGAGATTCTTATTTTACATGACATCTCTTAACTCACAAAAAAAAACGATATTTATTCGATGAAAAATTTAGCACTTTAAGGTAGAAAATATAATATAATAGTATAAAAATAGCCATTCTCCACATTCAATTATGTGTGTATGTACGTCTGTGAACCCGATAGCGCCCAAACAGATTTTTTATTTTTGTGAAGAGCCAAGTGGTAAAAGAATGGGATAACTAATCTAGTATATCGCTACTTGTGTTCAATTTTATTATTTTTAACATGATTGTAATATATCGTCTGATATTTTTACTTTCCGACTAGTACCCTAGAAGGAAATTTCCGCGGAAATACGCGTTTTGAGGTCCCGTGAATCCATTGCAATGATTTCTGGAAAATGTATGTGTGTATGTACGTCTGTGAACCCGATAGAGAGCCCAAACAGATTTTTTATTTTTTTATAAAAGCAGTTTGACAGAATCCACAGCATTCGTCCCTATGTTTTGTCAGATTTTGACAAACATCAGTGCCACTGACATGACATTAAATGTCAGTATGACAAATGTCATTATGCCATAGAAACTGACGTTAGGTAGGGTCCAGAGTGGCTCTGGCGTCACAAAATTGAATTATTGCAAAAGTGTTCAGACACTTCATTGTGCCAACGGTGTAGTCGGAAAGTTGGGTGAGGACCACCCCAGATATTTTTTTCTAAGATCAATACAAATCGATATTATTTTAACAAAAAAATTAACCGTTTCAAGTAGAAAATAATCGACCTTGTAACCGCTGAGCATAGAGTACCTACCAACGTGAACCAAAAAGAAAATAGAAAGAGTACATCCAAAATAGATAAGACTTTCATAAGCCTACGTCATACCATTATGAGTTATGACGTTAAAGAAATTCGCATATTTCTTGCTAATAAAAAATCAAATTTTTAACATTACTCAGAAGCTATTAGAGAAATACAAAAAAAGGAATTATTTTGTCTCTTGATGCTTTTATTTCATTGGTCCTACTTTGCATAATATCCGTTGATTTTTAGGTTAGTAATTAGGGTGCGTGCATTGGCTGACGTCGCCAATAAAGCGAAATCATAGTAACCCAAAAAACAGTCACCACCTGTTCTTAAGATAAACTACGCTGCGTGCTGAGCGATGTTCAATCGTTACTTGTTAAATCGAATTAAGTGGGCCATATAATTATTACTTGCCAATTTGGGTGATCGATTACACTGCGATATTTTCTTGGTTGTTGTAATATTGTTTTAATATTATCAATATGAATTACATTCATATTAACATTCAAAAATTTAAAATGTAAAATGTAAAATGTAAAATTTAAAATATCCGCGTTTGTATAATTCGCCGTGGTAATGAATTGCTCTTAACTGTATTAAGTCAAATGTTTTAAACAACATTAAATGCCACAGTGACAAGATTCTGCTAATAAAGAAATAAACGAATAGTGGCATTTTATGTATGATTTTCGTAAATTCCCTAATATTTCAAAAAGGGTGATCAGATATGAAGTGTTGTACTTAAAATATTCATGTTTCTTGCATTTTTTATAAAACAGACCGATACACTGGAATTTGGTAAATTTACTATAAAACAATGGATAATTTTGTTACCCGTGGAAGGACAGCAAATTTACTTTGCAATCATTAACTTTACCATGGCCTATTTACAATTGATTTTAGTGAAATGTTTAGTGACGTTTAGAATATTATCATGGTAATTTGGCAACATTTTCCTTTCTGTATAGACACGAAAAAAATATTTGGTAAATTTAACTATAAAACGATGGGTAATTTTGTTACCCGTGGAATGACAGTAAATTTGCTTTGTCAAAATTAACTTTACCATCAAAAAAAACTTAATTTTACTAATTGTTTTCCGACTAGTACCCTAGAAGGAAAGTATTGTAATCAACGGAAAATGACCTTTCGAGATTTTCGCGAAAATATGCGTTTTGAGGTCCCCTGAATTGATTGCGATGATTTCTGGAAAATGTCTGTATGCATGTGTGTGTGTATGTATGTATGTTACACGATAGCGCCCAAACGGAACAACGAATCGCGCTGAAATTTTGCATACGCATTTAGAATTACCGGGGGACGAACTGGATTGTTTTTGATAACAATTTGACAACCGGAAGTGGCAACTGTTACATGCATCTTCTTAGGGATTAAAGATTTTGGTCAAACTGCTTTAAGCTCACACTCCAGTGACTTTAAATATGTATACCAACTTACAGATCAATGGGTTGAACGGTTTATGCACTATAAGCTTTTATAGAAGCGGTTTGGCAGAATCCACGGCCTTCGTCGCTGTAGTTGCAAATTGTCAGATTTTGACAAACGTCAGTGCCACTGACATGACATAACCTTAAGTATGACAAAAATCATTATGTCATAGAAACTGACGTTAGGTGGCTCTGGTTTCACAAAATTGATCTCCTGTTGGATGATCCTATAGGAAAGCGTAGTTCATAAAAAATGTTAAATCTGTACGACTTTATTTAAAGGTGGCACACGAAAAATTTTCTAAAAAAAATCGGGATTTCAGTGGAAATATACGCGTTTTGACGTCCCCTGAACTGATTGCAATGATTTCTGGAAAATGTATGTATGTATGTGTGTGTATGTGTGTGAGTATGTGTTTGTGTATGTCTGTGAACACGATAGCGTCCAAACGGTATAACGGATAGGGCTGAAATTTTGCATACATATTTGGAATTGCCAGGGGACGAACTGGATTGTTTTTGGTAACAATCGGAAGAGGCAAATGTTACGTGTTTCTTCTGAAGGATCCATCCGATTGAGATCAATCTCATATCAACTCATCCTCCAGGTCCTTTAAATATGTATACAAATCTGCAGATCACGGCCTTCCTCTCTGTGTTGCAAATTGTCAGATTTGGCAAACATCAGTGCCACTGATATGGCATTACATTAAATGTCAGTATGACAAATGTCATTACGTCAAAGAACTGACGTCAAGGCCTGAGTGTTCTGAGTGGCTCTGGCTTAACAAAACTGAATAATTATTAAAGCGTTCAGACACTCTTTGTGCTAACCATTTAGTCGGAAAGTTGGGTGAGGGCAACCCCAGATATTTTCGTGTGTAATATAGACAAGATGGCAAAATCTATTTGTTAATATCTGATAGTACAAGATCCGGCCCTAGATCGACCTTCCCTCATCTTTTTTTCTAATCAAACCTATATTTTATACAATATGTATAATGTATAGATGAACACAATGTCCTGGGGTTGCCGCCCCATACCCTGGCAGGCTATTTTTAATTTAATATTATTTAAGGTTTTTTTTTAAATAGTTCCGGTCTTTCTTTTTCTTAAAAAAGTTGGTACCAATCGAGAGCCAAAGACTTACAAAAAACGCCAAGCTAAGATTGGTAACTGGTAAGTACGAAGGTAACTGCTATTCTGCTTCATTGTCTGTAGTAATAGTAGGCGATAGCACAGCGATAGTGTAAACGCACACTAGGCGCTTGTCATGTGAACGTACCCTTTTACTCAATTATTCCTATTTAAAATCGCGACAACCCTAAGATATGCCAACTTTTTCAAAGGCAACCCTACACCACGATGTTCGCAATAAAGCAACCTACATTTTGGTATACAATTGATTAGGAAAAACGATGAGGGTAACTTACTAGTACCAATTTACCTTAAATAATTTGTAATTAAAAATAGCCTTGCCAGGATATGGGGCGGCAACCCTAGCACATTGTGTTCATTTATACCTTACATTGTATGAAATATAGATTTGATTAGGAAAAAGGATGAGGGAAGGTCGATCTAGATCGGGATCTTAGACTATGAGGAGTACATACCTATATCAATTTTTAAGTTTCTTGTAAACAAAAAGCACCCAGTAGTAGCAACAGTCCTGATCAAAGTAAACATATTTTTGTATGGCGAATTAAAAGATGTAATAAATAGTATACCATTCTACAAATAACTAGTCTACACCCGGTAGACTGGAACTGGCGACTATCTTGAAAATATTCTATATAGAAACATCGGTATGAATAACCTTTGCAGTCAGAATTTCAAAGACGTAAGCTTCCTGAAAGATAAATAAATTACCATAAACATCGTGAAAGCGATGTTATTTGAGTTGCATACACCGCGGAATAAATAATGCAAAATAAGGAACACACTAGCAATAAATAACATTGCTCACCTGCTCAATATAACACTTATTGCAATGTAGCAAAGGGTGTTAATATTTTGTTTCTTATATATATATATATATATATATATATATATATATATATATATATATATATATATATATATATATATATATATATAAGATATGCCAACTTTTGCAAAGGCAACCCTACACCACGATGTTCGCAATAAAGCAACCTACATTTTGGTATACAATTGATTAGGAAAAACGATGAGGGTAACTTACTAGTACCAATTTACCTTAAATAATTTGTAATTAAAAATAGCCTTGCCAGGATATGGGGCGGCAACCCTAGCACATTGTGTTCATTTATACCTTACATTGTATGAAATATAGATTTGATTAGGAAAAAGGATGAGGGAAGGTCGATCTAGATCGGGATCTTAGACTATGAGGAGTACATACCTATATCAATTTTTAAGTTTCTTGTAAACAAAAAGCACCCAGTAGTAGCAACAGTCCTGATCAAAGTAAACATATTTTTGTATGGCGAATTAAAAGATGTAATAAATAGTATACCATTCTACAAATAACTAGTCTACACCCGGTAGACTGGAACTGGCGACTATCTTGAAAATATTCTATATAGAAACATCGGTATGAATAACCTTTGCAGTCAGAATTTCAAAGACGTAAGCTTCCTGAAAGATAAATAAATTACCATAAACATCGTGAAAGCGATGTTATTTGAGTTGCATACACCGCGGAATAAATAATGCAAAATAAGGAACACACTAGCAATAAATAACATTGCTCACCTGCTCAATATAACACTTATTGCAATGTAGCAAAGGGTGTTAATATTTTGTTTCTTATATATATATATATATATATATATATATATATATATATATATATATATATATATATATATATATATATATATATATATATATATATATATATATATATATATATAAAATATCTGGGGTGGCCCTCACCCAACTTTCCGACTACACCGTTGGCACAATGAAGTGTCTGAACACTTAATTGCAATTATTCAATTTTGTGAAGCCAGAGCCACTCTGTACCCTACCTAACGTCAGTCTCCGTTGCAATGGATTCAGGGGACGTCAAAACGCGTATTTCCGCAGAAATCTCGATTTTTTTTCCGTTGATTACAATACTTTCCTTCTAGGGTCGGAAAGTAAAAAGAAAAAAATATATAAGGCACCTGAAATTGACGCAGGGTAAACTTTTACCTGAATGTCATAATTATCATAAATGTGAAGTACCCTTGATGGGTGAATGCCCTTGATGAATTTCCGTATCGTAATTTGAAATATTAGAAACAATGAACTTTGCTGCGCCGACATACTAATTTTGGTGGAACATCCGACGGCCACTAGGTATACGTGAGCAGGTGTCCCTAGCAATAGATCTTAACCCGAGCTTGCAAGGGTTATTTATAATAGTAAGTTATAAGGGTAGATTCGCCCGAAACATAAATTAGCAATTAGCATTTCGGGTTCACAAGATGATGTGTGCTGGGTTGGTTGGCTTTCGCCTAATTTAATGAAGCATTTTACATTATAATTTCCCGAAAACTATAACTAAACTTTGCCGATTGCTAATTATTTTATTATCCTGTTGGAATTATAATTTTATTGAGGATGTTTTATACCTGAAACAAAATATGTCTGTGAACATAATTTGACAACCGGAAGTGGTACATCTTACATCTACACACTTATGGATTCAGACG
The DNA here is from genome assembly GCA_963971325.1 of Aphodius granarius. NCBI lineage: Eukaryota > Metazoa > Arthropoda > Insecta > Coleoptera > Scarabaeidae > Aphodius > Aphodius granarius. The sequence goes on along the minus strand of OZ020222.1, from coordinate 27,964,837 downwards.
ACTTGGATCAAACTAATACCTACGACTTTAAATACGTATACCAGTTTACAGATTAATGGGATGATTGCTTATGTGCTATAAGCGTTCAAAGAAGCAGTCAGACATTAGCCGCAGCCTCAGTCGCTACAGTTGCAATTGGCAAATTTTGTCATTGGCCACTGACATTATGTTAGGATTCAGAGTGGCTGACACTTCAATGAATAAACGGGATAGGTAGTCGGAAAGTTGGATGGGACCACCCCAGATATTTTTAATTAAAATAGTTTCAAAATGTACGGCGTAATTCACAATGTGAACGAATAAAGACGTTGCGTCATCTTAGATGGTTGTTGAAATACAAAATTAATGGCCAGTACCTGTTTAGTTAGAGAATACTAGACTAATTATCAAGCGTTGTACAAATTGTTCTAACCCAATTCCTTGAAGGAATTTTAATGCTGGCCACATCTTCTAGTCTTGCTTGAACACTTTCCTTTATACAGGTGATAAAAAAAATATAAGACTAGAACTTAAGTTGTACTGACCACTCATACATTACTACATAAGGATGATATCAGATAAATGATATCTGATAGATTTTTCCGTTTTTTTTTTTTTTCGTTCCGACTATCCCAGCCAAGAGTATTAAAAATAATCAGATATTATCAGAAAGTATATAAACACAATAGTTTGCGACAATTATTTAATAATATTAAAGACGAATGTATCATTATAAACAAGGAAAGTAATATAAAAATATATTTTGAATAAAATAAACAAAAAACAAGATATACATTTAAGTTTATCACTTCTAAGGACAACTATGTTAGTTGTCGGTTAGTTTATCAAAACTGCTAAATGTTTCAGATGCCGTTTGAAGATTGTAATTCATTGTTTGCTCCGTTTATTGTCGTTAAAATCTTTGCTCGTGGACATATTCATTGGTTAACATAATATGTGATAATGTTTTAATTGTGTATCCATAATAAAATCTTAAAGCTAGCAAAGCATCATTCCTACGGGGCCAACGAGTGGAGTTTAATCGTTCAGTTTGTGCCTTTCGTCGCTTCAGAACAGAACTATCCTATCTCCAAATTTGGCAAAAATTGGGTTTCTACTACATTAATATCATTAAGAAATAAAACAAATTAAAAACACCATTTCCTGTAAAAATTTTATGCCCGTTTGCACCGTTTGTGTTAAGAAAGGCTTAAGTATGAGATCGTACTTATGTCATCGATTTTGTTTGCACCGTCACATATCCATTACCTAACTACAGTTAAGAACGACCTAACTTAAACCTAGAAAATCGACGGCTTAAAGCTAGCGTAAATATAAGCTTAGTTGTGATTGGTTGATTGTGGTGTAGACACACATTGCACATGAAATGTCGTTTTAAGAAATGTCAAGACGGTACCTATATGTGTCAATTTATCATGTTATCAAGCGATTTTAGGAGCTTGTAATGTAAAATTACAGTTTTATTGTGTATTAGAAATAATGGTTTCATTTTGATCATAAATTCTTTTTTTTGTGCCGTAATTTTTGTAGTTATGAAAGTAATTAAAATTTGCCGCCACATTAACCTATTGAAAGTTTTGACAAGTGACGCAATACTGTTGATTTTAGAACCAAGTATTTCCAAATATAACTAGAACTTTACAGTGTTGCCAACGTCAGAAACCCTTAAGTAATGCTTAAGTTAGGAAAGGCTGACATGCGAACGGTGCAAATGATGCCTGACTTAAGTTAGGCATAAAGATAAGCTGTTCTTAAATTTAAGTCGTTCTTAATAAATACGGTGCAAACGGGCATTAGAGTTAGGTTACTTCTGCTCTGAAGCGACGATTGGTTTTCAGAAACAGATAGTATAAAATACCATCCCTGTATACTATTGCAAAATAAGCATAAATTGTCTCTATAAAGTCATCTTTTCTTATCTTTGCACATTCTTATAACGGCGTAATTAATCATTAATAATTGGATTTAAATTGTGTATGTAACAGTTAACATAAAGTGCGTTTGAAGCTATTGATAATTTTTTTGTTTGCAAACAATTATATACCTCCTTCATATTTGCAACACAAGTGTATGCTTGGTATCGCAATTTTTTGTTTAAAGAAGTTTGTGTGACAATATTTTGAGCGCTTCTGATTTTGGGTTCTCTCAATGTATTTCAACATTTTGTAACTTTGTCATTCTCTCTGGTCTCTTGTCTAATAAGGATTGTTAATTGATCGATTTTGGCAATATCTTGGGTGCTGTTAAGAATAATTGAAAAGAGAATGGCACTTCATCGAAAATACTTTTTTAACTTCATTTTCTAATAAATCCATTCGTTTTTTTTTTAATTTATGCTAGTATTTTACTTTTTGAGGATATTGATGATGTCAATATGCTGGTGGAATTTGTGTATTGTTTCTCCTTTGTCCCGTTAACTGTATACTGATGATTTTATGAATTTGCTTATTTGTAAACTTTTTGTGGTCATTTGAGTCCGGGGGCCCATCCTCACTGTCGGCACGCATTCGCTCCTTGCTACGCCACTGTCGATAATGAGCTGTTAAGGGTTAAGCAGACATTAACTTTGTATGTAATCTGATGTAATCTTTTCCAATCAATTATATTTCCCCACAAATAACAAAATGCTCTATAAATCACTAACATGATATACATCTACAATGCCTACTGTTTTATTGTTTTATTGTCATGATATACTGAACTGGTAACAAAACAAATGGGTCAACTGGGAAAAACTGTATGAAATAATTCATTAATTTGATAATTCTTACATTTTTCTAAAATCCAATCCAAAAAAATTACCAGAAATTAATAATTTTTGAAATATATGTTGCAAAAGTAAAAATGTGGCCTATATCTAGGCCTATATACACTCAGATGCAGAAAAAACGTTTTTTTGTTTTAGTACTGTCAATAAGAATTTTAGTGTTTGACAATCAAAGAGACAACCATCAGAATGAAGAAAAACACAACATATGGTACTTGTTGTTCCGATTTTGTAATAATTCTTTATGGATTTCTAAATTAAATTTTAAAAAATATATATAAATCTCGGGGTGTCGCTGCATGTGAACAATCCTTCAAAGATGTCGCAGAGGTAAAAAAAGTTGAAAAACACTGCTCTACCAGCTCTACTCTACTCTATGTAAGCAGTCTAACTTTTGTTCGTAAGAGGTGTTCTAAGAGGGACAAAGAGGTGTTAAATATGAAAAAATCTTGACAGCCTCAAATATTGATCGCCACCATAAAATAAACAGCTTTAGTTTGAAGAATTTTTCTCTAAAATAAACCACTGATATTTCAATGTGCAATTTCTATTCATGTGCAATTTTTCCCATTACTAATGTACCTATATTTGTTTTTTACAATGGCTAAATCAATCTCAAAATTGTTCGCCGCACACGACATTACACGTCACGTATTCACACGTCTGCGAAAAACCAATTCGTATTGTTCAATTGGTCAAATGAGAGGCAGTTAATACTGTGATGGTCAAAGCAGATTTTCCCGTTTATAAACGCTTGTATCCGTAATCGAGATATTACCGCTAAGGCGCCCCGAAAAATGTTTAATATCTCGTAATTTCTGTTGGGTATCAATTAATTTTTAGTCTCCCATTAAAGTCGCATTAAGTTTATGGTTAAATTTTCAGAATAACCGCTTTCATCTCATCCGTATGCAAGTTATCCCTTGGCAGTGACATGTACCTATATACCTGTGGCGAATAAACATCCAGATTCGCAATTAAAATGCGAAATGATGTCTTTAAAATAATAGGGTTACTTCATAAAAAAAAATACTGAAAAGACTATGTTGTTGTCTACAATGTCAAACACATACATAATAATGATAACATCAGCAATAAAATATTTAAATTTATTGAGAAAACTATGAACTGGAAAAAGCCACCAAACTATTAATACCAAACAAATTTGGCTGCAATACTTTAGAAGTTGATATTATCATATTATCGTTTTAGTGCCACCTTGTATATATAAATTTAGGTGTACAATGTACTACATGTTCTTGTGCCGCTCCGTTTGAGACATATAATCCTATGCACTTCTAATACGTTTGATAGTTATATCAATGATCCTCATCAAATCTACCTATACTAATTACGAACTTTCAAGTGTATGGCGCGTTCAGCGGAATCGCCCATTTTCGCCGACATTTGCGATCGAGTAGCTGCAAAATTGGGCTTTTCGATATTACTTTTGACGCTCGAATTGAAAATAGGACACAATTCTGCGTGGACTGCGCGATATTTTGTAAATTAAATGCGTTAATTTTGAAAAAAAAATTTACATTTTTTATCCGTTCCTGCCGACCTTATAAAAGCCGCTCGCTCTCATGTCTTACGATAAGATCCCTCTAAATACCCTTCGCAAAGAGTTTTGAGCAAAAAAACGGCCTTAAAAACAATTTTCGATCCAAAAAAATCGATTTTTGTCGACCCGTGTTTTGCTGCTATTACCACAGTAACGTCAAACCCGAAACGCCCCCTGCCGGACATTCGTAACAACAGTAACAGATAGTAGATAACCTAAAATGTATCCTAAAATGTCCATACTGCGAATGTGGACAGGTGGGAAGCCTTAACCACATATTTCTAGAATGCCCAATAACTAAAATCGAAAATTTTGACATATACACAGAGCTAGTAATATTGCTAATTACGTGAAAAGAGGACTAATGACGTACATGAACACAATAATGATATCGTACTGATCGATCGAACGGATAACGTTAATTAATTCAAGTGAAAGTATTTTACATAGGAAACAGCAACTGTTCCGATAACGCGTACGAATTACATAAATAAATATCCGCAACAGTTAGGAGACATTAAACTGCAGGTAACTTTAGCGAAAACCTCTCGGCGTTCACCAAAAGACACCGATTTTCGTTCTTATGTAAATAACATAAATTTGCATTAAAACCGCACGCATTTATAAAGATTGTCACTGATTGCAGAGCTTATTTGCCAAAAGACTACACGGCTAACGGTAACGACATTATGTACGCTTCAGTGCAGGATAAAACGATTCCTTTTTTATTTAGCATTGAAATTGCCAACGTTATTGAGAGACTCATGTAATTAACGTAGCCCAAAAATTCTGTAACTTAATTTGGTGCAAAGATTCCCGGTATCTTAATTTTCTCCGGAAGAGAATTTATTTTGCGTTCTGGGCTTCGCCAGGCGACGTTTATAACTTAATTTGTTTGTCAACGCTTGAGGAATGCAAAGAATTCCCACGGCTTAATTAATTTTAAATAGCGAATGTACCATAGTTAATTTAAATTTTAAGTGGAACACATATGTTGCCAATATTTTTTGTGAGTTACCCGAAATACTATGAACACTATGAATTGTAATTGCTTGTCTATTGATATTTGAGACAAGATTTCCAAAATTTTGAATAAACTCAATCAAACAGTTTTGCTTTGATACCTGTTGATACCTGGTGCTGCTAGCAGCAACAGCAGCGAGCGGCTATTTTGTGGTCACATTAGGCTGTCACCAGCAAAAGCACTTTAGAAATTCTATATTTTAGAAGTATTTAGTTGAAAAGAAAATGGCTCTACTACAATAATGCCCGATTGCACCTTTTTTCCATAACTACTAAGCCAAGCTTAAATAATTTAAGTGTCGCTTATTGCATTGCATGTGAACATTAAGCGAAGCTTAATCACCTAAGCTTCACCTAAATTTAAGCCGTGAAAATCTACGGCTTAAGGATTTAAGTGACACTTTGGTATGACATATGTAACAATTTGTCAAAATCTGCAAAATAAGTAAGGTTGTTGTCTGTCGTTTCTGCGGATTTTGGAAAGGATGGATTTTGATAACGACATGGTAGAAGACGATTTGGAGGTTATAGAATTGGTAGAACTTTTTCGTCGCCAGATACACCTGCGTATCGACCAGTTCCACAATTTTAACAAAATGGATTTTTTTCAGAGATTTTGTTTAAGAAAGCGTACAGTGGTGGAAGTATTGGAAGAAATTGAGGGATTATTAAATACATAAATACATTTAATTGGCAATGTATTCGCCAAGATATTATTCAAAGTTACTTTGCCACATTATAATTTTAGTTTTATTTTTAGTCTATTACCAGTATTGTTTTGTTTCATGCTTCCTCTGGCCCTTTAAAATATATAAGACATTAGAGTTACCTACTATGAGTAGTTTATTTTACATCTTATTGTGTTAATACTAGAAATTGCAATAAAGTGTTTATTTTATATTTTTATTTATTCTTTAATGTGGTAAATTAGTAAAACGAAACTAATCCAGACATTATAGAACATATAAAAAATATTTGAAGCAAAACTTAAACAAAAAAAATTATTTAATAAATAAATAACTACATATTTAATTTTTTTCCTCTGCCTTATAATTAAACACATACTCTCTGTACACTAACCACAAAAACTGAATTCAAACGTCAGTAATGCAAGTGACGGTTACATATAAATATTAAATGTCACTAGTGTTACTAAAAAATATCACCAGAAAAATAAACGTTGCCAAGTCGAATTCATTCATAAGTGTACCTTTACTAAGTGACAGATATTTATGACTTGTGCAATCGAAATTAACATAAGCTTCACTTAAATACTAAGGACCGCTTAGCTAAGCTGGACATTTATGGGGAAGTGGTGCAATCGGGCATTAGTTATTTACAAAATTATTTTAATTATTAATTCAATCATTATTTCAATTATTATTAATTAAATTATATATTTTTTAAAAATATATAAAAAAATCTTTTTCAGGTCTTCAATTGTTTCCCAGTATATTTCTGAATAACAAATTGTTCAAAAGTTACTGTTTTCGTCCGTAATTTGGTTTCTACTTTACATTTAATGTTTTATTTATATTAACTTTAAACACAAAAGTAATTCAATAAGTTTTCCGTTCAATTTATTAATTAAAATATAAGTAATATACAATATTATATAATTATACAATTTAATATACAAAATAATTGATATAATTAAAATAGTATATATGCATTTTGACTTCAAATAAAACTCAAAACGTCACAACAACTTATAAATATTACATGATATTTGCATTGTATGCATAAAATGCATAAATAAGCATAATCTAGGTTATTCAATTTTGAAGAAATATTTGAATATATTATTGAAAATAAAAATTATAAATCACATATTTAAAATTTTATATTATTAGTTATACATTTAACAAAAGTAATGAATTGTTGCTTTAAATTATTTATTATAATCGATGGTTGCTATTTTCTACAATACCCACATTTGCCCTGAGCCAGCAGCGCAACTTCTTCGTTCAACATGTTCAACTTTACAAGCAACAGCCAAAACCAAAACCAAATCGACGTGTTCGAGCGTTTGTCCTGAAAACATCACTCTCAGGGGCGGATTAACCACAGGGCGGAGATGGGCGATCGCCAGGGGCGAAAAGTTAAAGGGGTCGAATATACTGTTGTTTTTTTTCAACTATCTTCATTTAAACAAAAAATTAAGGGATAGTCAGAAGACCCGGCAGGGGCGAAATGGTTTTGATCGCCCAGGGGCAAAAAAAGTCTTAATCCGCCCCTGAATTCACTCTGTATACATAGATACCTACGTATTTATGTAATAAGTAATAACGCAACATTATAGCTCGATTCAAAAAGATAAACGTTATTATCTCAAGTATTGCAAATTTCAAACATGCGCTACTTTGCTTAGAAACAAACATTTTTTTGAGCTTTAGTTTTCGACAATAAAATAATTTGCGTTTATAGAAAGTAAATGCTTTTCATTTTAATGCAATTGCCTTCCTGAATGAATGATATCTGCACTCATTGCAAGAAAATATTCTCTCAGTTTTTCGTGCATATCATATTTTCTGTTCAAGAATATTCTTAATCTGAGTACATATTTAGTTTCGGCTATAGTAAATGGATGGAAGCACAGTATTTTTGAAAAGTAACAAATCATTGAGCTGTTGATATCATTAGAACACTATTCCGTATATGTATATCATTATTCATCAGTGCACACAAGCTAAATGGTTAACAAAAACGCGCACCTGCAGAGTTCGTTTGATTAAAGCGATACGTGGTTGGTGTGCGATGTTATCTGGTGATTATCTGGTGCAAATTTTACCTGTCTAAACACGGGCAGCTATAAACCCCGTGCCCTACGAATCCATCGCTTAATTATATTGGTGAAAATAAACAAGACTGTCGCAGACGCCCGCTTTTGGCTCAATAAATTGTCGACCATGCCAAGATTCAGAGGATCGAGGAATGGCAGACATGTAGATTGGCGGATGTGATAATCCGACAACAATAGAGTGTGTATTAGTGTCTGAAATGTACCATACAATAACCGTTCGCAACTGAACAGTATAGAGAATTTTTTATCTTCCGATTAGAAGAAGTTTTGCGATTTCATGAATCCATTGCAGTGATGTTTGGAAGATGTCGAAAAAGTAACGCCGCATATAAGTAACATGTCCAATAACAACATCACTTAAAAATATTCATTTTTACCACAAAAACAAGCGATAAAAGGCCTCTTAGAACGATACTAGACTCTTGGTGATCAGATGATAAGCCGACCCTATCCTAAAAACGTACCTAATGCAAGTTAATTGCATAAATGCGATCGTCACGAATAAAATTGTAGAAATTGTTCATTCGTGATCTACTGACCTCTCTATTTCGAAGCTCTCGTAACTACCTACATAGCTGCGTGCACGAACTCTAATTACATCGGAATTTTTATATTTCGAAATGTCATAATGCAACATAACTTGAAAGTATTCAAGTGTCAAAATCTAAGTAAGAAATTCAAAACCACAGGCAAATAATATTACTAAATTAAGTGACACTCAAATTAGTATCAGTATATATTTTAACAAAAAAGTAGTGCCGGTATTAATTTTGACGGTTTTGCCAATAATATACCAATATTAGGGTGCCACTTATTCATAAGGAAAAAAAAGATAATATTTTTGAAAAGACTCCCGCCAAATTTATTCCTTATGCCCGTTTGCACCGTATTTATTAAGAACGACTTAAATTTAAGAACAGCTTATCTTTACGCCTAACTTAAGTCAGGCATCATTTGCACCGTTCGCATGTCAGCCTTTCCTAACTTAAGCATTACTTAAGGGTTTCTGACGTTGGCAACACTGTAAAGTTCTAGTTATATTTGGAAATACTTGGTTCTAAAATCAACAGTATTGCGTCACTTGTCAAAACTTTCAATAGGTTAATGTGGCGGTAAATTTGAATTACTTTCATAACTATAAAAATTACGGCACAAAAAAAAGAATTTATGATCAAAATGAAACCATTATTTCTAATACACAATAAAACTGTAATTATACATTACAAACTCCTAAAATCGCTTGATAACATGATAAATTGACACATATATGTAGGTACTGTCTTGACATTTCTTAAAACGACATTTCATGTGCAATGTGTCTACAGTCTACACCACAATCAACCAATCACAACTAAGCTTATATTTACGCTGGCTTTAAGCCGTCGATTTTCTAGGCTTAAGTTAGGTCGTTCTTAACTGTAGTTAGGTAATGGATATGTGACGGTGCAAGCAAAATCGATGACATAAGTACGATCTCATACTTAAGCCTTTCTTAACACAAACGGTGCAAACGGACATTAGGGTATAAAAAAAGAGTTTGTACAAATTTGAGCAAAATCGGATAATATTAACTCGTGCTGACTTTTTACTGATTTAACCAAATGAAAAAAAGAGTGTGTTTTATCACTCCAGTCGCAATTTCTGGCTTCCACACTTCGCTAGTTTGAAGTATCGAAATTATTTGGCGTTAATATAGAAATGTAGACAAAGCAGAACGCGCAGCTAACTAACTGTGAAGAAAGCTCTTGTTATTGCATAGCAATACCTCCATAAGAACTCATTTGAAAATGCAATAATACATATAAACAAACATTGAAAAGAATGCGATTTGGACATTCGATTAGATTTTTTAATAAAAATAAGTTTTTGTATATAATGCTCAAATTGTCCACATCTGATTTAAAGTGATATGTGTCTTATTATTATTAGCAAAAAAGTTTAGACTTTTACCACGTTTAACACTTCTATTTCGCCCCATGATAATATGTGAGATCTTTATTTATCTAAACAAAACTCGCTATTTTTCATAACCATGCACAAGCCGGTTGAGGTTCTTGTTTTGTGAAAACGCTTATTATGTTTGACCAGTATTATTTTTAAATTTAAGCCACTTATTAATCAGACAACATAATAATCTTATTTTTTAATCAGCCGATAGCTTTAACGTTTAATTGTTGACAGAATTGGCAAGTAGAATTTCTTACATCTTAAAAATACCGAAAATACAGAAAAAACCGGTTCCTATAAAACCATTTTCGATATTTTGTATTTCTTTGCCTAATACAATCTGACTATAGGTACAAATATTTTCATTTTAAACTGTATAATACAAGTAGTAATTGAATTTGTGGTCCAGTGAATTTGAGTGCAATATACACTAGTAACTATTACTTAAATAAAATAACGCATTAAACAGAGATGTGTCAGGATCGAGAAATTTTAATTTCACTGAAACTTTGATTGCGTCAGTTCTTGTATTGGCCGCGACAGCTGCTTTTCAATAAATCCGCTCACTTACTATTAGCAACAATTTCACTCACTGGTCAGCAGCGGCAGCGTACTGTTAACGCATTGTTAATCGACAAATTTATGGGTTCAATTGCCGGAAACGGAAACCATTTCCTCAATATACTCAATAATGTTTATTGAGCAATACATTATGTAAATGTTATAAAAGTGAAAAACTTATTCAAATGTTATACGTGATCAGATGTGATTATGTATGTCAACGACATAAATCACAATGCTCTGTTAATCGACATATTAACATTTTAGATTTACTTGATCATTATATTTGTGCGTTTGTCTTTTAATAGGAAGCATTTCTTTTTTCGTTGTCTAGCTAACTCTCTGCACCTGCGCGAATTACCGCTATTTATGCCCGTTTGCACCGTATTTATTAAGAACGACTTAAATTTAAGAACAGCTTATCTTTATGCCTAACTTAAGTCAGGCATCATTTGCACCGTTCGCATGTCAGCTTTTCCTAACTTGAGCATTACTTAAGGGTTTCTGACGTTGGCAACACTGTAAAGTTCTAGTTATATTTGGAAACAGTTAGTTCTAAAATCAACAGTATTGCGTCACTTGTCAAAACTTTCAATAGGCTAATGTGGCGGCAAATTTGAATTACTTTCATAACTACAAAAATTACGGCACAAAAAAAGAATTTATGATCAAAATGAAACCATTATTTCTAATACACAATAAAACTGTAATTTTACATTACAAACTCCTAAAATCGCTTGATAACATGATAAATTGACACTTATAGGTACTGTCTTGACATTTCTTAAAACGACATTTCATGTGCAATGTGTGTCTACACCAAAATCAACCCATCACAACTAAGCTTATATTTACGCTGGCTTTAAGCCGTCGATTTTCTAGGCTTAACAAAATCGATGACATAAGTACGACTTCATACTTTTCTTAACAAAAACGGTGCAAACGGGCATTAAAGATCGCCGTTAGAGCAGTGTTAAAGCGTAACAAGAAAAGCACCACTGGGGTTGGTTGATTTCCACATGAATTTCTACAACAGCTCTTGTAGCATTAGGTGCGGGAGATTTAAATATTTCGGAGCGTATTTTCCTTACGGTAGCATTAATGTTTAGTGAAATTGATTGATCAAGTTCTTCGAGGAAATGTAACATTTAACGGCACCGTAGCCCATGTGTTAAGTCTAGCGTTAAGCGATTTTATCATAATTGCCTCATAACAGATTAATTTTTCGACGTATTGGCCCGTCCACTTCAATAAATATTCATGAAATGAAAGTGTATCACAGCCTGTATCCTTACTGCTATCAATTATTTCATATTTCTGGCGCGCAAGCAGTCAACAATAGATCACTTAACACACCTAACATCCGTGTGGTATTTAAGCGTAATCAGTTAATTAGTTCCGTTTCTGCACGCACTTTCCGAGGTGAATACTTCGAAATTTGAGTAGGTATATTACGAGGAGAGTGTGGCAACTAGAGCATGGAAGAATACTTATCATTTAATAGACGTACATTTCTCTAACATCTACTTCTATAAATTCTGTCATAAAGTTGGACAAACTCCGCTGATTTACCTCAAAGATAGTATTGGCACTATTGGCAATCTATAGCCCTCACCCCTTGCGCAGGGTTAATAAAATTACGCACGTATCGGCACGATGCAGTGCAACCACTGGTGCAACTCAGACAAAACAGTTAGGTAGATTAGACGTCAGATTATCTCATATTAGACGAAATTAGAAATATACATACAAATAGAAAAAGTTTATCTATAAAATTTTCGAAATGCTGCTACTCGATCTACGCCAAATAACAAGCTATGACAAGGAGGCCTTTAATCGTGTTTATTCAAAGACGTGCAACAATATCTCATCATAGTTACAACTTCTGTGCCCTTCGTATGTTTATTTTCAAAGGCTGGTGAAACTATGAGCCATAATGCCCGTTTGCACCGTATTTATTAAGAACGACTTAAATTTAAGAACAACTTATCTTTATACCTAACTTAAGTCAGGCATCATTTGCACTGTTCGCATGTCAGCCTTTCCTAACTTAAGCATTACTTAAGGGTTTCTGACGTTGGCAACACTGTAAAGTTCTAGTTATTTTTGGAAATACTTGGTTCTAAAATCAACAGTATTGCGTCACTTGTCAAAACTTTCAATAGGTTAATGTGGCGGCAAATTTGAATTACTTTCATAACTACAAAAATTACGGCACAAAAAAAAATAATTTATGATCAAAATGAAACCATTATTTCTAATACACAATAAAAATGTAAATTTACATTACAAACTCCTAAAATCGCTTGATAACATGATAAATTGAAAAGTAAGCTGAACAGTTGGTGTCTGCATTTTTGATTTTGATTTAATATGGAGGTGAATCTAGATGATATGCAATATTTAAACTAACAAGTATTTTTTAAAACATTCTATAAGATTTGAAAATAATGTATTATTTATGAAGCGCAGTACACAAAATTAAGTTATGTAACTTTGTGTAAGCTTTTGAAAAATAGCTCAAAAATCAGTTCGATTTACTTAGTGACGAAGATTTATCATCCGATGATGAGGATTAAAATTATTTGTTCCGGAATGTGTTTTATAGTACTATTATTTAAAATTAAAAATAATATGCGTGTAATAGTAAGAATTTTTATTATTCTGTACCAAACAAGGAGCAAGTATTTGTTTTAACTATCTTTAAAATTTAGATATTTTTATCATCCTTTACGGCATTTACGCAATTGCAGTTTTAGTAACAACACAAAATCAAATAAACGTCGACTAAACGTCGAAGTGTCGATATTTATTTTTATCTACTCAATGAAACACGATAAAATAAAAAAGATTTTTTTTTCACGGTAACTGGTATTCAAAAACCATATTCATGTTTGAAATACTAATAACTCTTTCTGTTTTTGTCCAGCATTTGTATTGGGTCTATGCACTGTGCGGCGGACCAAATAAGTTCGGCAACGACTGGTCTAAACTTTCTGCAATTCTAAGCCTTCAATTTTGTGGAACCACAGCCACTCTGGATCCGAACCTAATGTCAAATCATAATTTGCTATATATATCGCAACTACAACAACTAAGGCTTCGGATACTATCATGATGCTTCTATAAACGCGTATATCGCCAAAACCGTTCATCTCGTCGATCTGTAAATCGGTGCACATATCTAAAGTCGCTGAAGGGTGATTTGGTATCAGTCGGTCATAGTCGATTGTTAATCCTTAATGCCCGTTTGCACCGTTTTTGTTAAGAAAGGCTTAAGTATGAAGTCGTACTTATGTCATCGATTTTGTTTGCACCGCCATATATCCATTACCTAACTACAGTTAAGAACGACCTAACTTAAGCCTAGAAAATCGACGGCTTAAAGCCAGCGTAAATATAAGCTTAGTTGTGATTGGTTGATTGTGGTATAGACACACATTGCACATGAAATGTCGTTTTAAGAAATGTCAAGACAGTACCTATATGTGTCAATTTATCATGTTACCAAGCGATTTTAGAAGTTTGTAATGTAAAATTACAGTTTTATTGTGTATTAGAAATAATGGTTTAATTTTGATCATAAATTCTTTTTTTGTGCCGTAATTTTTGTAGTTATGAAAGTAATTCAAATTTGCCGCCACATTAACCTATTGAAAGTTTTGACAAGTGACGCAATACTGTTGATTTTAGAACTAAGTATTTCCAAATATAACTAGAACTTTACAGTGTTGCCAACGTCAGAAACCCTTAAGTAGTGCTCAAGTTAGGAAAGGCTGACATGCGAACGGTGCAAATGATGCCTGACTTAAGTTAGGCATAAAGATAAGCTGTTCTTAAATTTAAGTCGTTCTCAATAAATGCGGTGCAAACGGGCATTAGAAATACATATGACATTGACCACTTCCGGTTGTTAGATTGTCAGATATATTCCAGAAATCAATGTAATAGATTCAGGGGACATCAAGCCGCGCATTTCCATATAAATCCCGATTGTGTTGTTATTGAAATTATTTACGTTTGCCATTGAACTTCATCAAGCCGATCTTGATTATCTAAGAATGGATTAGAGAAAGTAGCCCCGAAGGACAAAATCTATAACACTTACTATGCTCTGGCTTTAAGCTGTAATTAATAAAACTGCATTAGTTTCTGTTTCTTCCGACCATGCAATAGCAAATTAGCGCCCCATCAAATCATATTCACGTTAGGCGAACGCGTCGAATACAAATTTCCTCATTCCAATAAATGCGGTATTTTATGCCATCCGGTATATATACTTATAACAGATCTGAGCCATGAATGTTGTCCGTGACTACTTTCGCCAGCCAAAATTATCTTATAATTACCACTTGCAAGATGGTGGTAGGTGTATTTTCGTAATACCCGCCTAAAGACCGGAAGACACTGCCAGATTTCGATGACTTTTACATAACTGGAGCAAGAGGATTATTGACATTTCGAAAATATTTTTTTATATGATGCAATATCAATAATAAAAAAAAATAAAATCATTTCTCCATATGTCATTTCTTATATAAATTTGAGCGCACAAAATTGGTTGAATAACAGGTTTTGGCTAGATGATAAGAAAATTCTTGCATCACATCTTTCTATTCTTCTTAATAACTGACCTTTGCACAAATTTTTGCATTTGTAACTACATAACTAACGATTTTGAAGTCTTTTCTATATTTCTCATGGTAGGGAGGTAATAATTATCATGAAATATATCTTGCATTAAATATTGATGTTATATTATTAACATCTCCTTTTAATTTTTATCCAAATATTGAGCCACGCGGTACACGATACAACAGTGTTGTACTTTGTGATGCAATTCCATTTCCATTGTAACATTAAAATTTCCTATAGTTTATTGTAATTGTATATTTCTTGAAAACGTTTCTTTGAAGAAGAAATGACTGACAAGCATCTCGAAAAGAATATATTATAATAGTTGTTACAGGAGACAGGGTCGTCAAACATATGCGAAATATCTGGGGTGGGCCTCACCCGACTTTCCTACTACATTGTTGACACAATGAAGTGTCTAAACATTTTTGCATTTATTCTATTTTGTAAAGCCACAGCCAGTCTGGACCCAATCTAACGTCAGTTTCTAGGGCACAATGACATTTGTCTACTGACATTTAATGTCGTCATGTCAGTGGCACTGTTTGCAACACGACGACAAAGGCTGTGGATTCTGCCAAAAGCTTATAGCGCCTAAACCGTTCATCCCATTGATCTGTAAATTGCCATATATATTTAATGATAAAGAGGAGATCTCGATTTCACTACGTTCGCCAATGGAAAAAATGAGCTGTTATGGTAGGATCCGAACCCACGACCTTCTGGGTGGGTGCTCTGCCCGACAGGAAGAAGGTCGTGGGTTCGGATCCTACCATAACAGGTCATTTTTTTTTCTTTTGGCGTACGTAGTAAAATCGAGATCTCCTCTTTATCATTAACCATGTTCTGCGTAACTAATTCCAAATTTCATATTTAATTCATATTTAAAGTCCCTAGGAAGATAAATTCCTAAGAAGACGCTGGTAACATTTGCCACTTCCGACTGTCAGATTGTCACCAAAAACAATCCAGTTCGTCCCCAGGTAATTCTAAATATGTATACCAAATACAACATATAGTGTTATATTGATAATGCAGATTTAAGTCATCACCGCGAACCGTTCTAACAATTTAGTGGGCTATTATTCCCATGTTTACGAAATATAGTGTTATATTGATAATGCAGATTCAAGTCATCAGCGCGAACCGTTCTGACATTGCATAATAAAACCGTAACGGCATGGATATGGAAGTGAAAAGTCCGATGCACACGCACACACATACAGACACACACACGTACGTATCTTCTCGTACATGCACCCAAACTCTATGGTAGTGGAAATAGAGGAATCGTGTTGAGAAAGTGTTTTCGCTCTACGCTATATAAGACAATCACAGAGCATTCTGCACCAGAGCCTTCCAGACACTGCAAACATGAAGGCATTCGTAAGTATTCGAACTTCATAAACGAGTTTATAGTGCAGCGAAAAAAGTGTATCAGTGACATCAACAAGATCAACAATACAGTGATAATTATCAAAGAATTTTCGTTATAGTGCTACTATAAATTCTTAAAAAAAAAAATTTATGTTCTCAATGATTCATCGAAATCATAAGTCACTTTCTCTCAATGAATTTACCTTTTGTGATATTGCCACAGTGTCACTGTCATAAAGATTTTGTCGATTGTTTTCGTTTATAATTATTACAAATTTATTATTATAAATAAATACATAGTTATATCTTTTTTAGATTGCTTTTGGTGCTCTGTGCGTCTGCGCAGCTCTAGCTACCAAAACCGAGCAAAAAGCGGTTGAGCAGGAGACCAAGAAGCAAGACAAACGCGGAATACTCCTAGGCGACCACGGCGGCGGATTTGGTGGCGGAGATTTTGGTGGCGGCCATGACTTCGGCGGGGGCCACGACTTCGGTGGCGGTGGTTTCGGAGGAGGCGGTTTTGCAGGAGGTCTAGGAGGTCACGACTTCGGGGGCGGCGATGGTCACGGCCATCACCACGAGGAGGTCAAAACGGTAGTTCTGACAAAGAAAATCCCTGTTCCGTACACCGTCGAGAAACATGTACCTTACACTGTGGAAAAGAAGGTACCGTACGAAGTCAAAGTACCAGTTCCTCAACCCTATACCGTTGAGAAAAAAGTACCATACCCGGTTAAGGAATATATTAAGGTACCCTACATAGTACCTCAACCTTATGAGGTGATCAAGAAAGTACCGTACGAGGTAAAAGTACCGGTGCCGAGGCCATACGAAGTCAAAGTACATGTACCACAGCCGTACACCGTTGAGAAAAAGGTGCCAGTACCTGTTAAAGTATTAGTTCCACAGCCGTATACCGTTGAGAAGAAGGTACCGTATCCGGTTAAGGTTGAGGTACCTGTTCCACAACCTTACACCGTTGAAAAGAAAGTACCATATGAGGTTAAAGTACCGGTAGATCGTCCTGTTCACATCTCAGTACCAAAACCATACCCAGTTACCGTTGAGAAGCACTACCCTGTACCGGTTGCAAAACCTGTACCATACGAGGTTAAAGTACCAGTTGACAAGCCCTACCCAGTCGAGGTACCCAAGCCTGTACCGTACCATGTTAAGGTACCCGTACCGCAGCCGTTCACCGTTATCAAGAAGTACCCGGTTGAAGTACCGAAACCGGTGCCTTACCCGGTCAAAGTACCAGTGGACAAGCCGTACCCAGTTTACAAGGAAGTCCATGTTCCCGTAGAAAAGGAAGTTCCAGTCCCGGTCAAGGTACCATATCCAGTTCCGGTCAAAGTACACCACAGTCACCACGAACATGACTTTGGCGGGTACCACTAGCATGAATTCGTTTTAGATATTTTATTTTGTATTATATATAAAATAGTATTGTTATTTAATTTTCTCTATAATCATCCTAATTCGAAAGTCGTTCTTCGCTTCTTGAAATCACGCATCGACAAAAAGAATCATCTGTCGTCATTCGGTCACCTTTCGTCGCTCTTTTAGCGATTGTGTTCTTAAGATATTCGTGTGAAAGAAACAAAATCGAATCTTTTATGTACGCGTTTGTGATCTGTTATCATTTTGTAATAAAAAATGGAATTCTTCTTACACTTTATTTATTATTTTGCCCCACATACCAATTCAACTAGTAAACACCTTGTAGTTACGCACATTTTCGCAATTTCAAATTAATGAATATCAGTTCTCGGACTATAATTACACATGCTGTTGTATAGTGAGCTTATGTATAGTAATTATGTCGACATACCAGTAGCATTAGCGTGTCCAACTCCGCATATACCTAGAGTAGAAAGCGCAAAACGAAAGCCTACCGACCAAGTGTCATTATCTCTAAAACCATGCTGCGCTGCAGCGTTCTCTTTGCGTAACTTTTGAATGCACTAGAACGTACTATTCCAGCATATGTCATAGAAAGTTCCATGTCGAACTTCTTTTCTGTCACGCTAGTTGTTTTTGTGTCGTATATTGCAAATTTTCTGTTTCGTATTCGTTACTATAATTATAACCCTATCTGCCTTGTGGTTTATTATATTACAATAGAAAAGCACGGCAATCGGTGGATTGTTCTTGGTGATAATGTGACAACCGACAACCAAATATAACACGCATTTTCTCAGAGATTCAACCGATTTTGACCAAACTGATACCAGCTCATACTCTACTGACTTTTAGCATGTACTTATACCTATTTGTAGATCAACACGATCTGATGTCATGATTTATGCTAAACGGCAGTTGCCCTCGACAATTGGTTGATCGAAGATTGCAAACTAAAATACCTTAATCTCAACGTCTCCTATCAATCGGTACTAGGGTAATCTACTCAACATCTATCCTCTGTAGTTCTTAAGATATTACTAAGTTTTTCACAAGTGTATTTAAATTTAACTGACGCTGGCGACTTTGTTTTGTACTCCATTATATTTTCAACTCATGGGAAGTGTGGACAAAAATGTGGAAACAACATGCAATACATTTAATGAATGATATCCAGGCATGACAAAGACGTTTATTATGCTGTAGTGGAAGCAACCCTTGAGAACTTTTCAAAAAGAAACTACAAAATAAGCTTTAATTTCACTTTCTTCATCATTCGTAACGTTCTTATTCTTAATTCTTTTAGTTTTGGTCCCATAATCTTCTATTTTTTTAAATTTTTCTCTTGCCATGGGCTGTAGTTTTGTATATTTCTCATTAAATGTACGACCTTATTTGCAAAATCTTGCCAAATCTGCATGAATATAAAAGAAAAGAAAAAACAGTTCTTTAACCACGTACGTTGTACCAATGATAATAATAAACATGAAGAAGCTTCTAATGGACCTATGAGATACCCTGTACGCTGTACAGTACACACGACACGCATAGTGAAAGTGATAAATATGTTTGTTCAAACCGTTCATTAACCATATGACGATTTTCTTTAACCGACTATAAAATTTCGTTGTGTGGATTTCCTTTTTATAATCTTGTTCTGGAAGCATTGCGTGAATCAAGGAAGTGTTCATTTTTCTCTGTTCGATTGAATCCGAGCGAATTACGTAAGACTTAATGATAGATTTCAAATTGCCTCCGGTCGTTTTTTCCTTATTACGTTCCGTGTTCGCTCAATGAATCATGCTGCTTTTATATTTCTCTTTGAAAGTTAGGCATCTTTCAAATGAAAGAAACACAATGATAATAAGCAAATTAAGTAAACTAAAGTAACTCTGCTGAATACAATTAAGTTTAAAATGTTTAATCAGAATATCTATTACTGACCAAACGAATAAGCATGTGTAGTTAAGATTAAGATATATTCATAATTTAGGCACTTAATTGAAACCCCTCAACTAGGAGTTCCGAAAACATCTGCTAATTATAGATCATCTACTACCTGCTGTAAATAAGCTGTATCGGCAGGGGTTGTCACCCCATGTGTTCTACCCATACAATTGTCCCTTGATTTTCGTCCGGCATTGCACTGTGCAACGGAATGATAGGGATTATACAGCATATTCCATGCAACTGGCTCATTATGTGGATTCTAGTACGGGTATGAGCGGTTATTTTAAATAGAATGGTCTATATTTTTTTATTATATGTTCTAATTAGCCAAAACTATGTTGACTTTGATAGTATTATTTATGCCCGTTTGCACCGTTTGTGTTAAGAAAGGCCTAAGTATGAGATCGTACTTATGTCATCGATTTTGCTTGCACCGTCACATATCCATTACCGGTTGATTGTGGTATAGACATACATTGCACATGAAATGTCGTTTTAAGAAATGTCAAGACAGTACCTATATGTGTCAATTTATCATGTTATCAAGCGATTTTAGGAGTTTGTAATGTAAAATTACAGTTTTATTGTGTATTAGAAATAATGGTTTCATTTTGATCATAAATTCTTTTTTTTGTGCCGTAATTTTTGTAGTTATGAAAGTAATTCATATTTGCCGCCACATTAACCTATTGAAAGTTTTGACAAGTGACGCAATACTGTTGATTTTAGAACCAAGTATTTCCAAATATAACCAGAACTTTACAGTGTTGCCAACGTCAGAAACCCCTAAGTAGTGCTCAAGTTAGGAAAGGCTGACATGCGAACGGTGCAAATGATGCCTGACTTAAGTTAGGCATAAAGATAAGCTGTTCTTAAATTTAAGTCGTTCTTAATAAATACGGTGCAAACGGGCATTATACATAGTGCTTTTTGTCTTCGAGTTATTGTAATTTTAAAGTTTTTATTTATTTGAATATTTATTTAAGCTCACACGATAGGCTCACGAGCGCTGCGTATATCACGCCCCTGCCGTCCTTTCGCGCAAATCTCAGGTAAGTTTTGTTTGGTTTTACAGTGTGACAGAATACACAGCTTTCGCCGCTGTGTGTGTATTGTCAGATTTTGACAAACGTCATTGCCACCAAATGTCCATTTTTGCCCCAGGGTTACGCTGAAAATAAACACCGCGATTTTCCAATTAAATCGCCACACAAAAAAAAAGATATCAAAAGTGCTTAACCCGGCGATGGCGAGCGCCAACTCTGACGAACACTTAAGGTGGGTTCAGACTATATAACAAATTATTTATATAATAATATGTTTGGAAAAAATGATTTTATCACCGATTAACCGGTTCACCAGTATTACCGGTCATTATGGCTCTCAAAAATAAAAAAAAAACATTCGAATACCAATAATTCGTTTCTTAAAATCATTCCATTATGCCCATCATTAGTCTGGACCCACCTTAACGCTTCAAACCAATCTCTCGTGACGGGCGAGGATCACGGCCGAAGCGATGAAAAGGGCACGCACCATTTCACCGACGTCGCAGAGCGCGCGATCCGGGACGGGGAACGAGCGCCACAGTGTCGTCGGTGGTGGCGGCGGGCGTCGCCGTCAAACCCAAATCGCTCCGTCGCAGCCGCGCGCGCCCAATTCTCGGAAAGCGCAGCAATTATCGTCGTGAATGAGTTTCAATTTACGCCGATGCCTGTCCGCGATAAGCGCGCTCGTCCTTTATAATATTGAGAGTTGACGTTGCGGGATTATATCGGAGGGGGCGGGGGTGCCGTCTACTGTCAAGAGCGCTCGCCGCCCTTCCATCCTCCATTCCACCCGTCCCGGGTATTGTACCGCTTAAACGCCCGCGTACCCTCGAGAATTAAAAATGTTTTAGATAACTGTTTGGTTAAGGCCTAGTCTTACTAAACACTTTATCTCATAGTTTATGCCCTGGATAATAGCATATAAATTAGAAACTATAATAAAATACAGTGTGGAAAACACACACTTTTCCGCCGATTACAATACATACATACTTTCCTTCTGTGTTCCTTCTAGTAGTAGTCCTTCGCTTTGACGTCCTCTGAATCCATCCATGTATGTATGTATGTGTGTGTGTGTGTATGTCCGTGAACACGATTGTGCCCAAACGGAACAACGAATTGAAATTTGGTATAGAATTACCGGGGAATGAACTGGATTGTTTTTGGTGACAATCTGACAACCGGCAAATGTGGCAAATGTTACGTGCGTCTTCTGAGGGATTCATCCGATTGAGATTATGCCGAGGCCGCACTACGACGGAACCGCCGCGGTTTTTAACCGCGTGATTCTGTGAGTCAAGGAAACTAATACAAGCGGCCGCACTGCGGTTTTTTCCCGCGTCCATTTAACACCGTACATTTTAAAACCGCCGCGGTTTTTAACCGCGTGATTCTGTGAGTCAAGGAAACTAATACAAGCGGCCGCACTGCGTTTTTTTCCGGCGTCCATTTAACACCGTACATTTTAAAACCGCCGCGGTTTTTAACCGCGTGATTCTGTGAGTCAAGGAAACTAATACAAGCGGCCGCACTGCGGTTTTTTCCCGCGTCCATTTAACACCGTACATTTTAAAACCGCCGCGGTTTTTAACCGCGTGATTCTGTGAGTCAAGGAAACTAATACAAGCGGCCGCACTGCGGTTTTTTCCGGCGTCCATTTAACACCGTACATTTTAAAACCGCCGCGGTTTTTAACCGCGTGATTCTGTGAGTCAAGGAAACTAATACAAGCGGCCGCACTGCGTTTTTTTCCGGCGTCCATTTAACACCGTACATTTTAAAACCGCCGCGGTTTTTAACCGCGTGATTCTGTGAGTCAAGGAAACTAATACAAGCGGCCGCACTGCGGTTTTTTCCCGCGTCCATTTAACACCGTACATTTTAAAACCGCCGCGGTTTTTAACCGCGTGATTCTGTGAGTCAAGGAAACTAATACAAGCGGCCGCACTGCGGTTTTTCCGGCGTCCATTTAACACCGTACATTTTAAAACCGCCGCGGTTTTTAACCGCGTGATTCTGTGAGTCAAGGAAACTAATACAAGCGGCCGCACTGCGGTTTTTTCCGGCGTCCATTTAACACCGTACATTTTAAAACCGCCGCGGTTTTTAACCGCGTGATTCTGTGAGTCAAGGAAACTAATACAAGCGGCCGCACTGCGGTTTTTTCCGGCGTCCATTTAACACCGTACATTTTAAAACCGCCGCGGTTTTTAACCGCGTGATTCTGTGAGTCAAGGAAACTAATACAAGCGGCCGCACTGCGGTTTTTTCCGGCGTCCATTTAACACCGTACATTTTAAAACCGCCGCGGTTTTTAACCGCGTGATTCTGTGAGTCAAGGAAACTAATACAAGCGGCCGCACTGCGGTTTTTTCCGGCGTCCATTTAACACCGTACATTTTAAAACCGCCGCGGTTTTTAACCGCGTGATTCTGTGAGTCAAGGAAACTAATACAAGCGGCCGCACTGCGGTTTTTTCCGGCGTCCATTTAACACCGTACATTTTAAAACCGCCGCGGTTTTTAACCGCGTGATTCTGTGAGTCAAGGAAACTAATACAAGCGGCCGCACTGCGTTTTTTTCCGGCGTCCATTTAACACCGTACATTTTAAAACCGCCGCGGTTTTTAACCGCGTGATTCTGTGAGTCAAGGAAACTAATACAAGCGGCCGCACTGCGGTTTTTTCCCGCGTCCATTTAACACCGTACATTTTAAAACCGCCGCGGTTTTTAACCGCGTGATTCTGTGAGTCAAGGAAACTAATACAAGCGGCCGCACTGCGGTTTTTCCGGCGTCCATTTAACACCGTACATTTTAAAACCGCCGCGGTTTTTAACCGCGTGATTCTGTGAGTCAAGGAAACTAATACAAGCGGCCGCACTGCGGTTTTTTCCGGCGTCCATTTAACACCGTACATTTTAAAACCGCCGCGGTTTTTAACCGCGTGATTCTGTGAGTCAAGGAAACTAATACAAGCGGCCGCACTGCGGTTTTTTCCGGCGTCCATTTAACACCGTACATTTTAAAACCGCCGCGGTTTTTAACCGCGTGATTCTGTGAGTCAAGGAAACTAATACAAGCGGCCGCACTGCGGTTTTTCCCGCGTCCATTTAACACCGTACATTTTAAAACCGCCGCGGTTTTAAAATGTACGGTTTCGCCGTAGTGCGGCCTCAGCCTTAAACTGATACCAGCTCATCCTCCGTTGACTTGTACATCAAATTACGGACCAGTGGGATTAATTTAGGCGCTATAAGAATTAATAGAAGCACTCTGACAGAATCCACAGCCTTCGTCGCCGTGTTGCGAATTGTCAAATTTTGACAAACGTCAGTGCCACTGGCATGACATAAAATGTCAGTATGACAAATGTCATTATGTCATAGAAACTTACGTTAGATAGGGTCCAGAGTGGCTAAATTGAATAATTGCAAAAGTGTTCAGATTATTGTGCCAACGACTACATTATAATAATGACTATATAATTGGCATAATAAAGTGTCTGAAGCAATGTTATAGTCGGTATGGGTGAGGGCCACCCCAGATATTTTAATAAAGTATGTGACGCTTTCCTGTGTTAATTTGAATCCACTTTAAGATAGAGTAGTTAACAAATTATTTTACCATTTGTCCTTTAATTCAGCCATGCTGAAATTTGTTATTTCAATACTGCAAACACGCATTAAGAAACGGAGATACATGCTGTTTCTGCTAGATTAGCACTAGTTCAAAACTGTCGAAGTGGAACTGAATGATACGCCTCTGATAAGAACTCACACTTCTTTTTTAGTGGTACGCGGGTGTGGGTAGGAGTTCTGTTATACGTTCTGCAACCAGGGCTGTTTTCACCCTGATAGAAGTCCCAGGGGTGCGGACGGCTTTGTGCCACTAAATCACTTATTAAACTGTTCACTTACGATGAGAATTTCCCTCCATCAACGCTGCGTCGCTAATGTAACGTCCGCAAAAAAGTATTATTATTTTTTATTTATGTACCTATCATAAATAGAATATGTATGTGTATCTAGAACATAATATAACACTTGCCATTTCCAGTTCTCAGATTGCCATCAAATAGAATCCAGTTCGTCCCCTGGTAATTCTAAATATAAGACATCCATTAGAGATAGGGCATTTTGTTCGATTCGTTACCTGAATCTCTGCTTTCTATTTCTAGCTACCAGGTGATAGACCTCAACGAGTGAATTAAAAGTTATAGCTAAGTTCGCATATTTTTGACTTATTTCTGAAATCTAAGTTTAGCATAACTGTGTAACCATTATAGACAAGTCCTTGTTGTATGCAAATCTAGAATCAGCACACTCAGGTTGGTGAGATAGTCATGTCGATACCGACTTTAGTTTTCGGGTTAGGTATGCCACTTGAAATTTATAGTGAAAAGAAATCGATTTTTAACGAAATTTGGTTTGCGAAAAAGCACCGAATTTCTATTTTTGTATTATCACAGAAACCCAACCACTAATGCTAGGAACACACTTGTAATTGTCAGTTGCGCAACAGTTTGGTTGCATGTTTGTTTTACATGAAGTGCTATGGACCTGGGCACACATGCTACTGCAACTGTTGTAGTTGCATTTGTGCCAATTTTTCATAAACATTATTTGGTTTGTTATAATTATAACGCGTGCATGTGCAATATTAAAATAACGTTTCCCCCTTTTTATTTTTCACACAAAATATTTTGGTGTTATCTTTTGAAAAGAGAAAAAACTCGTTGAAGTATGTATGTAAATACTACGTATCTCAGGGACTGGTTATTTACCACTACAGAATTATTGTCACAATATATGATGCCACGGCATCTGGGTCGTCTGTTAACATACGTACGTCTATTGCACCTACCTAAGTTGTTTTAGTTGTGTTGGAATAAAAATGCAGGAAAAATTAATTATTTGATGTGAAAGTTACATATAGCGTTAAATTTGCTGGTAATGAGGCCTACCTATTATGGTGATATTATAACTGTACTCTGGCCAAAACTGGCAGAACGATTATATATAATTTTAACCTTATTATAGTATGCAAATCTACTGAAACGGATTTCGCCTTGCACGTAAGGTAAGAGTTATTACTTATTGACACTTTAAGGCAAAAATCAGTCTGCTGTATTTTAAATAATCTAATTCTTATTTATTGCTACCAGATCTCCAAATAAAAAAAATCTCTGTCACTTAGTTGAGTGATAACCTTACCATAAATAAATTAAATAACCGTACCATAAATCACAGTTACAAATCGATGAAAAAAAAATTGTGACATTGATAAAAATAAGGTAGTTTGTTTGAGTTGTGGTTTGACTACAGAAAAAGTATATTATACTACCTTCGTAACCTTCGGCAAGTTATTTTAAAAAAGGGTCCATTTAGTCAGGATTTCAAAAAGGTACAACACTTGCTACTTTTCTGCCCAAAAAAAAATTTGAGAATTTTTATTTGAAATTAGTGCAAGAAATTCAACCTAGCCTAGTTAGTCATATGAGTAAATAAATTGAAAAATAAAACGAAAAGTATGAGACTAAAGAAGGTGCTTTTATTTTACAAATCCAAATGCTCGAGTTGTTTGCCTTCAGCACGAATACAGGCTCGTCGGCATCGTCTGCATCTTTTTAATGCTTCATTATGGTATAATGTTCTGGGGTGCGGGAGTAGAAGCTAACAAACAAAAAGCATGCATTAGAAAGGAATAGAAATTAAAAAGTATAGAGAGCTGTAGGTTGATTTTTGATTTTCAACTTACTGTACAACGCTATGTACATATTGAAATCATGGTGTTTTGTTAAAATGTACTAGAATGCATTTAAACAAAAAAAACATGATGTTGACCACAGCAACTCCACGATACAGCATATACACCGCAGCACTTTTGTCCAACAAATTAAATCCATATACCATGTACCAACATCGATCCGGAATCTATGTATCGACAATTCAAGAACAAGCTCGAAGAACATCTAGCAAGGAAAGCAATATACTTAATTAGTGAATGAAAACCGAACCGTTGTTTTAAGTTGGATGCATTACAGTGGAGCGCCGCACAGTGGGCTCCGCTGTATACGGGAGGGACAAAAATGGTTTTCACCAACTACCTCCTACAAAGTAGAAATTATTTTTTATTTGAAGGTCTTGTTGTTATTCTACACGACGTCAAAGTTGACCTTATCGGTTACTCGCAAAAATTACTGCGAGCATACCCCACACAAGTAGTGATTTACTGTTATGCATGCATAACTTTTCTCAACGTATTATACATCACTGGAAAGAGCATTACATCTACATTTCAAAAATGCTTTGCTTCATTTCTAATAGTTATTAGTTTTTGTAAAAAAAATATTTTCCATGACCATGCTAAAAATAGTAAAAAAAAAACTTTGGCTAAACTTTTGATCTTTGCCTCCATTTGCCTCCAATGTCTAACAACTACGTTTGGTAGCTTTTTTATCTAGCTACACAATGCCACAGGTTTAGTCTGCGTGTATGCGCGAGTCTATGCTAAAATTGAAAAATTCTGAAGTAGTGTAGGATAACAGATTTTTAACACGTAACGTCTTTCGTGGTAATTTACTTTTTAAAATGTTTATACATAAGTAAATGTATCTTTAGTAGCAAGAATTCATTATTTTCCGTTCTTTTATACAACATTACTAACATTTGGAAAACTTGATATTTCAACATTTGCTCGCAAAACTTGGAATGTCCTGGAGTATCCGGCTTATTATAGTTATTACATGTAATGTTTAAATGATTGACGTCTATTTGATATACATGTGTAAAAACTGATTGGTTATTTAAGAATGGAATTATGTATTAAAATACATATATACAGTATAATTATTAATACATATGCATTTTAATATTCGTTTTTTCCTAAATTGGTGGTCCACACTCTCTAACGGAACTGTACTTCTCGTCTATATCAGTTATCCACTCCTAGACATACTAAAACATTATCATAAACTACTTTAGAGCTAGTGCCTAACCTAACATCGTTCAAGAGATTGATATCTAACACAATATATTTTTAGATTTATCAATACGAAAATACTTAGTACTATTGCTGGATAAGTTAGAACTAATCTCACAAACCACCAATTTTTGTAGTTGTGAGGATAAAAATAATTAGCCGCAAACTAAGTATCGTCAATATTATGTATTATTGTTCTATGATAGAAGAAAATTGATGCAACCAAATTTGGGATTTACACACGCAACACAGCTGACCTTATAGTTGGTATATAGTTGGTACTACATGCCCTCTTCAGTTCACAATGTTCTTGTTCGTGGAGAGAACATAATCAGATACCATTCTATTTGGCGTCTTGGACAGCTATCTGAAGATGCACAAGAAGCTAGAAATAAATATTATAAAAAAATTAGGCTTAGCCATTCTAGGAAATGTTCTAGATCAGCGACCAATGAAGATGTTTTTCATCATTTGCTGTGCACATCATATATCCATGTATAACGAGCATTAGAAACCATCCTTCACAAAAACACATAGATGTCGATGAAGAAGTTATCGATTTACTAGAAGATTAAAATTATTATTTCCTTCAATATTTATGATGTTATTATTATTTATGATGTTAATCAATGTTTAACATTGTTTTAATATAATCGTAGAATTAATAACATTTTTGTTTTGATTTAACGTCACGCATAGATTTACAATAACTGTTTACATTTTGGATTTTGACTTTGCCATATTTATAATTTAGTTTAGATTTATAATTAGTGATACAAAAACACCTTAAATATGCAGTTTTTTATTATAATTGACATAAAACCAAGCTTGCGCTTTAAAGGATTCTTGCTTGTTATTTTATAATAAATAAATTATTAACATTTTAATGTTTTTTTTTACTCAGATTAAACCTTAGTTCTTTCTTGTTACGCACACCAAATTTTATAAGAATTCATCAAAAAATGACAAAGTTACAGAATTTTGTCCCCGAAAGGTCATTTTTGCCCCACTGTGCGCCGATCAAAGCTGTGATACTAGCGGTGATCCAAGACATGTTGGTTTTGGTACAGTTTTAAATGAGTGCTGTTTTATTGCATAAAATATGTCAACCATATTTTTTTTCTAATGGCAATCCCATTTTTTTGCTGTTTTTTCAGTAAAACTCGAAATAATTGGTACCTTACATAACCTTTTTGTTGACAAAATAGCACATTTAGCTTAACAAATAAAAACTTAATTTTAATGAAAAAAAAATATTATTGAACCTAAAAAAAAACACACAAAATTTTGCGCAAATATTTAAATTGTTCTTTCCAGAATCTACAGCAAAGAATTCGCGCAGAATTGGAGCAAATTAATCTTGATAGTTTGGAGCGCAGTGTAGGTACATACAAAGTGTTTACACTCGTATCGGCCAATACTAAATGATTGGTGGAGAAAATATGAACATTTGCGCTGAATTTGAACGATATTTCACAGTAATTTGCAATCATGCACACACCAACACAAAAATAAATAAAACCGCAAAAATGCTTTAATTTCAATATGTCTCCAGATAAATCATTTTGTCTCCCGCATAATGTCAAAAGCAAATCGACCTGGTAACTCTACTTTTACCTCACTTCTATTTTAGTCATTTAGAATGGAACAAATAAGTAATAAGTACTGTGATCATTAGATAACAATGACTAAAGACTAAAGTATAAACGTCCCTTCTTTATGTTAGCTGTCGGTGGCGCAGCTTGTTTGCCGGCACAATATGTGAGGCGTAAGTCGGTGGTTAAATCCCAGTGGACGTTCTGGCCACTTCTGATAGGGGTCACCACTGATCCCTCGCTGAACACCAATTGTCAACCGGATCAAGTGAACCGATTCAACCGATGAGACACGACGCGGACGTTGGGAAGCTTTTGATTAGCGAACCTTAAATTTATTCCAGTCACAATTTGGGTGACTAAATGCCCGTTTGCACCGTTTGTGTTAAGAGAGGCTTAAGTATGAGATCGTACTTATGTCATCGATTTTGTTTGCACCGTCACATATCCATTACCTAACTACAGTTAAGAACGACCTAACTTAAGCCTAGAAAATCTACGGCTTAAAGCCAGCGTAAATATAAGCTTAGTTGTGATTGGTTGATTGTGGTGTAGACACACATTGCACATGAAATGTCGTTTTAAGAAATGTCAAGACAGTACCTATATGTGTCAATTTATCATGATATCAAGCGATTTTAGGAGTTTGTAATGTAAAATTACAGTTTTATTGTGTATTAGAAATAATGGTTTCATTTTGATCATAAATTCTTTTTTTGTGCCGTAATTTTTGTAGAAAGTAATTCAAATTAGCCGCCACATTAACCTATTCAAAGTTTTGACAAGTGACGCAATACTGTTGATTTTAGAACCAAGTATTTCCAAATATAACTAGAACTTTAAAGTGTTGCCAACGTCAGAAACCCTTAAGTAATGCTTAAGTTAGGAAAGGCTGACATGCGAACGGTGCAAATGATGCCTGACTTAAGTTAGGCATAAAGATAAGCTGTTCTTAAATTTAAGTCGTTCTTAATAAATACGGTGCAAACGGGCATAAATATATGGATGCTTGATATCAACATTGTAAATGATTATATCAGCTAAAAGCACTTCGATAGCCTATGCCCTACGTAATATCATTTTTGCGCTGTTGGACACTTACATTGTGGTTATTATTACCAGTGCTAGAACAGCCAAAACTGCTTAATAGTTGTTTATAAAGCAGTATTTTATTATGTACTGACAGGGCTGACTCGACGCTTTTTTTCTTGACGTGTGGTTTCCATTTGAGCTTGGCATCCAGTGTAATGCCAAGATACTAGTTTCTTGCTGATGTAGTTCACATGTGTTAATTTAGTTTCATTTAATTTGATGCACCATTACTTTGCTTGATGAGGTTATTTTGTCTGCAGCTTTATAAAATTTATCAGTCACCTCCTCGTCCATTGTGTTACCAACGACCAAAATAGCAGTATCATCCGTAAACGTTGCTACAGTGCTATCTTTTGGAATGGTAGTCCAAGTATCCTTCCTTGCGGTACTCCGGTATTGATGTTGCGCAACGAACAAAACTCTTTTTATCTTGTTTTGGAGATATGATTTTACTATATAGTTCGGAATATTCACAGGGAAACCACTGAATGCACCTTACCCAATATTATTGTACTACATCAAAAAATATTGCAGACCAAATTTTCTTTCAGTCAAGTGCAACACATACATTTTCCAGAAATCATTGTAATCGATTCAGAGGACCCCAAAACGGGTATATCCGTTAAAATGCGATTTTTTTCGTCCATTACAATACTTTCCTTCTAGGAGACTTGTCGGAAGGTAAAAAAGCGTTATTTAATTTTTGAGCAGTCTGAATAAGATTGAATGGTAAATCAAAACGATGTTCCACTTCACAATATCCATTTGATTAACTGTGCCGATTTTTAACTTTCTAGTATATCTGAGAAATGCGCCTTTAAGCAACATAGTGATAATTGTTAAAAAAACTTTGAAATGAAAATAACGCGTAAACGAAAAGCATCGAGTTATAATTATCCTAATCAACGTAGATACTGTCTGCATGTAGTCTACTTGAAAATATTTTAGATAAAAAGATCGGTATGAACAACCTCTACCAATCTGCATCTAGTAATGGTATCAATACGACACTACCCTTATGGTTACAGCCCTCTTACATAAGTAAAGCAGTAAATTGGTGTGCTGCTTATTATTTGAGGACACCATGCGCTGTTTTAGATGACGCGCTGGTAATTAAATCATTTTTTTTTTGCTAAACCGTTCCATACTTTTTGTGGTCAAAACTCTATCGATTGACATTGTATTTCATTAAAAAATTCGAACAAAAAAACTTATGGATATCTTTTATGGTCGTCTATCGACTGGCCCATTGCATATGGCATATTAGGTGCACATCACGGTCATTTAAAGGGTGTTATGGAATGAGCATACCAGGATGGCAAGCTCTATTAATTACTTACAATTTGACGTATGACTCAAAGTTATGCAAGAACATTTACAAAAGTTATTAATGTTTTATCAGTGTGGCGGTGGCTTCATTGTTATGCAATAGGTCCACATTATGATAAGGTGTGTTATCGAGTAAGCATAACTTCGAGCTTTCGAGGGTAACTACCTCTATTCATTACCTACAATTTGACCTATGAATCAAAGTTATGGGAGAATATTTACAAACGTTATTAATGTTTTTATCAGTGTGGGGTGGCTTCATTGTTATGCAGTAGGTCCACATTATGATAAGGTGTGTTATCGAGTAAGCATAATTTCCAGCTTTCGAGGGTAGCTACCTCTATTAACTACCTACAATTTGACCTATGAATCAAAGTTATGCAGGAATATTTACATTACAATATTTACATGCAAGAATATTTATATTTACATTTTATGCAAGTTATTAATTATCTGTCTGCCGTCGTATTCCTGTTATGGGGTAGGTCAACATTATTATCATTTAAGGTGTGTTATTGAGTGGGAAAAACTCCGACCATTTCAGGGTAGTTACCCCTATTAATTACCTACAATTTGACGTACTAATCAAAGTTATGCATCAACTCTACCAATTGTTATAAACATTTAGATAACACCCGTGATATGCCGCACACCAATTTACCGCTTTACTTATGTAAGAGGGGTTGTAACCATAAGGGTAGTGTCGTACTGATACCATTGCTAGATGCAGAATTTCATGTAGATTCCGAATTTGTTATCCCCGATGTTCTACGGTATCAGCGGATGGCGTTATTTGCAATTCTATTTGAGGACACCATGAGCTGTTTTAGAACTGTTTTATTTTTTTTGCCAAACCGTTTCAAATTTTTTGTGGGCAAAAGTCTGGGGTATATTACTTGAATAGCTCTATCGATTGACATATGTTTCATTACGAAATTCGAACAAAAAAAGTTATGGGTATCTTTTATGGCTATCTTCTCCGGTGTCCAAAAAAGTTGTAACAAACCTGTTGCGTGGTATACACGGTACATATAAGATATACCCAGTATATCTTGCTGCAGATATATTGTCAGACAGATAAAGATGTTGACAATACCTTCGATTTATATTTTGAACTGTTTATATTCACTCAAACTTGAGTCAACCAGTTTTTCCATTCTCAGGCTAGTACCTAAGCATGAATATAAAGGCAGTCACAGACGTCGTTCTTTTTTTGGCAGTTTTAACCGCACGGGTAAAACTGCACGGGGAAAACGGGCTGTGTGTGGTCAAAAACCGTCCTTCTTGCCGGCGACGACGTTCAAAATATCTGCTGCAGCTTGATTTTAACCGTCCGTTTTCAACGTGTTTGTTAAAGTCGGCTCGTTTGTTTGTGACGACGCAGTTAAAAAGGACGGGTTTTGTCAGTTTGTTACAACAGATCAGATGATGATAACGCCACGATTTCGGAAAAAAAAATTAACGAAACAACGCCTAGTGTATGGATATGGCCGTTGTTCGTGTTTACCAGTACAGTTTTACCCGTGCGGTAAAACTGCCAAAAAAGAATGACGTCTGTGGCTACCTTAACACTAATGTGCCACATTTCCGCCAAGGAAATACATTTTATAATACGTTATGTGACGATGTAATAAAACAACTACCCTTGGGTAAATTTAAGGCTTGCATAGAAACATTTTTAATTCAAAGTTCTTCTTATGGCATAGAATTTCTTACTTCAGATATAGGCATGTATTGGCTTTAGCTTTTCGCTTTATGTGCCTTTCTGTAATAATCTCTATGGAGTTGTATTGGGAAATAAATATTATTGTATTGTATTGTGTTGTGAAAATACAGGTGCCGCTTTAGTCATGACTGCTGTAAAACCCATGAAGTGCGCTATCCTGCTATATTCTAATATGAATGGATGTATACAATCCATCAGTGATACAGGTGGTCAATTATTTCGTTTAAATAATATAGTAATCAATGATATTATTGATTTTGTCTCGTTGGTCGCGATTCGGTAGTCCATTTCTCCGAATCTGATTTATATCGTTGCCCATCGTCCCCATCGACCATACTTTTCGCCTAATTACCGTAATTTTCGACCCTTCACTGGCGCAGATTTGTGCTTTGGTCTTAAATTAGAAAACTACTGTCGAATTAATAAAATTATTGGTTTGTTATTTTCTTATACATCAATCGACCACATGAACCGATATTTCTGGACTAGATGTAAAAATCCGATTATCAGGCTTTATAGTTCTAAACATGTAGGTAATATGATGTATTCACGTGTCCAGCAAGCCAATATTTGACAAATAGCTATTCATTAACAATATCCATATTCACACATAAATTTGATAAGTAATCCGAGTTGCATAGAATAAAATAGAATACAAGTCGTTATGTGAAAAATACATAAATGTATATACAAACGTCAAAACTGTCGACAATATTGATACTATTTAACTAAATTCAGTAGAAAAAAGACATAGTAACAATGCACAATTCTATAACGGCGAAAGAGCTATAATATTAAATAGCGAGTTCAATGATAATGGCCATAATGGGTACACAAAACCTTTTGTGAACAACGCAACTTGGGTAGTCCATTATCGGATACTATTTCTTCAGGTATTTGGAAAATTATGAAACTAGTCCGTAACATCCAACCACTTACAGCTGTTGTCTACGAATAGTAGGAAATGTTTGGAATTTAATTCCAGGAAGTGAATGTGTTGGCGTCTCCCACGTTTCTCACCAAGGAGTAAATGGTATATGTGGCGAACTGTCTTGATGTACCTACCTGAAACATTTTCGGGCACAATTTTCAATATCTTATCAGTATTTGACCATAAAACTTTGCCTCATGTAAGCATCCTCATCGTCACCATTCATATATGCTGGTCATTCAGTAATTGTGGTACTCGCAATCTTAAATCATAAGTATTTTGCCACCAACCCTCGCCTCGTGCAAGCACAAGCAATCGACACTTATTTCCCCAAGCGGTTGTTCGATTTTCCAATGATAACTCGGGCAGTCTTGGAAAACATGGTCTTAATGCAGGTTGGGCTATTAGGTCAAAATCTGACAATTTGCAACACAACGACAAAGGCTGTGGATTCTGTCAAACTACTTCTATAAACTCTTATAGCGCCTAAAGCCTGGCATACACGCTACGGAATGCTGCAAGGATTGTCAGTAGTGGTCAGGTCAGCCGGAAGGCAAACCTTAAGTGCGCTTACACACGTACCGACAAAATCGGTGTGCCGAGTTGTATGTAATCAAATGGGGTGTTACACACGTGCGCACGATTTACATCCCATTTGATTATGTATAATTGGGCATCGGTGTCGGCGACGACACCGATTTTGTCGGTACGTCTGAGCGCACTAACTCTCGGCCTCTTTGGAAACTGTCGCCGCTAGAAAATTTGTCTTCCGGCACGCCTCTTGCAATGCAAGTCGTAAAGTGTATGGGCAACATCGGGAGTACAGGCCAAGAGATATCAGTAGGGTAACCAAAAATATGCTCTAAAAAATTCTTTTAAGCCCTGATACTATGCCTTATAACTTATAACTAAGAAAATATGCTCTAAAAAACTGAAAATATGACCTAAAAAAGTGTAAATGCTAGGGCATCCAACCATATAATCTTCGAAATAACTTTTAGGCGCTTAAAACATGACATATAGAAATGAAAATATGCTCTAACTAGGTAACTCAAAATCTTTGAGCATCTTACACAATGGTATTTTGATTTGATCATTGTATTTTATTCCAAACACAATACGGTACAAAATGTATTTAACTACCAAATCAAATATTTAAAAAATATACACGTAGTTGGTTACTCAGATGGAAAAAGCGATGGTATCTTTTGCCCTGGAGGTTCCATGGCTAACGGGTTCCACAATAAATATGCACTACAATGCGAATATATGCGCCACAACTAGGCAAATATGTGAAAAATGAGCAAGATATACATTAAAAATATGCAAAATTCTTAAAATATGAATTTATAACGAATTTTGGCAAAATATGCAAAAATATGCCCTAAAATATACATATGTATTAAAATGTTTGGCTTTCTCTGAAACAGATTTATATCTAACCAATTTATGATAGGACCACAGAAAAAAGTTTCCATAGCATACTTTTGGTTGCGCTATTTATCAGGTTAAACCTGTACTATAGTTAACACGAACAACTTCTTGCCGAATTCATAGAACTGTACAAATCATTACTATTTTGTATAATGTAAAGTCAAAGCAATACTGCAATAAACATTTAAAATTAGCTGCTTACGATCAATCAGTAAAACACTAAAAACAGTTTATCCAACGGCAACAACAGACACCGTTGGTTGTTAAGAAAATTAATAATTTGCGAAGCGCTCGTCTGATTCTAAACGTAGCACCTTATTAAGTCCCACATGGGCCTGTGCATCTCGGTCTAATAACCATTGCTTGGACCATTTGGAACGTTTGCTTTTATTTCTTTTTTTCCTTAGGCAACAAAGTGACTGTCAATCCCAGCAATATCAAATCTTCATTCGAGCACATCTTCACATATACAGAAGTCAAAACTGGACTATAAAACCCGCTGTAAGAATTTGAATAAAACGTAACGTGTATGTGTTAACCGAGAGTACAGGCTTTCCTTCCGGATTCTTGGCCTGAAGGCTCGCCTTCCGGTAATCCGGTGCGTGTATGCCAAGCTTAAACTATTCATCAATTCATCCCACTGATCTGTAATTTGGTAAACATATTTAACGTCACTGGAGGATGAACAGGTATCAGTTTAGTCAAAACCGGATAAATCTCTCAGATCTGACACAATCTGACAAACGGAAGTGGCAAATATTAAATGCGTCTTAATATTTGCCACTGTCGGTTGTCAGATTGTCACCTAAAACAATCCAGTTCGTCTCCCGGTAATTCCAAATATGTAAACCAAATTTGAACCCCATCCGTTGTTCCGTTTGGGCGCAATCGTGTTTACAGACATATGTATATACATACATACGTACATATACACATACCCACATACATAATATACATATACATCTTCCAAAAATCATCGCAACCGATTCAGGGGACCCAAAAACACGTATTTCAGCTGAAATCTCGAAATTTGTTTTTCCGTCGATTATAATACTTTCCTTCTAAGTTACTAATCGGAAAGCAAAAATGTTAGTGGCAGCAACCGAAAAGCGTTAGTTTTGGAAAGTATCCATGGCGACAAAGGTGAAATTTGAGTCAAGTAATTAAAAGCACAAGTAAAACATGTGTGGTGTGAGTGACGAACAGGCCCGACAAGAGGGGGGGGTTGACGGGGAAAATACCCGGGGCCGCTGGGTTCTAGGGGCCCGGAGAGAAAATCTATCATGATTTAAATCACTTGATTTTTTTAAGCGTTGGGCTACAAAGCATTTCTTTACCGGTGTTGGAGTGCTGGAGTCTAATTTTCGATTATTAGTAATTAGCAGTCAATGGGAGACCGCCATCGACTCCGATATTCGCGACGTGGATATGTTGCACAAAATAAATATTCAGTCCGTGCAAGTCAACGCGGCGCAGGCTGCGCCGCGCAGCTGCCCACAAAGGGACCGCCGCGCCGACGACTCAGCATCAAATAATCAAATTAGACTCCAGCAGTCAGCACCATAGTGTAACTATTTTTACATGGTGGGCCAAGAACTCCCCACTTTTCCGGCAATTCGCAGAGGAAAGGGAAGTGTTGCCAACATACTCTGTAAGGAACAAACATAGGACAGTAATATTTTGCCCTTCAGTTGCATGCGTGCGTGCGAATGCGAGATTTTGATTCCTATTTAAAAAAATTAAACCATAATCTTGTCTTTCAACTATTCCAAATACTCTACATTGAATAACTTTGTTCAAACCGCAATGCATGGTAGTTTACAAAAGTTGTCGTTGCTACTATGGCCATCTATGGCTGCTACTCGAAGCTACATAGGTTTTGAGATCCACAATGTCACAACACCGATTGAATGATTTAGGAATGTTGTCGATTGAATCTGAAATGGCTAAGAAAATTGATTTTCAAGACGTAATTAATTTGTTTGCTAGGCGCAAGGTTCGGAAAGCAACATTCTAAAAAATAATTTGTTTTTTGTACTTTTTTTTGTAATTTTAGTTGTAAACGTTTTCATTTTTGTAAGAGAATTATTGATGAATACATTGTTCCAATAACAATTAGGATATTTTTCGGTTTCCCGCTTCATTTATAAATAGCCCAAAGTCCGAGGGGAAAATTTTTTTTTTCACGTTCTTGGCAGGGGCCCCCACAAGAAGTATATCCCCGGGCTCCAAATGTCCTCTCGGCGGTCCTGGTGACGAACACCGAACTTTCTTTTTTTAACGCAACTTTCCGACTACCTCGATGACACTTAGGCGTCTAAACCGCCAATCAGGATTCGCTGCTTCTATAAACGCTAATATCGCCTAAACCGATAATCATACTGATCTGTAAATTGGTGTACACCAAGGGCGTATCCAGCTCAAACGGAAGGGGGGCAGTTCTCTAAAACTGACTTGTCTCGTAGGGAACGATAGTTGATAAGGGCCATGCTGCAATGCAAAACAACGTCCAGAAGGGGGGCAGCTGCCCCCCCTTGCCCGCTCTGGATACGTCCATGGTGTACACTGTACATATTTAATGTCAACGGATGATGAGCTGTTATCAGATTGTTGAAAATCTGTTAAATCCCGAATAGAATGCTTGTCACATTTGCCACTTCCGGTTGTCAGATTGATATTTATTTCGTCACCAAAAACAATCCGGTTTGTCCCCTGGTAATTCTAACTACTTATAAATAACAAATTTCAACCCGATCCGTTGTACCGTTTGGGAGCTATTATCTTCACAAACATACAGCTCAGGCCAGCTCAAGCCGCCGCATTAGTTTTGTGCGACTGCGCCAATTCAGCCACCGCGCTAGCACGAGGCTCTAGCACGGGCTCGTGGTTGGTTCATGTCGCTTGGTGGGAGCATGCAGTGACCGCCTTAATATTACTTTCTTGCTCTCACATGTGGCATATAGGGCGTTTGGAACTGGCCGACACTGTATATACACACGGATATTTTCCAGAAATTATTGTAATAGATTCAGGGGACCCAAAAACGCGTATTTGCCGAAATCCCAATTTTTGTTTATTACAATACCTTGTTTCTAGCGTACTAGTCGGAAAGTAAAAATAACGTATAGGACTATATGTGTATCTTACGAGCCATGCCCAAAATTGCACAATGTTGACATTGTAGTTATTTCTTGTACAATCTTAGCATTGGGTGTACAATGCTAGGTGTACAGTTGTAAAAATTCTGATATTTATGGCATTTGACAGAGG
Source organism: Aphodius granarius (assembly GCA_963971325.1). Lineage (NCBI taxonomy): Eukaryota > Metazoa > Arthropoda > Insecta > Coleoptera > Scarabaeidae > Aphodius > Aphodius granarius. The sequence continues at coordinate 27,925,398 of OZ020222.1, read as the reverse complement.
TTGTACGGCTGTAGGTGTACAATGCCCGCATTGGTCGGTAATACTTGTACAATATCAATGTGGTATAGTCGTGCATCGTGAAATCCACTATAGGTATTGCAGTGGATAGCATTTTTGGCAATATGTTAGTTTTGCCAGTTTTTTGCTTAAAGATTTTGAAAGTTTGAAACCTATGTAGCAAATTTCATTGAGCTTGTAGTTTACTTGAATTCCTGGGGCTTCAAAATCTCTAAGCTAAAAAATTAGTGAATAAAATTTAATGTACTTCATAGTAAGTAGCATTAATATGTTGTACTTGGGACATGTTGATTTATTTATACATATACAATAACTTCAAAACATCTGACTAAAGCCTGGTTCCATACATTTGCTCACCCGTGTATTATGTAAATTCTGTATGCTTGTGAATGCTAGACACAGAAAAAGCATACAGCGCTATGTTATACGTTCTGTTATCCAATGCTACCTGTTCAACTCAGATCATTACTGGGCCAAAATGTTATGCTTAAATTTCATGGAAACAGAAAATTGAAAAGTATTTTCAGACATGTAAATGTGGTTTCTAAATTAATGCAAAAAAATACACAAACATTAAGGCAAACTGTTATGATTATTATTCACCAGTATCTCATAAAAATAAAAAATTCGAACATAGTCTGCAAATCAAAAATTTCCGAAAAACTGATCGAAAAGAAAACAAACATTTATAGAAATACACTCAATCGGCTTAAACCTAATCTTAATTATACGATTCTCAATATTACGGCTTGAGATAACAAAACTGTACACGTACATCGGAGTAAATATGTGTATGAAAATCGGTAGTCGAATATTAGGGAATTTACATAAGATTTTATTGCGCTGTGGTAAGGCTACGTGAGATTTTCCATTCGGGGTCGTTTCCGTGCTGGCTCTTCCGTTCCATCGGAATCTCGTTTCTTCGGTGCCCCCTTCTTCTCCCAATGCTGGTGAATATAACGGAGTAATATGCTCGATTTTTCAGTTACTATTACTAGAAAAGAAAAAAAAATTGAAAATTCAGATATATTTTTAAAATGTTAGTTATACTTTTAGTTATACTGTTACTGTTACACTGCTGGTGAGGTTCACTTCTGACATTAAATTTTAATAATTTCAAATTTATGTTCAAATTCTTAAATATTCTTTCAATGTTGTTCAATAGACAACCACTGAGTTTGTTTAAACAGAAAATTAAACAAGGTATGTAGGTAACAGAGTCAAAAGAAAGACCTGTGAGTACACCTTATATAGATGCAAAAGACGGAGGCAAATAGAAGAGCTTGCCGGTAAAAAAACACCCAACTCAGAAGACACGGTCCGATGCGTGTAAATCAGAACGATGCTCTCTTACTTCATAAGTGAACAAGTGATAATATAAAATGTCTGCGTTTCGAATGCTTAATAATAAAATTAGATCAAACTTCAAGAATTCATTCCAGAAGCAAACAATTCAAACATGAGATAAGTACTATATAAAATAAATTGTATTTTCCTGATAATCTGTGGTGATATATTAGTCATGCTTTATTTATTCGGCTATTTGTTAATTGGGGCAACCTAACCTTGTTCCGATGGATATTCCTTAGTAGGCACATAAACAGAAGGCCTCTTCATTGTTGTCCTGACGCCGCCGTCCAAGTGGAATTTCGTAAAATTCTTCTCGTTATAAGACGGCAAACCTTTTAAAAATTCTGCAACAGACTATCAAAAAAGAATTTAATAAGATATCCAATACATATCGAAAGAATAGGTTACAATAAATATCTTCTGATAGTACATACCATTATTCTATGATTTTAATTTCAAATACTGTTATTGGTAAACAAAAATAATCCACGTTTGTAAAATTAATGGAACTGTTTCAACATATGATAAATGTCAATAACTAATAAGGTTTTTTTCCAACTCCCATCATGCTCCCAAATTCACATGCCGTTTTTAGCAGTTGGCAATTCATGGAAAAATATGAAATTGTAGGATTCAATTGATTTTGATTTGTTTATGTTTGTCTTATACATACAATTTGTTATTACATTAGTTAACTACAGAACACCAATCTTCTAGCGAATACTGCAACAACTGTGGCAAGAATGTCTTGTATATGTATTGCCGTGTATTACCATATTTCAAAACGAGTATCAAATAATATCAAACAAATACTTAATAACAGTCGCGATTCAAAATTTATAATTCTCATAATCTTTTACGTGCTCGTTATGTTACAAAATCATATACGATCACATCCCGGTAAATGTTTTTTGTAAATATTTTGATACAGGTCCCGCCATCTAGTGATCTCGTCTGGTGATAGAGTCCCTCTCTGGTGGTAAAAATTCGAATTAAAACCGTCGGAGTAAGTTTGCTTGTATAGCGCCATCTACACTCATCGTTCCAGCAAAAACAGGAATAGTTGCGCAAAGATGGCGCAAAGGCCTTAGATATTAAAGAAACGGTGATGACCGACAGATATCGCCTCAATCACTGATATTGTAGATAATATTTTTAGATCTGTTTGGTGATTTCGCATTATTTTGATCTAGATTTTTTTCGGTAATATTCGCAGTAATTTGCATAAATAGGTACGTCACTCCAAACAATTACACATTCTAATCTGTCATGTCTCATTTTTTAAATTCTTATTTGTCTGGTGAGCAATAATGATTAAGATTACCAAGTGCTATATATAATTTTATTATTAACACGTAGGATTACATTCAGTATAATATCATTACAACATTGTACATCAATTTATTTCATTTATTTATTCTACTTGGAATTCGGGTAAGTACTCTGGTAGTTTACATCCAACCTGTTGAATGATTTGTCTGGCAACAAAACAACCAAAACTCATGCACAATTTGGGTTGGTAGTTCTTAAAAACCCCCATTAAAAATCCAGCCGTGAACGCATCGCCTGCACCTGTCGTATCTTTTATTTCTTCCGGGGGAATTTTTGGTACTTCACAGACCGTTTTTATCCCATTACTATGGATGCAGGTTACATTGTGGCCCCCATTTGTCACAACAATCATTTTCCCAAAGCGGAATTTTTTATTCGGATTCATTTTGCTTAAATTTACAGTGTAATCTTCAACAGAAATATTCTGATCAATTTTTTTTGTTAAAGCTTCAAATTCTTTCGAATTCCCAAAAAGAATGTCGCAGTTTTCGATGATTTGTTTGACAATTTCGAAATTCTCTTGGACGACATAAGGAGCGCTTATGTTAAAAACAAATAATTTATTTTTGTTGTGCGCATACTGTAAAAGGTATGTGGCAACTTCGTGACGTTTAGTTATAAAAAATCCTTCCATATAAAATAAATCGGCAGGTTCTAATAATTTCCCGTTTTCAGTTACTGTGTGGAAATTGTTTATGGTGAATGTTTCTGCTGCTCCAATATAAGCTACTAGGGAGCGATTCTCATTTTTGATTATTGCCACCGATTGCCCCGTTTTTCGATGTTTATTTATCGCATACCTAAAAATTTAACATCAGAAAACATTTTGACGGTACACAGAACCAATGTGATGTTACAAAGTTTTAACGCCTTCATCTTCAACTAAATGTTTCAGTTCTTTTCCTTGTGGGTCATTGCCAATACTTCCTATCATATACGTGCAGTATTCCGATGTATCAGACAACCATTGAAAAACTCTTAAGGTGTTTTGCGCGCATCCACCTGGTGTAGACTCGGAGGGAATGCTAAAAGTTAAAACATACATTTCTTTTCTTTTTTATTAAATAACAAAAATTACTTTTTTATATCTTCGATAAGGGACTTCATTTGTCCTTCCTTAAACTCAATTTGGTCGTCCTCATTGAGGTTATATTTCTTTAGAAGGGCGTCATCTTCGACTTTTATTGTCACGTCCAGTAAAGGGTTTCCAAACCCAGCAACCACAGCCATCATTTCTAGAAAAAAATCGGGTATTCCCCTGACCTGTTATTTAGGTATTTCGGTGATCTACGGGATAAATATCTAAATCCGAACGCCCTTCAGCGTTGCGAAACAATATTTCGTTTGTGAATACCCCGCCTGCAGCGTTTTCTGCAGTCTTATTTAAGGAAATGTCGTCATGCGAACTTGTATTGACGCACCGCCCGATGATTATTTTCTACTTGCATCGAGCGCGCTCATAATTATAATCAATCGTCTTTTTGTGTTGGGATACATTTTTATTTAGGTGCGGATCGACATGCAAGCAAGATTGCCACGCCACCTGTGATTTTACTTTGTGAACCTGTTCCGGTGTCACAAGGGAACAGTTTTAAAAGTTGTTCCATATGTACTATAATACTAATTATATTTATTTTAGATATTTCCTTTCTTTTTAATTGTTATTCATATAACATTTTCATTTTGCCTAAATATTTATCAGTTTGTTATTTTCCGTTCGTATGGGATCAGAACTACAAAATAACAGTTCCAACAAGTGACAGTTCCTTTCCAACTATCGTGAATTATTCACGCATGCGCAGTTGTTCATTTGAATCTATCATTCGGCTCGATTCGGCTTGCATTTGTTTTGTTTTTGTGGTAGAAATCCGGCATTTGACACGACGTAATAATTTGTTTCTGATTCACGGGTTAATTGTGAATGTTGACACATCGTTGTGTTTTAGGTTAAAATGGCGACGTCAGGCAAACTGGAAGGTATTCACCAGCTTGATAGGGATACATACCCCCCAGCAGACAGCGACGATGATGATTCCTTCGTTGTATTGGACACTTGCTGCTCCCCAAACTCAGTCGTCTCCGTCGAACCAATATCAACAAGTTCGATTGAACGAAGTCTGTCGTCAATCTCAGATATCTTTGCTAAACAATCTTTGCAATCAATGAAGTTCACTGATGAAAATAAAGAGAATATTACCGATAAGACACAGTTTGTCTCGATTAGTGGTGAAGATATACAAAGGAGTGTTGATAATTTGCTGGCCGAGAATACGCGATTGAAAGGTGAGTTGACTTAAATTGACAAAGCTTATTTTTGTAACTTTTCTTGTGTGATTTGTAGATACTTTGTCGCAGAATAACTTGACAATGAAGACTCAGGTTGAGAAGGTTAAAACATGGCAGGATGAAGTGATGAAGGTGCAAGAGGCATATAAGAAAAAGTTTGCGGAAATGAAGAAGATGGTTCATGAGGTACGATTATAATTTTAACTTCCGTTTTTTATTCTATATATATTATGGAATGTTGATTGCATAAATTATTTGGAATGTATCATTATTCTTCCTATCCTAAAATTTAAAATCATTTGTTTAATTATCTTGCATTACAATAGTGGTAAATTTCTGCATGCATTACAATTCACCTCTGGTGGTAGAAATTTAAATTAAACAATTTGAGATAAATAGCGCCATCTACATTCGCTTGTTCAGGCGAATGGAGCATTTCATTGGCCTTTTTAATTTTTTTTTTTTTGATGTTAACGTTTATATTTTTCATTACTAATTGACTTTATCCACCTCTACATATAGTTACAAACTGAGAACAAAAAATTAAAATCTGATAACGAACCTAAAGAAGATGAGAAGCAAGACATCAAACTTCTAGAAAATAGTGCTGTTGTAAATAAGAAAGCAGACAACATCATCCAGTTTGAGCTTGAGGCTGCACGTCAGAAAATAAAAGAGATGGAAAAGGCATTGGACATCATAATAACAGAAAAACAACAATTGAGTGCTGAAATTACCGGTTACAAAACTGAAATATCTAACTACCGAGAGGAATTACAACGGAGCCAAACAGAAAAAGTAACTTTATTTTATTTGACACTGTACTTTTCTTAACATTTTTACCCTTTTAGACAGATAAAAGCTTGTGGGTTGTTACAGAAAGTGATATTTCTCAACAAATGGAGACTCTCAGGTTAGAGTGTAAAAATTTAAAAAAGACAAATGAAGCTGTAAGTTTTGATCTTAGCGCTAAAATAGTAAGGAAACGTAACATTTAATTTTTTGTTTTCAGTTGGATGAGAACTTGAAAGAGTGTACAATCGACCATGGTCATCTACAAGAATCATTTGAACGCAAGGAAAAAGAACTGAAGGATGCTCAGGCTCAAATCTCCGAATTGATGGATCAGTTAGAGAAAACAAAGACAGAATTGACTACTACACAAGAAACTCTGTCACAGACACGCATTGTTGGCAGCCAAACTATCAACATGATGACTGATGAGATACGAAAGTTGAAGGAAACCAACAAAAACGTAATTAGGATTTTTTCATTTATGAATTTATAATGATAATTGGTCTATAAGTGAAAGGGGTGCCAAAATGTGACAGTGCCGGTTATTTGGTCCTAACTAATTTGTATGTATACCAAAACCATAACCGAAATTTCGGTTTTTCTTTGAGCTTTGATCAACCAAAACTTTTTTCAGAGAGGTTGCAAATAAAATCTTGAATGATTTTTGCAATGCCGGATTAAGGTTGGTCAGGGCCCTAAGGCATATCAATTTCTGGGGCCCTTCAAACGATAGTTAGGGGCTTCATGCCCTAACGTCAGGATCGGGACACGACGACCCATGTTCCGACATCGGGACACGGGGCCCCTAACTATCAGGGGCCCCTAGGCACGTGCCTCACGTGCCTAGTGGATAATCCGGCCCTGGATTTTTGCTTTCTAACTAGTACTTTAAAAGTAAACTATTGTAATCAACAAAAAAAATTGATATCCTTTTTGTCATAAATCATTTATTTATAATGCAAAACTATGAAATTAACAATAATATTCTGTATAAAGTAAAAACAATACTGTAATATGCCATAGTAAATGCGGCTCCGAGAGCCACATAGAGCGGAGTGGAGATATGACACTGCCGTGAGCGGGAGAAGGACAGCGGGAAAAGGTGCCCATGTGTGCCATAGTAATACAAGTTGTGGTTTGTTTTAACAACATAGTTGTAGAAAAATTGATTTTTTACAAAAATTTTATGTATTTTCCTAATTAAAAAATTTCAACATCCCATTGTGTGTTCAATAAAAATATCTAGGGTGGCCCTCGCCCAACTTTCCGACTACACCGTTGGCACAATGAAATGTCTAAACACTTTTGCAATTATTCGATTTTGTGAATCCAGAGCCACACTACCCTACCTCACGTCAGTTTCAATGACATAATGATGATTGTAATATTTAATGTCATGTCATGTCAGGAAGGCCGTGAATTCTGCCAAACCATTTCTATAAAAGCTTATACCGCCTAAATGTTTTATCCCATTGATCTATAAGTTGGTATACATATTTAAAGTCACTGGATGGTGAGCTTATATCAGTTTGACGAAAATCAGATTAATCCGTAAGAAGATGCATGTAACAGTTGCCACTTCCGGTTGTCAGATTGTTACGAAAAACAATCCAGTTCGTCCCCCGGTAATTCTAAATAAGTATGCAAAATTTCAGCCCAGAAATCATCGCAATCAATTCAGGGGACCTCAAAACACGTATTGCCGCGGAAATTTCGAAATATCATTTTCCGTCGATTACAATACTTTCCTTCTATAGTCTATTTAATAACTAGGCAGGTTTACACTAGCTCGCTACTCGCTGTAAAACTTTAAAACGTGTCCAAGTAGGTCAAAGTAAAGCTTGTAGAATAATAAATTATTATATTTGTATTAAACAAATTAGATATGTACACTACAGTACAACTTCAATAGATCGGACACTCTCTAGTACGGACACTCCAGTAATCCGAACGCTCTTGTCAACCGGACATTTTAGAAATTTTACCTCCCTAGTTCGGACACAAAATATAATTTGCAGTTAAAACCAGGTAGAAAATACCAAAGTATTGTTTAACATTAATGTCTTACTGTGAAGCAACCGGATCACATAAATTGCCACTTAATTTTAGCAATAGCGGCAAATCTAGATGCTTTTAAATGCAGAATGAGCTCAATACCAGTTGTGTACAGGGCGTCTGATAAAGGACGGATGAATAGAACATTGCTTACTGAATGTTTCGAAAAATATTTTAAGCCTGAGGTTAAGACATTTTTAACAGGGGTTAACAGGCCCCAAAAAGCTCTAATGTCGATGCTGCCAACGCGTTTTCTTTGGGCATCAGGTGGTCTGCAGAAAACAATTTTCCCATGGAAATCCTGCTTCTCAAAAGGCCCAGAGAAAAATTTACTAATGTAGCTGTATCCAAAAGAATATAAACAAAGATTAATATATTTTTAAAAAATAACTGAAATCTTTTGCTTATTTTATCCATTTATGTTCAGAATTCAGTTTTTAATTTTATGTTTTGGTTATATGTGACCTCGGATGCGAAAAGGTACCTATCGTGCGAAAATAACGTGCAGCGTAACGGTACATATTGGAAGAGACCTTAAGTGCGAAAATATTGTGCAAGATAACGTTACGACAGGTCCCTTTTTGCGTCCGGGCTCACATATATTCAAATATTCCCAGTTGTTTTCATCTTCATCATAAAAAATGACCCTTTCCAACAAAAGAAAAAAACCTCCAGTGATCCGGATACCTCAATAGTCCGGACATGGTCAGGAACGATATATGTCCGGATTAGCGAAGTTATACTGTACTTCTTAGACGAGGTTCTGATAAAATTGAACTGAACTCAAGAATAGCATCGAACACAAAACAACACAAAGCAGGTACCAATGTTTGTTTACCTGTAACCTAACCTAACGGGACTTGCGCGCCGAAGGGTAAATTTGCCCGATGTAAAACGGTCTGCGATTTAGCCAATCACAAGTGAGGTCACCCTAGTAACACATTTGAAAAATTCCTCCTAGTTATTAAGTGGACTATAGGATACTAGTCGGAAAGTAAAAAGGTCTGGTGTGCTATGATTTAATTTTTTCTTAAATTTATGTTGGCTATACACATTAGGATTTGACATATAAAATGTCATAAGGAAATGTCAGAAAATTTAAGTAACGAAAACAACAACAAAACTAATCAACTCTAACCTCTAAAACTTGCATAATGACATAAAGCAAAAAGGGGCTTGAAGATTTATTGTCAAATTTCAGAGTAGCTACAGTAAAGTATTTTCTAGGCTAGGGCACACTATACCTTTTGTTTATTGAACAGATAATTTTACTACCTACTTTTTGTACGATTTTAATTGTTAATATGTTTAATTTTTGGCATGCAGTTGGAAGACAGCATGAGTGATCTGCGTAACCAGTACACAGCCTTGAAGGATGGCTATAGCCAGAAAGAAATGACTCTAGCCTGCTGTCAATTTGACCTGCAGAAACTTACCAAGGAGAAAAATGAAGCAGCTCAGAAATTGGCCGAGGCAGAGGAGCAGGCTGCTAGAAATCGTGAGTCACGCCTGAAAGATCTTAAGGAAAAGAATGATGAAATTGAAGCACTACAGAAGAAAATTACTGGAATTCAAGTTGTCGATGATGAAGTGACTGCATTGAGGGCACAGGTCAGTTAGTTTTAATTAATTTGTAACTATTTGTTTATTTTATTTTTTTTTTGACAGTTGGATATTTACAAACGTGATTATGAGACGGAACATACACTCAGAAATGAAATAATGACGGAAAAGAATCGCATGGCGGATGAGTTGCAGCTTCTTCAGAGACGTAATGAACAGCTTATGGAGGAGGTTGACCAACATCGCAGTGGTTTTGTCCCAGTAAGAACTGAGGAGACAACAACAGCTGCCTCGCCTGAACATGTGAGTATAAATATCTGTTACAAATTATAAATTTTTGATTGGGGTTCTGGTAGTATGTATCATTCTTTTCTTCTGCAAGATATTTCGAGGTATTTCTTTTCCTTTTGTGATTTTTACTTTGAATCATCTCTGTAATTAGTAATTTTATCTTTTGTCTAACTCTGTTCTATTAATTAATTTATAATTTAATTAAAGACATGAAATGACTTTTACTTGTGTTTGGGAAAAAAGGGCGTTTGTGTTTATTTGTAATTCGATTACTTATCGTTTAGAGTTGACAAATCTAAAATTGGTCTAAAATTGGTTAGTTGGCTTCCTGTAGAAATACACTAAAATAAAGAGTCGCCATCTAATAAAGCAGTACTTGTACTACTAGCACAATTAATACTGTCAATGTTGATAATTGTTTTGGTATATACAAGGTATTGCTTTCAGATTAAACTGAATGTTCAGTTTGATCCATGTGTGATCTGAAGTGATCTAACCAATTTCTCTGTCAGAAATGACAAGAAAACATGTAACTCCTCATTTTTTGTTACCCTAGTTATCATTGGTTATCATACGTTAATATTTTTTTATCCAGAATAAGTTTTCTTTCAAAATATGTAAACAATGGCCACGTTCAGCAGAAGAAGCTGTTTACGTTTGCAAACGCAATCGGTTTATGTTTGCACTTGGCACTCTGGTGATCGGGTTTCGACACTAAACGTTGTTTGATTGACACATAACCAAAGAACTTTAAGTTTTACCATGGTAACACTAAATCGATGTATACGAACATCCTCGTTTCTGTCAATTTGACGTGTGTGAAACAAGTTTGCATTTGCAAACGCGTTTATAGTTTGTTGCGCGTTCACCAGAAATGTTGTAAGCGTTTACTCAATTTTTGCAAACGTTAGCTGTTGGTGAACGTGACCATTATCTGGGGTGGCCCTCACCCAACTTTCCGACTACATCGTTGGCACAATGAAGTGTGAACACTTTTGCAATTTTTAGTTAGTTAGGGAAACGCGGGTAGAAAATTAAAAAATTCCTCAGGTATTTTGTCACTTAAATTTATTAAATATATTTTTTATATCAATGCAACAGCAAAAACGTATTTCTTACAAATATAGAAACATAACAAATGGATATTCCTTTTAAAAATAAACAAAACTCTATAAATCAAAGTCACCATTTACGTTTGAGATGGTTCAGATTCTTCTGCATTTCCAATTGTCTGCGTTTTTATCAAGAATGTATCTAATTTCATTTGCGTTTTGATCTGTAAGAAGTTTGTCGATAAGTGGCCAAGGCATCAATGACACCCCGTCTTGTCTTTGAACTCCTATCAAAATCTGTGTCATTTTCAATAAATTGATCCATAATTTCAGTTATAGTGGTTAATCTGATTTTTAAAAATGTCGTTGAGAATTATATAATAGCTTTGTTTGCGGTAACAGTTTCCAACGGTTGGGAGCCAGATTTATATTGGACCAGACGTGTCAGTGCGAGGTGAGTAGGGGAATAGTATAGCAAGCTTTCGCATTGACCAAGTCTAACGTTGCCCTGCAAACCGTTTGAAACTGTTACCGCAAACAGACCTTATAGTTCTTCCAAAAATCTCTTATTGATTGTTTTCTTTTCCGTCTGTTTTTTCAAACAGCTGTCTAAATGTTCGCCGTAGGTAATAAGCTTTAAAATTTCATATAGCACCTTGATCCATGGGTTGGATTAAGGCATTTGTATTAGGCGGCAAGTAAATCTCATCGATTGGAATACATGTTATTAAGTCAGATAAATTTGCTGGGTGGCTAGGAGCATTATCCATTAAAAGTACCAATTCAAGAACCAATTCTGGAAAATTTTTATAGTTATCCATGTTTTTTTATTAGACTCCCAAATTACAGGCTAAGTCGATTTAGATATTCCTTTCGTCGCTCTTGGGTTTTTGGAATGATAAACAAGTAGGGGCCTTAATTTAAAGTCTCCATTGGTGTTACCACCCAAAAGAAGTGTTAAGCGATCTTTTGCAGTTTTAAATCCTGGTATATGTTTTTCTTCACGGAATAAAAATGTTTGTTTTGACATTTTCTTCCAAAATAGGGCCGTTTCATCGACATTAAAAACTAATTCTAGAGGATAGTTTCCTCGTTCAATTATATATGTCGCCGGAAATTCTGTCGCTGCTTTTGTATCTCCACTTGTCGCTTCTTCTGTAATCTGTATGTTTTGAAGATTATTTTGGTGTTTAAATCTATTAAACCATCTTCAACTTCCAACAAAAGTTTCAGCACTTGCATTTTAGTTTCCAGCGAAATGCTTTTTCTTGTCGCTTTATTTTTGTGTTTTTTATTATCATCCATAATAAAAACAAAAAATTATAATATTTATCACTATATCAATCATTATATTACATAAATTTATACTTACAATAATGGCAATAATTTTTGAAACAATAAAAAATTTGTGTAACACCGCAGGGAACAAGCAATATAGATAAATTACTTTGAATTTCGGGGAAGCCCAACGCAGCGTGTAATTTTTGGGGAATACCACTATTCCAATAAAACCGCATTAAACCAAAACAGCGCTAAGCGTATGTACTTTCCTTCTAGGGTACTAGTCAGAAAGTAATAAATACAGAATACAGTGTTATAATCCAAAAATATCTACAAATATATATTTTAAGGAATTATATGTTCCTTAAAACCGCATTTCTGAGCCACCGTTAAAGTTAGGAAATTAAAAATTGGTACATTTATTTTTAAATTTATCAGTCTATCTATCTTATATAGGCTGCTCAAAAATTTAATTACCGTTTGAACACATTCAGTTGCATAACACTTAAAATTTTTAAAAAACCCCCTATTTGATTAACCTGTCAGATACCTAGAGAATTTAATTTTATACAGACATTGAACAATCGTCCCTACACCTATTCATTACAATTTTTGAGATATTAGTGTCCTTATTAGGGACAAAATCATACATAAAATGGCTGAAATGGCTTTCCGTATATAAATATTAATTTGTTAAAATTCACTGGGCCTTTACATTTTCTGGCGTTAAAATGCATATTTGGTGCATATTTGGTGAAGCCACTGTTAATTTTATATTGAGCTGTCCACTTTTTCTATTTCTGTTTCTTATATTAATGTGATTTTTATGTTTATGTTTTATCTTTTGCAGTCGCCACTACTAGACCGATATGCTTGCCCACTATGTAACAAACGATACCGGTCGTTATTACTATTACAAGATCATGTAGAGTTCTGTTTGCCACGTTAAACAACGGTACGGCCTAATTTATTTATTTGTTTTCTCTTTTATATGATTATTGTACATACTTGTTGCAATTTCTATTTTTTTTTCTTAAATTTTTTTATATATTTATCATCAGTATGGGCTATAATAATACAAAAAATCACTGTTACTTGGTTTTCCAGAAAATATGCAAAATAATGAAATTATGTAATAATATCTACTTTTTCTTTGTTTTAGACGTATACGTGCCCAAAATGTTTCTTTAGCTTTTCGACTTTTGAGGCATTGCAGAATCATGTCTACCGCTGCATAGAGCTGGATTCGTTGCCATAAATAAATTTGAGTGTTTATACTACTGGCGTTTCTTTAACCAAGAGACTGGTTATTTTGTGATTTTATCTGTTTTAGTATATGCATAATTGATTGAAGTAAATTTTACGTTAAATATATATTCTAAAAAATTTGTTTTTGTGTAGTATTCTATAGCAAGCTACATTGTATATTAGAATTATGATAGATATACATATGTATTAACTTTGTTATAGTTTAGTATGTTTTATATCATTATTGACAATGTAAAATGTGTAATAATAATAATATATGTATTATAATAAAATATTATGTTAATTATATATTATGCTATATTCTTGTATTACATGTTTATTTGTGTAGCACTAATTCAAAAATATATTGTAATCTGATGATCCTGTTCTTTTATTTTGTGATACAGTATGTGACCTCTTTAATTTGAAGATGCCGTAATCCGTACCTCCAGTAATCCGAATAGCGCGAATTGGAAGCAATAGTCCAAACAACGCCTCTCTAATCCAAACAGCAAAGTGATTTCCACCATGTAAATGCAGAAATACTTTGTTTTATAATATTTACTGTGTTTACTGTCGATTAGACCCTTTGGTTGTTACCAAATTCAGTCTGAATTGCAAGAAGTTACTGTACTGATAAATCACATTTGCGGAGATGTAAAAAGACAAGCAATTGTTGATAGACATGAAGCATCATGAGAGTTTATAAACAAAATAGATTTCTTGATCATGAGCCGGTTCCAGATAAATCAAGCTTCAACGAAGAAATGGAAGTGATACCACACAGTGCAAAACACAGAGGCAGTCAGAAATTTCAAACCATATTTGAAATGGACTAAGGAAAATGCTGAATCGTTACATCACATTCAAATTCTGTCCAAAATGAAAAAAACAAAAAATATAGAACAAGCAAACATTAAACAGCAAAATCAATCAATTTCTTACAGTGTTCTATATAGGTAGTTATATTTACACTTTGTACTTTTTAAAATTTATTTTAAATATTTACATTTATATTATTTGTCTACTACTTTTTGATAGCTTAGAATAATTAATAATATAATTATTAATAGAACTGTTCTGTAGAGAATTTGTTTTGTTCCACATTATTTTCAAATTTGCCTCAACGAACGAAAGAGTCTCCGCTCTGGTGGTAGAAATTTGAATTAAACAATTTGGGTTAAATAGCGCCATCTACATTTGCTTGTTCAGGCGAATGGCGCATTTTATTGGCTATTCGCCTCAACGAGCGACCGAGACCCACTCTGGTGGTAGAAATTTGAATTAAACAATTCCGAGTAAATAGCGTCATCTACATTCGCTTGTTCAGGCGGATTGTTTCAAACATAGTTGAATGCCGTGAATTTCCATTTTAGCTGCTCATAACATAAAATTCAACACTTTCCAAGAATTTAAGCTTCTAACCGTATAAAACCCCTTTGGAACGAGACATCTATGGAACGTATGAAACTATTCGTCTCAACGAACGAAAGAGTCCCGCTCTGGTGGTAGAAATTTGAATTAAAACAGTCGAGATAAGTTGCGCCATCTACATTCACTCGTTCAGCCGAATTCAAGGTCATATTTTGTCTTCTACGCGCATAATGTGGTGGTACGAGAGTACTCAAATAATTAGACGTCATCTCTACGGTACTGTAGACTAGAAAAGAGTTCAATTACAACTACAATTATAAATAATGAATATAAATAATAAATATAATCGTTGCACGTCATCTCGTTGATTTTAGAACGTATCAATTCGTGTTACGAGGTTGGTACCGGCACTCTGGTCCCTCTATTGATTGTTATTTTGATTGGTTGACATACTACGCATTGACCAATAAACGATTTTATTTCAGTATTCGAAAAGATGGCCGCCTTGCCGTTGTCGCCGACTAAGGTACGAAACAAAATCGTGATTTAATTCGAAAAACAGCATTCCAATCGGCGTTTTTCTGACAGAAAATCACTTACCGGGGACCGCTGCTTCTGTAAAAGTGATACCCGGATCCTTTTTTTAACGTGACGTGCAAAAAAATCAAGTCTCAAGTCAGTGGGCGGTTTGCAGAGTTGTATTTTTTTCTAGAAATCTACTGGATAATGTGAATAAAGTGAATAGAGCCGTCAATAAATCGATTGGAATCGAAAAGTCCGGAAAATTGTTTCATTTTTGCTTGAGAGGTCTGTCAAAACTTGACACTGACGTTTCAAACGTCAATAACGTCAACAGAATAACCCGAGATTTTTAGTTTGCTGATTAGTGACGTCTCAAAATTTGAATAATTGATCAAGATTTCTATGATTATTTAGGCACTTGACCTCTGTAATTTCGTTTTAGTACTACTTGACATATTTAACCCCATTCTTAATTACAAAACATGACCAATTTAGCAATTGTTTTTATTGATTTTTCTCATCTTAATTCATCTGTTTTACTAAGCTGATTTATTTCATTTAAGGTGGCTGGTAACCACAATGCGATATATGAGGCGTATTACAATTTCGTAAGTTCTTAACGTTGATTTTTGTTTTTGCTGTTGTGTTAAAGGATAATTGATTTTAGGTTGATCCAAACGGATATGGGTCTGTGGGCGCTATGGAAGCTGCCAGGTTCTTGAAAAGGTCGGGGCTTAGTGATGTTGTCTTGTCGAGAGTATGGGACCTTTCAGACCCAGGTGGAAGGGGCTGTCTTGATAAAACGGGAATGTTTGTTGCACTAAAATTGGTGGCTCTTGCGCAGCAAGGAAGGGATATCAGCTTGACAAATTTGGGGCTTGATATGCCTCCACCCAAAATGGTAAATTATACTTTCTAATTCATGGATAAAGTTTAACAAATATTAATTTAAAAGTAAGATGTGGTGAAAATATAAACAAAAATTGTTTGAAATTTTAGGGTGACATTCCGCTACCAAAACCTGTGAAACCACCACCACCTTCAAATTCACCTCTAATTACATCATTACCACCTTCGGCTGTAGACTGGGCGATCAAGTCCACAGAACGTGAGAGATACGAGAAATTGTTTGAATCATTGCAACCTATGAATGGGTTAATTCCAGGCAATAAGGTAAGTTTTTTTTTACTACAGACATTTTTTGCTCGTGCCATTTTCCTCGTGCAATTAAGTAGCTAAGCAAACATTCTAACAGTGTTATTTTGAGTCTGCTAGGCTGTTATTATTTGTATAACTTTTGTTTGTCATTTGACATTGTTTGATATTGATAACACAGTTTACATTGGTGTAATGCTCTGTATAGTTTAGTGTAATAATTCTTGCTCAAACAAGTATTCTTTTTTTAAATCAAAGTTTTGCTGATGTTTCTTTTTGTATGGCAATATCGCCGGTTTTACATTTTAACTATAAGTCACTGTTACATTAACAGTATTCCTTTTTGAATGAGTTTTCCTACATCAGAAGGATTTTACAAAAATTCTTCAACCCAGTGTTTTTGGGGGTAATGATTGGAAATTATTTCAATTCCATTTTTTTTAATTATGATAATAGTGTTTATTGATTCATAAAAAAACAAATTTTACATAGTAACATCTATCAGTATGGATAGGAAGCACAGTGATCCTGTTAATACTAGCACCATCTGTTGCAATAGGAGTTAACTAAATGTATCTTAACCTCACTACGTGACAGATCGAATTTGAAAATTATTGAAAATAAGTCGTGGTGCTTATTGCATACACAAATACTGTTTTCGGAATGTTGACGTTGGCCCCACGCATACATTATACCGGCACACTATAGCCTGTCTATGGACCACTACATAAACGATGGCGCGCGCTGCCACTTGTACCTACATCACAGGAGTTAACTAAATGGATGTTTCCAATCTTTATTCTGGTCTGTCAACAAAATCAACTTAAAAAGAATCAAGTCAGTAATAAGAAATTTTAATAATAAATTCAGAAATCATTGCAATGGATTCAGGAGACCTCAAAACGCGTATTTCAGCGAAAATCTCGAATTTTTTTCCGTGGATTACAATACTTTCCTTCTAGGGTCAGAAATTAAAAAGGTATATAAAATATGTGCACAATAAAAAAAGCAATAAATCCTCGAATTTAAGCTGCTTACAGTAAAACTGTCCAAGCAGTATGCTCGGAATCTGCGCTGTGGTGATGAGATTAGTTTGAGGTGCACAAAGTGGATTAAAAATTTTACATTTAGTGACAAAATCAAATAGAAGTCTGCATTAGATTGCTGAGCGGCAAATGAATCTTCTCTTTCTTCAGGTTAAAACAGTTCTCATGGAATCAAAGTTACCATTGGAAACTCTCGGCAAAATATGGGACTTAGCAGATCAGGACAAGGATGGCGCCTTAGATAGACACGAATTCATCTCCGTAAGTGACTAACTTACAAAACTAACTTGATTTTTTTAATCATTATTATTACTTTGTATTTAGGCGATGCATTTAGTATACAAAGCGTTAGAGAAGTATGCCATTCCAAGCACCCTTCCGCCAGAATTGATGCCTCCAGGAAAAAGAAAAACCTCCACCCCGTCCGGTCCTAATCTACTATCTCGTGGCATCGATGGCATAAAACAGGACATGCCTCCACCCGCACAGCATCAACCACCTCTAATTCCGACAAGCTTACCCAAACCTGTTCAACCAGTACAACCAACCGTGCCATGGGTTGTCACTCCTGAAGAACGTAGCAAATCAGACGCCTTATTTGTGAAGAGCGACATTGACAAGGACGGATTCGTCTCTGGCCAGGAGATCAAAGATGTCTTTTTGCAGTCAGGAGTACCCCCACATGTATTGGCACATATATGGTGAGTCGTATGTGCATATATCTTATATCCAATTAAAAAAAGGTCAAGTGTGTGCCATGGAAAATATTGTAGGTTGGCTACTCTTACATTGTACAATTTTGCTGCTTTTTGCTTTATGTCATTATCCAAGTTTTAGAGGTTAAAATTGACAGTTTTCTTGTTTTCCAGTAGCCTTCACAGTAAAAAATTATTACATGAATATGCATATGTATACAGGTGTCCCGAAACTTAACGTCAACCGGGCGCCAGGAAAGAGGGGTACGTTCTGGCAAAAATAGTAAAAAAACACTTAGTTGAGTGATATTGTCATTTTTTCAAAAAAGTAGAAAATTGATACTTTTTACCACATCTTTAGTTACTGTGGCAACAAATTTCCTAATTCTCTTGCGGTTTTTTGCTAATTTTTTACCTTTTTGACATCCTAACTAAATGGCCCATTTTTTAAAATAACTTGCCAAGGGTAGTACAGTATAGTTTTTATGTAATAAAGAGTCAAATTTAAGTGACAAAATTTTTTTAAACCACAACTCAAACAAACTACTTTATTTTTATCAATGTCACACGTTTTTTATCGATTTGTGATAAATGGTTTTTAGCAAAAAACCGCAAGAGAATTAGGAATTTGTTGCTACAGTAACCACAGATGTGATAAAGGATGTCGATTTTCTACTTTCTACTTTTGAAAAATGCCAATTACCGCTCAACTAAGTGACTAGTGGAGAAATTCTAAATTCAAACTTAATTCACCCCAAACTTAAGTCAAAATCTCACTTCAACTGCAATTCTAAACACTTTTTATTTGCTGGACTATCATATCTTCAGTTTGAGATATCATATCATTAATGTGCATATGCCGACATATCCTGTATACTCCGCCATTTACAATCATTTTATGAAGATAAGCAAACAATATCTTTAAATATAAAACATGTTTTTATTTTTTGATATGTAGAAAAACTTTTAATACAACATCTGCAAAAAATATTCCACAAAAGTCTTAAGTTTAAGTCTTATGTTTATTGAAAGACTGGATATTGAAAATTGAAGACCACACATAGACAGAGCACATTATTTTTGGTTTAAATATGTATTTTAAAATCGCCATATTTAGCTCTTCCAATAAATTTATATGCATGCTATATATCATACATAACTTGTGCATATCCTCTTAATTTGTTAAATTTAAATTTTAGGGCATTATGTGATATCAAGCAGTGTGGCAAGCTGAACAACGAGCAGTTTGCTCTTGCAATGTGGTTTGTCGCTCGTTGCCTGAAGGGGGTGGAGCCCCCTCCATCGCTGACCCCTGAAATGGTGCCTCCCAGTTTTAGAACAAAGTCGGCCGATGGTCTTGTGGTAAGTTTCCTTTAACACTGAGCTAAACTTTTGCATATTTTCTGCCAAAGAATGCCTTAACATAGACAAATGTAAACGTTGATAGGATTATTATTATTCCAAAGAGCATTATGTGGTGGTTAAAGCCTGTCACTAGTCTTTTCTCTACAACTAGGCGTACCATACCTGCCATTTCATTGTCTTGCCAACAACTGAAAAAATGACATTAAATAAAATGTGATAAATATATATCTATTATTACCTATAAAAATTGCTATCTGAAATCTTCGAATTTTTTATATAAATTTTGTCGGAAAGGCTAACATACAATCTTCCATTAGACTCTTCTTTCAGAAGTTCTGAAATTACGTTCCTACCTCCAATTTGCCAGCTAATCGGAGAATCTGTATTCAAATTCCTGCAAATATAAGGTTTGTTTAAGCAGTGAAAAACTGTTTCGAAATTTTTGATCGGAATAAGCGCTAGTTTTTCAATACTGGTTTACTTCCAAATTCAAATGATATCCGTTTTATTGTTGGCTTCTGTCAAATTAGACAAAGCTGAGATCACTGGTTTTTAACATCCACAGTCCTTGCCAGCTGTGTTAAACTCGGCTTGTGGTTTAAATTAGTATTGAAAAACTCGCCCTAATCCAGATATTATTAAGTGGCAACCATAGTGGCAACTGCCTAAATAACAATGACAGATTATTTGTGTCATCATCTAAAAAGCTAATAACTCGCATATTCATACATAACTTATCAGCCATACTCCCCACCAAAACGTTATTAAGAGTAGGAGGGGGGAGACTTGCATACAACAGTCAAAATATGGTGACATCAACGCCATCTGCTGACCGTTGTAAGTGCTGACCGTCGCCCGGCGTTGATTTTGACCGCACCTCTAGTGTTGGGACAAAAACATACAATTTTTAAATTTCTTAAACGCGTTTGGATTTTTTACATTCTACTATACTTTAATTAGACAACTACGTACACTGAAGCAGTGCATGGTGCATCAACTAGTTTGTGACAGTTGCTCGACCAAAGCTAATATCAAGTACTGATTCAGTGAAAATAAGTCAATATGACATTGGTGGCCTTCACCAGAGAAAACTGTATGTTTGCAAACACAATCAGTTTCATAACTTCACATTGTTTTGGTGTTTAATGTGATGTACGTATAGTTGACCCTCTTTACATGGCTACATATTTACGTTATTTCATTACTTACAGAGCATATCTGTACTTTCCGACTAGTACCCTAGAAGAAAAGTATTGTAATCGACAGAAACTTTTTTAAATTTTAGTATGTTAAATGTTAGTATGTGTGTAATTATGTATGTATGTGTGTATGTCTGTGAACACAATAGCTCCTAAATGGAACAACGGATCGGGGGACAAACTATATTGTTTTTGGTGATAATCTAACAACCATGCGTCTTCTAAGGTATTCATCCGATTGACACTGACATGCCATGACATTGTGTTATTCTATCACTTCACTGTTTAGACACTTGTGGCATAAATTTAGTTGGAAAGTTTGGTGAGGATCACCCGAGATTTTTTTTTTTATAATATCTCAGAAAGTAAGTAAGTAATAATATCTCAAGAACAAAATGCACATTTCCTATCAAATAATTTAAAACTTAACTACCCATTCAAATTGAAAAGTAAAACTAACCCTGGACAACTTATAATTACAGTTTTTCCTTTAACCGCGTACTGAACTTTCTGCACTATTGGTGGCATAGGCGGTGGCACTGGCTGAAGCATAGAGTAGATTCCTGCAGAATTATTAGCTACTTCCAGTACTTGACCATGCTTGTCTCTGACTTCAAATATTTTTGCCTTCGGACAATTTGGCTAGATATAAGAATGAAAAAAAAAAAAAAGAAAAGAAATGCAGGTTTTTTGTTGTGGTTTTTTTTTTTTTTTTTTTTTTTAATTTATAATAAATATAAATACCTTACAATATCCAACCATAATTTGCCCAAGACGTTCTATCACCTCAGGCAGCTCCATGAATGTATGTGGCAGAATATGTGATTGACAGGGTATACCATTTTCAAATACTGTAAGTAGGTCCAGTTCCTTTTGATTGCAGTGGAAGCACCGTTTCTTCTATAATAATTACTGTTTTTAGGATTGACATCATACAAAATATGTACTTTAACCCAGTGATCAGCCAAAATCCAAATCAATTTATTGCTAGGATTCTCTGTCAATTTTTATTGTTTTCAAAAATGAGTTAAGAAGGGACTGTTGTGTAATTATTGTTTTGCCGATTACACTTCCTTACAACTGTGACTTTTTGTAAAATAGGGAATTAACCAATAAATAAATGAATTAACAACCCATACTCTAAAGCTTTACTTAACCAGTAAACTCTAAATATTTACATTAGATCTATGTATTTTTTTGTTATTCATTGTAAAGAGATAACTTAATTGATAATACTGTTTTACTGACTAAAAGTAAAATATCATTTACATTAAATTAAAATTGCTGACCGTGGTTTTGCTTCTGTGGGTGGTACTTGTTACTTCTCCAGTCTGGTTAACAATAATAATTGACTGGTTCTCGTCGGAACTTTCTGCTTTGCCATTTGTTCCATCGGCATTCCTCTTAACTATTGCCGTAGATTTATTAACTGTCTTAGTCTGCACTGGGCCATGCTTCACAATGCAATAGCCGTACTTGTAGCGCTTGCCCACTTTGTTGCATCGGCTGCAGTGGGACCAGTGGCCCCAAACAGTATCCAAGTGGATGTCTGCATCACCCTTAATAGCCATAGGCGGTTTTTTGTATGGACCAACTGGTGCAGTGGTTGGATGCACCTGAGAAAAAATATTTACTACATATACATACATTCTCTTCGAGTTCTGAAATCAATTTCCAAACGATTGTGTATACATGATATAAACGTAACTGGACGTTCATAACCCAATATTTTCCAACATTCTTTAACCTGTTAGAGTTCTTAGCATCAAAACTCAGTGGTCATTCTTTTTGAAACTGATATTAGTAATAGTAACAGTTTTCAAGAATCTTTGCGTAAAAAATAAAAAAAAAAACTTACTCCTGATACGTTATCTGCCTTTACAACTGTCAAAAAAATAGGTGCTGTTATGGTCTGACCTAATCTGCAGACGTATTGCCCTGTATTTGCCATCATAAGATTATACATGCTCAAGGATTTGTCATCTGGGGAAACAATGATATGCTCTGTGAATTCCAGCGGCATCAAAAAGTTATCGTCAACCTTTCCAAAATCCCACTCAACAGCTTCCATTGCATGTCGAAGGTCTGGACTCAAGCATAGTTCACAATCAAACCTATAGGGTAGAACAATTTTTTTATTAACTGCACCATACACATGAAATATACATATTATAATATCCTAATAATATTTTGAAGTAAACCTAGGGGAACAAATTGACAAATTCTTTTGTTATTTACTAATAATATGGAAGTTTTTTTGACATGTCTGCACCAGAATAATTATAATAATCTAAGGCTTAACTGTCCTCTATAACTATAGCTGCTATTGATGCACCAGCAGATCAAATTTAATGGGTGATTTCTTTGTTTCGACAAAAAAAAGTTCAGTTACCGTTTGAAACCCTGGTTTTTGCACAAAATACAAGGTAGTACAAGGTAGTCACTAAAACACCTTTGGTTTTTGCATTCAGACTTTGTAGAGATAACAAGGTACATAGTGCAATTATAGCATAGGTGCTCGGCATATATTTCCACCGCAATATCTGACCTAAAAGTCCAGTCCCTGTGTATGAGGTTCATATTAGGATATCCAGAAAACTTTTAATATTTTTTTTGTTGGAAACAATAAAAATTTAGTTGTAAATTTTTATTCTATAAGTGCAATAATTTTTCCACCTTCGCCAAAATTAAAAAAAAATTAAAATACCATTGTTTGCCCTTTTTTTGCCTATTATTGCCTTTAAACAGTTTCGATTGTCTCCTCATAGTTTTCGAGAAAATCGAAATTTTTGTCTGAGGAGGATGCCTTGGGTTTTTTGATGGACAAACACACACACATACACACACACACACACATTTTCCAAAAATTATTGCAATCGATTCATGAGACCCCAATACGGTTGAAATTTCAAAAAGAAATTTTGGCGATTACAATACTTTCCTTGTAGGGTACTAGTCGGAAAATAAAATCGAATGAACAAAGTGCAATGTTTCAATAAATTGAACAAATTATAAACTGGAAACTTGTGCTTTCAAACGCTGCTAATTATACCCGCAGCTCTTAAATAAGATTGTTAGCAGTAATTATTAAAAATAACAGATAACGATTGCAGCCATATCAATACGAATTTCTGAAGACTCAGTTTTGTCTTAATAGTTTTATTATTAACCTATTAGAACTTTTGACAAGTGGCCCAATACTGTTCATTTGAGAACCACGTTTTCAAAATATTACTAGAACTTTACAGCGTTTCCAATGTCAGAAATCCTTAAGTAATACTTAAGTTAGGAAAGGCTGACATGCACATGGGGCAAATGATGCCTGACATGTAAGGTAGCTATAAAGATAAATTGTTCTTAAATTGAAGTCATTCTTAATAAATATGCAAATGGGCTTTAGACCCAATAAAAAAATCATCTGCTTATATGCCTACCAGTGAGATGACTGCCTACTCGCACATGTAAATAACCGGTTTTCTTATGGGTGAATTGATCGTCTTCTCAGTGATAAGGCTATAATACTATGTATGTCTATAGAAAAGCAAAAGTCAACTCAAGTTAGCTAAGCATTGACATATTCAATTTTAATATTTTAATTATTTATGATACATTAATTCAAATTTGATTATATTGTCACAGTGTTTAGCTACATATTGTCTTTTTTGCTTTTCATTGTTACCTGGGCTATGGATAGGGGGTTAATGTGTCAAGATGCCCGTTTTGATATTTTGGAGCATTCTTTAGAGTAACCTACACAACGGATAGGAGTTTACAAATTTCATCTATCTTTAGTTTTTGTTTTCAAATGCAGAGCCCTTTCTTTTAGCCCAGGTCAATTTGTTGTATATTGTTATTACTTTACGTAACCCCCTTCATAACCTACAACAGCCTCTGGCACAAAACTGTTATGATTTCCTAAGGTCTCTTTTTGAGTTAGTAAACATTGATAGTATTCTTCCCATTTTTCTTGATTCTCTTTTCTGTGTATTGGATTAGAACCTGGATACTCTGAGAGATCATAACCTAGGAAATTAAGGCCTTGCGTTCCAAACTTGCTCTTGTAGTAATTCTTTGCTTTGTCTTTCACCTTTTGAAGCATTTTGTTCTTGAAAAAGCAGTCGCTCCGGTCCACTATGGCATAAAATAGTATAACGCATGCAAGAAATCGCATTTTACAGTTTTGACGTTTTGCGTAGTTTGGCTGCCGTCCGCAAGATGGTTTTAATGTGGTTTTAATCCGCCTGAACAAGCAAATGTAGATGGCGCTTTTTACCCCGAATTGTTTAATTCAAATTTCTACCACCAGAGTCGGTATCTCGCTTGTTCAGGCGAATGACGCATTTCATTGGCTATTTACCGTGAATTGTTTAATTCAAATTTCTACAACCAGGGTGGCGACTCTTTCGTTCGTTGAGTCGGATCCGCCATGGATCCGCCTCAACGAACGAAAGAGTCGCCGCTCTGGTGGTAGAAATTTGAATTAAACAATTCGTGGTAAATAGCGCCTTCTACAACTTAAGTTATAACCAGTTAAAATCGATGACATAAGTACGACTTCATACTTTCTTAACTCATAGTAAGCCTTTCTTAACAAAAACGGTGCAAACCGGCATAAGAAGACGCCCATTATACAAAAGATGACACTAATTTTTATGCCAAAAACAGAAATATGTAAATACGTACTTATATTTCATGGATGACTTTCTTCGCTTTTTATTTACACGGACACTGAAAAGGCGTCAAGGTAATGTAATATTGTCAACAAAGCAATACATACAATAACAATCGCATTGTCAGAGCATTGTTATTTGTTCAATCATGCTTGATTACAACCACAAATTAGTATTCTAACCACATAGTTCATAATTTACTACAATTCAAAACAAGGTGTACTGATTGAACTATTTATTTCAGGAGAACAATAATACTAGATATTCGAATCCAGAGTTGGACATGATCAGTAAGGATTTAGAGGAACTAGCAAGAGAGAAACTGGCCTTAGAAACGGACATAGCACAGAAAGAGGCGGATATAAAAATTAAGAGCGGTGAAATAAAAAGCTTACAGGTATTTCAGTGGTTATACAGTAAAATTGCAAACTTTATATAATTATTCGATTTGTAGAGTGAATTGGATACTTTAGCAGCAACATTTAAACAGCTAGAAAACCAAAAAGGCGAGGCGCAGAAGAGACTTAATGACCTTAAGGCACAGGTATGTTATTGTTTGTTAAGCGTTTTGTTGTATCTTGCTGTGCGCTTTGCTATGTGGCTTCATGTTTCGTGGTGCATAGTATAATGCTTGTCCTATAACAACAATAATTGTTATCAGTTTTTTTTTTAAATCTAGTTAGCATGTCTTCTTTTTTATTTTTTATTTAGAAGGCCAGCATAGATAGTGAACTGGAAGATACCGATATTCAATTATCTGAGCAAACATCAAAGGTAAGTGTGTTATGTTGTTTTCCTTATATTTTCTTTTGAGAAATATTTTTACATTTTTGTATAGATGATTGCACCTGCTTTGCTGACGGTTTTGGTTATCACTGTTTTGATGTAATGTATTTCAGTGTTTTATTTTTCTTGTCTTCCTCTTGTTGTTTTTTTAGTTCTGTTAAATTTAGTTGAAACATGGATACGGCTGATGTAGAACCTATTTGAATATATTATATATATATTGTTTCTGTACATAATACTTTTTGCTTTAAGTTCAATATTCTAATCTTTAAAAAATACTTTTGTAGTGTGCTTTATATAAAATACCTCCAACTTATATTTTTTTAGAATAAACAGTTTGAAACATGACTCAGTTACGATTTATGCGCACTTGGAAAAAGGGTTGGGGGTGGAGAATAATCAGTGAGCATTACAAGAGTGTTAGTACATATGTATAATGTTTATCGTTGATGACTTATTACACCAATGTCGTCAAGTGGTCCTTTATCTTATGTTGTGTACCTAGTGGTATGAAATAAAACACAACTTTAGTGGAAATATTGAAGTTCTGTTTTATTGCTATCCTTTTTAGGTTAAATCTATTAAAAATGATTCTCTATACGGTCGTGTCAAGCAAGAGAATTGTACCTACATCTATGGACATTCTAGTAGAATATTCTGCTAATAGTGAATGTTGTCAACAAAGAAGAAAGCATCCATTTTTACATTTTATCCCAAAGGACGACCCTCTTGCTTAACACTGAGTATTATATGTACTCATAGTAGAACCTTGTTTTTGTTATGTAGGTGGAAAAACTGCGGGCCCAGGCTGCGGAGCAGGCGGAGGTGATTTCAACACAAGAATCAGAACTGATGAATAAGAAGGAAAAATTAGAGAGCCTGAAACGGGAAGAACATAGACTTGAAGCCTTAAAAACTGAAAATGCAAGGAACCTCGACAGATTGACCTCAGCACTGCAAGGCACACAGCTAAGCATTAGTCAGGTACAAAATACATAGTAGTATATTCCAATCCCACCCTACTTTTAAACGAATGACCTTAAATAATAATAACTACATTAGGATCAGGGTAAACAAAGTTTTTAAAACATGTTTTTTTCTACTGTTACTGTTTATTTCCGAACTACATTCAATAGAATCATTTAGAGACTACTTACCTTAAGTGTTGTATGTTGACCACGGTTGTTTAAAAATAACAGTAAAAACCTTTTAAAATAAATAATAGTAAATAATTGTTTTGTATTAAATCCAACTAACTACTCGTGAGGTATTCCCCTAACCGTCAGGGAATCCCATTACAACGCCAAATGGAACAGAGAACCTACTATCAACTCAAGAGAGCCAACATTTGTAAAATGATAGATTTTATATTATTCTTAAAACTCCCATGGGCATCCCTTTATATTCGAAAACAATAATTTATTTATTCTGACACTTTGCCTTGAAAAATAAAAAAAAAACATGATGTTTTAAAACATGTTTTTTTTTTTTTTTTTTGGAGGTGTTTTAAAACATTGTTTCATGTTTTAAAACACATTTTAACAAAAAAAAACTGTTGTTTTGTTTTAAATAATAAAAAAAAACAACCCTGATTAGGATTATAACAAAACAAGACACCGCTCGATAGAAATAACTATTGTTATATATACATATATGTGTTTTCCTGCGAGGTTGTTTATTACTCTACGTTGTTTATTTATTCTTCAATCATGAGCCGACGATACTGAGCTGATGCGTATAAGGTCAGTCCTCCATTACATCACAAACCGATGGCTATAAACGCCTATAGCACCTAAACCGCGCATCCCATTGATCTGTAAATTTTTATACATATTTAAAGTGACTACAGGATGAGATGGTGTCAGTTTGATCAAAATTGGATTAATCCCTAAAAAAAAAAAAAAAACGCATGTAACATTTGCCACTTCCAGTTATCAGATTGTCACCAAAAACAATCCAGTTCGTTCCCTGGTAATTCTAAATAGGGTACTAGTCAGAAAGTAAAAAAGGTCTAGTTTGTTATCTATTGAAATTTGATAATAAAACTTTAAGACGATTTTTTCGTCATTATTAAAGTTTTATATGTTAAGAGTTGACAAGTTTTGTTCGTTCTTGTTTTTGCTACATAAATTTTCTGCCTGACGTTTTCTGTGTTAATTCCCGAAGCGTATACAACCAACATAAATTTAAGAAAAAGATTAAATCATGGCACACCACAAAAAAATCACTATAAAATTTTTTAGGTCGGAAACGCTATTACCAGGGCCAGAGAAAACCCATTCTTGTAGTGCTGAAATTTTTTTTATAAGATATTCTCATGGCAATATTTATACTTTTTAGGCCAAGAATATGATAACACAACTACAAGAGCAGACTCGGCAGATGAGCGATGCTATTGCTGCTTGCGACACTGGTATTACGACAGGCGATATAACCTCAATTCCTGATAGTGCCCTCAGACTGACTCCAGACTTTAGGAACTCAGAGTACAAGAGGTTAAGTATGACAAATAGTGATTCTAAGATACAAGTAAGTTTTGAGCTTGTTTTTAAATTTTTTATATTACGTCACTATTTTATTTGTTGCAGAATGGTTTTGGGGGTAGTCAGGATGATCCGTTTAGTGGTAGTTCAGCGACAGGTGCAGCATCCGGCTTCGGCGACGACCCCTTCAAGAACGGTAAGTGTTCCTTCAGTTGCATTTTAAATTTGTGGTTATCATGATTTTTTTTACTCTTGTAATTCTAGAGATTAAGTCATCGAGAAAGAGCGTGTCGTATTTAACGGCAAGCTTTTGGAATTTGTTTGGTAAATCAATTGATGAGAGTTTTTCTTGTTGTTGTTTTGTTGTTCCCGGTTTTCTAACCTCGTATTGGAATTTCTGTGGTACTAATTTTTTATATTGGATCTGTAAAATCTGCATCGTGGAATAAGGGGTGATATTGACTAATTTCTGTGTTGCAGATCCGTTCAAGAGCAATTCAGATGATGCCTTTGCACCAAGTGATCCCTTCAATGCGGCATTTTCAAATCAAACAAATGTAAGTTTTGTATTTTATATTTTGTTGCTATATAAGATACTAATATTTGTATAGTATATTGTATTGTACACTTGGTTTCTGGGTCAAGAGAAGATATTATGGCCACACCATAGACATATAGATGGATCATTGATCGTATGCGCATCCCTTTGCGCCTGTGACATGGTGGGCGCCACCATGTTAGTTTTGTCAGTGTGCCACTGAGATTTTTCTAGTGAAAGAAAAATTTTTTTTTTCGCTTCTTTTTCAAATGTTCACTATGTGAGAAGTGTTTTGTAGCGGCTAGTGACTTAAAATGATTCTTCTTAAACGGTTTCTTAGATATTTGTTCAAATTTCCTATAGTACTCACCATTTCGACAGCGCTTCTTTAAATTCATTACAAAAATTACCGTTTTCTTGGTGCGCTTATGAATTTGCAGCCAGTAAATATCAAAATATCATGCGATACACAGGTAAACCATAAAAATTTGAATTAATTAAGGGAATGCATGGAGTATACACACTAATAAAACATGTTAATTATGCTGCTATGCTTTCCTTTCGGATTCGTCATTTTTTTTTGAGGTGTATACCATACAAATACGTGAACAGCTGGTAAATTTGTGTTATCAGCACACCCACAATCACCAAAATAATAAGTCAAAGGAAGCTATTTTAGTTACCTGTGTTGCGTATTGCATCACATTTTGATATTTACTGGATGAAAAATCATAAATGCACCAAAAAAAGGTAATTTTTGCAATGATTTTAAAGATGCGCTGGAAACGCTACATGATCAATCATACTGTCAATATTTGCCAATACTGATAGTCTGACTGATCGTGTAAGGTCCCCGTGTAATTTAAGCAAAAAACAAATACCGCCACATTTTCTTATAAATTAAGTTAATAACTGTCCAAGTACTACCCTACTTTGAGCATTATTTCCATAGATGGTGATACCCATGCAAAGTGAGCTCTTATGTGCAACTGACTTTTGGCCTTTCAACTGTATTTATGATCAGTATCAAAGATGATTATAATCTCCCCGATTCTGTATAGAGTTGTTAATGCTATTGGTTTGACGTTTCCGTCCACAGTTACTGTCCGGCGTTTTATATGTCAATTCTGTTTTACTATATATCTATGTATATACAGTGAACCTTGGTTATGTTTAACGAGGTGTGATCAAAAAGTTCCGGGATTAGGCGTGTTAAAAATATCTGGGGTGGCCCTTACCCAACTTTCCGACTGTATCTTTTCCACAATGAAGTGTCTAAACACACTTATTCAATTTTGTGAAGCCATCACTTTCTATGACATAATCGACATTTGTCGTAATGGCATTTAGTCATGTCATGTCAGTGGCACTGACGTTTGTCAAAATGATACAGTTTGCAACACAGCGTCGAAGGCTGTGGATTCTCTACTTGCTTTTATAAACGATTATAGCTCCTAAACCTTTCATCCCACTGATCTACAAATTTGTAGACATATTAAAAAGTTTAAAAAGTACTCCCCCGATTTAAATTTGCACACCATCCCCTTCGAAGTAAACTCCCTCTGCAGCAATACACCTCTTCCAGCGCTTTTCCCATTGTTGTAATGCTCCCAGGAAGTTATTTTCTTTGTGGGTCTCAAGCGCCTTCTGCGATTGACGCTGGATCTCCTGTCCATGTCAAAACGGTGACCTTTCAGCTTCAGCTTCATCATTTGGAAGAGAAAGAAGTCGCAGGGTGCCAAATCGAGCAAATATAGGGGTCATGGTGCGATAATAATGTTGTTACGCCCCAAAAACCCACGCGTTTTGAAAGCCGTGTGTACGGGTGCATTGTCGTGGTGCAGCACCCAACAGCCTTCACTACAAAGTTGAGGCCTCCCCCTTTTCAGGATTTGTGCTCACGCTGACAATCTCAGGTCAGGGCGACCCTAGCCCAGACCTTGCGTCGTCCTCCACTGATGTTCTGCCATTCTTGAAGCGCGAATGCCCTTGCCTGGCTCATTGAATTATTCCCATAGGTTTGCTGGATCATATCAAAGATCTACGTCGCGGATTTTTCGAATTTGACACAGAATTTGATGTTTGCTAGCTGCTCAAAGTTGCAGATCATTGCAAAATAGCAAGGGCGCACTAGGACCGGCTCACACAAAAATACGTATAACTCAGACACCGTTCAATGCAGAATGACAAAATCCCATACACTGGCTCATCAAGATCACTGGTAGCTGCGGCTGCAAAGGGATGCACGTGGTGCGTTCTATTCCTTTTTCGTAGTATTTTTAACTTTTTGATCACACCTTGTATCAAGGGACATCAAAATTAGTTTGTTAAATACGAAGATTGTTAAGCTGTCATTTTTTTTTTCATGTTTATTTAAAAAATGCATACAACTCTATAAATCAACTGCTTTCTGACCAAATTAATCATTCTGTAGTAAATAGTTATTCAAGAAAATCTATATCTCTCATTCATTCTCAAAATTTCTATTCTTTCATAGGATGGTTTTTCGGCAGATCCCTTTGGCTCTTCCTTTACTAGTACCGAAACCAAAGCTGACCCTTTTACCGCTTTTGGTGACAATAACGCTAGCACAATAGCACCCGCAGAGGTTAGTAGAATATCCAAAACATATATTCTTCAATCTTTATCACCTAATAAGTTTTGTAATTCATCACTAAACATTTCTTTAACAACAACACACAATAATAACATTAATAATCAGATTGTATAACTATGACAGCCCGACAAAGATCCGTTTGGCCAGGATCCATTTGCTGTATTACACGCCCCAACTCGGGATGGCGCGCCTCCTGGACGACCGACTAGCCCGAGTCCTGCACTTCCCCCGAAGAAGAGCAAACAGCCCCCGCCAAGGCCTGCTCCCCCTCGACCCGTGCAACCACCAGCGTTCAACAAACCCGACCCATTCTCGTCAGCATCACACAATGACCCATTCTCATCAGGAGCAGGCGGCTTTGAAGGCTTTGCTGATTTTGATTCAAAAGTATGTTACTAAACCATTATAGTTTTATAAGTTTTAAACTCGTTAATGCACACTGATTTCATCACTTTAGAAATAAAGGAATCATTTTTTTTTTTTCAACAAATAATATAAAAACAATATTTTCTAATATTGTGCCAGCAGGGTTGTTATAAAAAACTTTTTTTTTTGTAAACAAAAACAACAGTTTTTTTTTGTTAAAATGTGTTTTAAAACATGAAACAATGTTTTAAAACACCTCTAAAAAAAAACATGTTTTAAATCATGCTTTTTTTTTTTTTTTTTTTTTCAAGACAAAGTGTCAGAAAAAAATAAATTATTGTTTTCGAATATAAAGGAATTGTCATGGAGATTTAAGAATAATATAAAATCTATCCTTTTACAAATGTTGGCTCTCTTGAGTTGATAGTAGATTCTCTGTTCCATTTGGCGTTGTAATGGGATTCCCTGACGGTTAGGGGAATACCTCACGGGTAGTTAGTTGGATTTAATACAAAACAATTATTTACTATTATTTATTTTAAAAGGTTTTGAACATTGCTATTTTTAAACAACCCTAAATGTTTCTATTGAATGTAGTTCAGAAATACACACTAACAGTAGAAAAAACATGTTTTAAAACAAAGTTTTTAAAACATAACAACCCTGTGTGCCAGTCAATTTTGCCCTTGAACATATTGCTGTTAACAGGTTGTGCATTAACAGGTTAATTTATTTTCTATCTTTTATCTTTCGTTATGGTTTATTATCGCTTGTTGGTTTATATTTTATTGTCTTTTATACTTGGTATCCCAAAGTACAAAAATTCATAATAATATGTATTACAAATCATACACAGTAGCAAGGTGAATTGCAACAAACAAAAATTAAAAAGAAAAATATCAGTTTGTACTTTTGGTGATCATGTTATTTATTATTTAATTTTGTAGTTTCACGTTACTAGATCCGCGTCCGCAATTGTGATCTATCCGAAAATCCCCTATCCAAACTTTCCCAAACGTCGACAATCCCTAACCTCAAATCTTCAAACATTTTCCGATCTATTCACTGTAAGTACCTCCCAATTTTTACTGTTCTTTTGTAGGTTCTTTGTCTTTATTTATTCTTATTTTTATTATAGCTAGTTCCCATTGCTTTGGTTTATACAGACATCGCCATGTAATAAAACAAGTAATTTTGTTAATACTTCTTTCTTACAGCCTTACTAGACGCTGGACCTCGGAGACTGTAACTAACCTCAATCTCTTCTCTAAAAATTTTCTAAAATTAATGTATTACAATTTCTTCAGTTCTCGAACGAAAAACCCAAAGCGGCAGCGGCCCCTGCCAAGGGCCTTGACTTCACGGACGATCCATTCCGCAACTATCGGTATGCAGATCCATTCGATATAACTTTTGAAGACGAACCTGCAGATGAAAAGCCGGCATCAAAAGGAGTCAATTTTGACGCTTTTGGGTTGGCAGTTTCTGAGAAGACGGACGATTTTGACCCATTTGGGCTTAAAGGTAGGCAATCTGTACCATTGCCCGAGACTTTGAGGACGGCACCGGAAAGTGGCCGAGTGTCTGCCCCATTACAAAAGAAACCGTCGGAAGATGAGCAGTTGGCTTGGGCTGCGCAGGAAAGTTTGAGGTTAGAAGAAGCTAGAAAACAACGGCAAAAACAAGAGGAGGCCGACTTAGAATTAGCTATACAATTAAGTAAAACAGAAAATAAAAAAGATTAAAAGATAATAATATATACATATATATATATAATCTGTTGACAGTGTTGATGATCGTACAATTGCATTTGTTTACGATTTAATTTTTTAAAAAATTATTTTATTGTTTAAAGTGATACATATCCAGTTTTGTTGGCTCAGTTTGTGCTTGTTTTTGTTTTCTCTGCGTAGTTGCCGCTTATTACTGTGCCGTTAATTTATTGAGGTTATGTTTGCTCAAATTCTTAATACGTAAGCCGCTAAATGCAGGTTTAAAATTATTATTCAAGAATGTTTTTTGTCACTCTTGATTACTTTTTACATCTGCAGTTAACATTCAAGAAATCAATACTCTACATACAATACATTTCAAGAAAGTACTATTTTTTTGTTACTTTATTTACGTATACTTCCCATGTAAATGAGGTTATGAAATGAGAGGTTGGATGCCTAATAATATAAGTAAGTAAATATTTTCCATGTACGTATTTTATGTGTATGAAATCATGAAACAAATTTACAATAAAAATAAAACATCGCCTTCTTATGTAGTATACTTAGTCGATGTGACGTTTATATACCAATAATAAGTAAAGAAAGAGGTACACCTTAAAGTATGTTTGATGTTTTTGTTTTCCAGTCGGGCAAGAAATATTTGTAAATCTATAGGATGTATATAATCAGCCTGCAAACACATATTTATTTCATACTTGTATTTTTTCTCATTAGTCATGTATATATACTTTATATTATTGTACATTGTAGTAATACACCTGCAAACATACTGTAGAATAAATGGCATTTATTTTTTATTTTTGTTTTTATTTTCTGCATTCTTTTTATAGCCATTATTACATATTATGTAAGTAGTCAGATTTCTATCTTCTGTTACAATTCTTAAAATATTTATTATTTTGGGAGTCCCACACAATTTAAAAATCAGCACAAGAATCTCAGTTACCAAAGCCTTAAACAAGATAGATCTGGTGAAAATAACACATTGGACCAAATCACTTATTTAAGATGAAAGTTAAAATTATGTGGGACATTCTAAAAACTTCCGACTTCCAATTTATGTACATAACTATGTGTTGTTATATGTTATAATGTTTAAAATCATGTATATACAGTAATTAAATCATGAACAGTATTCTAATACTGCACATTTTTGGTGTTTGCGAGAGAAAACAATAATTATTAGATCTCCGTGAACTTTGTTTTATTTTACTGACCATGATGACTATGTGCTAAATGTCAAACTCATTCCAATGTCAATTTAAAATAATTGGTTGTAATAAACTACTAGTTACGGTGAAAAGTTTAATAAAATAACGGCTTATACTAAGTTCACGGAGTTATGGCCCCTTCACATAACACGTGTGTACATAGTATATACGTGAATACAGAACCAGGCAACGTGACCGGATCTTTAGATGGTGTGATCTGAATTTAGCTATAAAAGAAAACCGGACAATTTAGTGGTGAATTTAAAAATTAATGCTTCCGATAATCTCTATATAGCAAAATATTCCATTTCCTGAATGGTGCCTCGTTCATCCAGCAAACGCCTAGCTAAATATTTGTTCGCGTAACTTTACTGCGATAGTCTAACTATAACCTTTAACGACCATACCTAATACAAAATAATTAGAGAATTATAATAAAAAAATAATTATCAATAAAGTAATTGTCGCAACGACTAGCTGTATATTCACCTAGTAATCAGTAGCAAACATTTTCGATGGAAATCGCATTAGTATGCAGCCGGTTGAATTAACTGTCACATTTCTATTGGTGAGGTGGCAGGAAACTAAAGCGGTATCTTTCGAAAGTTCAGTGTAGCTAAAAAAATAAAATCATGTGTCACACTTATCATTTTTTTCACATTCCATTATGTAATGTGTACAGTGTTGTTACTTTTTACAATTGGATAACTAGTTTTAATACAAGAGAGCTGTTGCACTTGTAAGATAACATGCACGATAAGCACATACACTCACACATTAGCGCGTACAAATTTTTATCGATCATTGTTGTGTCCTATATATCATCTTGTTTCCTGAATGAACGTGTATGTACATGCGAAAATTTGTACCATGACCATTTTTTTTTTTACCACTCGGACAGTTTGTAATTAATACCGACATATGTATGTCCGTATGTTACAGTGTAGGTATATGCACTTTTTCGTGCATTTGTTGGACTTTGTAGCTTGATTATACTAGATGCGTTATATTTCAGGAAGTGTAATAATGAGTTTTGACCACAGATAATCCGTGCATAATGGCAGGAATCATTCATATCATTGAGGTACTACTGGAGTGCTGATGTGCGAGCAAATTTGACATTATCAAAACACAGCAATGATTATTATTAACACTCCAGTAGATTCTACCTCCATGGTTCATACTATGAATAGATCATGTAACAACTATTATTTATTTCAGCAACCTTTTTTTTCTTTTATTTTTATGTAATCAATATATCTTGTGCAAAACAGATCTGTGTTTTTACTGCTACCTCTTGTTATGGTGTGCATAGTAGTGAAAATTGCAAACAGTATAAATATAAATAATTATGGATTATACAAAAGGATGATCCTTGTAATTTTAACTAATAATACAGTACAATAATTCTCAATGAAATTTATTACAGCGTCACGTAACTCATCAGTAACTCTGAAAGGGTCTTCTGTAACTGTTTCATATACATGTCTTTCCCTTAAAAATATGTCGCTCTTCCCATATTCCTCCATAATAACTTCATGACAAGTATCATCACTATCAACCATACGCATCCACTTTTCCTTCTTGTTCAAATCCTTGAGAACATCATAAAGGAATGTTAAGTTATCATTATCGTATTTATTGGAGTTGACTAACTTCCAAACTAAATCTTTCTTGGCTTTATAATGATTTTTAAGCTTATTTTGGTGTTTGACTACATACTCCGCACATATATCCAATAAGGCTTTGCATTCTAAGAAAAAAATTTAAAGAAATATTTACAGTATTTGAAATGTTACAATCGATTGCTTAAAATAACCGTTTTGACGAGATTTTCCTCTGCGACGCCATGTCCGTTTGGGCCTGACAAACTGTGTTGAGTTCTCATTTACATGTAAAAAATCACCTGTCAATGAAGTCTTACGTTCTTGATCCTTCTTCAGTTCAGCAAGCGAATGTTTGCTGTTTAAGTATTCAACTAGTTTTGAGCGAATGCTAAAAATGAGTTTTCTTTTATCTATACATATATAGATTACCCCAAATATGTATTAAATATATATACTTATCAACTTCGGGATTATTTTGAACCTCTTCGGTTACAGATGATTTAAAATTTTCATCTTTTTGCTTGGGTAATGGCACCATATTTAAAAAATAAAGAAGGATATTTATAGGTAAATCATTCATCTTGTCTCGAAGAATTTTAACCGTCTACAAACAATTAATTTAAATAAGATTTTGCTTCCGAATTTAGGGGAATTCCAGGTTATAGTCGAGCAACAAACATAACCACAAAATTGTAAACTAACCTTTTCGTACTGTTCCTCTGTAGAATCTTGTGACGAATATTCTTTAATTATATGTAAAGCTTCATCTAGTATCTGTGGGCGATCTCCAAAATGTTGCTTCAGCACCATCATTAGCAGAGTTTGAGTATCTTCCATTTTTTGGTTGTTTGACATAACACAAAAAAATCGCACTCGAATAAATACGACAAACGTGTTTTGTAGATAATTCGAACGAACGTCAATGACGAATGGCAGTGTTTGGTAAAATAACCAATAAACTCTCATTTCTGTTGTTATTTTTGACGTATGTACACACGTGACCGATGGTTTTACCGGTTTTATTTTTTAAAAGCATAGTTATGTATGGAAACACGGTTTGTGTCCCATAATATGTGGGACTTTATTTAATTGTTATTTATGTTATGGACCAAGTGATTAAACCGGGCAATATTCATAATGGCCGGGCATTATGAACACTGCTAAATTGTGTTGGGCACTTTGACAAATAGCAGCAGAAGTGTTAGGGCCTCGTACACGGGTGCAATAGCAAGAAAAAAGGGTAATATTCTTTCTCCCATTTGGTTTTTTTTATGAAAATACAAGCCGTTATACCATAGAACATTTCTAATTCATCCATACATTAACTTTAATGGAGTATAACAAAGAATTATAATGTGCAGCTTCTGTAGCTCGTATGTCAACTAGGACTGCCACTCTGGCTCCGTTGATCGGTCGTGTGTGGGACCTATTTTGTGACCCAGGCCAAATGGACCGGGGCCGTTTGGTCCGCTCGTGTATGGTACCCTTAAGCAGGGGCGAACCCGGACCCGACTTGCGACCGCGACAAGACCGGTCTGAACAGACCGATCTGGCGGATTGGTCCGCCTGTGATGGGCGGCTTAAGGGTACCCTACACGAGCGAACCAAACGGCCCAGACCATTTGGCTCGAGTCCTTTTGACCCGAGTCACATGACGTGCTAAATGCCAAAAATCTTGCCTCCAGTCCACAATACACGGTGAATTTTTGGATCGCCGTGGAGCCATTTGGACTGATGGGTCGCCCGTGTATACACGGCCGGCTACTTTCTGTCGCGCCTAGGTCTATTATCTGCGACCGTCGACGTCGCCAGCGTTGTTTGTAGTCGGCCGATTGTCGTCCGCTCTCCGACATGTTCATATTGTTGATGCAGACGAGCGACAGTGCTGTGCGCTGTCGCTTATGTTCATCAGCTTTTATTCCTCGTCAGACAATGTTATTAAGTGAGCATTCACACAAAGTGTCTTCAATCCAAAATGTATTCGGCCGTATATGTATACCGAATAGCAGCCGAATATTCGGCGGCATCTCTGGAAATGAGCCATTCGCCTGAACGAGCGAATGTAGATGGCGCCATACAAGGAAACTTACCCCGACCGTTTTAATTCAAATTTCTATGATGTCATCAACAAAAAGAAACATGTTTTGATCATCCTGCTCAATAGATGCAAGGCATTATGTGGCATTGGTAATAATGCCTGGGCAATGTAATATTTTCAATTATATTATAATCAAGTTTCCCGATCGTTTTGGGCATTTTTCATATTTCCCGAACATTTTTCATGCTAGCCTATTAATCAGTTGGTCCATAACATCAATAACATTAAATTTATATCCCAAGGGCACAACATACTTACCTGGTTCTTCCTCTGGAGACTGCAATTGTAACATTTGCACTTTCTTTTTTTTTTTAATAACAATAGGCAGTAAATAAAACTTAGCTTCTTACTTTGAAATCTGTATTTGAAACAAATTAAAATTTACCCTTTGGCAGTGGTGTAGGTATAAAATAATATAATTTTATAATCTCTCCTCCTAAATAATTATTAATTATGTATTGCACATGGGTTGCAACAGTACATATAATGTATATGTTTTTCCATATATATTATATTACTATTATTATCAATCAAAGCAATATTTCAAACCATACATCCATTATTTATTTCATTGCATACACAAAACATTTTTCCTAATATTGTCACACTTAACCTACTTATATAAATAAAAAGGTACTTTATCATTATATTACAATGCACAACAACATTACACTTCTTTGTAACAACAAACAAAACTAACAACACTTTGACTGAGATTGGTTTTTAATGACCCTAAGAGTTTGGTTACTCGGTACGATATTTGATGCATAATTTGGACTTTGAATATCATCTGCTTTGCTTTTCAATGCCCTTGACTAACCTTTCAATCGCTTTGACTATACGCACATAAAATATATAACCTAATAATACAGACACAATGGTCACTAGCATAGCAACGCTTTCGAAAATTAGACGCGGAGTGAAGACACGCCAAACCATTAGGTGGCGACAGTGGATCGTTGCTGATAACATTGTTGCTAGTAACTGAAAAGAAACAGAAAAATATAATGGTCAAGATCCAAACGTTCGATTGTTCTCAAATATGGAGTAATGATGTTATTAACTGTTTTTTTTTTCTGGTTAACCAATACATATTTTATTTAACAATTTTTGTAGATCTGTTTTATTTTAAGGGGGAGCTATAAAATGCTTTTTATTAGAGAAATATGTATCTACTGGTGTTTCATAATTAGTAATGACAATAAATATGAGAAAAACGTTAAGAAGTATAGTTAAGTAAGAAAAGTTAAGAAGTAATCAAATGGAAGTTTTACTTTACGTGTCGGCATCGATGAGTTTTGAAAAGCGTCAGTTTAAGTAATAGAAAGTAACAACTACCCGGCTAAAAAGTATCGATTTGTCACATCTCTAGTATAGATAGTAATCTTTAAATATTATATGTAGTGTAAGATCGCTGAGAGAAACCATATAGTATTAAGTGAAGTAAATATACATACCCTAGCAACATGAAATATCAAATACTTAAAGCACAACTTTGTAGTACTTGACAACAAGAAATCTTCCGATGTAAAAACGGCCATTTCTCCTTTGGCGACGTCCTTTTTCTCATTTGTGGTTTTAACTCCCAAGTGCGGGATCATCTTATAAACAGTGAGAGGCGCCAATTGTAGTAATGGTAGGGAAAAGCCCATGAGGAAGTATGAGCCAAAAATGTTGGTGATGACTAGAGCTGCTGGTAATATGTTTGAATGGAAAGCACCACCACTTGTGCCGACAAAAGCTGCCTTCCATGGGATGTTGGGAAAGGTTGCTTGATGTCCGGTTGCAAAGAAATAATATGACGCCATTATGACCCATAGGACGACCAGAGATGATGGAACATGAATCATTTGTTCTGTAATTTTGAAAAATAATAATTTAGAATTTTGCAAAAAAATACATCACCACCATTTCAACACAAATGTATAACTCAATTTATGGCTAAGAATCATAAAAAGGGTCTTCTGTTTATTATGCAGTATGCCCCAGATTGCGATACGAAGAGGAAAAATTTCTATACTCTAACTATAGAAGTTGATGAATAATTCCCACTTTTACTTACCTACTACTACAATACAAGGATAGTATGTATTGTAATTGACGGGGAAAAAATGGGATTTCAGCAGGAATTTGCGTTTTGTCCCCAACAATACATACACTAATATATGTATGTATGTATTTGATATACATATTTAGAATTATCACGGGACGAACTGGATTGTTTTTGGTAATAATCTGACAAAAAAAAAAATGACGTGGAAAATGTCGACCTTTGCCAAACAGACACCAGCTCATCCTCCAATGACTTCAAATATGTATACAAATTTATTGATTAATGAGACAAGCGGTGTAGGCGCTATCAGAGTAGTAGTTGACAGATTTTGATA
Source organism: Aphodius granarius (assembly GCA_963971325.1). Taxonomy (NCBI): domain Eukaryota; kingdom Metazoa; phylum Arthropoda; class Insecta; order Coleoptera; family Scarabaeidae; genus Aphodius; species Aphodius granarius. Next base: position 27,884,272 of record OZ020222.1, on the reverse strand, counting down.
AATATCAGTGGCCACTGACATGACATTAAATTCTATGACTGACATCAGGTTAGGGTCCAGAGTGGCTGTGGCTTCACGAAATTGAATATGTAATTGCAACAGTGTTTAGACACTTCAATATGCCAACGATGTAGTCAGAAAGTTGGGTCTGCCAGGATATTTATGTAAAATTTGAAAAAAAATCAGAAAAATTTTCAAGTTCAACTTAAGATATGTAACCACAGAAACCATATAAGTCACATCTGATGCCAGTGATGTTTATTGTCGTAAACCTATTATGTTCGCCATTGCGGAGTCTTTTCATGCGATGTTAACCGCGTGAAATTATTATAGACACACTATAGTTTATATCTGCATTTTTTAACCTTTTTACCAATGCACCCTTGAAGAATTGTTCACATTCAGTAGCACCCCAAGATATTTTTGTATTTAGTTTAAGAACACAACAATTGCTACAAAATGAAAACAACAAATTATCAAGAATAAATATCTGGGGTGGCCCTCACCCAACTTTCTGACTACGTTATTGGCACAATGAAGAGTATGAATAATTTAGCAATTATTCAATTTTGTTAAAACAGAGCCACTCTCTAACGTCAGTTTCTTTGACATAATGACATTTATTATACTGACATTTTATGTTATGTCATATCAGTGGCACTGACGTTTGTCAAAATCTGACAATTAGCAACACAGCTACAAAGGCTGTGGATTCTGTCAAATCGCTACTATAAAAGCTTATAGGGTCTAAATCGTTCATCCCACTGATTTGCAAATTGGTATACATATTTAAAGTCACTGGAGGATGGGTTGTTATGAGTTTGATCTCAATCAGATAAATCCCTCAGAAGACATATTTGCCACTTCCGGTTGTCAGATTGTCATCAAAAACAATCTAGTTCGTCCCCCAGTAATTCTAAATATGTATACCAAATTTCAACCCAATCCGTTGTTCCATTTGGGCGCTATCGTGTTCACGGACATACATACATACACACATACATACATACATACACACATACATACATTTTCCAGAAATCATTGTAATCGATTCAGGAGACCCCAAAACGGGTATTTCCGCTGAATCCCAAAATATTTTTTTTTCCGTCGATTACAATACTTTCCTTCTAACATACTAGACGGAAAGTAAAAATATATGCATTTTTGCAAGAAAAATATACATATTTAAAAATTAGTAGGGGGTGCAAACGCAATTTTGTGTAATTTTCAAGAAATATAAATTAAAACAAACTGCAACTGAAAATATGATCACAGAAGTTAGTTTGCAAACTGCACTAGTACTTTTATTTTTTTTTTACACATTTTTTGTCGAGGCACCCCTGCAGATGTCTTTAAGCATCCAAGGGTGCCGTGGCACTACGGTTGACACTTGACAGGACTATATTTTAATTTAATCTGTATGTTTCAATTTGATAGTAGTTAAACATCATAATATGTGGTTGCATGTCTAATTTAAACTTGAAAAAGTACAATTTTTACATAAAAACTGGAATTATTTATTAATTAACTTCCATAGTCAGAGTATAAATTATGCAGGATTTAGGGATTTGTATATATCCAACACATTATTTATGCTTGAAGAGATATGCTTCAAAATCAGTAATAAAAATTTGTTTCCTCTTTGTAACTTGATCCAAGGATAGTGAATAAAAGAATCTTACCTATAGTTGTTGCCTTTTCATATCTCACAATTGACGAAACCACTAAAACGACAAACATGCTCAGGAACAGCATCAATGCTGAAGGGGTACTTCCAATTCCCAACAGCAGACAAAACAGTAACATGAAGTATGTCAGCGCCATGACAAATGGCGCAGAATACGCAGTGCCTAAACCCCAAGCCATAGGCACTCTATCGTCGTTCTCCTCTCTATTAAACATGCTTCTAACGCCCTTAAATAGATGTGCAATGACATTCCCATCTTGCGCTCCTGTCAAGTGGCGATTGTAGAACACAAAAACGGTATTTGGAAAGAGAAAAACTAGGAAGAGACCGGAGAAAATTAGGAGGTAGGCGGCTTGAGCAAAGGTTGATTTTGGTATTCCGGGAATTCGACCTGGAAAGCAGTTTACAGCCCAGAAAGCTGCAGCGCAAAACGTTATGATCGGAAGTGTATATCTATAGGATAAAACAGAGGGTTCTGTCGATGAGAGATTACCGCAATATTTTAACCACGCCCGGGAGATTACAACAATAATTCCCAAAGATATCACGCTCAGCAGCCAATCCGACTGGGAATCAGAATCTTTTCCTACGGCGGTGTAAATGCCGCAATTGTGTTCTTCTCGGCATTGCCAGTAGTAGAATGTAATTCGGGAAAAGACAAAGAAGCAGATTGTGAGGGTTATTAAGGGACGAGTGACATTTTTACGAATTTTTGTCCACGATTCAAAAGCAATGAAAGCAAAAATTGCGCACATAATTGAAAATGTGACATAGGCTTCGGAAATGATGTAGCTATTTGAGAAAAAAGCAAAACAACTTATTAGTAACCCAATTCGAGAGACAAATTCATCGACGGCAAAAGCTTTACGGTGTTCGTGCCAGTTTACTGTAACTTCTTCCCAATAAACGCATAAGAAAACAGGAAGCATGAATACAGATATTAAGCCAGAAATAAAAATTGCTGTCATCAAAAAATTGTCAAAGTAGCCGACCGAGTACCCGACGTAAGCGACAATCCCTCCCATCAAAATACCGAAGTACATCCCTGAAGAGCTGTTACGACAAAATTCAAAAAATTGCGCACTATTAGGCAACCCGTCTAACATCATGTAAACAAAAAATGAAATTACCGCGCTAAATAACAAACCCCTTGCCATAAAAAATGGATTAAATTCCACCCAGACCTCTCTACACATTCCCTTAACCTCGCCTAAAAATTTCCTGGCAGTGCGAATATATTTTTTTACATTTGTTTGTACATCTTTTTCCACCCTCAATGCATCATATTGCTTTTTCATCTTCTTTAAATCGTCCGGATTAAAAGAATCTGGTGATTCATCTTGGTAGTGTTTTACGTAGGTTATGATCTGGCGAATGTTGTGCCACATTGAGGTTTTGATTTCATGGTCGGTTAGGCCTGGAATACAGTTAGGAAGAAGGGACCCAATGTTGCCATAAGGTATGGGGACACCTAATATGGTGGCGACTGTGGGTGTCAGGTCGACTTGATTGACATCTATTGAGGTGTTGTTGGCAGATTTTTCAAGGGATTGATGTTTCCCGAGAGGTTCTTTCGAGTAGACAAATAATGCAGAGGAGATTTCTAGATCACTATCACCTCCGTGATCGCCTAGAAATAAAAAACAAATATTACAAACAATTATAATTTGAGAATATTTTGCAATTACCTGTTACGGTCATGCCATGATCTCCAAGTACCATAAGAACTGTGCTTTCAGGTAAATTATCAACCACCTTCCTAAAATTAAATAAATAAAAAATATAAAAAATAAAATAAATAATTCGAATTACTGAAGCAGAACAGTATTGGACACTAATACAAAATGAGTATCCCATTATATAACATATAAAACAGTGCAAATTGATATATCAAATCAGATCAATTCATACAAATTCAATTTTAAATGTTTAATTTAGAAAAAATAATGCAGACTTTTAATAATTTAACAGGTTGCCTGCCATATATATGTCGGCGCCAATGATATTTAGCAGGGCACGTACGGGGCTAGTCCATCCCCGGCGAGCAGAGCGGGGCAACTTCTGTATTCTGTTGTCGACGAGGGTGGCGATTATAGTAGCTCTGCACTTAGGCGCCTTAATAGACCCCTTGTACAAACCCCTCGCGGGTATTGTATTGGATGGATCAACGAGTGCGCTGCATGGTCCTGGGCGGATAGGACATATCTATCTCGCCTCGCACGCCGGCATCCAGAGACAGCCAGCCTACATGGGCCGACCAGCCTCAGGGGGGTTAGCCGTCCCTGCAGCCGTCCATCTCTATTGTGACGCACGCTCTCACGTGTCACCATCCAATACACCCTTAATACAAGTTAACAAAACCAGCGGTCGGAGCTGGCTACGGGACCTCCGCCTTAACGTGCCTTCCGAAGCACGGCGGCGGAGTGTTGAAAACCATATACCCAACCTGGGATTAGAACCCAGAACTTTTCTAGTGGAAGCCTCGCAGCTTACCACTAGGCCACTCCGTCCACCGGGGCAACTTAAGGAAAAGAGCATTTGGTCTTGAGATAACTGATGCACCGATAGCACGCCTCGGACTGTTAGCTCTATCCTTTCTTTAATTAGTACTAGTATTGTTCAACAATTCACTGAGATTCACCATTAATTTGTATCGGGTGCACCACTTATATCGGTGGTTGTACAGTGTTTTATTGAAGTTCGCCTTCGATTATTGTGAATTAAGATCCGACATATATATCACTAAAAATGCCTCTGGTGCCAATTAAAATATATGTAGGAAAATCGATTTTTTAAAGAGTATATATTTGGCCAAAATTTTTCAAAATAGTCGAAATTTTTACAAAAAATAGCCGCCAGAACACTAGCGGCATATTTATGCCTCTATTGCCAACGGTCGTTTTACTCGTGTTAGAACGTGTTGTGCATTTTGGACATTTGAGCGAGATCATACGTTGGTATGCGTTAGTCTACTGTTTATAGCGGCAAATATGGGTAGTAGAGTTAAAAAACTAGTAGAACTTGTTTTGGTGGTTTGTAATTTTTTTATAGTGATTTTGATTTTTTAGATTGTGGATCTGAGCCATTCGGTTCTTTGATTCAGATCCTGACCCTATATTTTTACTATTAGGAGCTCCAACTATTAGGATTCAGAAGAAAAGAAATATTCCAAAAATTCTAGAGAAATAACTAAAGTGACAAAACATAATAGTAAAACAAGCAAAAAAAGAAAACTGAAACAAAAAAGATTTTGAACTTTGATTAACCATGCTGTGCCAAATGACTTTTGACCGATAATGCCTTGCAAGAAGCAATGGAAAATGAACACAATATAACCAGAGTGCCACTCGATCCTTTGCCATCTGACTCTCCCAAAGTAAACGAGAACGATGTATCACCTGATCTCAAAGCGATCAAGAATATAAAAGTATTAGAGGATTTTGTCAAAGTTGAAACACTAAGAGAACCCTATACACTAACTGCTGATGAAGATCAAGAATCTGTAAGTGAGGTAGAAGTTGCTAGAAGTTTTAGAGCATACATCCAGATGGAAATCACCAACATGATTTTTTCTGAGGAACGGGGTTTACATGGAAATTACACTGTGGCTCTTATAAACGATCGATTGCCTTATAACTGTTTCCGTACTTTCCTTGATGACGAAATTATTGACGAGATGCTGAATCAAACAAACTTATATGCTGCTCAGGTACTATGTGATGCAAACGATATCGTGTTAGTGATATATAGTGTGACTCAAGACTCCGTTGATGGGTTCCAACTGATATAAGAGGAACAGTGGATTATATGGTGTTGGTAAAATGTCTTCATTGGACAAGTTTTGGAGTACTGATGGTCTGTATAAAAATTTTGTCATTCCAAAAACCACGCCGCGCAACAGATTTCAACCCGACCGTTTACACAAAGTGAAGCCGTTATTAGAAAAACTTGTCAAGAACTTTCAAAATGGGTTCACACATGGTCGGACGTTTTGTATCGGTGAGTCTATCATTCCATTCTAAGGACGATTGCTAATCAAGCAATATATTCGTCAAAAATAGCATAAATATGGAATAAAACTTCAAATTATGCGGTGATTATGGGTATACGTGGAATATACGGATATATGCCAGCAAAGAAAAATAAGAAGGCAAGGCTTCAGTTCTAACCAATATTGTTGTCAACTTATCCAGGGGCCTAAATTCAGGACGAACTACAGTGCAACCTCAATTATCTGGACACACTATTATCCGGACACTCGGTAATACGGACACCTCCTGCAAATAGCCATTATCGCGTTATATGCATTTATTTGCTGAATAAAGATTTATTTTTGTTTATAACTTTTAACAATCGTTTAAAATCAGTACCTAAGTGCATGACTTATGTGTTGCTGACCTTTGGTGGAATTACTTATCTACAGGTTGCATTCGACCACGGCGACAGCAATGGGTATTTGCGCTATTTAGTATAAATTCTAGTGATAATTACACCAAAACTCGTCAACACTGGTTCTATACTTGACTTAAAATTGACCAAAACTTCAGATAATGCTATTTAAGCCATTTTGAAGCAATATTTGGTAATTTGGACAAATCGATTACCCGGACACCTTGGATTTAATTGTCCGGATAATCGAGGTTGCACTGTATAAAAGCTGATAACTATTACGCCAGTCTTGAGCTTTCTACTATTTTACTGGACAACAAAACCCATTACATGAATACACTTGCGAATTGACGCGGAAAGCCCAGAGAAGTTATTAAAAAAAAAAAAAATACAAAAAGAGAGAATGAAAGGGGTGTTTGCGTATTGAAATGGAAAGATAAGAGGGATGTTCTGCTTCTCTCCACCCAGAACACTACTGAAACAGTGAATGTACAGGGATATACTGGTGTAATTCAAAAACCAAAGGCAATAATAGAACCTTTGAGGAAATATCTCAAATGGTACAGAAAACTTGCTGTAGAATTTATTAGTTTACCAATAAAATAATTAAAATTACAGAATTTCGAGAACAAGTAGTAAGATCCCTCTTGTTAAAAAAGAAGGCAATTTTGACAAACCCAGAAAATATTACAAATGTTGTTTTAATTAAATTCAATCGTCTACATGGTGGTCGTATACCACTATAACAAATAAGGAAAGAATCACAGCGGTCGTATATGAACACTATGGCACTCAACCTGTTAATAATAGATCGTTTTGAGTTAACTTTTTATAGCTGTCCTGTCAGCAAGTAATAAAAAACCTTTTTATTAACTTTACTTTAAATTCTCCTTCAAACAAAATTATCTTGCTTAAACAAGTTTCCTCATAAAATAGTCCATATGCTATTTACATTACAAAATCCAGCAGATAAAACATATAAGACAATCCTAAATTAACACAATTGCAGCACAATTTGGACACATAGATAATTCTCCCCCCCCAAAAAAAAAGAAAAACACTGACAGACGAAAACACAATCTCACCTAATTACGTCATTCATTTCGGTGAGTTTTCTTGCCATTTCACGGTGGCCAGTTCCAAACTTGTGCCCGCAATGGTCCACACCAAGATAATGAGCCACCAGTAAATCCCAATCTTCACGTTTTAATTCATCATGGATGTTTGCATTCACACCATTGTCAACTGTATCTAGATCCATTACATCGAATGAAGGAAAAGGGTACTGCCGTACAAAATGCCTTGGATATAGACTCGTCCATGTATCGTCGCCCATAAAAACTACTTTCTTATTATGAGCAACAACCTGTACAAAAAAAAAAATATTTTGCATAAAATGATTGTTATTCAAATAAAAGTTCTGGAACCAACAGAATTTATAGGTAATCTTAGGTTTCAATCATCAATTTGAAGAAAAAATTTTTAGTTAAAATTTTTATTTGTGGCTACTAAAAATTCTTTCATGTTGAAAGAAAAAAAAATAATAAAAAGCCAAGATTTGGACAACCAAGAATCTTAGATTCCAATTCTACTCTCTTCCTGTGTCTGCATATCAAATCAGAAAATATAAATTGTCTTACCTGACTTATGAGATTATCTTCCGTTATTTCGGTGGAAGCAAAATTAGCTCCGGCATCGGTAAAAGTAGGAAGACTACCCGTAGTTAATGCTTTTAATCTTTGCATGGTGGTAGTAGGCGGATCGGCTAAAAATTTGTAAAGCCTTGTATTGTTTGGTTTTGTAGTTAGAAGTTCGCTCAGGACTGGAACCTTGTTCTCGTAGGGTAGCGGATCCTTATTTTCGTCGTCGTGAAGGGCAAAGTCATACCTAAATGCATCAATAACCAGCAATACCACCCTTGCTTTTTGGATTAAGCATGTTGGTTCATTGTCTATGTATTCTTGAGTATATGGGACACATGTGGCATTTTTTTCTATTACTTTCTTCGAAAGAAGAAAGCCTCTGTGGAATTGCAGATTATTAAATATTATAACCAGAGAAAACCACACCAAAAGGAGTACGTAAGGTAGTGTTTTTGACATTTTTCCTTAACGATAAATCTTCACCTATGCTCGTCTTAACAGGTTTAATACAAAATTCCGGAAATATTACATGGGACGTAAATTGTCTTCTCGCAATGTTGGTTTGACACACATCTGAAGTGATCTGAAGATCTAAAGCAATCTGAAGGTTATGTTTAAATTACAACAAAAAATTCATTGCAGGGGCCTGTTTTATGATAACTGGTTAGAGTTAGTAGTGCCCTCTATGACACAAATTGGGTTGTACTGTTGCACTTGCAGTATGATAGGGAACAGTCTTACAGTTTCCTAGGTGTCTCGTTCCAAAGGGATTTTAAAACGGAAATAAACAACAAAAATGTCGGTTATTATCATAGACATCTTATTACTAGAATGCTATACGGATAGGATGCGCAGAAAATTTTTGCCCACAATTGAACACTCAATACCACTCAGTTGGTGAGGAGGAAGGCATGCGTACAAAGTATTACCAGTGAACAACGTGAAAGGAAAGTGGGTATCTATTACTGACTGTTTCCTATTTTCTTGACACAACATAACCTATGAATGTAACAACCAAACGTAACCCCGTTAGGATTGCTTGTCAAATAAGACATTTTATCTAAGACTCGTATAGAGCGGGTCACATATACTGTTGTCTACTTTTTTTTACTTTTCAGAACAGGAAAAGATCATAAAGATTAAATGTTATTTAACTGTAACTTAGAAAAAGACAAAACTGTTATTAATCAAATGTCAGGTTAACATAGTTTATTTTTTTAACAAACAAAATCCACTTGGTAGTCATATAATTTGAATTACAATATGTGTAGTTAAAGAAACCTGTACTAATAAAACCCTTACTAATAAATATTTGATAAGTAGTCTAGAATAATAAACATTGAAAGTGCCGCCAATGCTTTCACGTAGCGCGGATGCTTCACACCTCACCTGCGCGATGTCGTAAAGTGGGCACTTTTGTTATATGGTACTGACATTCTAGGAATATGATTTCTGTGGTTATTATCTTTATTTGAAAGCTTAAACTATTTGGATAGTGTTAAAAATGTTCTGCTAACAATAGAATTGCAGTTGAAGGAAGTTTTCGAATTTTGAAATTTTGAAAAGTTTGTGCGAGAATCCCGCTCTGGTGGTAGAAATTTGAATTAAAACAGTCGGGATAAGTAGCACCATCTACACAGAATTAAGTTTGATTTCAGAATTTCTCCACTTTCCACGAAAGTAGTTTTGTCTAATGATAATAATAATTGCTAAGGAAAATGTTGACATATAATAATAGTAAAATATCATGTACAAATAACTAAAAACAAAAAAAAATAGTAGTTTCGCCAAACGGGGAGCGAGAGCCACTACAACCGAAGATATAGAGGACCTATTTTTCAACGACCCCGTAAAAGAATAATAAAGAAAAATAATAAAAAAAAATCAACACAAAAAACACGTGTTTCCTATAACAACGACAAAATAGTATGATGGAGAATGGCATACTTTACATTTGAAAAAACCTTCTCAACAATTGAAAAAGACGGCGCTTTTAAAATGCGCCTTTAAAAGGACCGCATGCTTTCTCCGTTCAGATGATGAAAGTTTTGTCTGAAGCTTTTTTTGATAAAATTGATGGTTTATGAGTTATTATATCATCTGCATTTAAATGCATCACCCGGTGTATTAGTGTGTATGTCTGTGAAGACATTCGCTTTAGGGATTCAACCAGTTTTGACCAAACTGGTACCCGCTGGTACCAGCTAATCCTCCAGTGACTTTACACGTATGCCAATTTCCAATTTTCATATTAGTATGATGAACCTTTACAGCTGTCTGATGGGATCCAAAGCCTTGTCACTATGCTGACTTTAGATTGTGAATTATAGTGTCTCTGGCTTAACGAAATTGAAGAATTGTAGGTTTCGAGGCTTGAATATGTGAATGAGGCAGTCAGAATGTTGAGTGGAGGACATCCAAGATAGTTTTGCGATTATTTGCGTTTTGAATGCTTCTCTTCAACTGGTGGTAGTTGGCAGCTCGGTCTGAAGTAAGATATGTAAGTCTTTTTGGCATTTCGATTTTATATTAAATCCAGCTGATTGGAAAGTTGAATGCGTGATAAGTCGTAGAATGTTGAGTTTTGTTCATTTTTGTGCAATTGTTGAAAACTTGCGAGATAGAGTTTAGGTGCTTGTGTAGAGTGTTTTGTTGTGGAAGAGTAATGGTTTTATGTTATTGGGATTGATGAGGGTTTGGAAAATTATTGGTTGTAATTGTGTAGCATTCTTATGTGCTTGAATATTTTGTTGTTATGGCTGGTGGTTGGTTGTGTGATGCTGCGACGTTCTAGGTTGGGATAGCGATGGTTGTGACGGTACCTTTAATTCTGTTGCCTTTTTGTCCGGTTTGCTGGATTGGTTTTTCGCCCGGCGCCCGACCTCTTTTCCCCCAAGGATGCGGTTGGCCTCGTCCTCCAAGGATGGTTTGTTAGTATAGATGTTTCAAACTAAGAAGAGCACAGTTGTATATGCAACCAAATATACACAGGCAATTTATAAACCATACACTGGGTATGATTGGTTGCATATACAACTGTGCTCTTCTTAGTTTGAAACTACTCTACTTCAGTTGAGTAGATAGTGATTTTTTATTGATTTCTCTAGCTGAAATTACAGCTTATTGGTGTCGATAATAAGCACGTGTGAAAACAAATAATACTTGCGCACGATACACGAATACTTAATAAGTCAATGAAAGGTAATTTGCTTCCTATATCTATTGAGCAAAAAATTATGGGCGAATCAAGAAAACGAACAATTTGCAAATTTGCAAAAAATGCTACAAACGGTTTCAAAATCGCGACTATTATAAAAAAAATTTTAGATCAAAAACCAGTTTATATCACTAGCCTTTACTAAACTTTTTTCAAATAGAGAAATTTAAAAATATCTTGGGTGGCCGGCACCCAACTTTCCGACTGCGCATCTTTTGCACAATGAAGTGTCTAAACACTTTTGCAATTATTCAATTTTCTGATGCCATAGGCTATGCCCATGGCCATAGCCCATAGCCACTCTGGACCATATCTAACGTCAATTTCCATGAGCTAATGGGGGCCTTCAGCCATCGTTCAGCCAGGCTCTATGCTACCGTTGCGCTGCGTGCGCAAACCTGCTACCCTTGTCCACAACAATCAGTTGTCCATAACAAACAGTTGTTGTGGACAAGCAGTTTTACTTTACCCTCGCTGCTACCTAGCCTGGCTGAACGCCCCCAATGACATTTGTCATACTGACATTTTGCAAAAAGTAAAACAACAATCTGACAATTTGCAATACAACCGCAAAGGCTGTGGATTCTGTCAAACTGTTTCTAGAATCCCTTATAGTGCCTAAACCGTTCACCCCATTGATGTGCAAATTTGTATACATATTTAAAGTCACTGGTGGATGAGTTGGTATGAATTTGATATCAATCAGTTAAATTCCTTAGAAAATGTATGTAACATTTGTCACTTCGGGTGTCTGATTGTGGCCAAAAATAATCCAGTTCATCCCCTGGCAACTCAAACACATACAGATGCCAAATTTCAGTCCCATCCGCTGTACTGTATGGACGCTATCGTGTTCACAGACATACATATACATTTTCCAGAAATCATTGCAATCGGTTCAGGAGACCCCAAAATCTGTATTTCCACTAAAATCTCGATTTTTTTCGTTGATTACAATAGTTTCCTTCTAGGGTACTAGTGGGAAAGTAAAAACAGGCAAAAGTCGATTGTCAAATCTGACCGTACTTATTAATTCAGAAATATTTCAAAATAATATTTCTCGATATTATTAAAATTAAGAGTTATGCCTACGTAAAACATTTGTAATAATAAAATACATCTTCGTAGTAAATAAGTCATTTATTGCAATATTAACTTGTATTCTCTACATTGCAATTTCTATATAAAATCCAACATCATTTGGTATTGTTCACTATGGCTCTATAGAGTTGTTTGACTCGCATGTCGGTAATTTATAGGTCTGCAAAAGAATGTCATCAATATTATTTTAGCATAAATTTTGTGCAATTTGCTTACCTTTGACAGAGACAGTTCAGGTGTATAGTAATCAAAGACCTTAACTATTGGATCCGCAATATTCTCAACAACAACAGTTTGCTCGATGGTGAATGGTGTACAAATTTGTTGACTTGTCAACTTGTCAAAATATAAGACAACACGATTTTCGATCAACTCAAATTTCTTTACCTCTGAAATGAATCAAAAGTTAGAATCTCAAGTGTATATAGATTTAATACAACATCGACCGGATAAATGTTATGTTATAATCTTGGTTGTTTTCTTACCAGGAGCACTTCCTCTTAGAGCAAATAGTGAAGCTTCATCAGGGATGTATCCCGAAGGCATTGTGATCTCTAAAAGAGCCATATTGGTTCCTTCTTTAGAATCATAAGAAACACATGGTTTCACTTGAAGTATGTTACATTGGTTTGTTTTCGATGAAGACTTTGTCTCAACAGTCAATTTTAGTGATTCAACATTTGGTTTCCTGTTAACATTAAATTTAACAGCAGCCTAAGAAATAGATACAATTATTTTTGTTTCGTGATGTGTAATTTAAGTCATATCGTACCTGTCCCAGGACACAACCATCCCCATTGACTTTCACATTGATTAATTCTGGGTAATTTACTAAAGGAATTTCATTCTTGCTGTTACGATCTCGTTTAGTAATTTTAACATCGTGCTTTCCGTTTTGTTTCGTTGAAATTTCTAATTCAACATTCGGTTCTTTTTTGTTTATCACATTTGCGTATCTGGATATGCCATCGAGCGCAACAACTGTATCCTGAAATGACAAATTATGCATTATGACCACTCTTTTGATTTATAAATTATTTACTCACTTGCGTGGAAATATATCCTCCATTAGGGTTCATTTTTGTTTGAAGCCATCTCACTAAAGAACTAGCAGATCCAATGTTTGATGGTGTGTTACTCTGCAGCAAGGCCAAAACGGCATATCCAGCTACTTCGACATCATTCGACAAAGAATACCAATGGCCTTAACAAAGAGAAGTAATTTTTAGGAAATGGTTTTTAGGAAATGAGTTTTTAGCTTTTGCGTGCATCTATTAGTCGAGAATCATGTTTTTTTTTACACTTACTTGAAGGTTGTTTCCAATATCTGACGTCTCCTTCGGTCTCAGCTGCCTCCAAAAGTGTGTGCAGTGTTTCAGCTGCTTTGTCACTTTCGCCCATAAGTCCAAGAGCGTAAGAACTGATAGCCAAGGTGTAGTTATTAGGAGTATCAGATCTGAATATACACTCTTTCGCTTTAGCTAAAAGATTTTCCGAAACTTTAATCTTTGTTTCCAGAAGACTAATTACTACATAAGAAGTTAGAGATGTAGTTTGATTGTCTTTATCTCCATCATCACCCTAAAACAAAACATTATAAGCAATCGTCAGAGCAATGGCCACTTACATACCATTTTATGGAAGACATGAGACACAGGAGCAAAGCAACCATTTTCCATTTGATGCTCCACGATAAACCCAACCGCCCTGTCAATCACATCTTGGTCTATATCCATGTATTCTTGCACTTGCCTCAAGGTTCTAACGACAAAAGCTGTTAGGAACATGGAACCATTTTTGTCGTGGTTACCAAAAGCAGAGAAAGAACCATCTGGATGCTTATAACCAAGAATCTTCTGATAACCAGTTTCCATGTTCTTCACAGCTCGTTTTGAGATCTCCTCAGTTAGCAAGTTATTTGATTTTAGGTAACGTAACACGTATAAATTTGGTGTTAATCCGGCCATAATTTGCTCACCACAACCTGATGGCACCCTTAATAAATCCTCCATATTCTAAAATGTTTTAATGATCTCAAACGTTTTCTAATTATTTGGTTAGAATAATACCTCTATAACTGGTCCCAGAATATCAGAATTGATGGTCACGTGCCCTTCTACTGTGTCCTCAACCACATCATCTGGTAAATTTATCTCCCATGAAGCATGATCAGATCCCAAAGAATCATTTGCGCACAACAACGCGCTTTTGACGATTTGGCTGGGGTAACCTTCCGGTACAACTTTGGTAGCCTTATATACTAAGTCCCTCTTCACCACAATCTTCTGTTCTCCACATTTTTCACTTCCAGACGGATCTAACTCTGCAGTTACGCTAACATTCAATGAACCAATTTTTGTCGCTCTGATCCTGTAGATGTGAGTGACACTATCCCCGGCTTCAACACACATACTGGCAGTCTTCTTGTCATTTCCATCGATCATTTCCATACCATCATTATCGCCCAAGGTCAACTTTACCTAAGAAAACACGTCATCAATTGGAATGTTACAAATAGATAGACTTACTGGAATGCTATGGTTTTGATAATTGAAGATGGCTACTGGAAGATGAAGGATTTCTGTCTTTCTCTTTATGGAATGAGGCATTAGGACATCTATGAAGAATGGTTTGAAAACGTTCAACTCCAGAGGTGAACTTATTCCAACACCTCTCTCATCGGAAACGCACAACACATTTGTTATCCAATTGGTGATACTGTCTGGGATGTTCCTTTCGAATAGTATAGAGTTCTGGTCTTCACTGAAATGATAAATTTTGAATTGAATTCTATGATTCGTGGAACAATTTATTTCAATGGTATGCATATGCATATGAGAATAAATACGAATACGAACATCTACATACCCAGTATATACAAGATCCCATAACCAAGTTTCTGGGAAGAATGTACGAGCTACAGTCTGCTGGCCACCACCAGCACCACCACCTGGAGGTCCAGCAGCAAGGCTATTAACTGCTGTTGTCTGCACGGACATGTCTTTATCAAATGCAGCTTCTGGAACGGCCGTTCCTGAAATTCTTTCTTCAGATACTTTGTTTAGAACTGCATAACGGTGTACATTACCGGCAACTGGGTGAGAACCGCCCCGTAGGGCCCATATTGGAGAAAATTGAATTGCTGCAAGAAAATATAGAAATATCACCATTTTTGTTTCTACTATCAATATTTGAAAAGTAAGAGGTAATGTTTTTAAAATTGTTAAACTATGTTTATGCATTTTATATCTATTGCTGCCAATTTGAAGCTTGATTTTCAATGAATGAATGAATGAAGTGAATATATTTTTTTCTCCATGTGCAACACTTGAATCATAATTAATGATTAATTAATCGTAAGTCCATACTGCACATATGATTGGATGAAGGTGTAGAGAAAACAAAAAACTTTTGGCATTATATTATTAGTTCTTTGGACCGGTTTCGCCCCAAATTAATTAATTACTGTACTGAGTCACTGACACATCTGGTCCAATACAAATTCGGCATCAGCCAATTTCAGAATATGCTCTGTAAACAAACCTAATATTTTTCTTCTAAGGTCTCCTTAGTCGGAAAGTAAAAACAAAAAAATACATCTCTTCATCAGCATGTCTGATTATTTAAGATAAAATAAACAATATACATACGCCTGCAGGGTTTGGTGATCATTGTTTCACTCGATATCACTCCAACGCTTGCTCCGTCAAAGATATTATGGGCGTCGATACCTTCAGCAGGTGACCAGTGAAATCCGTGGGTTGAGTTATGCTTTGCCTCTATAAATACAAAAGATCATCATATTTGTTCTAAATTTTACAAAGGAAAAACGTGGATTAACATAATATCAACACTCGCAGGAAGTAGAAAGCAGTGCAGGGAAAAATAAACATTTTGCGTTTTCACCCTAAAATAATTTGTACAAATTTGCTTGCAAGTTTCTTGGTGTGCTTGTGAGTTTTCACCCAGTAAATATCAAAATATCATGCGATATTGATTCTACAAACAGATTTGCACAAACTAATTGTAAGTGAAAATGTACCAAAATTCAGTGATTAATTTAGTTATAGTACACATGCTAATATAGCCCTCCCAAATGAATAATAATGATGCGATTATAACAATAATGATGCTGCGATTATAGGATTAATCAACCGAAGAATAAGAACGATAGTCATATTTTTAACATAATTATTTTAATAGTTTAAGCGTTTAGATAGTGGGTGGACCCTAAATAAACTCGCATAATAAGATACCAAACAAGCAAAATAGTTATACAGTACAACTTCGATAGATCGGACACTCTCTAGTACGGACACTCCAGTAATCCGAACGCTCTTGTCAACCGGACATTTTAGAAATTTTACCTCCCTAGTTCGGACACAAAATATAATTTGCAGTTAAAACCAGGTAGAAAATACCAAAGTATTGTTTAACATTAATGTCTTACTGTGAAGCAACCGGATCACATAAATTACCACTTAATATTAGCAATAGCGGCAAATCTAGATGCTTTTAAATGCAGAATGAGCTCAATACCAGTTGTGTACAGGGCGTCTGATAAAGGACGGATGAGTAGAACATTGCTTACTGAATGTTTCGAAAAATATTTTAAGCCTGAGGTTAAGACATTTTTAACAGGGGTTAACAGGCCCCAAAAAGCTCTAATGTCGATGCTGCCAACGCGTTTTCTTTGGGCATCAGGTGGTCTGCAGAAAACAATTTTCCCATGGAAATCCTGCTTCTCAAAAGGCCAAGAGAAAAATTTACTGATGTAGCTGTATCCAAAAGAATATAAACAAAGATTGATATATTTTTTAAAAATAACTGAAATCTTTTGCTTATTTTATCCATTTATGTTCAGAATTTAGTTTTTAATTTTATGTTTTGGTTATATGTGACCTCGGATGCGAAAAGGGACCTATCGTGCGAAAATAACGTGCAGCATAACGGTACATAAAAGTCGGAAGAGACCTTACGTGCGAAAATATTGTGCAAGATAACGTTACGACAGGTCCCTTTTTGCGTCCGGGCTCACATATATTCAAATATTCCCAGTTGTTTTCATCTTCATCATAAAAAATGACCCTTTCCAACAAAAGAAAAAAACCTCCAGTGATCCGGATACCTCAATAGTCCGGACATGGTCAGGAACGATATATGTCCGGATTAGCGAAGTTATACTGTATATGATGATGATGAAGACGACACGCTGATGGCACGTTTTTAAGCGACATTTGTAGTCACTTCTTTGTCATAATTTTGAGATTTCAAACCGGGGCAAGGAGGTATATTTATTGCAAATTTAAAAACGAATATGAGGAGTCTAATGAAATAAAAACAATTTAAGACAGTACACTAAAACTGTCAAGTAATTTAACGGAAGGACCTGCCTGCATGTAGTGGATTTTAAAAGTTATCTTGGTTGCAATCTTATTGAAACAGTTGACTACAGTATGTATAATTAGTAATTAACGAATTGCTTGTGTATTCAATAACCGGGCGAAATTATGGAACAGGTACATACCTTCCTCCAAGTGATTATCTGGTAAGACGCAGTCAGACTGCGGACCTGTGTGGTAGTAGTAAGGGTGACGGTACCATTCAGTCGGCCCTATAATTTTCTCAGGTGTTAATGCATCGGAACCAGAAGTAAATGTTGTAGCTTTATCCACAGCTGAAATGGCACACATTGAGCTTTTTCCAGTGATGATCTTTAGAGATGCGGGTTGTCCAGGTTCCAAGGTATCTTTCTCCCAATTTGTGTCAACCTGCACAACATCTTATCCATTATAAACAGTAATAACCATAACAATTTCTCCCTTTTGCGGGAGCAACCGATTATGCCTTCTCGGACTAACCAAGGGCTACAGCAACAGTTTACTTTAACTTTAAACCTAATAGACAGTGGTATCTCACTTACTTTATTTGGTAGACACTTCTTAACATCAATGTTGACATCATCTGCGATGAGCTCACCACTCAGGGCGGTATATACTAGCAATCTAACGTTTGTATACACCTTATCCAAATCAAAATCAAGCTGAAATGCATCATATGAAGTTTCGGGGTTGATAAACCTGTGATCCCCTAATACGACATTACGATGAAGTTCGGCGTTGAATGTTTTCTTCTTTGGAGATATTTGGATTTCCCCGGTTTTTACGACATCGTATCTTGATATAATCTAAAAGATTTTTTGATTGCAAAGGATGTAGAGTTAAATGATTTAAGGTAAATACCAAGTAGTAGAATGTCAGTTTATCTTCTTTGATATTATTTAAGGTATATTTAACTTTTGCTGATATTTTATCGCCACATATTGCTTCTCTTTCTAATGGTTCGATGAATAAGCTATTGTTGCTCAGAGAATGAGAGCCTTGAAGGTACAATGTAGGGCTGTATCGTTCTGTAGTATTGTCCAGTTTTGCCTTCGAAAAATAAAAGTATTGTAAATAAAAATCAAAACATTTGGATAAGAGCTTACCTCAACTATTATGCTTCCATTATCAATTCTTCTCAGAGGTGGTATCGTGAAGTGCACCTTTTCATCATCTGTTATAGGGATTTCTTTACAAGCGATTTGTTCAGGATTTTCGGAATGATTTTGGTACTTATAACAAATATTTATATGACTTCCAGATAATGATAATTTTCTACCGACAATCTTTACTACCCCTTCATACGGTAATCCAGTTTTCAATTTAGTATTCTTATAGTCAAATTGCATATTAAACGGCTGTTTATCAACGTACATATATCCATTCTCAGTTTGAACTTCGTCGGTACCTTGCTCAGTGACCGAGCCGCTCAATTCAACATTATAATACAGACTCTTATTCAGATTCAAGTTGTCAAGAGGCACCGTCAAATGAACACAACCGTTTTTCAACTAAAACGCAAAAAACTAAGTTATCTCAAAAATAAAAATACATTTTTTTAAACCTTTTCTGATTTGGTTATAGGTGCTGGTTCCATTGCTCCATACGACCTGACCTGAACTTTTATAACTCCCACTCCTTTGACGTTTCTACCATAAGAGTACTTTGCGCATAAATCCACTTCGAATTTTTTGTCATCTATGTAGAAACTCTGCGGGTGCTTGAGCGTTGTCTTAAAACGTGGTAGTACGTATTGTTTTACTTGAAAGTAAGCTGCAGCTCTGTAGTTATCAGTTTGCAAGTTCCAGCCGCCCTAAAAAGGCGAAAAAATTCTTAACAATTTTTATTAATTTACAATTTTAAGCATATAGGATGAAGTTTAGAATATGCGACTATGAGAGAAAGGTTGCAGTTGGGCCGAGCAACTTTTTGTAGCGCGACAGTCGTGACGCCAGAAAGAGAGACAGTGAAGAGGCCACACAAAACATACTTTGTCGCAACGTCATGTAGCATAAAGAATCCCCACTATTCCTTTGATAAAAAACTAAACACGGTCGGCTTCGTATGCTTGGCTAGGCGGCAAAGCCGCAGATCATGTAGAGATGATTTCAACTAAGAACGTCACTCCCCCACCAGTACACTTGCGCGGCGGGAAAATAACGACGTTGATAAATAGCTCCATATATCTACACGCTGAATGGAAAGTGGTCTACTGCGCAACTTGGCGGGAAGTCACGTGACGTGACGTTCTTAGTTGAAATCATCTCTACACATCAGTCGATCGGCAGTGCCGATCGGCTGATGTGTACATCCTCAGCCGATCGGCAGTGCCGAAATTGGGATTTCAGTGGAAATACGCGTTTTGGGGTCTCATAAACCGATTGCAATGATTTCTAGAAAATGTATGTGTGTGTGTGTATGTCTGTGAATAATAGCATCCAAACGGTACAACGGATCAGGCCGAAATTTTGCAATATATTTAAAATTGTCAGGGGGCGAACTGGATTGTTCTTGTCCACAATCTGATAACCGGAAGTGGCCAATTTTACATACATATTCTCAGGGATTTATCCGATTTTGACCAAACTGATACCAGCTCATCCTCCTTTGACTTTAAATAAGTATACAAATTTGCAGATCAGTGGGATGTACGGTTTAGGCGCTAAAAGGGTTTCTAGAAGCAGTTTGACGGAATCCACAGCCTTCGTCGCTGTATTGCAAATTGTCAGATTTTGACAAACGTCAATGCCACTGACATGACATGACATTAAATGTCAGGATGACAAATTTAATTCTGTCATAGAAACTGACGTTATATAGCGTCCAGCGATGGCTCTGGCCTTACTAAATTGAATACAGTACAACTTCGATAGATCGGACACTCTCTAGTACGGACACTCCAGTAATCCGAACGCTCTTGTCAACCGGACATTTTGGAAATTTTACCTCCCTAGTTCGGACACAAAATATAATTTGCAGTTAAAACTAGGTAGAAAATACCAAAGTATTGTTTAACATTAATGTCTTACTGTAAAGCAACCGGATCACATAAATTGCCTCTTAATATTAGCAATAGCGGCAAATCTAGAAGCTTTTAAATGCAGAATGAGCTCAATACCAGTTGTGTACAAGGCGTCTGATAAAGGACGGATGAGTAGAACATTGCTTACTGAATGTTTCGAAAAATATTTTAAGCCTGAGGTTAAGACATTTTTAACAGGGGTTAACAGGCCCCAAAAAGCTCTAATGTCGATGCTGCCAACGCGTTTTCTTTGGGCATCAGGTGGTCTGCAGAAAACAATTTTCCCATGGAAATCCTGCTTCTCAAAAGGCCCAGAGAAAAATTTACTAATGTAGCTGTATCCAAAGGAATATAAACAAAGATTGATATATTTTTAAAAAATAACTGAAATCTTTTGCTTATTTTATCCATTTATGTTCAGAATTTAGTTTTTAATTTTATGTTTTGGTTATATGTGACCTCGGATGCGAAAAGGGACCTATCGTGCGAAAATAACGTGCAGCATAACGGTACATAAAAGTCGGAAGAGACCTTACGTGCGAAAATATTGTGCAAGATAACGTTACGACAGGTCCCTTTTTGCGTCCGGGCTCACATATATTCAAATATTCCCAGTTGTTTTCATCTTCATCATAAAAAATGACCCTTTCCAACAAAAGAAAAAAACCTCCAGTGATCCGGATACCTCAATAGTCCGGACATCGGTCAGGAACGATATATGTCCGGATTAGCGAAGTTATACTGTAATTGCAAAAGTGACCCTCATTGTGCCAACGATGTAGTCGGAAAGTTGGGTGAGAGCCACCCCAGATATTTTACTGAAGAAGACCAGAGATTTATTGTCTTTTCAAGTGTTGCTATTTTTTGTATGTCAAATATAGTTATTTTTTTCCTGTAAGAATACGTTTAGTTCATGCACTATGTGAACATGTTTACAAGATATGCAAGATATGTTAGCTATCATGGCCTAATTTTTATCTTATCATAGTGGTATAATAAATTATTAATTAATATTAACTGAATTGGTTTTGTATTTTTTGATAGTATTTTTCTTCCTACCTACTATCTTGTTCTTGGACACATTTTCTGTTTTGGAGCAAACTTTTATTGTTCTAAAGGTTGTTATGCAGATGAAGTCACAATACTGTCATTATTGAAGTAATTATTTTTCTGCTTTTTGCATCAACAATAAGACGTCACTGTGGGAAACACTACTCTTCGCGGAACCCGAAGTTCCACGGAGCACAGTTTGGGAATCCCTGTCGCACACATATCGTTTGATATTTGTTGATAAGTGGGGCAAAGTTCGATAACCAATTTTTAGCACAGGCTCAAATAAAAAATGAACCTAAACGAAAGTTTTTTTCTGCCATCGGCGACATTGATGGACAATTGGACATGTTTGCGTAATTGAAGAACATCGCTTCGAATACAAAAGCATGCTTTGTGTGGATTACTGAATTCAAAACATTACGCAATTGGAAAGTACAGATGCCTCAGCCGCGTATTATGGCACGATTTTAGATTATTCATTTGAACTTGACCTTAGTCTACACACAGTAAACATTTTCCTGAGATATACATAATAGTATGTTTGTGTGTCTTGCTCGGCCAACATTATTCATAAATTAGCTTATACATATTCATGTTATTACCGACTACCTAATTCTGTTCTCTTGATATATGTATTTTGAAAGAAAAAACTCACCTCCTCGGCATTTTCGGGAAGTTCAAATTCAAATTGAATCAGTCCTCGCGTTGATGTGACATTCTGCCATGTCTTGACTTTGTTGTAAGACGGATTCCTCAGCACCAAGTTGTCAACCTAGTAAATCAAATATTTATCATTATATAATAATACATGTTTTATATTATTTGATGAGCATATAACGATGAAAAATCTATGGTTGTTTGCCTTCTCCGACAGTGACAAGCATATGCAATGTATGTATTATTTGTTCTATGTTAAGTCTATACTTGGAAACAGCATTACCATGAATTTTAAGTCGGGCTTCAAATCATGCTGCAATCCTAACATCCTAACTTTAACAGTGTCTCCAGGCTTATACATATTTCTATCCGTCTCCATAAACTGCAGGGCGTTCGCCTTATAAATAGAGACATTATTAGGGCCAATTTTTGTAGTAGTCTTTCCATTCAAAGTCAGTTCAATTGTCAAACCAGTAATTTTGGTTTGTTCCTCATTGTGTGTTGGAACCCGTATGTCGAAACACTCATGTTCTGAAATAAAATTGTCTACAATATTACTTAAATATTTGTGTAATGGGTCGGAAACCCATTATTTATTTATTAAGATATGATCAAATTAAGCGAGATATTTGTAAGAACATTCGGGAATGTCAAAGGTTTTTGCTAGGGTTGAACATCTGGTTTAGGATTTGACCGCGTGTTATAAGTTTAAAATTGAAGAGTTGTCATTGGCTAAGAAGAAATGCTTCCGGCTTCCTTTGGGGTCGAGGGATGCAAACGAACTCGTCTCGCTCTTCTCATTTCAACCACCATCATGTAAAATACACGTTTTTGTGGAGCGTTCTTAGGCGCTTAAGTTTATCCCTGGTAAGTTTTTTCAACTCGTCTCGCATTTCATTGTAAATTAAATTATTCATATTTCTGCTAAAAGTGTGTCTGTCTAAATCAACTCCTATGTTTAATTTAAACGTCAATATGTTCAAAGCTTCATTCATTTTTCTATGTAACCTATCAAACGGGATTGTTGATTATTATTGTTAATAGATGTTATTGTTTTGATAAGTGTTTCGTTTCATTTGAGTAGTCTTGCTTTATCAGCCCTTATTAAATGTTAAATACTTAAACGCGTCAGTTAGTAGTCAGAAAATGTGTTCACAAGGTTCAAGAAAAAGAACCCAGTTAGTTTTGCCTTCGAATAAATTGGAAGAGATTTGATGAATTAGAATTTTGACCAGTAATTAAAGACCTAAAACCGCGCTTGGCCAAAATGCTACCATGTTGGGGAGTCGTGGTGGTTCCCGCCATTTTGACTTCCTACATTTGTTGCATAAAGGTACATATATTTATTCGCAAAAATATAGATTTAATAGCTTGTTATCCTCCCGTGTCCATTCACAAAACTCATGTATTGGACGTTTAAGATTACTGGTATGTGTAATAATTATGTCTACAACTCATTTGTTTTGTGTATACCGGTTACACATTGTTTTGTGGTCTAAATTCCCACACTGTCTGGAACAATTAAGCATCTTAGTCTCGTTTTTGCCTATTAAGTTTTAATGCTAAATTAATTAGGAATGTAATGGTTTTTGTTTCATTTCGATATGTTAATTGTCGTAGAAGATAAACGACCGGTTGTAGAAAGACCCACTAACTTTTTTTTAAAACGGTTTTTAAATTTAATCATCAAAATCCACTAAATATTACAAAAGTTATTAGAGGTCAAAATTTGTGAAATAATTTGGTGGATGAATTTTGGCGCTGCTTATAATTTTGTTAACTAAATTATATACATATACAGTGTGTAAAAGGTTTGAGTGCACACATTTTAAGGGTTCTGGCTAGCTGATAACAAAGTTTTTATAACAAATTATTCTATTCTTCTTAATAACTGAAATATCGAAGGTCAAAGTTAAAGTCAATATTGTTCGAGTACCGTACGTCGTTAATGACTATAGCGTTTAAAACTGACTGAAAATGATTTTAGAACAGTTAGTGATATCCAGCATACCTTTGAACCAATCTAATACACAGAGGAACCTCTATTCTTGGATATCAAGAAAAATTGTTCTTGCGTATATAGTGTAGCACGAAGAGGATATTTTTGTAATCCAAATAATATTTTATTGTAATAAGAATTTCAGTATATGTTATAGTTATTTCAACGGCTAGTTATTCTTCCGATTTAAGAATTTAGTATGTTTATGTTGAGTATATTTTGCGTTGACGAAGAAAAGAAGAAGAGTAAGACGTTCGTTTTACAACAATAGCAATATTTTGTTGGGGAAAAATATACATTCTTCAATGAACAAACAGTTTCTTGACCCAAAAGTATACGTATGTATTGCTTAAAACAGACATAATTCCGTTCAAGCAGTTCCTTCATACTTAAAACAAGAAAATGTAAAATACTTGGAACATCAAGAAAATCATATTCTTTTGAATTCTTCTCTGAGAATTTTGTACATATTTTACTTGAACCAACCAAATGATCTTTCAGCGGATATAGAAACAAGAAGTGATATTCTTCACTCAAAGATATTCGTGTTGTATCGAATAAGTCTTTCCCTCTGTCTACTCTAGGTACTAGTAGAAAGAAAACACGCATATTCCATAAAAAAACTATAAAATCATGTTATGTTATTGTTTTTTATTAATGTTGTTCATTACATAATTTTTGTTTTGTTTTGTTTTGCGTTGTAACTTTTAAAGAAACTTCAGCTCTTTTAAATCACACGAAGTTGACCAATGATGTCCGTAATATTGTCGGTATCAGTACACATATAGCTATTATCCCTCAATGTTGGTGTACTCAAACCTGTTACACCCTGTATAATGTTCTTGATTTTACAAAATACATCATATTGTTCTGTTAAATAAATTATATCATTATAATCTATCTCTCTAATATGATATTATTATATGCCATTTGCAATGTGCAAAATGTACTTTTTACATTTTATTTTATGGTTTACTATACCGGATGAAAAATTGTTAATAAATATGCAGCAAGATTTTTTGTATATGTCTATTACAACGAACGCTTAATCCAGTGGTGTACTCAGACTAATTGTGAAAACCCCGTAATAGATTTCTTTAATTTTTATCCCGAAAAACTGATACGTAAGTTTTTCGGCTATAGTTTTTGTGATAAAAACTAGTCATACTTTGTCCTAAGATACAGCTTTTAAGTTATAGTTCATTCATAATCTCTGTAGACAGGTTTAAATGTAACTTTATTTAACTTTTGAATGTTCTGTGTTTGTATTTTTATCAGAACCATTTATATTTTTTATTATGAGCACAATATCCAGTTTTAATCTCACATTCTTTTAAAATCTAGAAAGTTAAAGAAACGACAACTGAAGATTTCGCAACTTCATGCATACGTGACAAGATCAGGTTTATATACATATTTTGTTTATTTACGATTTAGTCTTATGTAACGCAAAATATTTTTACTAACCTTTGGTAACTTGAAAGACGTTATCGCATTTCTCTTGGTTATCATCCTCACATGTAAAATTCGTGAATTTTACTGTAAATTGCACTGGAAACGTAACCTTTTTAAGGGTTAAACAACCCTTGGCTGTAGTCCCAGATAACATAGACCTCGGATACGTGAATATGTATTCAATTTCATCTTTTTCCTCGCTGAAAATACAAAAAATAAGATAAGAAGTTATTTATTTAAATTCAAATTACCTCAAATCTGGTTCCGCGAAGACCAAACCACTTATCACTAACAACTTAATGATAATTATAGTCTTCATGTTGCCGCTAACAGTGAAGAACTGAGCTTGGCATTGGACACAGAACGCTATTTATGGTTTTTTAATTGCTCTTGTGGAGTACAACTCCAGGACCGGATTCGGAGAAAACAGCTTTAAAACCATATTTTTACGTCCTTGGTTTACATGTGTTTATGTGTACTATACAGGTTGTCCCAATAGTGTGTCCGAAGACTAAAGCATTATAAATATTTTTTCAAAAAAGTAGAAAAGCGACATCCTATACCACATCTTACTGTAGTTACTGTGGCAACTACTGAATGCGAGCGGTATTCTGATTACTCTTCATTTTGGAATAAGTCTGTAAAATAATCTAATGAGTTTACCATAATCTTTTGTTGTGGTTTTCGACTAAACTATGTTTGGATTATATAATCAATGACCCATGATTATAATCCAAGCATAATAAAATATTAATTAATGATTAATTCACGGTCGCAATAATTATCTAAATTGAAAGTATCTACACTTTACTGAAACTAAAATACTATATACTACACCAAAATTGTGTGTGTTTGGATTTTGTTAATGTTTTACCTCTTAATACAAGAATTACTGTACATAAAGTGCTAATTAGTCCAATTTTTTGAGGACTCGATGTACATGGGTCAGTTATGTACATGGTTATTTTACAAGGAATTTTAATAATTTATATAAATTGTTCCTAAACTCAACGTCAAGCGGATGCCAGGAGAGAGGGTGGTTTATGTACGTTCTGGCAAAAATATTTAAAAAACTTCACTTAGTTGAGTGATAATTGGCATTTTTTCAAAAAAGTAGAAAATCAACATGCTTTACCACATGTTTTTGCTAATATGATCTTAAATAACCGTACCATTAAGTGCATTCGCAAATCGATCCAAAAAAATGTGACATTGATAAAAATAAGGTACTTTGTTTGAGTTGTGGTTTGAAACAATTTTGTTACTTAACTTTGACTCTTTATTACAGAAAAAATATATGTAGTACCCCGGCAAGTTATTTAAAAAAAGGACAATTTAGTTAGGATTTCAAAAAGGTACAACACTTGCTACTCTTCTGGCCAAAAAAAATTGAGAATTTTTAATTGAAATTATTGCAAGAAACTCAACCTAGCCTAGTTAATCAATTGAGGAAATAAATTGAAAAATAAATCGAAAAGTATAAGAGTAAAAAAGGTGCCTTTATTTTACAAATTTAGATCCTCGAATTGTTTGCCTTCAGCACGAATACAGGCTGTCGGCATCGTCTGCACCTTTTTAAAAATGATTGTTTGATAAAACGTGCGTTCTTGTTGCATTGATCGAGTTGCATTGATCTCTTCTGCTGCTTGGGTGGCGCAGCACGGCGATATTTTCAATAGTGTTGCATCCCTTTCTGCAGCCCTAGTAAAAAAAAAAAATCAATTGGGTTTTAAGTCCGGAGACCGGGCTGGCCACGAAATTGCACTTGGACGCCCAATCCACCTTCCAGAGTATTCTCTGTAAAAAAAAAACTACCTAAATTTTTCGAAATCAGTGGCCGACATTAATAACATGTAGTTCCAACAAGACGGCTGCCCAACGCATTATGCTGGTCATGGACATGTACGTGAATATTTGGACAGAGAAGTGAAAGGTGGATTGGGTGTCAGGGTGCAATTTTGTGGCCGGGCCGGTCTCCGGACCTAAACTGCGGAAATGCGTCATTCGCCTTAAAAAGCGAATGTAGATGGCGCTATTTACCCCGAATTGTTTAATTCAAATTTCTACCACCAGAGCGGAGACTCTTTCGTTCGTTGAGGCGGATAAGTATACCTTATTATGGCGCTCTTGGACTCTTTTGATTGTTTGGCCTAACCAGAACAAAGGTTCATGAGGTGTGACCGATTTTGTAGAATTTTTGTAACTTTCCCTAAGGCAAATTTGCGAGTGTTAATGGCGCTTACCGACCATTATTAGATAATTTTTAACAGTTTAGCAATTAGAATTTATGTGACAGTTTTTGTTTGCTATGAAATATTTGCAAATAAGTGTGCTTAATTAGGATTTCTCTTTTACAGGTAAAATTCGTCCTACTGCGGCCACCATTACAGCAAATTCTTCTCAGGAAATTCAGCATATAATATTGTATTTCCTAATTTCTGCAGACCACGGATACGCATACAATTACATATAATCAACGAGACCCTGATAATGCTAATTGGACTGGGTTGGATGACTCTACAATCGATTATTTGGTATTGTTAATAACCTGTTAGGTCAGAACATGTCTCCAAGTAATTAAAATTTAATTATAGCAAAGACGAAGATGCTTTTAACATTGTTTATATATGTATAAACAATGCTTTTAATTACCTTAATATAGATATAAACTTTGCAATTGGACCCAACCCAACACCTCACTCAAAGTTCATTTTCCCTGTAAATGTTTTGCTAAGAAGTATGGTAAATGCTTCCTGGCAAAGCTATGCAAAGGGCTATCAGGCCCTTTTGATTGGCTGTATAGGGCAGAAGAGAAATCCACACAACACATTATGAGGTGTGTTCGAAAATGTGATTTATTAGATTTTTGAGCCATTATGCATGTGGAATTTTTGCGACTTTTTTCAATATGAAGTTGTGCAAAGAACGTTAAATACACTAACAGCGCTTTCAGACCATTTTGATTGATGAACAGAAGCCAGAAAATTAAAATCCACAAGCTAGTTATCAAGATATGAGAAGAAATGGGATTTATCAGACGTTTTTTTTAGCACTTGAGGGTGGAATTTTTGAGATGGCCATATACTACTATTTACTACATTACTACAGTAATATTTCGATATATTTTTATTTTTTTTTTTGGATAGAAGTTGCTACAAGTTCGGCTGGGCAAAACTACCAAGAGTATACTTGAATACTTGACTTTCCATTAATGCAAGAATCGGTTTAGGCCTTCATTATAATGTTTCCAAAACTAATGGAGAATCAGGGCGTTATGCAGTTTCCAATAATGTACAGTAGTTTTAAACTAAGTAGAGCACAGTGACATATGCAACCAATTATACCCAGTTATGGTTTATAATTGACCCGCGTATATTTAGTTGCATACACAACTGTGCTCTCCTTGGTTTGAAACATCTATATCATTCACAAAAATCAGTTTAGAAAAAAGTTATGGAAAACTGTTATAGTTAACCAGTATGTAAACTCTACCGTTAGTACTCTACCGTCAACTCAACTAATGTACACAAATCGAGTACAGACGACAAACATTTAAACAAGAAAGAATAGGAAATACTCATAAAGCACAACAACAGTTGTTCCACCTCAAAATTGTGAGCCTTACACAACATTATATGTCAAGAAGGTATTGTAGTTTATCAGTCACAATGATCTACTCATTAAATATGTAAGCAAAAAACATTTCTTATAAAACTAATATTTTATTGAACAATACAGAACTGTCAGTATAGTATTATAATATATACATATTATACAGTTATATACAAAAGGAACAAATCTACAAATCTATGCGCGTACCATTAATATGTGGTGCAACATCAGCACTTGTCAATTTTGTGAATAATACAAACAAAAAACAGCGAACTGTATTAATTAAATATTTTACTACAAAACACGAACTCGAAAGTGTTGATCGATTAAGTACTTTTATTACCAAAAAATGAATACTTGTGTGTGAGACTAATATGTAATAGCCTATATCTAAATATATGTAGGGGAGTTATGTAAGCTGGCCCCGCAGGCTTCGCAAATTTTTTTATCTTTAGGGTTAACGAGTGTGCATTTCGAGCATTCCGACCCCCCAATTTCCATTTCGTGACTAACCGTTACCTTACTTTTTCCGCACATATCGCAGATGTTTGCTGCATTTGTGTTTAGGAATGTACAAACTGTACATTCCCATTTGTCAATTAGATTTTTAACAGCTTTCTTATCTTTTTTCTTGGGGTCTAATTTTTCAATCACATTAGCTTTAATTTTCGAGGTCAGAGTCTTGCTAGCTTTCGTAGTTGGACGTAAATCTTGAGCAGAGAGATTCTCATAGGAACTCGACAGTTCCGAAGGTTTAGGGTTACTATCCGGTTTCTTATCCATCAGTTTCAACTTTTCTAAAGCTTCGTTAATCTTTAGCGGACGATCTGGTGGTTGTTGCATCTCCCGTTTTTCGTTTTTTAATAAATCACCACGTTCCCCTAAATCTTTAGAATAACCTTGACTCTCTAAATTTTTATATACATACTCCCAATTTTCAAATCCCCCTTCTGATTTTTGACCGATTTTCTGTGCCTGTTCAGTCGCAACTGTATTTTTTGGCACTGGACCATCCGGTATGTCAAAACTTTGATTATTTCCTCCACCAATCTCTATTAATTGCCCTGTAGGAATATTATGATATCCCCCGTTACAATAAAAACTATTGTAAGGCTTATTAACATAAGCTGTCGTCATATTAGGCGGATAACTATAATGCGCAGGGATAATACCATAATTACCGTACCCATTAGAATAAACAAATGCTTGAGGAGGAGGAGGAGGTGGCATAGGGGGTAAACTGGGAACTATAGGGGGAAAGGAATGGTTTGCGACAGGGTATTGTGGAGAATTCATGTGGTGTTGTTGATGGTAGCGGTAGTTCTGATTTGAAGAGGCTGCCGCGTAATCCTCGGCGTTGCCATGGGAATATGATCTGTTGTGATGATGTTCGTGGTACTGGCGTTGTTGGATTTGGTATTTCAGAGCCTCAGCGGATTTTTGGGGTCCGCAGAGGTGTGACTCGCGGAATTGCACAACTTCTAGCCACGTGACTTTGAAGGATGCTGCGCAAACCTCTTCCCAGATTTCCTTGAGAATCTAGAAGGGAAAAGAAGAGAAAAAAATTACATTGTGTAATGTGAAAGTAAAAGCCTAAAAAGCAAAGCATAAATAATTTTGCGATGACTGAGCAATCCTTATAAAGTATATCTAGTATTCTTGTATAAAACATGAGAATCAGACAAAACCAATACATATAAACACATTATCTTTATGTAAATTCAAATTCACTATATAGAAATACATATAGATGTTTCAAACCAAGGAGAGCACAGTTGTGTATGCAACCAAATATACGCGGATCAGTTATAGACCATACACTGGGTATAATTGGTTGCATATGTCACTGTGCTCTGCTTAGTTTAAAATTACTCTAACACTAACCTGACATTCAACATATGCAACGAGAGAATCCTGTGAGACATTTGTAACACGATCAGGGCAAATGGGGCCTTCCAATACCATGATCCCGTTACCGGCATGCTTGTAACCCATCGCTTCAAACATAATCTCAGCCCCAACTAAATTTGCTTCAATCTGATGCTTGTAAAATCCTGAATACATCTACAATAAAAACAACGACCACTGATCACCACAATTTTATCCCGTTTAAAATTTTTGAGTAAAATATGAAAATTATAAAGCTTGACAAACCTTTATTTCTCGATATTCTGGTCTCCAGGGTTGTGAAATAAGATTCCCGGCATACATTCCTATCGCATTCCAACCTAAGGCAGCTTTATATCCACTGAAATCTTTCTTATTACTTGCTGAACGATGCAGAACTTCCGCAGTTTCTTTAAAACAGAATTTTTGCCCATGCGGAGCTATGCATAAAAATTCTTTAATACAATCTTCTAGTTTGTTGCGATGTTCAAGCTTTTTTGGGTTGTCATCCATCTCTAAATAACTGAGATGGAGTGCATTTATACGCGACCATAGCTCTGGGAGTCTCTCGTGCCCATAATAACCGTCCATGACCATAATTCTTGTCTTTTTGGTATTTTTCGATAAGTTAAAATTAACTTCTGTGATCCTAACCTACACAACCTACATTCTTAGTTGTAGACGACTATGTGTAGTGTGTTGTAGCCTAGTTTCCTCGTTTTTGTTTTATTTTTAGGACTTGGCACGCAAATTCGTCTTTTTAAGTTTATCTAAGTGTAGTATACCATACTGTTAAAAATTTACTGGTTAGGTGTTGTAGGCTGAAAAGAAATGAATCTAAATGTTATAACGAACCAAAATAACGATGATTAATCTCCTACAATCAGCAATGTTGAAAAAGTCCAGTAGAATTGCGTTGGGATACAATCGACTATGAAATAAAATCCTACATACATATTTGTTTTGATATATGCAACATATGCATCACCAACGTCAAGTTATAGTGCTGCAGGTACGCACTGAGCGGGAAATTCAACCATCTGTCAAGCAAAAATCGTAACTATGCAAAATTGACGGAGGCATTTCAAAATAAATTTGACACGGTTCGGTTTAAAATTCTCAATTAACTCGTACATTCCCACTAAATTTATAATAAGTTTCATAAATTATCAGTTTTATTCTTCAACCCAAACTCATCTAAAATGGGGGACATTCAGTTATCTGATATGAAAGCTACATACTTTCCACCATCATTGCAACCTGTTTTCATGGGGGCAAGCCCGCCGATAAAAAGCGGATACGGATCTTTGTATGGATCGGCAAATATCGACCATTTCCAGAATTATAGGAATGAGAACCTCTCCAAGTTTCAGGTAGGTATTTATGGGAGAATATTTCTAGAGTAACTAATTCGGATTTGTTTGATCCATATTTGATCAAAATGTGGCGTAATAATAGACATCTGCCCAACAAAACAATATGCTTTGAAAAATCTACAAGTGATTAGGAGTACGGTCTAACCATTTTAAAGACGACCAATTCTCCCATAAGAAAACCGGTTATTTACACGTGCAAGTAGGTCTCCTTTATAGTGGTTGAGCCATTGTTTACATTTATATAGTATATAGTGAATATACTATATAAATAATGGTTGAGCCATATATACATATTTTAGTACAGTTTTAGTGCGATTAATAATAATTATAATGACTTGTTGCGTATAAAATTACGCAGAAAAACAGCTACACTTTATTATTACAAATCACGAGAAAGGTATTAGTAGATACGGCGTTTTTGCTCATGGATTTCAGAGATCATATCATTGTCTGACATCGGGGTCAGGGATGAGAGTACAACAATAACTTTTAGCCCCTGACACACTCATGTACAATCGCTTGATGGTCAATATTTACTCGAAATAAATTCCATCGAAGCACAAAATGAAATTTGGCAACGCCATGTCTTGCGAGAAAATTTCTAGAATAATTGCGCCAGGATGTGCTGGTGTCTTGTGGTGGTTAGGAGAACTCAGGCTACTGCTGCGGGTTACCGATTCTGAACCCGTCAATAATGACGACAACATTTGTGACCTCGGATGCGCAAAGGTGCCCTATTGTGACTTTATCATGCACGCTATTTTCGACGTAAGCTCTCTTCCGATAGGTACCATTATGGCGCACATTATTTTCGCACGATAGGTCCCTTTTCGCATCTAAAGATCCCTCAATGCACGAAATCCACGGTTCTAACAATATTATGGTCATTGGGTGCATTCACCCAGGCTAACGATGTTAGTTAGCGCTATCGCGTTTATGATACCGCTTCAATTTAGCGAAAATGTTTGGTTGAACGGGTTCTAATCTTATCTATTATCTAGTGATATCAGCGCCTCACTAATGCCATGGTCACACTAAGCTGTTTTCTAGGCGTGCTATTTGCTAATGGCTGCTAACAGCATAGCGTGGCCACTCAGCAGCCCTGTTTTGCCAGCTGGCGAGATGGCGAGTGAGTTTAGCAGCAGACAGTCCGCCAGCGCTTGTTTAACTTTTACAGTAACCAGCATGAATGTTAACTCAGGAAATTATGTATTTCTGAAATGTGTTTTATAAATATATGCGGGGTAATATTCTCCCAATATATAAAGAATTTTTATTTTAAATAATACATTCAAATATTTCTTCAAAATTGAATAACCTGGATTATGCTTATTTGTGCATTTTATGCATACGATGCAAATATTATGTAATATTAAAAGTTGCCGTGACGTATTGAGCTTTATTTGAAGTAGAAATGCATATTTATACTAATAACTTTTGTAAAATACATATATCGGATTTTAATTATATCAATTGTATAATTACACTAGTCAACAAAATAATAAAAAAAATGTACATTAGATGCCACTATTTTTTTCTTAGATACCATAGCCCGCTAAACTCAAAAATCGCATTAAAAATTTTTTGAATGGATACGTTTTCGAGTTATGAATTTTTCTTTTTTTTGTTAATTTTTTTGGAGGTAGTTCGACTATTTGGAGCATATCTCAAGTTCGGAACATTAAATCTTGTCGTTCGGTACATCAAATTAAAGCCAATTGAATCACCAATAAATGTTATTAATATTGTTTTACAATCGCTTCAGTGGTTTCAGTGCAATTGACCATAATTTGATTTTTTTTAGTATAAATGAAAATCGAACATTGATTTAACCGCCAGGGAAAGGTAGAAATAGTAAAAATATGCTCAGTTTCTTATTTTTTACGTAGAGTTTGCCCTTTTACGAAGAGAACAAGGTATTTACGATGAAAAAATAGCGATCAATTATGACCAATGGGTACGAAACTACCAAAATTCGGCCTTTTCTCTATTTTGTATTTGTATTTGTGTGGAAGGGTGAGGGTATTTATCGTCGCCCAAAACACGTAGTGGCATATCTCACCAAAAAATGATATTCAGATATGTCAGTACGTGTTTCGATCGACGTTATATGTACCTGGCGCAGGTGCCTGCGCAGGTAGTCAAACAACTGTTGGTTGGGAGGGCGGTTTGGGGTAGCTGTGATTGGCTGTGGTGGTCGTAAAAGTGGTTTCCAGCTATGATATAAATGCCAACCGTCATCTCTATTGAGATTGGAGGGAAAGATTTCGATCGCTTCGCGGATTCTACCAGGATAATAACGTGATTCCCGGGAGATGATTTTTGTTTGGTCGAGAAGATTTGTTGTGTCTGTGCTCAGCAAGCGCTGAATTGGTGATTTGGCGCAGCCTTGTACAACGTTCATGTAATGAAACCCCAACGCTGACAGAGCGCTTTATCTCATCAATGTAGACACTGCCACAAGCACATGGGATACGGTATACACCTGGAGCTAGCAGTGGAGAAGATTTTTTTCCTGAGAATCTTGGTGACGTCAGTGACGAGCATGGTGAGAGGTTTCACTAGGAAATGAAGACTTTTGAGCGGCGCTACCAGGGATTTTGGATTGAAAAAATGATGGGCAACTATATCTGGTTCCTCATAAGAAAAACAGATTTCGACAAGAATATAAGGCGAAGCAGCAATCAAACTCACTTCTAATCTCCTTTATATTGAAAACATCACATTAAAACTAAACACAATGAATTAAACTTGTAAACAGAGAAAAAGTAGAATTTTGGTAGCTTGGTACCTATCACTCTTAAATGACCATAACTTCGCTATTTTTGCATAGATTTTTATCGTAAATACCTTGTTCTCTTGGTAAAAGTTCAAACTCTGCGTAAAAAATATTAAACTAACTATATTTCCACGATTTCTACTTTTCACAGGTGATAGAGTAAATGTTCCATTTTCATTTTGGCTAAATTTTTATATCGTGGCCTATTGCGCTAAAACTACTGAAGCGATTGAAAAACTATATGAGTGACAATTGTTGCTGATACAATTAGCTTCAATTTTATGTGCCGGGCGACCAGATTGGACGTTCCTAACTCGAGATATGCTCCAAATAGTCGAACTACCTCCGCAAAAAAAAACAAAAAAAAAGAAAAAAAATTGTAACTCGAAAACGTATCCATTAAAAATTTTATTTATGCGATTTTTGAGTTTAGGGAGCCTTAGTATATATATAAAAAAAAATAGTCGCATCCAATGTACATTTTGACTGTTGACTAGTGTTATATAATTGTATATTATATTTTAATTAATAAATAGTACGGAAAACTGATTGAATTACTTGTGTTGTTAAATATGAAGCAGAAACTAAATTACGGATGAAAGCAGTAACTTTTGATCAATTTGTTATTTAGAAATATATTGGGAAACAATTGAAGACCTAAATGAGATTTTTTTTATGAAAATATATAATTTAATTAATAATAATTGAAATAATGATTTCATTAATAATTAAAATAATTTTTCAAAACGGCAGGGCGATATATCAATCGAGGATAGATTTAAAAGGATATTTTTATTTATTTGCTGAAAGGCCTGAAAGGCTTGGTTAACATGGCTTTTTGTGATTGTAGATGCCACCTTATGAATGGGGTTTCATGAACACACCTTACAGCCCACGCCCCGACATTTCTATAAGCGGAAAAGCGACAAATTGGAATAGGATTTTACATATGCCAAGACCAGAATACTCTATGTTGGACGCAGG
The DNA here is from genome assembly GCA_963971325.1 of Aphodius granarius. Taxonomy (NCBI): domain Eukaryota; kingdom Metazoa; phylum Arthropoda; class Insecta; order Coleoptera; family Scarabaeidae; genus Aphodius; species Aphodius granarius. The sequence continues at coordinate 27,848,030 of OZ020222.1, read as the reverse complement.
AAGACAACAGGAAGTTGATGATTTTTACAAGGTGAAGGAATCAGAATTGTATATTAGCTACCCCACCTACTGACCAGTAGTATAATTATGGTTTCTAAAGTCTGTTATAATTGAAAAGTGTAGAAACATATGTGCTTTTAGGCTGCGCAACTACACAGGGACCAATATAAGGACCATAGTGGACGTTTGCACGCTTTGAACTACTTCAAATCTTCCGAGTACAAGTTCCAGTGTCCACAAGACCCGACAAGGTACGCAATACAAGCAAAAATCAATAACACTGCATTTCTTAACAATATTTTATTTGCAGTACATACTTCAAATATCCGCAATATTACGTCCAGTACAAGAATCCGCCTGTGCTGCCTTTAACATTTAAGAGAAGTGTGCGAACCCCTACATTGCCTGAACGCGCCCTAACTGGAAGATTTTCACCCTACAGTGATATGACATATAAAAGATAATTTGTGTTGTAATTTGTAATGTTGGCTATACGTGTTTTGTTTTTGTCCAGCGTCCTTTATCTTGTGGTTGTTTAATGTTTCGATGTTTTTAATAAATATGCATGATTTTCAATTAATTAAATGGAAAACGTAAATGAACTTCGGAAGTCGGTACTATTGGAGAGGGCGTGTTCAAATTCTGCAGGTCCTATTATTCCATTGTTTTCCACGTCTATGACTTTTAATAGCTGAAATGAAAAACTGTAAGTTTTGAATTTGAAATTCTGAGATACAGATTACGATTTCTATTATGTGATGTTTATCCTGGTCTTGAATGCTCGAGTCTCCTGCTGTTTTTGTTAGCCTGTCGAAAAGTTTTAGGAGATCTTCTTTAGACACTTCAGAATCGTCGTTAAAATCTTAAACGAAATATTATACAATTATAATATTAAATTATAGTATAGTATTCAAAGACATACCAAATAATTTGTAAGCCCATCGTGCTTTGACATGAGTCGGGCATCTGCTTGACATGACAGAGAAAAAATCTAAAAGATCTTCAAACGAAAAGCAACCGTCCGACTTGGACGAGAAGACTTTGAGAATTCTATCGCAGAATAAGTTGTACTAAAATTTAGAAAAAATAAATAAAAATATAAACTTTCTTAATCAAAAGAGAAGAAACTTAAGTCTGGGTGTTACCTTAATTTGTGGTATCATTTCTAATATGAACATAACGTGTATTCGTTCATCTAAAATACTTTTTGTTGATGAATATTGTGAAAACTTTTCGTATAACCTGCAAAATAAAATTATGCAAAAAAAATATAAAAATCTTCATACCTTAAAAAATGGATAATCAATCTTACGTTTCTATTTCCAAAATGTTTAAATAAGTCAGCTCTAAATACTCGTCCATATTTTGTTCGGGAATCAAACTACTCGATGTCCCCATTTTTTCGATAGTGCGTTAAAAACGAGTGACTACAGTAGCTTAACAGTAGTATTTAAGGTGGACAGAAACATCGAATCAATCTTATCTTGGAAGTTATCAAGAATTTTTTGAAACGATCGCTTCATTAAAAACGACTAATATAAATTCTTTTCGACCTAATAATTGTATCGATTGGCCGAGCATCATTGATAACGCAGTAACAGAGATATATATAATATTTTTTATTCGACTGTTTAATTATAGCATATCGTGCTCTAATCTTTTGCGCAGAATTTCACTTATTTTGATTTGATTTGATTTATTTTTACTTTCTGACTAGTACCCTAGAAGGAAAGTATTGTAATCGATGGGGAAGAAATCGAGATTTTAGTCGAAATACGCGTTTACAATGATTTCTGGAAAATGTATGTATGTGTGTATGGGTGTATGTATGTGTGTATATCCGTGAACACGATTGCGCTCAAACGGAACAACGGATCGGGCTGAAATTTGGTATAGATGTTTCAAACTAAGAAGAGCACAGTTGCATATGCAACCAAATATACACAGGCAATTTATAAACCATACACTGGGTATGATTGGTTGCATATACAACTGTGCTCTTCTTAGTTTGAAACTACTCTATACATTAGAAGTGGGTAGTTCGTGAACGAACTAGTCCGAGAGAATGGCTCCCGGCTTAGAACAAAAGAACTAGTTCTTTAAAATAAAAAGAACTAGTTCGCAAAAGACCTGCAGTGAACGACTTGTAGGGACATGAAATCTAGTTCGAAAGTCCTGCTTTGGTGAAACATATCCCATTCAGTGAACGAGTTGTGGCGACATCAAACGAGCGACAAAGCACCCCGCCCGCCAGTTGTTTCTTTACCTAACGGCGGATGTCAAAAATATAATTAGAGTATAGTTTTTTTCCTATTGGATAATGGATTACACTGTTAATAGTAGTTTCGCCAGTATATGTTATACTATAATTTATAAATAATACCCCCATTCCACCTAAAATTGCAGTATGAATAAGGCTAAAATACGTGCAGCAATATGTCTTTTATGCCTTATTAAATAAATATTTAAAAAATATACCTAAATAAAATAAGACAACAATTCTTCGATCAATATAATTATAAATAATTATTTATTTTCAAAACAAAATAACGATTCTTCAAGAAAAAGACAAAGTGGGAAGGCAGACATCGATTCTGTCCAAACTAGATCCTAGTTTCGTTTGGAACGAGATATCCACGTGCTAGAACACACGAAGACACGCTTATCGAAGTAGTATGTCTCAGGATCAAAGTAGTTCTTTAGAACTAGTTCAGTCCTTTTTGTGAACTAATCCGGAAGAACTAGTTCATTAAAAAGAACTAATAAGCCCATCTCTACTATACATATTTAGAATTACCGGGGGACGAACTGGATTGTTTTTGGTGACAATCTGACAACCGGAAATGGCTAATATTAAAACAGTTTACTTGGGGATTCCTCCGAATTTGACCAAATTGATAACTGCTCATCTTCCCTACCGAAAAAAGACTACAGTTTTCTAATTGATTTAAAAATTCCGATCGTTTTGAGAACAATATTATGCAAATGGATTTAACATATTTTATCAATAACTAATTGCAAATATTAGAAGCCTAAAATTTTAAACTTTGGAGATGATATAAAAGAAAATATATAGTTTTGTGCTCAGAATATATTTACATAATAATAATAATAATAATAATACACATAAATAACTTAAACTCTAAACGTAAAAGCATTGCTAAAATCTGACATTTTTCCAATTGCGTGCTCAAACTCCAAAGGTCCGATGGATCCGTTGTTTTCTATATCCATGGAGCGCAGTAACTATAGAATAAAGTAAAATGTTTGTTAGGATTTTGCCTAAAGTTGTCGTAAAATGACGCTTACAATGTCGATTATACGTTGTTTGTCGTCGATGTTGATTCCCTGCGATGTGGGGTCGCCTGTCAAACGATCTATTATCTCTAACAGATCGTCTTTATCGATAGCGCGATCCTCATTGAAATCTGCACATAAACAGGAAATTATAAAATCTGCATGTAAACAGGAAATTATTGATATTTAGAAATGAATTCAAATAGATTAGATGCAATAAAAAAGATTAAAAGGCATTTACTTTATCAAACAAAGGTTTTATTTATTTATTGCGTCTAATTAAATAAACTTAAAAAATGATCCATTAATCTTTGATATCAGATTAAAATTTATAAGGGCTCACTATGACTTACCAAATATTCTAAAAGCCCATAAAGCTTTAACGTGGTTTGGGCACTTGTCAGACATTACAGAACATAAGTCAAGAATGTCCTCAAACGAGAAAAAATGATCTTTTCCTGACGAAAATACCGAACAAATTCTATCACGGAATGGATTACACTAAAACAGAAAAAAATATGGATTGTATCACCTAAGTATTTTTATTACTTGTAAGCACCAAATCAAACATATTACAAATTCGAATCGTGACTTCAACCCACTATAAAAGGATTATCTGTTTGCATTATAAAGGAGTTGCAGTTCAGCTGCAGTTAAGCAATAGTTTGAATATTAAGATCGTTGAAAAAAGTAATACAAAACTAATACAAACTAAATACACGTCATAAACCTTTTACTGGAATTCGTGTACCCCACGGGACAAAGGTTAACTTGTGAACAAAATATCTGGGGTGGCCCTCACCAAACTTTCCGACCACACTATTGCCACACTGAAGTGTTATTCAATTTTGTTAAAACATAGTCACTCTGGACACTATCTAACGACAGTTTCGATGACATAATGACATTTGTCATACTGATATTTTATGTCATGGCATGTCAGTGGCACTGACGTTTGTCAAAATCTAACATTTTGCAACACAGCGACGAAGGCTGTTAATTCTGTCAAATCGTTTCTATAAAAGCTTATAGTGCCTAAACCGTTCATCTCATTGATCTGTAAATTTATATACACATTTTAAGTCACTGGAGGATGAGTTGGTATGAGTTTGGTCTCAATCGGATAAATTTCTCGGAAGACGCATGTAACAGTTGCCACTTTCGGTTGTCAGATTGTACTTGTCGGAAAGTAATTATCTATCTATCTTTCTTCTACCTATACTAATTACGAACTTTCAAGTGTAGGGCGCGTTCAGCGGAATCGCCCATTTTCGCCGATATTTGCGATCGAGTAGCTGCAAAATTGGGCTTTTCGATATTACTTTTGACGCTCGAATTGAAAAAAGGACACAATTCCGCGTGGACTGCGCGATATTTTGTAAATTAAATGCGTCAATTTTGAAAAAAAATCACGTTTTTGCACCTCTTCGGGTGAAGGCGAACCTCGAGAAAATGTCACGTGACGTCTAGAAATTCCGACAAGCGGATCGATGAACGTCAAAAATTTACATTTTTTATCCGTTCCTGCCGACCTTATAAAAGCCGCTCGCTCTCATGTCTTACGATAAGATCCCTCTAAATACCCTTCGCAAAGAGTTTTGAGCAAAAAACCGGCCTTAAAAACAATTTTTGATCCAAAAAATCGATTTTTGTCGACCCGTGTTTTGCTGCTATTACCACAGTAACGTCAAACCCGAAACGCCCCCTGCCGGACATTCGTAACAACAGTAACAGATAGCACATAACCTAAAATGTATCCTAAAATGTCCATATTGCGAATGTGGACAGGTGGGAAGCCTTAACCACATATTTCTAGAATGCCCAATAACTAAAATCGAAAAATTTGACATATACACAGAGCTAGTTCGGATATACTAGTAAACACTACTAAATATCAAATTTCAATTTATTAAATCGTATTAGATACAATGTCGTATGAAATTGCCATTTTATTTATATAAGTTGTTGTTGCATTCAATAAACGTATTAATATTAAACATAGATTTATAATCAGAAATAAAGAAAATTTTTGAGATTTGCTTTTTGCAAATATATATCTCCCGACAACGTGCAGTATTGAATTTTGAATAGCGTCCCCCATCTTACAAATTCTTTCAATAAAGAACTACATATATTATATCTTTATGATAGATTCTTAATTCTTTACTTATCTTTATCTATCCACACTTACGCGTCACTTTTGAAACGTTTTTGATAGTTGCCGATATTACCGACAATAATATAGTCAAGTTCATATTTTACGAAAAATGGATTGATTGGCATGCCTGCCGAGCTATAACCCCCGAAAGAAAAGGTCTTCAACAGACGTTAAAACCCAGACACATCTGTCGAAGTGTCACATACAGAAATGTTGATAAATTTTCTAATTTACAGAAATTTTGGTTTGGTGTACATTTTATGTGCAATGGGATTATAAAGACCTAATGAAAAATGGACCAGTCGGCATTTTTTCAGTGGCGGCGCGAGCGGCAAAGATACGAGGTGGTAAAGTAGAAATTCGGAACGAGCACACCGAAATCTATAAAATCACCAATTTTCAAAATTTCCGGGAAACTTTCCGAGCAAAACTACCAAATGACTGAACTATAAGTAGTTCCAGGTAATTTTGTGGAAATTGAAGATCTGAACTAATGAGTTTAGAGAATGTGGTATCAATATCAGATTAGGTATTTAAAAACCAAATCTGGTTTAAAGATCAAATTACAGTGGATTATAAAGACTTACTACAACTTTAAGCCACTATACAGAATACACTTAAAATCATAAGTTTAGATATTTTAATCACGTTTCACTCATTAGTCCGATTAAAGCTAAGAACACACGAGGCGGCGCGCGACGAAGCGGCCGCCGATTCGTCTGCCGAGTTGACAGACAAATCCATTTGCAAGTACTTGTAGAGGACACACGGCTCAGCAGCGGCGCGGCGACGAATCGTCGAACCAGAATACAGCAACGAAATGTCGCCGCCTGAGTTTGCACACACGCAAGCGTCGGACGAATCGGCGCCGCACCGCCTCGTGTGTTCTTAGCCTTATAGTTTGGTAACCTTAACACTTAGGGAACGTCAGACGAGCGACTTTTTTGCGCGGCAGTCGTAACGCTAGAAACGGCGATATAGAAGGGACAGATTAACCATTACATCGTGTAGCATAAAAATTGATATTGAATTAGAAGCGTGGTTGTGCATTTGTTTGTGTGGCGTCAAAAAAGAAAAAATCTACAAGACAGTTCCAGATCTTTACAAAAAACACATTCCAGTTAAATAATGCTGCCCTATGATGGTAGCGCCCAATATCATATCATTTGTCGATTTTTTCATATTCGATATCGCAAAGGCCACTTCGCTGTCGTCGTTTCTGGCGTCACGACTGTCGAGCTACAAAAAGTCCCTCGTCTGACCACACCCTTCTATTGGGTACAGATCTGGGGTGACCTATATTTGTGACGAAACTGCACTAGAACACATTACATACGGGTAACCCACCTCCTCATCAGAAAATGCCATTATTGTGTTATAAGAACATACATTACAGCAGAAAATCTAGAGTTTATTGGATACTGAAAGTGTATACAATGCCAATAAATGGCTCTTCATAATATTACCTCTATTTGCGGAAATAATTGCACAATTTTATCTTCATGTAGTCTGTACTCAAATACATTACAGTCTTTGGGTAACAATGCACCGAATTTCTTTAATAAACTAAAAAAAATGCATTTTATAGCAAGTATTCAAAATGAAAGAACTTACCAAAATTACTTATAAATTTCAGATTTGCTCAAATACGTCAATTGCAAATATTCTTCTAATAATTTTTCTGTTATAATACTATTAGAATTTCCCATATTAATTTTTAAAATGTTGTCGACACCACTGGAATACCTTTGTTGTACTAAACTATAACAGCATAACCGCACATTCGGAAACAATCAGGTTTATACCTTTATCTTATCACGTTGAGGTACTCTATTATTCCGCAATAATTCATGATTAATAGCATATGCATATATAAATGTGCAGGTCACAATAATAAAGAGTCACCGCGAACTTTTATGTATGTAACTTTAATTTGATATTGGACCGTTAAACTACCTGGGAAATACATTAAAATGATTGTTTGTAGTTATTATCTAATCTTTTGTCAATAGACGATGCAATTTCTTGATTATACTTTCATTAGTGTAGTTAGTGATATCTATATTTCGTAAATATATAATTATGTAATAAAAAATAACAGAGTTCTTGAGTTCAATTGATAAGGAAATTGTTTATCTAAATATGTCACATACGTCTAAAATGTAAGATGTATGTTGTAGAGTTGGTTTAAACTAAGTAGAGCACAGTGGCATATGCAACCAATTATACACAGTGTATGGTTTATAACTGACCCGCGTATATTTGGTTGCATACACAACTGTGCTCTCCTTGGTTTGAAACATCTATAAAATGAAACTTGAAACATCGGTACAAATAACTAAATGTGAAACTTAACATTAGGTACATATATTAGAATTTGAAGGGCAATCTATTATATATTGATGTGTCACAAACATTAAAAAGTAGTTAGGCCTAATTCTGTCTCTAACTCATATTCGTATAGGTATCTATAAATAATTAAATACGGTGTAGGGAACATCCAAATTTAAACGTCCTCCTTGCCGATAAATTTGCCGATTTTGTCTCTACCAATCCCATCGTCGCTTTGTAACGCACAGCGCCATCGCCGCGAACTGTTTTTACCAGCTGTTCCAAACTGACGGTTAAATAGAACAGTAATTTGAATACGCTAGGTAGTACATCTAGCGTTTTTACGGGTGTTATAAAAGAAAATGTGTTATTTAGCAAGTGTTAGTGATTTATTTATAAACGTGATGTTATCTATATATGAGATTTAAGTATTGTTAGTGATTTTGCCTAATATATGGAGCGTAAACAAACATGCAAAAGCTGCAGGAGGTCATAGACCCGCCAAATTTTGGTTTTGACGTAGAAACCATTGAAGAAACCACCCAGAAAGCGTATAAACATAATTTAATTGTTCAGTTAGTGGAGAATTCGTTAAATTTGCGTACTAGTACTCCGTTATCGAAGAAGAAACATAATTGGGACGCGGTTGTTGAACAGCATTACTTACAGGTTATGAAAATGTCATTAAAAACTCATAGTAGTGACAGTGGGTATGCTTCAAATAATCACGAATCGAATTCCAGCACCCATGCGGATATTTGTAGTTATGAAGATAGTTCTATACCGAAATTTGTGTATGTGAATGAAGATACTTTATTAGAACAACCAATTAATCAAACTAATAGTAATGATTCTCGTGTTGAAGCCTCCGTAAGTTCGTCCGAGTATGTATTTCGGGCTCTGAAAGATACTGAGGAGTCCGGAATATCCAATGCATCTGATCCCAGCTCTGAAATAGTAAAAATGAGCCCCATTGTCGTGACTACCTCTAACCGAAATAAACGAAAATTCTGTGAGATTTCTGACGATTCCTTCACCGATAATCATTTAAACTTTCAAAAAAATTGCCGGGGGTCAACCTTACTTGAATTATCTTTATGTAAGTCCGTCGAAACCAATGAAATTCGAAAGGCTGACGTTCAACTAATGGACATTGCTCAAACGCCCGACAAATCATATAAAAACTTGCAAAGTGCAGATATAAGCCCAGATTTATTCTCAGAAGAAGAAACTGTTGATGCAACACAAGCCGTGGCACCGAAACTCACATACAAAGAGAAATATTTATTAAGGCAAGATCGGAAATTGTTACGGAGGGCTCAAGATATTATGATTGGAGTGTCGCCTCCACCCTGTGTGACTTACGTCCAGATTAGTGTTGAGCAGCTTTTGGAGAAGGTGGAGACAAACAAACATTTATTTCTGACAAAGGATGATGTGAAAACATATCGAGAAAGTAGTGAGAATAAAGCTGAGACTTTTTTATTAACGGAAAATGGGAAGGACTCCATATTAAGAGATTGGCCAGAAGTTTTACAGGAGAGATTTCATGGGTTACAGTAAGTATTTTTTTTTTATTTTGATGGCAGAATTTAATTAATTAGTCTGTCTGGACTTGAATAGAACGTATATGGACTGTATTCAGTTACTTGCATTATAATTTATATACATATTAGTAATAGAAAGTACAAAACCAGATAGATAATAACATCCAATAGAAATAAAAATATATAACAAAAAAAAAAAACAAATAGTTTTATCTCAAAAATTTCAGAGAATTCTCTTCTTAATTATAGCTACAATCGTAATAAGACCTCCGAAGAACTAGAACAGCTAGCAATGAAATACTCCTCAAAATATATTGGCTGCGAAACACAATCATTCTGCACTGTGTTCCAAACAAACAGACCCACACCTTCAAAGAACGCGAACAGATTACGGTGGGCTATAAAGTCACCTGGAAAGAGACTAAGCCATTTGGCAAGAAGAAGAATCACATTTTCCAGCGCAAATTTGCAGTCACAGACAAGACAGGTTGCCATAGACCCTAGGCGGCTCAAGCTGTTGTCGAGAAAAAAGAGCCCTATCAAGAAATCACCGAGAAAAACACCAAGGAAGACGCCTTCAAAGAAGAGCCCCGCAAAAAAAATACGGACGCCCTCCAGTTCGGCTAAGAAGAGGTTGTCAATGCAGTTGAGGATTTTTGCCGAGCAGATGCCCAGTACTTCAAAAGTTAGTGCCACGAAACGTGCCTTATTCCAGAGTCCCGAGAAAAAGGGATCCACTAGTCAAGTCAAAGGCACAAATTCTGGTGAGTAAATTTGATATTATGTGTTATTATTTTTAATAGGTTCCAACTTAAACCATAATTCGATGCAATGTATGATAGAATATGATGGACAAACAATTAAGTGCTATTAGGTTTGTTCGAACATTAAAAAAAAAAACTAGTTTAAAATACAATAAGCCAGATATGTTTTAATGGCAACTGCATTATAAATAACTGTGATAGATTATTTGTGTCATCTAAAAAAGTTATAAGCAAAATGAAGTGAGGTTCATGCACTGTAAAAATCTAAAGTACAGTACAACTTCGATAGATCGGACACTCTCTAGTACGGACACTCCAGTAATCTGAACGCCCTTGTCAACCGGACATTTTAGAAATTTTACCTCCCTAGTTCGGACACAAAATATAATTTGCAGTTAAAACTAGGTAGAAAATACCAAAGTATTGTTTAACATTAATGTCTTACTGTAAAGCAACCGGATCACATAAATTGCCACTTAATATTAGCAATAGCGGCAAATCTAGAAGCTTTTAAATGCAGAATGAGCTCAATACCAGTTGTGTACAAGGCGTCTGATAAAGGACGGATGAGTAGAACATTGCTTACTGAATGTTTCGAAAAATATTTTAAGCCTGAGGTTAAGACATTTTTAACAGGGGTTAACAGGCCCCAAAAAGCTCTAATGTCGATGCTGCCAACGCGTTTTCTTTGGGCATCAGGTGGTCTGCAGAAAACAATTTTCCCATGGAAATCCTGCTTCTCAAAAGGCCCAGAAAAAAATTTACTAATGTAGCTGTATCCAAAAGAATATAAACAAAGATTGACACATTTTTAAAAAATAACTGAAATCTTTTGCTTATTTTATCCATTTATGTTCAGAATTTAGTTTTTAATTTTATGTTTTGGTTATATGAGACCTCGGATGCGAAAAGGGACCCATCGTGCGAAAATAACGTGCAGCATAACGGTACATATCGGAAGAGACCTTACGTGCGAAAATATTGTGCAAGATAACGTTACGACAGGTCCCTTTTTGCGTCCGGGCTCACATATATTCAAATATTCCCAGTTGTTTTCATCTTCTTCATAAAAAATGACCCTTCCCAACAAAAGAAAACAACCTCCAGTGATCCGGATACCTCATTAGTCCGGACATGGTCAGGAACGATATATGTCCGGATTAGCGAAGTTATACTGTATAGTATTGTTTATTCATAATTTTATTCAACAAAAACAGTATGTAAGCCACTGAAAATTGCTTTTCAATAGTCTCTCTATGACTGCATAGTTAAGTGTGCTTTCAACAATTGCATATTAATTACAACATAATTTTTTTAAGGTGCTTCGACTGCAGTATCTGCTTCGCCGTTCAAGCGAAGGGCCTCACTGAAGTGTGCGCTGTTCGCCTCGCCGACAAAGCAGTCACCGTCGAAGGCCGGATGCAAGAGGAAAAGAACTGACTCGGACACGGTGCACCCCGCGAAACTACCAAGGAGTTTATCATTGCAGGAGAACGCAATCTCTTGCAACTCCACCAATAAGGGATTGTCGAGGTTTCGTAGTGAAGTTGTCCTTCAGAGTGCATCCCAGAAGGTTGAGCTCAGCGCTAATCATAAGAAGGTTAGTACACCACCCTTTTAAAACATGTATTTAGACTTGTAGAGTAGTTTTAAACTAAGTAGAGCACAGTGACGTATGCAACCAATTATACCCAGTGTATGGTTTATAATTGACCCGCGTATATTTGGTTGCATATACAACTGTGCTCTCCTCGGTTTGAAACATCTATACTTTTTGTTTTATTACTTATTATTATTGTTTCAGAAGCTACAGTGGGCAATATTTGAAGCACTTCGTTCTCATAATATCGGCATGAGCCACCCAGAGTTCAAAAAGTATGCCTCTGTCTTGGTACGAGTCACCCGAAAATATTTGCCAAATTTGTCAGCTTCAGCACCAAGACCAGAATGCGGCACTAGTGAGCGAATGCTCCGCATAGCTCGTCAACATGTAGGCGCTGTCATTGCAGGAAGAACGGTTGAGGAAATTATTTCAGATTACGAACGTGGCAAATTGAGAAATTCCAAACCCACTGGCTACGTAAGCGTAGAAGAAGAGGCAAAACGGATGGATGTTTCTGATGCGAGGACAAATGTTTTAAGAGACATGGCAAATATTCCCCAGATTCCAAAGCCTGAAGTTAAAAAATTAGAGAGGATTGATAAAGTTCGTAAGATAATTAATTTTGACGATGACAATTCAGTTAGATGACTAGCGGAGAATCGGCAGCTCAGCGTGACTGTCGGAAAAATTCGTCGGGCCAATTGCTCAAGAACAATGCTACTCTTCCGTTAAGTCTTGGTTTAACTCCGATGATTTTTTTCGAGCTAATAAATAATATCTGAAAAAATAAATATTTTTGGTGTGAATCCTATCCTGTATCAATGCAAATTTCAGCTTTTCAAAATTGTCGGAGTCTCAAAAGTAAGTAAGTATTTTGTGTAAGGTCACTGTGTATGATGGTGGGTGTAAAAATTGCCAAAGATGGGATATGTATCTATTTGCTTCTGGGGTTTATTTGGTGTCTGTTTTTATTGTAACTATTTTTTTTTTACTTGTATAGGGTAGCTCATAGGCTTAAGTTATTGTGGATTCTAAAATATTTTGTTTAGGTACTTCTGGATCATGTCTGTAAATATATATTTTAGCTGTTGCTTTTATTTGCGCTGTATATTTGGTGTTGGATTATATATGTATCCATGTTTGCTTCAAATAAATATATACTTTTTTATGTTGATGATTTTATTTTGCCTTTTGACATTTATTTTTGTTTTGCGCATATACAATTGGGGTTATTAGATTTCCTAGTATGGTTCTTATCAATATACAGGATGTTGCACTTATATTTTAATTGCTCACAATGTAGATTCGAGTTGCCCACAACGCCTTTTAAAGAATGCATACATAACTATAATAAGTAATAATATAATAAATAATACACATACCTTAAAGCTTTGATTACATCGAGCGAGTTTACAAACTGCTAGCTGGCAAATACGCTAGCTGCTAGTAAACTAGCCCGGTGTTACCCGCAGCTTGTAAACTATCTGCGAGTAAAGTTGAAAGCCGGGCTACTTTACTCGCTTGCTTGCTGTCGTATGGGATTGTTGGCTAGTAAACTAGCCATGTGTCATCATAGTTTTTTTTTTTAATTTATTTATTTTCCCAAAAAGACATAAGTCCATAACAGGAGTGAACTAGCAGCAAGTAACTTTGCTGTGCTGGTTTCAATGTTCACAAAATGTCGACAAAATCAGAAGAAGGAATTAATAAAAAAGAAAGATTTATAAATTGAATATGTAATTAGCTTTTGATGGCAAGGATGCAATAGTTATGTAAAAATACTAATTTGATGTTACGTTTTGAATCAAAAATTTTTGTCATTTTTCAGTTTAACTAGTTTTAAAAATTGTTTAGAATGTTTCACGACTTTTTTTTTGCATAAATAGGTATTCTTGGACTAGTGTATTCATGTGCTATGCATATTGTTAACAAAAACACTCCACAATCAATTTGTTTCATCCGCCAGCAACAGAATCCAAATCACTTAAATGTTATTGGTATTGTTGTAACATTGTTTACAAAAATGTTTTTGTGACAATAGTAAACTTTAATGTTTTCTATTGATGTCCTATGACTAGCCCACATGCACATTATTGGTCACTACATTAAAAATATGATATGAACAACCAAATTCAGGGTTGTTATGTTTTAAAACAAAGTTTTTAAAACAAGTTTTTTTCTACTGTTACTGTTTATTTCCGAACTACATTAAATAGAATCATTTAGAGACTACCATGGTTGTTTAAAAATAACAGTAAAAACCTTTTAAAATAAATAATAGTAAATAATTGTTTTGTATTAAATCCAACAAACTACCCATGATGTATTCCCCTAACCGTCAGGGAATCCCATTACAATGCCAACTCAAGAGAGCCAACATTTGTAAATGGATAGATTTTATATTATTCTTAAATCTCCATGAGCGTCCCTTTATATTCGAAAAGAATAATTTATTTTTTTTCTGACACTGCCTTGAAAAATAAAAACAAAAACATGATTTAAAACATGTTTTTTTGGAGGTGTTTTAAAATATTGTTTCATGTTTTAAAACACATTTTAACAAAAAAAAAAAACTGTTGTTTTTGTTTTAAATAAAAAAAAATGTTTTTTATAACAACCCTGTCCAAATTACCTCATTTCATTGAGGTGTCAATTTTCACTATATTAAAACAAAACCAAAACATTTGAAAAGCTTACTTTTATTAAATATGCTTCAACACAATAACAAAACTCAAACTCGACATTCTGGCAATTCAGTGATACCACATAAGAACATCTAAAGCTATAGTCTTATATCTCATATAAACAATCTTAAGAAAACAAACTGAACTTACACATATAAAATAGGAAGGTATTATAAAAGACAGAATATTTTATGATTGAATAACAAATATATCTTTATCCTACACTCAAGAAACGAGAAAAGTTCTACTCTCAAAACATCGCAAATTAAATAAAACTAATAAACCTATTTTTTGAATAAAAACTGCTTTATTAAAATAGTTTAGAGTTCTTGTACAGAAAAGGCATGTGTCTAAAACTAACTTAAATAGTTAAATATCATAAAAAATATACTGACTTTATTAAAGTCCGATTATTTTTTCAACTCGCACATTTTTATTAAGTTATCTCGGAGTACTTGTAGACGACTACGAGTGACGTCATCCATTTCGGGAAGTTGTGAGAGTCGCGAGAGAGGGTTTGGTTGGATCGAAATTGTTCTACCGTCGTCCAGTGGGATGCTTACATTTGGCAATGAAGAGACAACCTGGTTCACCAAAAGGGGGCTTCCCTGCATCGATATTGCCATTTCACCCTCTTTCGGCATTCGGAGAATAACTTGGGGTGTGTTTGGTTTCATCTGTAAAAGAGAATTCTGATAAGTATAATGTAAAGAGGTTTTTGTACAGATCAAACATTGTGTTGTTTGATTTCAAGCCTCACCCTTGTAGGAATTTTCTACGGGTGGAAGTGAGAGATTATTTGAATTCTCATAATGTATTCAGTTGTAGGAAAACTGCCTAAAAAGGCCGTGAATAAACATAAAGCATAGCATTAAATGATTTAAATTTTTCAGTGCGTTGCAATCATTTTGTCTCAAGCAGAGGCATTGAAGAAGATTGCCATAACTCCTATTACATTTTTAGGCCACACCTTAATTTTATCTATTGCTAATAAATGCGGCTTTTAGTTGACTAGCAGAAAACTTGACAAAGGTTCTTAATTGTTCCTCACGGAGTTCCAAATTTAGATCACAAATGCATCATGCTGGTTTTACAGATCAAATGAGTTGTAGATTTAATATTCATTTTAAAAATAGGAAGTATTTTCCGGTTGGCATTTTTTTTTGGGCTGAACATGTCCATATGTAGTTGTAATATGCTAGCATACCAGTAATAATAACTTAAATGCCCAAGGCAATACGATTGTTGCAATCAGCAGTAAACCAATATTTGTTTTCTTGGTTCAGTTCTGACCCTTGTACACTAATATATTAGCAGATGGTAGAATTGAGTTTTGTTTATTTGATACAGTCAGGTCATTTTACAGATTTCCAATCACAATGCTAAATATTTATCTTACCTTCGGTGTTACCATCCCAAATGAATCTGACGGTGGTTGCCTGTTTGCGGGCGTCACAAACCCTTTCTTCAAAAGGTCCTTACCCTTTGTCTGCATCTTCGACCTGGAGAGTGATCTGGAGCGTCGTGTTGTTCTGGCTGCGGAGACAGCAGGTGCATTGTTCTTCTTCGTAGTCGATCTTGACTTACGTTTTCCTCCTTCATTATTGCTTTCCGCTGTAAGATAACCTATGTGACGGACGTGGGGGAAGTTTGAAGGTTAGAATTAATTAGGATGAGATAAATGCCGCATTAGTAAGTAGAGGAGACAACACACAATAAAGAAAAATAAACAAAAAAGCCAAGAAATCAGTTTGGCAACAAAGTAAGATACATAAATCAAATTAATAATTAATACTATTTGTTGGTAGAATAGTTGGTATTATGGTTGAATGCTGTCCTACATACTGATATGCTAACATTCTAGTAATAACACGTTAAAACATCCAATGAAACATTGTTTTTTTGATTGTTGCAAACCGTAACAAACCATTTTTTTTTTTTTGGTTCAGTTCCAGTTTGTAGCCCTGGTCATAAATAATAGCAAAAATCATGTTCCTACTGTAGGTCACAATATGTGTCTTACTTTGCTGCTAAAAATTATAACCGAAACAAGAAGATACATGAAAAGCGTTGATTTGATAAATGGTATGATGATATTGTTTTTAGTGTTACCTTCATCTTCCGCTAGAGACAAGCTGCGTTTCTTCTGGTGCACTTTCCTAACAGTACTTGTAATCATTAAACTACTTGCGGATGAGGCCTCCGATAAGCTAACAAATTGCGTTGAACTCAGCCCAAGAGTTTCCTATAAGAAATAAAATCATTAGGTACATAAAATTTTAGGGAAGTGATTATTGAGCGAAACAGTAAAAACTTTTACCACCTAAAGGAATTTTAAACTATTATTCTCTCTAAAGAAAACGAGAAATGCATACTAATTACTCTTAAAGAAAAAAAAATTGTTTATCACAAATAATGGATTTTTAAGCAGTCATTGGGCAATTTATCAACAAAACAGTTTTGTTGTGAAATAGAATAGTTTCTGCAAAGAAGTATGTGACAATCTTAGGAAGCAATATAAATAACAGAAGGACACAAGTAAAAACTATAAATTCGAAATTAATTCTAACAGTTTTAGAATGAAATAAAAAAAGAAAAGTTGTGCAAGTATGTTTGGCTTGTAGTATCGGTACTTAAAATAATAACTATAAATAGTTAGTACCAGAATAATTGTATTATTCAATTAAATTTTTACAATAAAAATACTACTAACTGAAGTAATGTTGAGAAATAAAGTTACCTTTTCGGAATGTACCAGACATTATGGTTCCAAAAAAATCACGTTCCAAAATAAGGTTTCTTTGGAATGGATAGATACATATGACCGAGTTGGCGTTGCCTATTTTGGTGATTAATTTTCAATTGATCAGCAAACTATTTATGCATTTTATTGGAATACGTGTGTAATTAGACAATAAAAACCTTTAAAACTAGATAGAGTTAAATTTCGCAAAATAAATTTCGAAGCACTAAATTTTTCGCGACCATTTGGTCAATATTTTGTTTTCAAAATAAGATTCCTAAAATATAAGAGCTTAAACTGAGGTGCTCATGGAGTATAATTTTTTGCGGAAAAACAACAAAAAAAAAACATGATAATATGATACCAAGGAATTGAATATGTACTAGTCATCTATTTTGTTGATGTTTCGAAAATTAACTGATAGTACAGAGATTCCTGTGTATGCACATTGAATAGGAGTGACATTTTCAACATTATTATTGATTTGTGCGATGTGATAGTATATTACAGTTGATATTAGACATCACAGACTGGACAGACAGCGCAGTAAACGTTATTTTCCATCAAGATTACTGTAGATAAGGTTGCGCAGACAGAGTGATTTTGTGATGTGCGTGCGATGACGTCACTGGCGCAATAGCAGCACGTATTGCTAGAGTGCTTGGAAAACTGAAGGACAGATATATGCAACCAAATATGCTTTGTAATTTCTCCGTTTTTATGGTTTCAAAAATATAAACTGGAATTCTCATTAAATATTTTAAAATAGGTGTTTATAGTTGATGAAATTAAAGTAATATTGGCGCAATTATTATAATCAAATAGTAATGGCAAGTCAAAAAATAAGTTTCTAGAAATGTGTGTATTAATAGCAGCGGAATGACTTACTTGCAATATTACCAGCAAAGTTTTAAAGAGTATTTGAACGTGATGGACATAGTGTGGAGTAAGAGTCCATGAACAGGGTATCAACCTGGGTGTTAAACGTTTTTAAATTACATTTTAATTTGAGATTTTAAGGGAACTGAATTGTCACTAAAAGAAGGCATTTGACCTTACAAAATTCAAGAATAAAACGAAAAAACTTATTTGAGCATGTGTATACTACTTAATACAAAAATATGTTTAGGAAATTTTACAGCAAGTTTTTGCTGGACAAAAAGTTGCAGCAGTACAAGAAAGTAAGAAGAAAAATAATACATATGTTATTTTTTGTAGCTATACAATCAATACGCATCGTTTCGTTCAATAAATTGCAAAATAAAAGCAACAATTCAACAAATTCTCCGTCAACAGTCAAACGCATCGCGTTCCTATTGGTGCCAGCTGTTCGGCTGGTTTGACATTACGCCGATGACGTCACTGTTCGCTAATACATTACAGGTATAGGCCTTTGCGCAACCTTATCTACAGTAATCTTGATTTTCCATGACCCCCGATATCTCGTTTCTCTCTTCAACTATCGTCTATTTCACTCTAAAAGTATGAAACCGTGACATAGGGGGCGCTTGGGGCACGTTGGCGCCATATTTGAAATAAATCTTTCGAATTAATAAGCTAGTTAAAATTTAGATTAAAAAATGTTTGTTATCGCAGTCTTAACTTCTTGCATATTATTATAAATAAAAAATATAAAGGAATTTATTACACATATTATATCAATGTAATATAACTGATTATAGCAAAACGAAAATGTATATAACTGAATGCAGTTGCGGGATACTACAAAACATATAAATAAATAATTTTAGGCCACATAAATAATAAACATATATAAAACAATATTTTATTAAGACAATAAATTAAAATTTATTAGTCGAAAATAGAGGTTACACATAAGTACATAAGTATACATAAGTACGCACCTATCCAGATTCTTCGGCAAACAGAATAATTTCTCTTTATCGATTTTTCCACAAATTATACCAAAACATTTTACTAATACGCAATATTGAAATTTGACGCTTGTCATAAGTAGTGAAATGACATGCTGATGACATATAATTTATAGATTTCTGTGGGAACTCTGTCCATCAACCGAGCCCCCCTGGGCAACGGTTTCACAAAAAAAAACGATAAAGATGTCAATATACCGTTTTAATTGGATGGAAAAAAGACAGAGGGATGTGCACTTATTGCTATCTAGCTGCGGTGTCTGTCTAGTCTGTGTTAGACATATATGTACAGTGGCGTAGCAAGGGCCCGTGTGTCTACGGCGAGGAAAAAAAAAACTAATAGATTTAGATTGAGTGCCGTTCTTTTTTCAATCATTGTTAACAGGCACCCTAGATATTGCCAAAATCGATCAATTTACAATACTTATTAGAGAAGAGACATGAGAGAATGACTAAGTTACAAAATTTTATATAATTACTACATAAAACAAAATAATAAAATTTGTGATACCAAACCTGTGTTGCAAACATGAAGGAGATATATTGCACACACAATTTAAATCTAATTATGAATGTATTAATGATTAATGACCCCGTTATAAGAATGTTCAAAGATAAAAAAAGATGATTTTATAGAGACAATTTATGCTTATTTTGCCAATAGTACACAGGGATGGGATTTCATATTATCTGTTTCTGAAAACTCTAATAAAAACCTAATTTTACAGGAAATGTTTAAAAAAAAATTATCACCTATTATGTTAACCACTGAATATGTCCACGAGCAAAGGTTTCCCGTGTGCATCACACGAAAAAATTTTAACAACAATAAACGGATCTTCAAAAGTATCGCAATAAAAGAATTACAATTTCCAAATGGCGTCTGATCAAAACATTTAGCAATTTTGATAAACTAACCGCAAAATTTAACTTTATTTTTCCACAAAACTTAACATAAACATCAACAGTTATTATTATTTTGTGAACATGTCCTGAAGATTTATCTGTGAATTTCCACACATAATCACTTTCTTTTAGAAAAACATTCAAGATAGACCATACTATATAAGACATTCTCGGAACAGAGTTTTTTAAATTAAAATTAGTGAAAACGTACTTGAGAAACACAATGGGAATGATACTTTTATCAAATTTAGCTCTATTATGTGTGGAAAGCAAAAGAGTTTATAAATTAAATTTAGAAGAGTTAATTAACCAAGTTGTCCTAAGAAGTAAGGAACGTAAACATATCTTGCTTTTTGTTTATTATATTCGTAACATATTTTTATATTACTTTGCTTGATTATAATGATACATTCGTTTTTAATATTATTAAATAATTGCCGAAAACGATTGTGTTTATATACTTTCTAATAATATCTGATTATATTTAATACTCTTGGCTGGGATTGCTCAAAAGACCCCTAAAAACAAAAATTTTAGTATCACTAACAGTCCGTTAACAAACATATAACCTGTTACATCAAAATTAGCAACTGCAAACATTCCCCGAACACCACCCAACGTACTCGTAAGAATTAACTAAAGAGTCAGCTTAGTGTAAACAGTTTCAAGGTTCTACATGTAGATTGTACTCAAAGAAAAAGATCGTCTATCAGCGACCATATTTCTAGATAGGAGCGATGGACATTGCCGCTACGTCCTATTGCTACGCCACTGTATATGTATATAACTTTCCTGCTTGGATTTATTACAAATATGAAATTCTACCTGATTTAGTACTCACCAGTTCTGCAAAAGTCCTATTTCGAAGGGGAGGTAACATTTTCAATATCTTCTCTTGAAAGATCATCTGAACAGCATCTTTTATCCCGTCACGGTCACAATTTATATCTCGTATGAAATTCTTTACTAAAAAAAGAAACGGTATACCAAAGAAACAAATACAATACCAAACAGGAATATTATGAAACCGACTTACCTTTTGTATCCCAATCTTTCATATTAAGCCGCAATTTAGCATTTTGAAGTTGCTTCTCTGTTTTTGAGTCCACAGCTGTAGAAACATCGGCTTTCTTTGCGGTAGATGGGGCCCTTTTTGTCCTAGGCATTTTCCTTAACTTTACGTATCCTTGTTGGGTTAGTTTTCTCGGGTTGAAGATCCCACGCTTTGTTTCTAGTATCGGTCGTCGCAAAAACTATTTGGCGTCTATTATTTTGTAATAAAGTTAGGAAAACCCAACAGGTGACAAACGACCATTTCGATCAACCAACAAAAACGAACTTTTGTATACGCTGCCAACTTAACGCGTCGAAAATAACGGACAACCCGCCAAAAAGAAACACATCATGCTATTTGAGAAAAAGAAATCCAAAATTATGTCTCCAATTTCGATTATTATCGTATTATATAGAGGTGTGATGGCATTTAAGAATTTAATGTTTTTTTTTTAATTTTATCGGTATTGTTATTTAGATGCACACGGGCATGCCTAGTTTAGTCATCGTGTTCACGTTGGTCACCATGTTGATATATAAGAGGTTCTCAAACTCAAACAAAAAAAGAGCAAGTTCTCAAAAAGTAGATAAATCTATCAATAATCTATTATTTTCATGTAAAATTGATTGTTTGCTAGTTTTTTTAGTGTTGTAACCCAAGAGAATAATGGATTTATAAGAATTGCTCAATTTATATCTTACAATTGTTACATATGTAATTCTAAATACTTATGTATGTATATCAAATTTTGGCTCGATCTGTTGTTGCGTTTGGGCGCTATCGTGTTCATACACACAATCCCACAATCCGTCTGACTAAAGTATGTACTACTATAAATACAAATGGTAGCGTATGCAGCCAAACTTGCACTTGCGCGAATAGACGTGCCAGAATGACAGTCAGCAGAAAGAGTTTATTGTGCAGAAGGAAAGTATTGTTATAGACCGGAAAGAATGAGATTTCAGCGGAAATGCACGTTTTGGGATCACCTGAATCGATTGCGATGATTTCTGGAAAATGTATGTATGTATGTACGTAACGTATGTATGTATGTATGTATGTATGTATGTATGTATGTATGTATGTATGCATGTATGTATATATATGTATATATGTAAGTATGTATATACCGGGTGACCCACGGCATAGGTACCGGCCTTTAATATTTTTATTTATAAAGATAATCGAATGAAATTTGGAGAAGTTATATTAGACAAAAATTGCCATATTGTGACGTATTGCTGATGTTTGTGTGACTTCCGGGTTTTCCGGAAGTGATATCATCTTTGGAATTTTAAATGGAAACATGTAGTTTTTGCAGTATTTTTGGATTCAGGATGTTATTCTGAATTCAAAAACGTATTGAACGTCTGTCGTATGCACTTACCCTCTGGTCTCCTAGGGCGGGACAATCACATAAAATGTGCCTTACCGTTTCTTCTTCTTGCTTACACGCTCGACAGAAGAAAGTGTCGCTGAGCTGCATATTGTACATATGCTTTCTGGTACCACAGTGTCCCGTGAGTAGACCGGTGATGAGGCGCAGCTTACTTCTGGGGAGCTCGTGTAATTTCTTCGCCATCCTAACAGATGGGTAGTTGAGAAGTTCCTTGGCTGTTGAGGAGCCTGGAATTGCATCCCACCTATTCTTGATTTTTTTGTGGGTGACGTCCTTCAGGATCCCTAAATGGGAAGAAGAGGACGGAAGGAGGAAGGGCTCTGGTGCCTCCGGCACCCGCTTAGACGCCCTGCAAGCAAGTTTGTCGGCGAACTGATTGCCCCTGCTCCCATTGTGTCCCTTAATACAGGCCAGGGTGATGGAATTTGACCTGGACGCATTGACCAGGGCCTGGTGACAGTCGAGAAGAAGCCCAGAGGAGAAGCGACACCTCTCCAGGGCTAAAATGGACTGTCTGCTGTCAGTGAATATCACTATGTTCCTGCCGGATTTATTGGAGTTGGCGACAACTTCCGAGGCAGTTTTAGTGGCGTATAATTCCGCCTGCGTTACAGATCGGTACTTGCCAAGTGGTATGGATAGCCGTGCTTGGAAATCGTGGGAGAAGATCCCTACTCCAGTACCCTCCTGTCGTTTCGAGCCGTCGGTGTAGATTTTCAGGCTCGCATTAGCATCGATTGCAGTGGATGAAGTGTGCGTGTGATATGGTTTCCTGAAAACAAAGTGGGGAGAAAAGACATCTCCCCACTTTGTTGACATTCCAAAAGTGGCATACCTTTGATTGTCTCATTCCAGAGTTTGCCTCTCGCTCCACTTCGGAACCCTTCACAGGAGAATCCCGTCGTGCGAAGTCTGAGCATCGTAGCCATCGCCGTCTCTTCAATGAAGATGTCAAGGGGCGGTAGGTACAGCATGTTCTCCATCGCAGTAGTGGGTGTGGTATTCATTGCGCCAGTGATACTTAGGCAGGCCATTCTTTGAATGTGGTTCAGTTTGGTGATGGTGGAAACTAGCTTGACCCTAGAGAACCACGCCACCGCACCGTAAATTAGCATCGGACGAATAACGGCCGTGTATAACCAAAGAGTATGCTTTGGTGAAAGACCCCAGGTACGACCTATGATCCTCTTACACTGGCCGAAAGCTGTACGAGCCCTTTGTACCCTGTTTGTCAGGTGTTTGTCCCATTTCAGTTTTCTGTCGAACATAATATCGAGGTATTTCACTTCCTCAGAAAGACTGAGTGGAGTACCGAAGAATATCGGTGGTCTGAAGTTGTCGATCTTGTGCTTTCTGGTGAAAAGCATCAACTCAGTTTTGGCAGGGTTGACTGATAGTTGTTGGTCCCTGCACCATTCCCCAATCAGTTTGAGTGCCACCCTTATCCTGTCGGATAGGGAATTGGCATGTATGCGCCTGATGAGGATAACTAGGTCGTCCGCATATTCCGTGACGTAGAAGTGATGGGTATGCAGCTAGTAAAGGAGGCTATCCAATATAAGGTTCCACAAAAGTGGCGACAGGACGCCTCCCTGTGAACAACCGCCGGCGACCTTGCCTTTGAGTTTGAAGCCTCCAGTCTTAAGGTTCACCACGCGTGTTGTGAGCATTGTAATAATCCAGTTTCTGAGCACCACAGCAAAGAAAAAAGTTATTTTTGCTTTGCCTACGTGATAAAAATTGACGTTCAATACGTTTTTGAATTCAGAATAACATCCTGAATCCAAAAATACTGCAAAAACTTTCCATTTAAAATTCCAAAGATGATATCACTTCCGGAAAAACCGGAAGTCACACTAACATCAGCAATACGTCACAATATGGCAATTTTTGTCTAATATAACTTCTCCAAATTTCATTCGATTATCTTTATAAATACAAATATTAATGGCCGGTACCTATGCCGTGGATCACCCGGTATGTATGTATGAATGTATGTATGTATGTATGTATGTATGTTATGTATGTATGTATGTATGTATTTAGAACATATTTAGAATTGCCCGGGGACGCACTGGATTGTTTTTGGGAACAATTTGACAACCGGAAGTGGCAAATGTTGCCACATGCTCTTTGTTGGGGATTTATCAGATTTTTACCAAATTGATACTTGCTCATCCTCTAGTCCAGCGTTCTTCAACCTTTTTACCACTGCGGCACCCTTAAAGGGTGGTTTCTCATACAGCGGCACCCCAAGATATATATTTTATTAATTTAACCCGGCCTAAACAACACAGATGCTTATTTTTCACATTTTCAAGTTTCCCGCGGCACCCTTAAAGATGTCTCGCGGCACCCCGGTTGAAGAACGCTGCTCTAGTCAGTGGCTTTAAATTATATTATTATGTATACTAATTTAAATTTACAGACAGGGCGGACTGGCCATAAGAGCTACCAGGGCTCACGTGGGTGGGCCGCGGTGTTAGTGAGCTGTGGCAACATGGGGCCGTTGGCTATTCCGATAACCATAATAAATTTTTTATATTGGAATTCACAGCTAGGGTTTTATAATTTGATCATACGTCAGTTACTTTTATGCCTCGGCCAAGGGAAACCGCTGAAAATTATTTTCAAGTTTATTGGATGGCCGCTAGGGGGCGCAACTGGAATGGTAAATCAAAAAAGGGCCTATTCTCCAAAAATATAAATATAAAGATACCTATACTATAATTATTATCATCGTAAAAAGTAGAAAATTTGTGACTTTTTTTGTTAAACCCAACATTCCAGCTAAATGGTTGTAACAACCAGTTAGCCGGAATGTTGGGTGAGGGCCACCCCAGATATTTGAAGATTATTTTTGAAGATTGTAGATATTGGGTATACCAACCACAAATGGCTAGATATTCCAATCGTATGATATTTATCACACGAAGAAAGTGCGTTGAACAGAGATAGAAGTGTGGGTGGCATAGCGAATAGTATTCTATCACATTCTACCAGAAACTTCCATCCATTACCATTTCGCGAACGTATGATATATAGAGAAGGAAGTTTTCGGTCGAATAGCGAATAAAATGTTACTGTAAACTCCTATCTCTATTTAGCAAACGTGAATTAGTACAATGCGATGTAAATACGCCGTTGATCACTGCTGATCATCATGACCTTTGATCAGCCCATGTTGAAAGCATAGGCCATAGGCCAATCGGATGGTCACGTTGATCAGTGGACCAAACAAGTTAGGACCAGTTGTACTAACTGACTGATCGCAGAAATATTTAAGCATTTACGCCCCAAGAAGCATTTAAAATGTACTTTGCATAAATGCAAGTAAAGTTTGAAACGCGATTAGCGGAAAATAGTATTGCACCCTGTGACTCTCACCTGTCCTTACCCACCTTTTGTATATATATATATTATATATGTGTGGGATACGTAGCATATAGGGGAAGAAAAAAAAAGTTTAGTTATTAATGTTCTTGTAGGTTTAGGCAATTATGTATATTTTATATTTTCTAATGTATGCAAGGTTTAGATACAGCAGTTAGCAAATTACCTTGAAATTAGCAGTATACTAATTATTTTTTGTTAATTTTCTTTTATTATAATTTTGTGCAGAGTCAATAAAGGCATATTATATTGTATTATATTATATTATATTATATTATATTATATTATATTATATTATATTATATTATATTATATTATATTATATTATATTATATTATATTATATTATATTATATTATATTATATTATATTATATTATATTATATTATATTATATTATATTATATTATATTATATTATATTATATTATATTATATTATATTATATTATATCTATATCTAACGCCATTGCTAACTCCACCGGTATCAATATTGACTATACCAACAATATAATAACTCACCCTGTATAATGTACATTTTGATACAAACCTATGAATATTGGTGTAGGTATGTATTATAATCGAAATTTCCGAAAGTGACATTCGTCTCCCCTCCTTTCCAGGACGTTTGCCGCCTTTCTAGCTGTTATTCTCGTCTGTACGTCTGGCTGAAAATCGAGAAATTCGAAAGTTGGCCACCACTCTTATACCATTTTTTTAAATATAAAGAATTACATCCCTGACTGGAGCAGTTCAGTGCAAATTTGACTGTGTTTCAGTGCGGTACGATCCGAAAGTTTGTAATCAGGTAAGGTTCTAATTGTTATACAATTTCAATTAACACCGTGTTTAAAGAAGGATTGAGCATTTGTGTGACAGTGTCTAATGTCTAATTTCTTTTGTATGAAGTAAGAATCTATTTTATTTATTATTGTACAATTTGCCGTTAAAATTTTCATAAAATTGCCTGAAACTATGTTAGTCGGTCAAGTAGTTTTCTTTCATTGAGTTGAAATCTCGCTTTTCAAAAGTTACACATGACTTACACGTTCAAGAAGGTTCTATGCGCTCTAAATGTGACATTTTGGCGATTTTTAAACTTATTTTGGCGCCGATAATACTGTTGAATCAAAATTAACAAATTAACACTTGCAATAGAGTTATTTGGCACAATTTGCCGTAATTAGTTTCACATTTAAGTCATTTAGATTCTCGTGAAAATTTTGCAATAACATGAAGATGTTACAATTTTCTAAAGTGCAATTATGGTTTATTTTGCAAGAAATGCCTGCGACTAAGTATTTAAGACGTTGTGCAATGGGAATATTTCGTCTAATCTTGACGTTGCGATTCTAGATTAAAATTGTGTTTCTTATTTTATTTTGTCACATCAAGTCGAACAATGATGTTTTTGTATGATGTTATCACGAATAAATCTAATTATGTATTAAACTTATATTACTAACTTATACCATTATATTTGTTTCTAAATTATCTTTTCATCCTAAATTCGTAATTTATTTAATTATTTACCTTTGCCATACCACATAAAACAATTTGTATGCAAGAAAACGCTTAATTTAATAAACATTTATTTATACCTAGTAACCAACCACGTGAAAATTAATGATGCAGAGAATTTCGGCTACCGTAAAAGAAAGTGAAAAGTGATTTCGAATGAATACATAAAATATCAAAGTTAACGCTGCATGGTAATCTAGTCAAGGTTCTTGCTTTTGTTGGTCAATGGGTTTCTAAAGTCGCATTATAATAAAACCCAAGCCAATGTCAGGTGCAAGGCGGCCGACTGGCCAACATTGTATGCTTTTAATAATGTAAAAGTGAAATTTTGTATTATATACCAACAATACTCGTCAAGTGCGTTCCTATTAAAACAGATTCAAACATATATGAACAATTTGTGTATATGGAACAATAACATTCATAATGTTGAGTCAAGAAAGCAGCTCAACTCACAGTTTATCATTAATTATTCGATAGATTTGATTTGGTATAAATAAGGCATAAAGTACATATTTGTTATAATGGAGTACTCTTGAGGTAAATATTATAATTCAGAAAAGACATCTTTAGACGTTTCGATTTTATTCAAGGCTTCATCATCAGAAAATACTCAAGATTACAATAATAAATATTTCTATAATTATTATTAGTCTTTACACTTACGGTGGATGTATTAGAAATGCAGCCAAACATTGAAAACTTGTGAATCTTTTGGTGTACCCAGGCTAATCCTTCGGCAGCCACATTGATAAGTAATTATGTCCTGAACTTCCTGCCAACTTATACGAGCAAAAGTACTTCTTGTTCTTGCCTGGTTAACTCATAAGACCGCCTCCCACACAGAACGCAGCTTAAATTTTGGTAAAATTGTTTGACAGTACTGATGTAGATAGCTCGGATAGTTGAGACGATCAGAATATTTTCCTCTGCTGTTGACTTATGTATACGCCAATATCACTGTTTCTCTTCTCGACTAGCATCCTAGAAGGAAAGTATCGGGATTTCAGCGGAAATATGCGTTTTGTGAATCCATTGTATATCTGTGAACACGATGGCGCCCAAACGGTGCAACAGATTGGGCTGATGTGTGGTATATGTATTTAGGCAATTCTAAGTTTTTGGAAGTGGCAAAAAAACATGTTTAACAATTTGTACTATTTTTATGTAGTACGCTGTACGTTCAATAAAAATATCTGGAGTGGCCCTCACCCAACTTTTCGACTACATCATTGGCACAATAAAGTGTCTGAACCACAGACTAGACAGACACCGCAGCTAGATAGCAATAAGTGCACATCCCTCTGTCTTTTTTCCATCCAATTAAATCGGTATATTGACATCTTTATCGTTTTTTGTGAAACCGTTGCCCAGAGGGCGCTCCGTTGATGGACAGAGTTCCCGTAGAAATCTATAAATTATATGTCATCAGTATGTCATTTCACTACTTATGACAAGCGTCAAATTTCAATATTTGCGTATTAGTAAAATGTTTTGGCATAATTTGTGCTCATAAAGAAAAATTATTCTGTTTGTCGAAGAATCTGGATAGGTGCGTACTTATGTATACTTATGTACTTATGTGTAACCTCTATTTTCGACTAATAAATTTTAATTTATTGTCTTAATAAACTATTGTTTTATATATGTTTATTATTTATGTGGCCTAAAATTATTTATTTATATGTTTTGTAGTATCCCGCAACTGCATTCAGTTATATAAATTTTCGTTTTGCTATAATCACTCAGTCATTTTCCGTCCATTACAATACTTTCCTTCTAGGTTATTAGTCGGAAAGTAAAAAAGGTTCGGTGTGCCATTGTTATCTTTATCTTTTACTGAAATTTATGGTGGCTAGACGCTTTATAACGTAAACTGATCCATTCTATCATTGGTACTTTATTATTTCAGTTCGCAATTCATTTCAGGGATGTATGGGAAGGGTGGAAAGTTGTTTTCAAGTAATGAATTTGGGGGTTTTGATATAAATAAATACGTTTGACATTGGCAATATTTCGGATTTTTACCACATCTATATTTTTGTCTGACGCCAAATTTCCTTAAATGCAGAAGAAAATGATTCATTATTTTTGTCTTTGAATGTGTTAAATACTAGTCTGAAACTCAGGTTAACAATACTATGGTCATTATTTTGTCGTAAGTAAATTAGGAGCCTAGGAGCAATAAATGGTTGTCAAATCTGAAAATTGGATTGTATTGTCTTTGGTGGCGCCATCTAGCGTAAGTAGATGCTTGAAAAAATTTCACTTGCGTAAAAATTTTGGTTCTAATCTTATCTAGTAACATCAGAGCCTAACTAACGGTACCAGGAGGCATTAATCGAGGGTAGACTCAACGTTACAATTTGTTTAAACAAAATTCAAGATTCCGTAAAAGTTAGGAGTCTTGATGATTTTTTACTTTCCAACTAGTATCTTAGCAGGAAAGTATTGTAATCGACGAAAAAAAAATGTCGAGATTTCCGCGGAAATACTTGTTTTGAGGTCCCCTGAATCCATTGCAATGATTTCTGGAAAATGTATGTACGTCTGTGAACACGATAGCGTCCAAACGGAACAACGGATCGGGCTGAAATTTGGTATACATATTTAGAATTACCGGCGGACGAACTGGATTGTTTTTTTTTTTTTTGCCTTCGTGGAAGTATTGCAAATTGTCAGATTTTGACAAACGTCACTGCCACTGACATTACATGACATTAAATGTCAGTATGACAAATGTAATTCTGTCACTGAAACCGACGTTAGGTAGCGTCCAGAGATGGCTCTGGCTTTACTAAAATTAAATAATTGCAAAAGTGTTTAGAGGGCCATCCCAGATATTTGAGAATGAGTATCTCTAAAAGTATGTAGAATAAAATAAAAAAGATTTGCTGTGGCCACCACAGTATCGACTGTGTTGTATTGAATGTGGTATGTGATGCACTATTTTAAGGTTGAAATAGATATAAAAACAAATTTACATAATGTGCGTAATAATCTGTAATTTTGGAAAGAAACGGACTTTAAAATTAAATAAATCAATGAAAAAACATAAATTGGAGGATATTAAACAACTTGTAGCGATTTGGGGGCATCTAGCTTCATCGTAGTGTCTAGATTTAGTTAATGAGAACTTCATGCAGAAATTAGAAACATATTTTAGAAACATTAATTGACACATAAATCTAGAAGAGATATATTTTGTTAAATAATTTCAAGATTTCCTGTTATTGTAATCTAGAATACTGATTTCAATCACCTTTAAAACGTCTTATTTAAAGAGTTCACTTAAAGTTCATCAAATTCCCGTAATATTTCGTGGTGTCAATAGATCACTAAGATTAATTGCGACTTGAAACGATAGGATTATTTTTGTTGGCATGATCTCATCCTATTTTGTTTTACTTTCGAAATGTTTTATAGTTGCAATAATGGGCGTGTTGCCTAGTCATTGTCTAATAGTTGCAAAAGGTATGCGATCTAAACCCAGATCAAAGTCAAGGATCATTTCACTTTTCACTTTTATATCCTGTCTAAAACGGTCTGTGATTCATATTTCTTATAATATTTTCAAAAGTAGTGCATTGTTTGAAATTGGCAATTTAAGATATGACGTTTATTTTCTTGAATTATGTTTTGATGGTATTTTTAACAAATTGTTCTAAATAATCGAAATTATTACAGCTTTATAAAGCTCTGTAGTTTTCATTATAATAGATCCAAATATCACTCGTAATACAGTAGTTCATTGCTTAATGTCGACACATTTTCCAATCGTGAATGGTTTTTCTATTGGTGTTAATTGTTATTATGTCTTCGCTGCATCAACTTATGTAACCCTAATGGTGATTTCGTAAGCTTTGAAAACTTTCTTCTTTCAGATGAAGAAATTTTCTATTTTTTATCAAGAATTTTGCAAAACAAAAATATATCACGATGCTATATTTTCCGGTAAGGTGCGTGATGACCTTTGAAGAAAATTATGTAATTCTTATTGTAGGAAGAAAATAATAAATGTCAAGGATGGTTCAGGTATAATCATGCTTACAAAAAAAAACGAACATTTCAATTTATGGTAAAAACTATATTCGTTTAATATTTTATATTTTATGAATCATGAATGTTTACATAAGAGTTTCTGTCATAAGTTGTTATATTGACATTTGATATTTTGCGACATAGCATTTTGGTATTTCAGAGCAATAAATTTAAGAAGTTTAAGTTATTACCAAGGGACTTATGTATTCAATTGGTAATTACATATTACTGGTATATGTATACTTGCATAATAGCCACATAATGTCTTTAGGTTTAAATGAACAACATTGCATAAGACAATTAAAAAAATGAAAAATGAAATAGCAAATGAATATTTTGATTACAGACAAAATTTTGGAAACTTTAATTAAATATAATTGTTTAATTACTATGTAAAATGGATATACAGTGTGCCCCAATAGTATTCTAATGAAGAAGAAAATAAAACCTATTTTAAGCAAGTTTTACATATTTTCACACATTTTTAATGTAATAATGAGCTAAATATTAGTAAAAAAAGTAAAAATTAGTAAAACATTCATTATTTACCAATTTTGGTAGAATATTCATAAATGTACCCTAAGAGATAGGTCTTAGTTTTCAGCTAAATCTGAAACTCATTTGTATCTAACCATTTTAATCGGCCAAGTTATAAAATCCTTTTGGTTGCACCTTAGGTAAATTGGATTTTTTGTAGATAGCGTACAGTTTAAAATTGCAGACTAAACTTTCGAATGAATTTGGGCTTTTAAGGTAATAATGATAAATAATAATCTACATGATTACTTAATAATAATTAAGTTATGAAAATCATGCGTAACTATGTAAGAATGGAATGCGGAAATTCGTATTGATAAACATAAGGAGAAAGAAGGTATCTCAGTCCAATCTCAGTAGACGTTGTCTTTGGGCAGGAGACAGGTGTGGTCCAATGATCTACATAAGTGAAAACGCAGAATCCACACTCCGTACATGAATGAAACACCACTGATATTAA
This sequence comes from Aphodius granarius, assembly GCA_963971325.1. Classification (NCBI taxonomy): domain Eukaryota; kingdom Metazoa; phylum Arthropoda; class Insecta; order Coleoptera; family Scarabaeidae; genus Aphodius; species Aphodius granarius. Next base: position 27,815,701 of record OZ020222.1, on the reverse strand, counting down.
CGAACACTTTGGTGAAAGTGAAATTGAAACAGAAAACTGATCCATACGCATTCGTACACAGTGTACGACTTACATATGTTATACAAAAAATCGAAATTATGTACGAGTTTATGTAACAATTTCGGGGTGTGGAGTCCTACATCATCACAGAGAAAATTGTTGTACTATCAAGGCACGGATTTTGACACTAAATATGAGTACCTACCAAATTACAGGCCAGTGGGATGAACGATCCTGGCGCTATACGCGTTTACAGGAACAGTTGAGAATTGACAAATGTTGGTTCACGTAAGAAAAAGAAGACTTGGACGCCCCAGACTTTTCATACAAACAGTATTTGGAAATGTTTTCTTTTCACATTAGCATCCATGAGAGAGGATTTTACAGATCCTTCAACATATTTTGTTAATGCCATCGAAACTAAGGTATACTGAATCAATACATGGTCTTGAATTAGTTGTTTTAATGACGATGCTTTCGCAAAACTGAATTTCTATGGATGACATTTTGATGTTTGTCGCAGAGGAGCAGGAAAATCTCAGAAGTTATTATGCAGAAGTCGGTTTATGTATGGTATTTACCCAATTGATAAAAATACCATAAGTGAATTCTGGTTTGAAATAGTTGACTGATTCATTTGAACGCTTTATAGATTCATTTACTTGTGTTGTGTCTTCGTTATGTGCAAGTAGGTCACTTGAGTAATTTTCCTTTTGCAAGAGGAATTCCTGTGACCGTATTTGTGCAGAAGGCACATTAAAAAGCATTTAGCCGCTATAAAATTGATAGAAAGCAATATTAAAAAAAAAATAACCTTTGCACAGTGTAATTACGAAAACTGCTTGAATCCTTGAAAATAAACAAACTAATTTAACAATTCGCGTCACATAATTATTAAACCGTATTAAACTATTGAAATTATCCGGTGTTTGCTTAACTTTACATTCACAAATGTCAAAGAAAACATAAGAAAACATCATGCCAATACAACTTTCATAGTTGACCGTACAGTCATTTAATCTATTTACGGATTCTTTTCTGGTCATTTCATGTGAAAGTACTTAGTGTAAAGCCTGAAGCTCGTATATAAGGCCTACTTTACCATTACGTGAACACAGAAAGTACAATAGGAAATACAAAACTCGAGCGTTACTGCATTAAGAAAGAGTTTAAACATAGCTAACGATAATGGTTGCATGAAATTAACGTTTTAAATTGGTAGCATTCCATAACTGCAAATTGATTATTCTCGCCATAGTTTCTTGATATGGTTGTGATCGAATGAAGTAATGACATAGATAAATACTTTTTATGCGTGTAGCATACAATCATTTATATTTGCATTATATTCGATTTTGATAACATTTGGTTCGACTAATTAATCAACTATTTAATTACAGGATGCATTTTGTTCTCCTGCTCCTTGCAGTACCTTTGGTACTATCTTTACCACAAGCAACGCAGCCATCATATACGAAATTATCAGAAGAACAACTCAAGCATCTTCAAAATAAAGGTTTTGGGCCAACCGTTTCAAGTGCTTTTAGGCCTACTGCAAGTTATGAAGATGACAGAGAAGAATTAGAAGATGAAAATGACGACACAGAAGTTGCTCAAACACAAGCTAGAGTTCCAGTATATTCTGAAGACAATTACCCAAATTCCATTCACATTCAACAGAGGCCGCAAGTTAGGCAACAATCACAGCCGCAACCTGTCCAAAGAAGACCTGTTCAACAATACAGGCCACAATATGTGGAGGTATGCCCTTTTTATATTACTTATTATAGATGTTACTTTCCACAAAATCAGCCAGAAAATTCAATTATGAGAGAATAAAATAAATCTATTATACGAATATTTTTATCATTTCATTGGCTCTATTTAGGTTGAACAGGAGGTAGATCCGAAGAAGAAGGAAAAAGAAGAGGAAGAAGAACCAGATCGCCTTTCTCTCTTATTGCCAAATACCAAATTCAGTTGTCAAGGAAAGAATACAGGTTATTATGCCGATGAAGAACTAGGCTGTGAGGTGTTCCACTATTGTCAGGATAATGCCAGACATTCCTGGATATGCCCGGAAGGTTTCACTTTCCACCAAGTAAGAAGTTTCTTGGGTCGTTGAAAGCTTTTTGGAAGCACTTAAATAAAACTACCTGACCATTTTGAAAAATAATTTTAAAATAGCCAATGTTTCCTTTCACATAAAAAAGTCCAGCGGTCAAGTATATGGTCCTTATGTCATTTTTAATTTAATTTTTTTTTATTTCTCTGATAGCACCTGATCTGAAATAAACGTCTGCTCTAAAATTATGATCGATTTAATTCAATTGCTTGGGGTTAGGTGTCCCACGTAGGTAAAAATATAATAATAAATATATGTAATAAATCCTTTTTCTATCTCGAGTAGTTTATTTGCCATTAGAATATGCAAAATTATATCTAAACTAAATTAATTTTTCTTATAGGTTCACTTGATATGTATGTTGCCTGGTGGTGACAATGTCTGCGAAACATCACATAAATTCCACTTTGTAAACGACTACTTATATAGACCAATCAACTTAGAAGAACACCAGAAAAAACCAAATGTATCCTTAAAGTATTCTGATAGATACTTCCCAGAAAATTATTACAGCTATGAGGAAGAAGACAACCAACAACAATACAGGAAACAACCAGTAAGTTTGTTTATACAAAGCGGTCTGTGTAGCCAACAGATCACATCTCCACAATTTTCAACAATTATCAGAACTGAAAACCGTTTAATTATTACTAAAATGAGAAAATAAATACTTTTGCGTTAGTTTTTACTATTAAAATACATTTTCCGGTTTGAATTAAACCAAACCCAAATTGCACCTGCGTCTGGTCATGCTATCTTTATTTGCTTACAAAATCACATCATTGACAGACAAGCATGTTTTCAAATAACCCCAAATGATTAATTTTACAGGTTAGGCAACATCAAGAAGTCGATGAACAACGCCATGAGCAAGTGGTGGTCAGAAGACCAACTTTAAGGCCCGAAACCACGGTTGGACAAGTTTTTAGATCACCTGAAGAAATTAACATTTCTCTGCAACAGAGGAGGCCGCAATATGCGACCCAAAGGTATAATGTGGAATATTAATCAAATAAGTATGTGCGATTGAGAAAGGAATTTTCTGTTTATCTATTGTCTATTTATTGTTTTTTATTCGTCGATTGTTATATGTATAATTGAATTGTAGTTACGTAATTATGCTAATAATAATTTAAGATCATAACAGAAATTGGTTATTAATTATTGTAGTTTTGTAAGTATACACTTTTTCTATATTTTTATGCGTTTTATTTTCCTTCCCAATATTTGAAACGTTGTTAAATCGCCCATATATGGAATTAAAGATTAAAATGATAACAGCATAAAAATTTTGACAAGCAGCAGCAATTTCGATCGTTGTTTTATCCCCGTGGGTCTGACTCATATATGCACACAAAAATGCATATAAAATATTTACTTTGGGCTGTGGATCCTGTCGTATTATTTCTATAAATGCTTATAGCACCTAAACCGCTCATCCCAGTGATCTGTAAGTTGGTACACATGTTTTAAGTTACTGTAGGATGAGGTGGTATTAGTTTGGTAAAAATCGTAAGAATACCTAAGAAAACGCATGTAACATTTGCCACATCCGGTTGTCAGTTGTCACCAAAAGCAATCCAATTCGTCGGTTGGTAATTCTAAAGAAGTGTACCACATTTCAGCCCCAAACATAGCCCTTTCATTTTTAGAAGGTCAAATCGCTCAAAAGTGTACAACAAACAAACCAAAACACGTATTTCAAAATCTCATCAAGAAATTTTAATTTCATGTGATCAAATTGATGAATTGGACTTAAAAAACATCATTACGTACTCCTATTTAAGATTTTATGCAGGCAATCCTAATTTCATGCTGTTACAATGGTTAAAATGGCCAAGAAATTGTTATTCGCACGGTCAAATCGATGAAAAGGTCGAAAATGTACATGTACAAAAATATACATATCGATTAAAATGCAAAAACATACCTATTTAGAATTCTATGCACAGGATTTAGATTTCGTACGGTTAGATTACTTAAAAATAATTAATTTAATTAAAAAAATTACAAACAGTAGGTATAATAAAATATCGAGTAAAAGATTCCGAAAATTATACTGGCGGAATTTCATTTTCTAAATCGCATAAACTGACATGATATTCTGCATTCCTCCTTCATTCCTGCCCACCAGTACATACTAGCAAAATCAGTACGCACTTTCAGTTAGGTATTTGATGGATACTTTGTTACGGAATTAATTTGGCTCAAAAAGTGTTATTTTATTGCTGAAATGTCGCTGTGGGCGAATGAGTTTAAAATCATTGTGGTTAAATACAGACATCAGCTGAAGATTTTCGTCCCGTCCTCTTTCGGAAGAGACGTAAAACTGGTAGTCCCGGCTATCAGTTGCACTTGCACAGCTCTGGTTGTCGTTACAGTACCGGTGCAGCGTAAACCTGCCATATAAAACTTAAATAACGAAAACACCAAATAGAAAATCTAATCTGTAAAACGTCGATATTGACATAAAAAAAGCTTGAAGTAAGTAAGACCTTTTTTTTATGAACAAGCGATTTAATTATATTGTCGATACCCAATTTTCTATTAAATTACATTTACTCACCTACGTTCCAAATTTCTTATCTTATTGTATCTTCCGTTGATAGCTCTCGGACGGAAATGACCAATTCAAAATAATATTGACTAATGAAATTTATTAATCCACTGCTCTGATTATTTACAGTGTGCGTGAGCATTTAATCCTGTCTTTGTGACTTGCCATTAGCCAAAAATTTTAAATCAGTATTATATCAAATTGTAAATAGTAATACAGAGTGGATAACATTTTGTTTGCGAGTGTATACTTCATGCAACATTCTCAGTCATATCTATTTATTTCGCAAAATGAATAACTTAAGTTGTTTACAATTAAGATCTCGTAATTGATGAAAACTAGTGAAACTTTAACCTCTCCTTGCAATACCATACATCTATATACCATAAAAGCCTTTGTACGTTTATCATACAATCAGAGTTCAAGCCATATCTGTCTTACTCTGATAACAATTTGTGCGCTCTGTTTGTAAAATATTTACTAAAGTATTAGTGCGACATGTGTGTTAGCACTGTGTAAACAACTTAAAAATCGAACACCGCGATTTTCTAAACAACATGAAAGATATTGTAACATGCACACAGAGCGGTAAAGTTAGAGGAAGGATAAGTTTGGACTATAAAGATGGTGAATTTTATAGTTTTTTTGGGATACCCTACGCAAAACCACCACTGGGAGAGTTGAGATTTATAGTAAGTAAACAATTCAGTTGGTATTGATTATTTGGTATGCTAAAGTGTTGAAATATTTTAAATTAAAAAATTAGGCCCCTCAACGTCCTGAGAAATGGGATGGAATAAAAGATTGCACAGAAATCAAAGACGGTTGCATCTCCAGACATTTGCTGACAGCCAAAATTACTGGATCCGAAGACTGCTTATACTTAAACGTCTATACAAAAAATGTAAGTACAGTTTAAATAAATATAAGTAGATATCTAGATCAATAATTGATAAACAGTAGGAAATAGGTCACTGGAAATAATCACAGACTTTGGATATTATTAAAAGTCCCTCTTGTATTTCCTAGGTTATTAAGTTTTGCATTTGTTTTTGATTTTCTATAACTTGTACACATAACATTCACGTGAACACTAACATACATATTACATACTCACTAGTAACATAAGTATGTTAATTCACTCTTTTATGTCGAAATAGCCTGCGACAATAATTTCGGATAAAATAATAACGCGCTAGTTGTTCTAGTTCATTTGTAAATTTTTCTCTTAATTGATATTATCTTTAATGATTTTTAGCTTCCTTCAACAAACATCAAACCAAGGCCAGTAATGGTATGGATACATGGAGGAGCATTTATATGTGGATCAGGAAATCCTGACGTGTTTGGTCCTGAATTTCTAATTACGCAGGATATTGTGATTGTTATGATGAGCTACAGAGTAGGGCCTTTAGGTAAGAAAATAATTTTTATGAGAGAACTCAAAAAGAAGAAATAATGTATCTGTTTTAGGATTTCTCTGTTTAGAAGATGATTCCTTGGATGTTCCAGGAAATGCTGGCATCAAAGATGTTGTCATGGCATTAGAGTGGGTAAAAAATAATATCCAAAATTTCAATGGTGACCCAAATAATATTACCATCAGTGGGCAAAGTTCCGGAGCAGTTATGACGAATTTTTTGATGTTAATTCCAAAAGTTAAGGGTTTATTTCATAAGGGAATTCTCCAAAGTGCGACTGCACTTCAAAATTGGGCTATTGGCAAAAGAGAGGGTGCTAAAGCGTTAGCAAAAGTTTTGGGCTTTGTTTCAGATAATGAAAAAGATATATTAAAGTTCTTAAGGCAAGTACCTGCTGTTGACATGTTGAAAGCTTCACAGAAAATTCGAGTATTGACAGACGTAAGTTTAGTGTTAATTTCTGCATATATTTAGTTTTATTATACTGGAAAATATATTATAAGGACGCATACATGGATAATGTCACTACTTTCAATCCTGTGATAGAGAAACCACATCCTGATGCAGTTATAATAGAGAATCCTTTGGTAACTTTATTAAAAGGAAACTACACTAAAATACCTCTTATAATGGGCTACACGAATGAAGAAGGTCTATACGCCACTTTTGTAGTGAAGAACAAGAAAGTAATCATTGCAGATTTTGAAAGAGCGGTCCCATGGACTTTAAAATTAGAGAAAGGTAGTCCAGAATCGAAAAGAATTGCGAAAAAAATTAAAGATTTTTATTTTGGTGATAAGGAATGCACAGCTGAGAATCTTCCGTTGTACATAAAGGTTTGTAGAATTTATAATTGGGATGTTTATAAATGCCCTTTTGAAATTTTTTTTTCGTTATAGATGTCGTCTGCGTCATTCTTTTCGTATTCTGTCCATAGAACAGCCAGGCTATTCATGCAAAAATTAATACACCCAATCTATTTCTATAGATTTTCGGTAGATGCTGGTTTGAATATTTACAAGCTTCTGAGGAAATACAAAGCTCCAGGTAATAGGCTATTTCAATTTTGATATCAGTACGTATTTCCGACTTCATAAGACAAATTCATGAGATTGGTCAATCTTCAAAAACATTTTATAGGAAAGGGTTAGAGTGTAAGAGATTTTAATTTGTATGCATTATAATACAAAGAGATAAAAGGTAGAATTGGCGATCATCCAGTGACTTGGCTATGATGCTCTATGGTACATAATAAATAAACAAAGTTTGTTACTTTAACCATTTATTCAGTAAATATTTCGGCACAAATCGTTTCTTGGTGTGTTACATGGGTATGAGAAGCAGAACCATCTGAATTGATCCCTCCCTTTTGAGTGAGAACATCCATAAGTTGAGTGCATTTTTTTATGAACAATGGGTATCCTAGAACTGGTAAAATATATGGGACTATATATCCGACTACATCTGTTGCACAATGGAGTGTCTAAACCATGTCTAAACACTTTTGCAATCAATTTTTTGAAGCCATAGCCATCCTGGATCGTGCTAGACTCTATCTAACGTCAATTTCTCTGAGATAATGACATTTGTCATACTGACATATTTTAATGTCATGTCATGTCAGTGGCACTGACGTTTGTCAAAATCTGACAATTTGCAACACAACGACGAAGGCTGTGGATTCTGTCAAACTGTTTCTATAAACTCTTATACCAAATAAATTGTTCATCCCACTGATATACAAATTTGTATATGTATAGTCACTCGAGAATGACCTGGTACCAGTTTGGTCAAAATCGCTTAAATCCCTAAGAAAATGTATGTAACATATGGCACTTCCGGTTGTCAGATTGTGGCTAAAAAACAATCCAGTTCGTCCTATGGCAATTCAAAATATGTATAGCAAATTTCAGCCCGATCCTTTGTACAGTTTGGACGCTATCGTGTTCACAGACACTCATACACATATACATTTTCCAGAAATCATTGCAATCGGTTCAGGGGACCACAAAACAAGTATTTCCACTGAAATTTTTTTTCCGTCGATTACAATTGTACTTTCCTTCTAGGGTACTAGTCGGAAAGTAAAAAGCTACCTAATGTTTAACAGCCCGCTCCATGTCCCACGGATGCTGGTGGTGATACCGTTATATTTATACCATTTAATTTAATATTTTAACTAATACAAATCAACGGATTGACTAACAGATTAGTTAATTTACTGTAGTAAAAAAATATATTGGGCAAACCAGTGAGTGGGTGAAATCACACCTATTGCTACACAAAAGTGACACAAAATTAGAAAATATCAGTTGTGCCGTTGCACATGCACAGTGAGACACAAGTGACGCAAATGAGACGGCCCACGCTCTGAAATGACACCTTAAATAGCCAAAAATATTCTATCAATATTTTGCTGAAATATATGCGCTATAATGGAGACGAATAACTTTTCGGAACTTTCGGGAAAAATAATGCAAAAACAAATTATTACAAAATACAAAACGAATTATTTTCTTGTGTGTATCTACGACAACAAGCTTATGCGTTAATCGATAACAGTGTCATTTACTAAGATAAAGTAAATCACTGCTGAATTTCATTTAAAAATACTCAGACAAATGGTTTATACGCTACAACCATTTTATTTTGTTTTTGTTGTTAAATGTGATGATTCTTCAAGTACCGGCACAACGAAAAAATATTTCTGAGAACCCAATAAAGGCTTACAAAAAAATTTTGTATGAGTTACATTTTTGCACATTCCCATGGTGCACTGTTTAAAAAATCAATAGTTTTGGAGATATTTCGATTTTTTGTAAAACATTTTGCGTCACAAGCTGTGAGGTTCATATTACAAAAAAAATATAATTGGGTCTAAATGAATATTGTGTTTGCCTTTAATAGTAAGTAATATCAACATGCAACCTCATATAACATTAATCAACATTAGTTTTGATGTTGTAAACATATTTCAAGATTCCCGCTTTCATATGCATATCAATACCCGTATCAAGTAATAATCATAATAAATATCTGGTGTGGCCCCCACCCAACTTTCCTACTACATAGACATTTACATTTATAAACTCTCTAAATGTATAGACTGAGGGCGAAACACCAAAAACGAATGTCCGTAAGATAATAATAATACTATATCGGGATTATAACAATACCACTAACATTTGCCACTTCCGTTTGTCAGATTGTCACCAAAAACAATCCAGTTCGTCCCCCGGTAATTCTAAATGTGTCCCAAATTTCAGACCGACCGCTTTTCCGTTTGGGCGCTATCGTGTTCACGGACATACACACATACATGCATACATACACACATACATGCATACATATATACATACATACATATATACATACATTTTCCAGAAATCATTGCAATCGATTTAGGAGACCCGAAACCCGTATTTCCGCTGAAATTTAATTTTTTTTCCCGTCGATTACAATATTTTCCTTCTAGGGTTCTAGTCGGAAAGTAAAAAGAATGTAATACCTCAAAAAAAAAACAATATAATGTACTTTCATAGGGCTCATATTACTTCTAGGTATACGTCAATATTGATAACTTATGATTCATTTCATGATAAATGCTACAGTTAAGCAGTATATTTTTTCCTTGAACGCCGTTATAGTATTACACTACAACATAGTTCTGGCATGATCTTTTGTTTTGACAATGTAACTTTCATTTGATAACTGCATAAAATTACCCTTAATTCTTTTTTTCACCTGATTTCAATAAAGAATACCTTTTTAGAAAACCCATAACGTGCTGAGTCTATGATAGTTATGGCAACTGGATCAAAACATAATTATTACCTAAAACAACAAAAAAATACAAACGAAGTCATTATTTTCTCAAATTTACTGATTTTACCAATTTCATATATCCGTTAGTACTTGACGAATTTTGGAACACATAGCAGTAATCCAAAGGACAAACTTTGCAATTACCATTTTGGCATATTGAAATAAAACATTTAATAGTAGAAAATGTTAGTGAAATTTTTTCGTTTTGGTGCGTTTTTTTTTCGTTGCACCTAGGCCACTCTTGGCCCTTTGTGCAGAGGTTCAACTGTTTGTCGGGACCCACGGCTTTACGCGTCTTCCGAAAGACTGAGGGACGAGGACCTTCAACTGGTGTTTAGATTTGAACCCAACACGTCCTATCAGGATCAATGCTCCACAACTAAAGCCACTCGCCCCTCTAAGTATCTTGTCAAAACTCATTTTTATGACTTTTTCAATTTTTAGGTAGGTATTATAATTTGATACCGTTGCCATACTTACCATAGACTCAGTACTGTGCCATCTAAAAGATATCAATAAAATCTGTTAAACAATCATGGCTAAGTTCTCTTCGGTAAGCTTTTCACAATATGAATCCTGCTTCACAATATGTGGAGTAATTTATATACAGAATGTCCAATTTGGTGTTGAGATAATGGCTTAAATAGCTGAACATGAACTAATTGTAATGTAATTGAAATTTTATTGTATCAGGTGCTTCGCATACCGATGACACTTGCTATCTCTTCAACACAATGCTGACGCCGAAGATACAAGAAGGTACCTTGGAAGAAAGGGTGATAAGTCGTATGATCACATTATGGGGAAACTTTATAAAAAATGGAAATCCGAATTCGAAAGAGGAAGTAGTTAAGGACGTCAATTGGCAACCCTTGCAAGGACATTGCTTCAACTTTCTGGACATAACCAACGAAGGCTTGGTGACTTCCACGAATCCGGATGAGGGGGTCATGCATTTTTGGGATGAAATCTATAAAATAGATCCTGGTTATAGTTACAATAAGTTATAATATACAGAAAATTTAGCTTTGTTACATATATTTTTTGGGGTACGTATGTTGATATAGATGTTTTCTATTGAAATACATAAAAATACAATAAATAATATTTAAAACTATAATGAATTATAGTGAATTATAATCTAACATATCTTCTGACATATCTTTATTCCTAAGAAAAGTGCCATATTATTTGGAGGACTCGAGCAGGCAAGTATAATAACTAAAGTATATAATATAAGAGTAAAATAAAATACTTTCACAACTGGTGCTGATTGTGTATCTCCTCCGATATCTACTGGGTAAAACAAATTTCAAAACAATAGAAAATAGATTTGCAGCATTTCCAAATAGTCTTATTAAATTATTAAAATTAATGGTAGTGTAACTACTCTGATGCACTGCTCAAACATTTTGAAGCACCCTGTACATGGTGCAATAGTTGGAAGATCTAGTGATGGCATTCTTATTTTCAGTCCTACCGCTAAGTTTTATAAAGAACAAACTTTTCTGAGAAATCTATATGCCATGAATAAATAACATTTGTACGCTTATCATACAATCAGAGTTCCACATCTGTCTTACTCTGATAAAAAATTGAGCACGTTGTTTGTCAAATGCTTGCTAGAGTACTAGGAGACATATCTGTTAGTACTGTTAGCAAAATAAAACACTGCGATTTTCTAAAAATATGAATGATATTGTAACATGCACAGAGGCCGGTAAAGTTACAGGAATTATAAGCTTGGACTATAAAGATGGTGAATTTTGTAGTTTCGTTGGGATACCCTACGCAAAACCACCACTTGGCGAGTTGAGATTCATAGTAAGTAAACAAAGAAGTTGGTATTAATTATTTGGCATATTAAAGTCCTAAATAAATTAAAAATTCAGGCCCCTCAACGTCCCGTGAAATGGGACGGAATAAAAGATTGCACAGAAGTCAAAAACGGTTGCATCTCCAGACATTCTTTGACAGCCAAAATTACTGGATCTGAAGACTGCTTATACCCAAACGTCTATACAAAAACTGTAAGTAAAATTTAAAATATAAGTAGATACTTAGTTCAATAACAGATTTTGACTATTATTAGCAGTTCTCTTTGTATTTCCTAGGTTGTTAAATGTTGTAGTTGTCAAAGCGACAAGAGATCGTAGATGAAAGCATACCCATATCAATAATCAAGTCGCACAAAATTGAGTATAAATATAGGTTGAGATTAATAAACATAGATAAAAGTTGTTATACCGTGATTAACTATTTTTATTTATTTTTTATGAAACAAGATGCCATAATTCAACTTTAAATACAGATAACTCGTAAGCAGGATTTGTAGCAGTTGGAGGTAAAATTACATTTAATACTCATAAATCAGATAACTTTTATTATGCCAGAGGCCGATTTACACATTCATATATACAGTAACATTCATAAGTTATTAGCAACATAAATACGTTAATTCATTCTTTTATTGTCGCAATAGTTGTCGACATGAATCTCGCATGAAATAATACGTGCCAGTTGTTCGTGTTCATTTGTAAATTTTACTCTTAATTGGTATTATTTTTAGCTTCCTTCAATTCACAGCACACCACGGCCAGTAATGGTATGGATACATGGAGGCGTATTTGTTAGTGGATCAGGAAATCCTGACGTGTTTGGTCCTGAATTTCTAATCACGCAGGATATTGTGATTGTTATGATGAGCTACAGAGTAGGACCTTTAGGTAAAAAAAAAAATAATTCTTATAAGAGAAGCTCAAGAAGAGAGCAGATGACAAAATGTATCTGTTAAGGGTTTCTCTGTTTGGAAGATGATTCCTTGGATGTTCCAGGAAATGCTGGGATCAAAGATGTTCTCATGGCATTAGAGTGGGTCAAAAACAATATCCAAAATTTCAATGGTGACCCAAATAATATTACCATTGGTGGGCAAAGTTCCGGAGCAGTTATAACTAATTTTTTGATGTTAATTCCAAAATCCAAGTGTTTATTTCATAAGGCAATTCTTCATAGTGCCACTGCACTTCATAGTTGGGCGATTGGCAAAAGAGAAGGCGCTAAAGCGTTAGCAAACGTTTTAGGCTTAGTTTCAGATATAATGAAAAAGATATATTAAAATTCTTAAGGCAAGTACCTGCTGTTGATATATTGAAAGCGTCAGAGAAAGTTGCAGTATACACAGACGTAAGTTTTCATATTTGTGTTATTATGCTGGAAAATATTTTATAAGGGCATGTACTTGGATAATGCCGCTGTTTTCAATCCTGTGATAGAGAAACCACATCCTGATGCAGTTATAACTGATAATCCTTTGCTGAGTTTATTAAAAGGAAACTACACTAAAATACCTCTTATAATGGGCTACACGAATGAAGAAGGTCTATACGCTACATTTGTCGTGAAGAACAAGAAAGTAATATTTGCAGATTTTGAAAGAATGGTCCCATGGACTTTAAAATTTGAAAAAGGTAGTCCAGAATCGAAAAGAATTGCGAAGAAAATTAAAGATTTCTATTTTGGTGACAAGCAATGCACAGCTGAGAATCTTCCTTTGTTTATAAAAGTTTGTAGAATCCAGGATTAAATGATTTTGATATTTATAAATTTCTTTTTAATTCGTTTCGTTATAGATGTCGTCTGCAGCGTTCTTTTCGTATTGTGTCCATCGAACAGCCAGGATATTCATGCAAACATTGGAACACCCAATTTATTTCTATAGGTTTTCTGTAGATGCTGGTTTGAATATTTACAAACTTATTAGGAAATACAAAGCCCCAGGTAATAGGCTAACATTATTTCATTTTTGCGTTTATAGAAGAAGATAGAATTTGCAAAAGGGCAGAACTTGATAAACGTCAGTGCCATCACATTGTGTCATTTTACGACTGACGTTAGGTTATCCTAATTTCATATAATCTCATATTACTTTTGTGTATGCTCCAATGTTAATAATGTCGTCACGTTACTAGTACTTCTACTACACATAATCATGATACAATCTTGCTCTGTCTGTAAAACCCTGCTCTGTAAAAAAAGATTGCGAAGTGGAAATTTGTGTATACAGGTGTCCCACAACTTCTTCGGTCGATAGCCGACATCGATTTTGTATAAAAATGTTTCAGATAAAAGTTGCATCGAATCATATTCTACACATATTAAAATCAGTTTCAGTAATGGCGGACTTCCGCTTATACCGGAAATAGGTATCAATAGAACTAGATAATTTTCTAATAGTAAACGTGTACTTTTTTAAACTTCCTCGGTCGATAGCTTAATCGAAAACTGGACACCGCATCTTTCTATCTTTTACAGTTTCGGAAATATTTCAAAATTTAAAAGACTCTACAAGTGCCAGTTTTTCTCGAAAATTGTCATGTAGTTCAAAAACGATGCTGCTTAGATATAATATATCCTTAACAAAGTACCATTGAAATTTAACAAAGAATCCAAAAGTGCAATAATATATAGTAGAGTATTCCATTTAAAATAACAAAGTTGATACCTATTTCTGGTTTAAGCGAAAGTGCGCAATTACTGAAACTAATTTTAGAATGTGTAGAATATGATTCGATGCAACCTTTATCTGAAACGTTTTTATAAAACATAAATAATAAGTTATCTATGGACCGAGCCAGTTTAGGTGGGTTTAGGGGCTCTCCTTATGTGGAGTAATATTCAATATGATTTTGATATATGACTTAAATAGTTTTGTAATAGCATCATAAAGAGACATAATTCCTGAAACATTAAATAAACTATGGATATTTTATTAAATTAGGTGCTTCACATTCTGATGACACTTGCTATCTCTTCAACACAATGCTGACGCCGAAGATACAAGAAGGTACCTTGGAGGAAAGGGTGATAAGTCGTATGATCAAACTATGGGGAAGCTTTAAAAAAAATGGAAATCCGAATTCGGAAGAGGAAGAAGTTAAGGACGTCAGTTGGCAACCTTTGAAAGGGCATACCTTCAACTTTCTGGATATAACCAACAAAGGCTTAGTAACTTCCACGAATCCGGATGAGGGGGTCATGCATTTTTGAGATGAAATCTCTAAAATAGATCCTGTTTATAGTTACAATAAGTTATAATATACAGTGAATTAAGCTTTGTTACATATATTTTTTGGCGTACGTATGTAGATCAAGTTTTCTATAGAAATACATAAAAATACAATAAATAATATTTAAAACTCTAGGCATAAATGTTCTTATGAATTATAATTTAATGTATTATAATTTTTCCCGTACTTGGATTCCCGTACCGTGCAAAATTCGCCCATATCTTAACCGCTCTATATATAGCCCACGACTCCACGCTGTCTTAATACACTTCTGGTGTTAAGTAAGATTTGAATAAGTAACCCAATTCATCACAATGACTGGCACCTAGAAATAAATTTAAACAAATAATTTTGAAAAAATAAACGTGCTAAGCAACAAGTAAAGCTATAATCTGGTCAACATATTATATAAAGCTCATAAATATGTTTTACTTTCAATAATGGAATTCAAAATAAAGGAAATCTTCCCTAAATAGTAATTGTGATTATTTTTTTAGCATACGCCATGGCTGCGATTTGAATATTACACCAGCCATTTTAAAATTAAAATACGAAAGATCCAAGAACCTACTCAGAGACAATAAAAGGGCATATTATTGGTTAATCAATAATTGAGCTGCAGAAGATGGGAGGTGAGATGCAGGACCCTGTATAATATAAGAGTAAAGTTATACCTTCAAAACTGGCGCTGATGCTGTCTCTCCTCTTGTAGATATTCAAAAAAGTATCAGCCGAGAATCTGTACAAGTCAAGTGAAGTAATTGCAACTCTCGCATGCTCCCTTGCTGCTCTGTAAGCAGGAAAGCCAAACCAACTGTGGGTGTAAATCTGTATAAAGGGCCTCATATCTGCTATACTGGGCGTTGAGTTACCATAGTAAAAAGTCCTTATTCTATTTGTCAAATTTTGCCTCTCTTGCGAATTCCTAACATTAATTTCGTTAGGTACAAAATTGAAAAAATCACTGATCAATACAGAGTGTCCAATGGTTGTTCTTACGAATTGATCAACAGCAATTCCTTCAGCATCATTATACCCGATCATCATAGGTACATCAGTATAATTTCCTCTTTCAATAATAACCAATGGGTTTTGGGTTATAAACGCTGTTCCATCATTTTGAGTTTCAACAATAGGGTGTACCACGGAACCCCAATTCATAGAGGCATTGTTGCTAAAAAGTAAAAAGTCTTCGTGCTACACTGTGTACGTATAGGAATATTTTTTCTTGATAAGAATAGAGTTTTCTGTGTGTGTAGGAATGACACAACATCTCACTTATGTTTAGACAACTGAGACACAATACGTTTCCTTCTAATTCCTATTATTTTCAGTTTTTTACAAAAAAAATCACCAAAACATAACTGAGAAACCGTTGTCGTCTGAAGTTTAAGTTAAAAAAGTTACTTCGATTATCGGTTACTTTTGTTACGCACTGTATATTTACTAAAAAGACGCATAGATAGGTGAGATTACAACATACCATAAATCTTAGCATACCAATGGGCGGGGCAGCGTATGGTATACTCAAAAAGCTATAGAACGGATTGTTTTGCATGTCAAAGTAAACACTACCATTTATTAGTCCTTGAGTAACATTGACAATAACTTGTCCATGAACAAGTACACTAGAAGTTATCACAAAAACCAATATAATCACTTTGGTACCCATCATGATCATGGTTACTTTGTCAAGTATACTAACTCTTGGTAATTTTTAACCTCTATTCTATATTTTTCTTATCAATATCGATAAAGTACATTATTTTGACTTTTTGGTAATTCCTAAAAAGTAAATGTGGGAGAATTTTGACTCAAACTCGCATTATGCGTATGAATCATAGTGTCTATATGTTAGTACGTGGATTATTTTATTAGTGAGGGGAAAAACTATATTGTCAATAAATCATTTATTTCTTTATTTTACAAATTTTGGTTATTATATCTAGGATTGAACAAAATGATAAGTTTCTCATCTGGATTCGAGTGATGTAAAGAATAGTGCAACGGTCGCTCCGGATGCAAGAGTGATTTGAAACGATAGCACAGTATCTCAGGATGGACGCGTCAGCATAAATATGCGGCGCTCGACTTTTGGAATTCCAAAAATAATTATAAGAAAAAATATCTCCTAAAAAGTCACTGAAAGATGAGCAGATATCAATTTGGTCAAAATCGGATGAATCCCTCACAAGACGCATGTAACATTTGCCACTTCTGGTTGTCATATTGTGCCAAAAATAATTCAGTTCGCCTCCTAGTTCTCTTTTAATTTCATCACTAAAGGATGTTCAGTTATCACTTATCAGTGTTTCAGGATGTGATTTTTCAATCACCGAACCAAAAGCAGGCGTGGTGCCCAGGGTTGCAACCGCGGAACAGTTGTAAACGCATATTCTGTAACATTTATATCCGCATTCGCATATGCACTTGTGGGTAAAAATCTTACAGACGTTGTGGCTTCACAAAATTGAATAATTGCAAATTTGTTTAGACACTCACATGTGTCAACGATTTAGTCGAAAAGTTGGTTGGGGAACACCCCGGATTTTTTACACTAATGACATTAAAATGATAATTGAGGTGACAAGTGTTGTTGCTTAAGTTGGCACCAAACATAACCTGGCCTGACTGTAAAGTCAGGCTTGTTCCAGTACATACTTGTAATTGATAAATAACCGGGTTTGAACAAAATACCGCCTGTTGGTATTACTGCTACTACTCATTGTGTAATCAATCCAAACTGAAACCGTTTGGCAACTAAATCTATTTCAAATCGTTATGACATATTGGCGACATTCTGGTAACACGACAATCATGTGATGATGGATGGTATATCGCGGCGGTATCGGTTTGAGAGCTCTGATTTACCTCCATGTAATTAGATATCGCACCGAATCATACCGACTGTCGGTAATAAGAGCACAAATTTTTGAAAATTCTTTTACGTTTGTTGATTTATATTCTTTAATTGTTATAGTTTTATGTAGCGTACTACATATTCAAAGTTAAGAACAATCATATCCTCATCATTCTATGCAACTTTTCTATAGAATTAAGGGCACTTTTAATATTTTCTATGCCAAATATGTTACATTGATGATGTTTGACTATAATGGTAATAACAATGAGCTGCTTCTCCACATGTTAATACGGTATCTGAAGCTACGGAATTGGATCGATCGATGATAACCGAAGAATTCACAAAGTCAAGAATTCACAAACTCCTCATTGAAGTATACATAAAAGTAATATGAGATTTATGGAAGTAGGTACATATATTGTTTTTTTTTTCAGGTACCTATTTCATTCTTTTTTACTTTCCTACTAGTACTCTAGATTCTAGAGTCTAGAAGGAAAATATTGTAATCGACGGAAAGAAAAATGTCGAGATTTTTGCGGAAATACGCGTTTTGAGGTCCCCTGAATCCATTGTAATGATTTCTGGAAAATGTATGTTATATGTGTGTAAGTGTGTATGTGTGTATGTCCGTGAACACGATAGCGCCCAGACGGAACAACGGAACGGGCTGAAATTTGGTATACGTATTTAGAATTACCGGGAGACGAACTGGATTGTTTTTTGGTAACATCTGACAATTGGAAGTGGCAAATGTCACATACGTTTGCTTAGGGACTCATCCCATCCGATTTTGGCCAAACTGACACCATCTCATCCTGCAGTGACTTTAAATATTGTTAGATAGACTACTACATAGTAGGCTGAATATATATATATATATATATATATATATATATAATATATATATATATATATATATATATATATATATATATATATATATATATATATATATATATATATATATATATATATATATAGATATATATATATATATATATATATATATATATATATATATATATATATATATATATATATATATATATATATATATATATATATATATATATATATATATATATATATATATATATATATATATAGATTTAGATATCACCGCAAACAATACCTTTTTTCCTTTATATTGTACCAGGGCTAAGGTTGTACCTCGGGGTGTACTTGTTGCCTCGGCGCGACGTTACTTCTTGTCCTCAAATCCGAGGATGTCGTAACTGAAGCTCCAAATGGTGACGTTGGTCTCCCTGATTAAGGTCCCTTTTGTTGAGTTCTCCATTGAGTTTCCATCCTTTCTCTTTGGCTATACCGTACTGACGAGGACTAATAAGTCCGAAACACGTGTCTACGGTTGCATTAAAGATAGCGGTTATGCCAAAAAAAAAAAAAGATAATCCTTTTTACTATATTTATATTTAGATATCACCGCAAACAATACCTTTTTTCCTTTATATTGTACCAGGGCTAAGGTTGTACCTCGGGGTGTACTTGTTGCCTCGGCGCGACGTTACTTCTTGTCCTCAAATCCGAGGATGTCGTAACTGAAGCTCCAAATGGTGACGTTGGTCTCCCTGATTAAGGTCCCTTTTGTTGAGTTCTCCATTGAGTTTCCATCCTTTCTCTTTGGCTATACCGTACTGACGAGGACTAATAAGTCCGAAACACGTGTCTACGGTTGCATTAAAGATAGCGGTTATGCCAAAAAAAAAAAGATAATCCTTTTTACTATATTTATATTTATATATATATATATATATATATATATATATATATATATATATATATATATATATATATATATATATATATATATATATATATAAAGGAAAAGGATTATTTGCGGTGAAATCTAAACAATAAAGGTTTTTTTTGGGCAATAACCGCTATCTTAAATGCAACCGTAGACACGTGTTTCGGACTTATTAGTCCTCGTCAGTACGGTATAGCCAAAGAGAAAGGATGGAAACTCAATGGAGAACTCAACAAAAGGGACCTTAATCAGGGATACCAACGTCGCCAATTGGAGCTTCAGTCACGACAGTCACGACTTTTCCTTCATAGTACCTGGGCTAAGGTTGTACCTCGGGGTGTACTTGTTACCTCGGCGCGACGTTGCGTCTTATCCTCCATCCGAGGATGTCGTGACTGAAGCTCCAATTGGCGACGTTGGTATCCCTGATTAAGGTCCCTTTTGTTGAGTTCTCCATTGAGTTTCCATCCTTTCTCTTTGGCTATACCGTACTGACGAGGACTAATAAGTCCGAAACACGTGTCTACGGTTGCATTTAAGATAGCGGTTATTGCCCAAAAAAAACCTTTATTGTATATATATATATATATATATATATATATATATATATATATATATATATATATATATATATAACAAAAGGTTAACTGCGGTAAAATTAATAATAGAAGACTTTTTAAGGGCACATCCGCGATCTAAATTGCAACCGTAGACACGTGTTTCGGACTTCTTAGTCCTCATCAGTACGGTATAGCCAAAGAGTAAGATGGAAGCTCTATGGAGAAGTAAACAAAAGGGACCTTAACCAGGGAGATCAACGTCACCATTTCGATGCTTCAGTCACAACATCCTTCAATTCGAAGGATTAGAAGCAACGTCGCGCCGGGAGGCAACAACTTGTTGCCTCCCGGCGCGACGTTGCTTCTAATCCTTCGAATTGAAGGATGTTGTGACTGAAGCATCGAAATGGTGACGTTGATCTCCCTGGTTAAGGTCCCTTTTGTTTACTTCTCCATAGAGCTTCCATCTTACTCTTTGGCTATACCGTACTGATGAGGACTAAGAAGTCCGAAACACGTGTCTACGGTTGCAATTTAGATCGCGGATGTGCCCTTAAAAAGTCTTCTATATATATATATATATATATATATATATATATATATATATATATGTACTCCAAATGAAGAAAGTTGCTCTAAAAACGTCGAAAACGAAGTAAAAAGGTCGGCAAACGCGTATTAGTGAGAAAAAAGTTGGTTTAAAATTATATTCAGCTGACGAAATCCCTGTTACAATGCAAGCGGATATTGGAGCAGACATTACAATTCTTCCGCAAACCTGCGTTAGAAGATTATACAAGGCAACAGTTACTCCT
Organism: Aphodius granarius; assembly: GCA_963971325.1. Taxonomy (NCBI): domain Eukaryota; kingdom Metazoa; phylum Arthropoda; class Insecta; order Coleoptera; family Scarabaeidae; genus Aphodius; species Aphodius granarius. The sequence continues at coordinate 27,794,698 of OZ020222.1, read as the reverse complement.
ACAACACGTAAAGCACGTGCAGCGAATTGGGCAATGATTTAATGAAACGATTTGGCATGTTCAAGATTCCAATGGACAAGATCAGTGATAAGAGATCAAATGGAATATGTAGTTGCCGATGGTCCACTCAATGTGATAATCTGCTAAGTGGAGCTTGTCAACCAATCCAAAGGAGAAGAAGAACAAACAATGGAAATTCTGAAGACGCTTGAGCCAATGCAACGTAAGTTTCTTAAGAAAATTATTCAAGATTTCCCTGAAGTTTTCCAGCCTGGTCTTGGACATTGCAAATATTTCAAAGCTCATTTGAAGCTAAAGAACAGTGCAACTCCAGTTTACCGACCAAAACGACCAGTATCATATGCCTTCAAAGAAGCAATAAAAGGAGAATACGATCGACTTGAAGCACTTGCAGTCGTCAAGAGGGTAAACTACTCAAATTGAGCAGCACCAGTTCATGTCGTTAAGAAGGCTAACGGTCAACTACGCGTCACTGTCGACTATTCAACAGGCCTTAACGATTCACTCGAACTTCATCAATATCCGTTACCGCTACCAGAAGACATATTTGCTTCACTCAATGGCGGTAAGATATTCTCCACAACAAGATTTCTCCGACGCTTACCTGCAGATCGAGCTAGATGAAAATTCAAAACAGCTTCTAACAGCTAACACACATGCAGGTTTACTGCAGTACCAACGATTGCCATTTGGAGTTAAATCGGCACCAGGAATTTTTCAAGAAGCAATGAAGAAAATGTTGTCGGGACTACAAGGAACAACCGCATACCTCGATGACGTGGTAGTTACTGGTCATACAGAAGAAGATCACATCCGGAACCTCCGCGCAGTTATAGGACGAATTCATCAGTATGGTTTCAAGGTTTGACTTCAGAAATGCAAGTTTTTTGCAAAATCAATCAAGTATCTTGGACATATCATCGACGCCGAAGGCCGAAGACCCGATCACAGCAAGGTGGCAGCCATCGTCGCGATGCCAACACCAAAAATGTTGGAGAACTTCGCTGATTTCTACTAGGTATGGTTACATACTACGGATCATACGTGGATCAAATGCGCCGACTTAGACGGCCAATGGATGAACTTCTAAAAAAAGGACGTTCCGTTCAAATGGTTAGAACAATACCAAATAAATTTTGAAGAAATCAAACGTATTCTTCAATCAAATCTACTTTTAACACACTATGATCCACGACTACCGATCATAGTGGCAGCAGTTCCATCACAACATGGTATTGGTGCAGTTATTTACCATAGATTCTATAATGGAAAAGTAAAAGCAGTGCAACATGCTTCGTGAACTTTTCTGCGTCAGAAAAGAAATATTCACAAATAGAGAAAGAAGCAATGGCACTCATTTTTGCAGTCAAGAAGTTTCATAAAATGACTTTTGGACGAAGATTTACCATCAACAACTAACTAAAATCATTGACGAAGGTTGGCCTCAAAATCAGAAAATTCAAGTTTTGCAGCCATTCAACTATAAGAGCGACTTAAGCATTGTTAATGGCTGTATCATGCTAGTCCATCGCATCGTCATTCCAAGATCACTTCAACGCAGAGTACTGGTTCAGTTACACATAGCACACCCTGGTATCGTACGGATGAAGTCTCTTGCAAGAAGTTATGTTTACTGGCCTCATATCGAAGCTGAAATTGAATCAATGGTCAAACAATGCACGGATTGTCAAGAAGCGCAAAAGAATCCAGTCAAAAGTACGCTCAGCTCATGGCCCAAGTCAGAAGAGCCATGGTCCCGAATTCATATAGATTACGCAGGACCCTACCTTGGAGCATATTTTTTAGTAGTAGTGGATTCCTACTCAAAATGGCCAGAAATCATGAAGACAAATTCAGTAACAAGCACTTCAACAATTCGAATGTTAAATCAACTATTTTCACGATATGGACTACCAGAAGTTCTCGTTTCAGATAATGGAATACAATTTACATCTGATAAATTCAAGCAGTTTTGTATAAAAAATGGAATCGTACATTATCGAACAGCGCCATATACACCACAATCTAATGGTCAAGCAGAACGCTTTGTAGACACTTTCAAAAGTTCTATGGGGAAGTTAAGACCAACCATGCAGATAGATGATGCTCTAATCTTATTCCAAGCAACTTACCGAAATACACCATCAGAAACGCTATCAAATAGTACCCCGGCAGAACTTTTTCTTCAACGAAAGAAAGAAATAACTCACTAATTCCAGAAATGGAAGCAATACGAACAATTTGCCTCATTTAAGATTTCGCCTTGATAAAATCTTATCGGGGAAGGTGTTAGATAGACTACTACATAGTAGGCTGAATATATATTATATAGTAGTAACATCCATGACAACAACAACTGACAAGACTGTCAGCAGATAATAGACGACGTATCGTACGTGCATCTCACATATAATTAATTGTATTACGTTAACGATAGTTTAATAAAGACTTCATACATAACAAATATGTATACAAATTTACTGATCAATGGGATGAGCGGTTTAGGTGCTATGGGGATTTACATCAGTTGTCATGTGACGTAATGGAGAACTGACGTCGTCATACCGCGTTATCTCGCACGTTATTGGTTCAATATTATCCCCTGCCCGCGATTGAAGAATAAATAAACAAGAAGTAGAGAACTAAAGCTAGTATGATAACACGGATACGTGACAGTATATTAGAGTTATTTGTATCGAGACGCGAGAGGTCAGTCAGTCGTGTTGTTATAATCCCGATATAGTATTATTATTATTATGTCACGGACATTCGTTTTTTGTGTTTCACTCTCTATAGTCTATACGTTTAGAAAGTTTAGAAATATTGTAAACAGTGTGTCAATGTAGCGGAAAGTTGGGTGGGGGGCACACCAGATATTTTTTATTGTAACTTGCATGTTGCAACAAAAAAAAAAGAGTTGCATATGAAAGTCTCTCTGAGAGTGTATCTCCGGTTTAAAGCCTGAGATACACTCTCGGCGAGACATGGCCAGACTTGCCGAGACCGAGTGTGTGGATGAACCTATTCGTCGCCTCGTGTGCATACCCCTGCGGCTTCGAACAGTCTCGGCGAGCGCTCTCGCCGAGTGCTCTCGCCGAGCTTTCGCCGAGACTGTTCGACTTCCGGCTTTAGACTCGATCCCAAATACCGAGTTCGAGCGGAGATTACCAGCGTGGGCGTGGGCGTAGGCGGAGTGGCCTAGTGGTAAGCTGCGAGGCTTCCACTAGAAAAGTCCTGGGTACGAATCCCAGGTTGGGTGGTATATGGTTTTCTACACTCGGCCGCCGTGCTTCGGTAGGCACGTTAAACCGGGGGTCCCGTAGCTTCGCAGCTTCGACCGCTGGTTTCGTCGTTAACTTGTATTAAGGGTGTAATGGATGGTGACACGTGATAGCGTGCGTCACAATAGAGACGGACGGCTGCCAGGACGGCTAACCCTGAGGCTGGTCGGCCCGTGTAGGCTGGCTGTCTCTGGATGTCGGCGTGCGAGGCGAGATAGATATGTCCTATCCGCCCAGGACCATGCAGCGCACTCGTTGATCCGTCTAATACAATACCCGAGGGTTTGTACAAGGGGTCTATTGAGGCCGAAGTGCAGAGCCTACTATAATCGCCAACTTCGTCGACAACAGAAATACAGGAGATTACCAGTCGAGGCAAGAGGACTCCGAGACGACGCGACGAATGGGGAAATCTCCATACTCTCTGTCGCTGCATATAGGTTTGTAAAAAATTATCCAAATTGATTAATATTCCACAGGCCCATTCTCTCATAGAATTGAATGTTCATTTGGTTTGCATCTATTCTTTAATCACATAACTTCTAAATTCATAAGCATCACTTCACTTTCCATATACATATGTCCATTTTGACTAATTTTACAGAAGAGGGAAAAAACGTTACATCATGGCTATCTTGTAACGTTATATTATGTTTTTTTTTTCACGCTAACAAAATCATGTAATACGCCTCATGGTTTCGAATGGTGCAAAATTTCAAGTTTCTATATGCTCCAATATCTATGGTACTAAAGCAAAATTCGCTGTCTGCTAATCTCAGAAATATTATGATGGAATAAGAGTTCTTGTAGTTAATAAATTGAGATCCTGATTGAGCTGGGTTGGTAATGCAAATATGTACCGTTTTACAACGATCGGATCGTGAAAATACAATTCGAAAATTTTTCGTACATTTGCCGCTATTTCTTCCCATCATTTTCACTTAGTTTTCTGTTTTCTCTCTTGGCTCTTCTGTAGCATGACTTCTATATACATACTTTCATATGAATCTTTCACTATAAGCTGAGAGTGTATTTCGCCAAAAAGAATATTAATGCATTCATATTTTTTAATACGTTTAAAAAAACGAAGGCGAGAGACGGTGGAAGTCGTTGTGGAATTGTTTCAGTTCTTTACTGAAAAAAACTTTTTGTTCTGGCGATAAAAGAAAAGACGATACATATTCTTTGACGAACAACAATTGTAGATGGGTACAATCAATAATAAATAAATAAATATCTGGGGTAGCCCTCACCTAACTTTCCGACTACATTATTGCCACCTGTGTCTGAACAGTTTGCAATTATTCAATTTTGTTAAAACAGAGTCACTCTGGACCACTCTGGACCCTATCTAACGTCAGTTTCTATGACATAATGACATCTGTCATACTGACATTTAAAGTCATGGCATGTCAGTGGTACTGACGTTTGTCAAAATCTGACCATTCTCGCAACACAGTGACGAAGGCTGCGGATTCTGTCAAAGTGCTTCTATAAACACTTATAGCGCTTAAACCGTCCATCCCACTGATCTGTAATTTGGTGTACATATTTAAAGTCATTGGAGCATAAACAGGTATCAGTTAGGTCAAAATCGGACAAATCTCTCAGAAGACACATGTAACATTTGCCACTTCCGGTTGTCACACTGTCGCCAAAAACAATCCAGTTCGTCCCTCGGGAATTCTAAATATGTACGCCAAATTCCAGCCCGATCCCGTTGTTCCCTTTGGGCGTTATCGTGTTTATTTATAAGGATAAGTTATCAAATTAATTGGGATGTATTGATCCGGAATGCCACGAGTTTTGAGTTAAAGTTGCTTGCGTGCATTCCCAAGAATTTAGGGGCAGTTTAGGATATATTTACGTGTAAATGAAGTCCGGGTGGCAATGAACGCCTACACTAGGAGCTAGGAGCTCTAATTCGCTCTCTTCTATTGGCAACCGTCATGTAAAGCACACGTTTTTGTGAAGCGCCTTTAGACGCTTAAAGTTTATTCCTGGTCAGTCTTTTCCACTCTGGCTGACCACTCTGGACCCTATCTAACGTCAGTTTCTATGACATAATGACATCTGTCATACTGACATTTAAAGTCATGGCATGTCAGTGGTACTGACGTTTGTCAAAATCTGACCATTCTCGCAACACAGTGACGAAGGCTGCGGATTCTGTCAAAGTACTTCTATAAACTCTTATAGCGCTTAAACCGTCCATCCCACTGATCTGTAATTTGGTGTACATATTTAAAGCCACTGGAGGATGAGTTGGTATGAGTTTAATCTCAATCGGATGAATACTTCAGAAGACGCATTTAACATTTGCAACTTCCAGTTATCAGATTGTCACCAAAAACAATCCAGTTGGTCTCCTGGTAATTCTAAATACGCATACCAAATTTCAGCCACATCCGTTGTTCTATTTGGGCGCTATCGTGTTCACAGACGTACATACACACATACACACATACATACATTTTCCAATGGAAGAAAAAAAAACTTACAAGCGCAAAACTTTTATTAAATAAATGTAAATATTGGTGGTCAAATAAAATACATAACAACAAATTACAGCACCAAATCCTTCATTAAACACGATACCTAATTTAAATACCGTCAAAACACATAGAAGATAAGATAAGTAAAACTACTCTGATAACTTTTATAGCCAAAGATTACAAAATACAATACAACATGTATTATTTATAAAACACTGTGTAAGTTTATAAAGCAAACTTGGAAAGGGATTAATGGACAAACAATGGCCTTAAGGTTCTTGAACATTTTATTTTGTTTTGGTTTCAATATGGCTGGACAGTATGCGTGTAATCTAAGGAGCAATTTCAATTTTAAAGAGAAATATCTGGTGTAGCCCCCACCCACCTTTCCGACTACGATGATACACTGTTTCCACATTTATAAACTCTCTAAACGTGTAGGTATAGAGTATAGACTATAAACAGTATAGAGCAGCGCTTCTCAAACTATGGGTCGCGACCCAAAAGTGGGTCGCGGTAAAAAAATTTTGGGTCGCGTATGAAGTTAACCACAGCAAGAAATAAATCACAATTTACAATCACACAAAGAGGCGTACAACAGATTTCATTTGAACAGTACAGTACTTGTACTGTCAGTAGAGTACTTGTACTGTACGAACACGCATCCGGTTTCGCGCATCAACATCATAGCATGTGTACCACACATGGCTCGCGTCTTTAAAGGCGGCTCCACACGCAACAGAAAATCCGAATGTCTGCTCCACACGTAGAGGTTTCTCCATCCACACGTAGAGGTTTTGCTTGAGGTCTTACGCCTCGAGGCATGCCTTCCGATTTTCCGTTGCGTGTAGAGCCACCTTAATTTTCTGTGTTCAATGTAAAGTGTAAACCCGCTTATGAAACAGAAAGCGGCTAAGTACACTTTTGTCGAAGTTAAATAATTGCAGGTAAATAGCCACATATTAATTAAACTAATTTAAATTTACTCTCTTTGTATTTTCTGCATCGGGAGCAATTAGCTGCGAACGGCATGAGCTCAAGTCTTCATGAAATTTTAAATGAATGTGTAACAATTGTAAATTACATCCGTAAAAGTGTACTAACAAATTTTTTGAAAATATTATGGGAAGAAATGGGACCAGAACATCGGACACTGGTTTTTGAATTCTCATATGATGGCTTTCCAGGGGTAAAGTATTAAAACGATTTTTCGAGCTGAGAATGAAAATTGAAATATTTTTACGGGAACAAAAATCAACTTTATGCGAATTCTTTCAAAATAATTTGTGTCTTGCAAAAGTACCTAGCATATTTGGCTGATATATTTTCCCACACGAATGACTAAATGATCTTTCACTTCAGGGGTCTTCTTTAATTGTTATAATAAAATTGAAGCATTAATAAAAAAAATCATATTGCTATATGATGCTTCCTTCGTTTGCTGAATTAGTTGATGACAACTCAGCAACAAGTGCTCGATGTACGCATCATTATACAAAGTCATTTGAAAGAATTGAAAGCAAAACTAGTGCAGTACTTTCCATCTAAGGACGACATTTGTCAAGGCAATATGTGGGTATAAAATCCTTTTAGTGCTGAATTATCGAATAATTTAACATTCTCTGAAAAAGTGCAGTTAATTGAATTATCTACGGATAAAACTTTAGAACAAAAATTTCAAGTGCACAAAAATAATATGTCGCGATTTTGGTTAGAAATAAGGGAAGAATATCAAATATTAGGTGAAAATGCATTGAAATTATTGCTTCCTTTTGAAACGACTTATTTAGCGGAAAGTGGATTTTCATCTATGGTAATAATAAAAACCAAATTGAGGAATCGGCTTTATCAGCTCGGCAATGCGAATTTCAATGACGAATTCGAATTCGATTATATATAATTGTATTAACAATGATTTTGACGAATTGGTTGCTAAAAAGCAGCAGCATCCATCTCACTAACAATAAGTTTATTAATACTACTACGTACTATAAGTATGTTTAAGTTCACTTTGTAATAAAGTAGTATTTTGTAATAAATAAAATTCAGTTGTATTACAATATCTAAAGGTTATAGTTATTTGGGTCGCGAGCTATTCAACCATAAAAATGTTGGGTCGCCAGTCTACAAAGTTTGAGAAACGCTGGTATAGAGGATGAAACACCAAAAGCGAATGTCCATAAGATAATAATAATAATACTAAATCGGGATTATAACAACACGATTGACTGACCTTTCCATACAAATAACTCTAATATACTGTCACGTATGCGTGTTATCATGGGTTTATTTCTCTACTTCTTGTTTATTTATTCTCAATCGCGGTATGATGACGTCAGATTTCCATTACGCCACATACCAACTGATATAAATCCCTATAGCGCCTAAACCGCTCATCCCATTGATCTGTAAATCTATATACATATTTAAAATCACTGCAGGATGAGATGGTTCGTCCCACGGTAATTCTAAATAAGTATACCAAAACATACATACATACATACACACATACATACATTTTCCAGAAATCATTGCAATCGATTCAGGGGACACCAAAACGCGTATTTCCGCGAAAATCTCGAAATTTTCTTTTCCGTCGATTACAATACTTTCCTTCTAGGGTACTAGTCGGAAAGTAAAAATTTATCATGAAATTCTAACGTTTTGCTGTGTATTCCATCAAGAAGTGCTTTGCGGCTAAATATTTTCTGAAGAAATGGTTTTCTTATAAAGTACATGCCTTTCTGTATTTTTTTCTGCACTGATCGCAAGCATCGGCCTTTCTGCACCTATCAGTCGTGTTATTATTGGAATAGGTAAAATATTATAGGAAAACTCTTATACGGTTTATAAAACAATTTTATAACATTATATAAATAAAAGTAAGTTAATGTTTATAATTTTGCTAAGAACGAAGTGTTGTATATATTCCTCCAAAAGGCTATTTGATCTTTTTCAGGATTAACACCGATGCTGATATTTTCGCCGATATTTACATAATTCAATTCATTTTCTTCAACAGGTTTCCATTCTAAACCACGTAATCCAGTACTCGGATCTCCACTTTTTGCAAACTCCGTCCATATGGTCACCATACGTTGTATCGTTGCATCCTCAATAGAACTTTCAGCAATTTCAGGATTTTTGGACATTTTGAACACATAGCACAAACTATCTGAATGACTAGTACCTAGAAATAATTGTTTCAGAGCTGAGTTTAATCAATAATTAACATAATTGAAACCTGGGTATTCAACACCTTGAATTTTCTTATATAGATTCAATTTTGCGTCAACAGAAAATCGAAAAAAGTATACAGGTTTCTTTGAAGTTGCCACGTATCTATTGGCAGTATCCTGAAGTATGAATTTGAAATAATTATCAGAACATTGCTAAAACAAATAAAGAAATCAGTTTTTTTCGAATCGAAATCGCATTATGCACTAACATCGAAAAATAACTTCAAATCTTCCTTTTTCGGTGTCCTTCCTCCAAAATAAAACATTTTTATTTTATTGGCGATTATTTTTGATTCTTGACTACCTCTGCTAAAGTTTAAATGGTGCGGTACTAGATCTTCAAAATCTTTCACTAAATCTATCCCAGGATCTTTTTTTAAATTTTGTCGAATTTGGTAGTCAAAAAATAACCCTTCATCTGACGAATATCCTATCAGCATAGGTACTTTATGGTAATTTCCTGATGATAGGACTCCTCTAGGATCTTCTGATAAGACCGGTAATATCGAATTTTGTTTCTCAATTACTGGGTAGAAATGCCTAGCTATATGAGGAGAAATCGGCTAAAATTAAAAAAAATCACAATCAAGAAATCGTCATTCAATATTAACTTTATTTACGTATGAAAACTCATCACCTCTGTTTGATGCCATTGGCAATTTTTATCATGGTGGTTGGTTGCAATTATTAAAATATTAATATGATGTAAAGTGCATTCATCCATATTAGGACAAAAGAACGGACACCTGACGGAGTTGAAGACAAGTAACACCCACTGCAGTGTACAGAGTGACATCTGTCGCTCCAACCATACCATCGCTGTATAAGTTTACATACATATGAAAACCTGACAAATGTTGGATATTATCTAAGCATTGGAAAATTTATTTTCCATTGCTTGCAAGATCCATGCTTTGTATGATTCAAAGAGGACTTTCCACGTGATGTACAGCATAAAACCGATTGTTTGGGTAAAAACACATTGTTGGGACAAAACTATATAATGTCGTATTAGTAACTTGGATTTTGAATTCTTGAGTGCTTAATCTGACTTGAATTAGACAAAATGTTACCGAAACCTTCAGCATTCAGCCAGTGGAAGCAATTTTTGCGACTTTTGCTATTTTGGGAGAAAGGCAATTATTTGTGTGGAGTAGTAAAATAACATTCAACAGAAAGAAATCGTTGTAGCGAATAAGACAACTGTTTGTAAAACAGTTTCACACATCTTGGAAACATTTATAAACCATCCTGATTTTGTTAACGTTAGTGACTGGCTGCACGGACCCGAGCCAAAATGCCATTAAGAAAAAATCTTGGAAATATATAAAGAAACCAAAATAAGTCAAATATCATTAACAACATGTTCGGTTTGTGCGCAAATACATAAAACTCGTTTATATAGTAGATTGGCGTTTGTGATTAACAGGGGACATAATATCCAATAGATATTCATAATGAAATATTATATAGTATACATAATGTAATTGCATATATGCAATTTCGACCTTAATATTGCTTTCTCTAGTTTCTCTTATCGTCAAGTTCAAATGAATGAATGACATGATGTTTCACGCAATTGATCTATTATTAGTTTCTGGCATTCCACTTACGTTTGAAACTTTTGAATCTTGACATTCTATTCGACAAGTTAACCTAAAATATGTTTACTTCAACTGCCATGTTATTTTAATAAATGGAATGATGTATTTTTTATTTATATATCAGATATATCAATCTGATATCAGATTCGAACTGAACGACCCCAAAAACTCTTGACAAGGTTAAATAATACATGTTTTTTTTTTTTCAATTAGCATACTATGAGTTTTTGTCACATTGCGGACGCATTTTAAAATTGGCAAAATATTTATTTTACTGTTCATTAAATGTTGGTGTACTCGTAATGTACACAATCAACATATTAGGTGATGATACATTTGCTTTTTAAACTACTTACTGCTTTCACTTTTTCTTGAGCTCTGAAAATCATCTCGACTGGTTGAGACCTCAAAAATTCAAGAATTTCGAAGTCGTGTTGACTACGGCAACCTAAATATTCCGCTAGCAGTTTTAGAGAATCACTACGACCTAAAGCCCAATGGCAAAGAGCGCTGCCACTTACCAAGATACCTTTGTGAAATAAACCTAAAACATGAGAAATATAGGCCACCATTTTTAGGAGTTAACAACAAACCTATTGAAAGTTTTGACAGCATAACGTAATGTGCTATTACAGCACCTGCACTTTCGCCAGCTAAAGTAACGTTGTCAGGATCGCCAGAAAACGAGCCTATATTTTTCTGGATCCATTTTAGTGCCATTATAACATCTCTCATTGCATGATTACCAGGAAGGCCTAAGGTTGTATCGTCTAAGCACGAAAACCCTAAAACAAAACCTAAGTTGCCTTCTTACTATAAAACAAAAAAAAGTTTCAGTTACCTAATGCTCCTAATCTATAGGCAACTGTCACTAGAACCACATCTTTTGTCATCAGGAATTCAGGTCCATGAACTTCGGTCTTTGTGGAGCCTGAGTGGTAAGCTCCACCATGAATGTAGACTATCACAGCTTTTAATTCTTTTGGCTGTTCATTCGGAATCTAAAATTTTATGTTTTTGTTATAATGGTTGGGCTACAAAAAGAAATTTGTTTCTCACCTTTGGAGTGAAAATATTCACAAATAAACAGTCTTCCGAACCTTCGATTTTGCCAGTGTATGTATTTCTGGATATGCAACCATCACGCTCTGTGGTTGCGTCTAGTATCCCAGACCAGTTTTCAGGCTGTGCAGGTGCCTGAAGTTAAAACATAAAACAACGATTTTATGAATTGCCTTACACGTTCTGCATAGTGAGTTAACTAGCATCTATTCTTTATAACATCAGCCAATAATTTAGTAACGAAACCGTATTTCGTTACTCTCGGATATCGGTAGGTATTTAGCAATTACCGTGCGCCCGGCGCCGGCGTACAGGTATAAGGCCGTTTGCACACACACCGGCAAAACCGGTGCCGAAGTCGGCGCCGGGCACCGAGTGCAATGTAACCAGATTGGTGTTTGCACACACAGGCCGGTCCGGTATATATGCTTCGATGCTTAGAGCCGGTGCCGGTGCCGACACCAGCATACCGTGTGCAAACGGCCTAACGATTAAGGCGGAAACACATATACAGGGACTGTCGCAACGCGACGCGACGCAGACCAACGCGACGAGGACCCCACCGTGCATATATGCATGACGCGACGTGTCGCTAGACCACTCGATTGAACGCGGTAAATTCCTTCCAATTATAACTGGAAGGAAATGGGTTGCTCTCAGTGATATTGGAACATTTGGGGTGAGAACATCATGAACAGTTCCGATGAATTTGAGGAGGAAATGGAAGAAGCAGCGGCAGCAGTATGTATGCTTTCAAAAAGAAGAGTATGGGTGCATGAAATAAATGTTGATCGGGAGCGTGTTGGAGAGTACCATACCCTAATGCACTTATTAGAGAAAGATGAAAATAATGAAAGATTCCATATGTATTTTCGGATGAAGCGGGAACAATTTCAATATCTCCACGATCTAATTAAAGACAAAATTAGAAAAACGGACACGACATTCCGTAAGGCAATTGGCACAAAAGAACGATTGGCCGTCTGCTTAAGGTAGGTACAAAATTAAATATAGTAGAATACTTAATTTATACATATTTGTATTTATACAAAAGTGTAAAAAATAAACATAGTAAAAACAAAATAAATGCGATACTTATCGCTTTTTAAATCAGAAAAAAGTAGTGGCATTTAAGATACATTTTTAAATTGGGGACCATATAGATCATAGTCTTCAGTCTGTTGGAACGGAAAGTTGCGTATATATGGAATATTTGGTAAATTTCCTTGTTGTGATGTAGGCATGAAACCAGATAATGTAGCGGGTGGTGGAGAATTGATAACAGCCGGTGATGTTGAACTCATGTCAGGTGAAGGAGATTCTAGAGTGGAATTTGCAGGTATTTGTCGAAATAACCGCTCACTTCCTTCCATATGGCGAATTTCGGCTTCCGAAATAATCTGGCACATTTGCATGCGGATTTTGGCCTGCTCTACCACAGGAAGTCGCTTTACAGTTTTCGCCATGCTTAGGTAAAACATGTCGACCTCATCCCAAGCATTTTCTTTGCGAGTGTCTGCGCTGCGCATTCTTCGTTCATTCGCATTTTGTTTCATAATCTTCACCATCTCCTGAGCCGGTGTTAACGGTTTTCTATATCCTGTGTTAGATTTATCACAAGATGTTGTGGTTCGAACTTGTTGTGGTTCGTTCTGTTGTTCTCTAACCTGCAGAGGGCGAGGAGGACAGTCTTCTACCAATTCTTCGTGTAGTGGTGGTTCTTCAGCGCAATCTCCTTCGTCTCCGTCGTCCTCTGAATTTGGCCTGGTGTTTTCCTTTATATTACTTTCTGTTTGTCTCATTTGTAGGAAGGGCACTAGAAAAGACATTTCTTTCTCATATTTCCAAACGGACATTTTTGTTGCGGCTTGGCCGCTTTTACTTCTTCTTCTTTTTTTCGCAGATGCATAAGAGTTTCTCAGTTTATTCCATGATGATTTGACCAACTCCACTGAAAATATAAGGAGAGATTAACTTTACTTTTGTTCCAGATTTCTGGCGACGGGAAATTCATTTCGCTCGATCGGGTTCAGCTACAAAATGGGTTTCAGTACTGTACGTGAAATAGTACAAGATGTGTGCGGAGCTATAAAAGAAATATTAGGTCCTATAGCGATGCCACCACCAACTAAAGAGTCATGGATACAAATTGCCGCAGGGTACAAAAAAATGTGGAATTTCCCGAATTGCTTAGGTGCGCTTGACGGCAAACATGTCAACATAAGGTGTCCTATCAACAGCGGTTCTGACTTCTACAATTATAAGCATAACTATTCAATTGTTCTTCTTGCACTTGTGGACGCTAACTACAAATTTATTGCGGTTGATATTGGGTCTTACGGCAGAAATAGTGATGGTGGAATATTTTCTAACTCCAATTTGGGTAAATCACTAGCCAACGAAACTTTGAATGTGCCCAAAGACGCATCGTTAGTGGAAGGCGGAGAAAAGCTTCCATTTGTCGTAGTAGGAGATGAAGCATTCCCATTGAAACCATATCTTTTGCGCCCTTATAGCCGACACAATATTGCTGGGAATGAAACAAACAAGATATACAACTATAGGCTTTCTAGAGCTCGTAGAGTGGTAGAGAATGCTTTTGGCATTTTAAGTGCTCGATGGCGAATTTTTCTACGACATCTTGAAGTCCAACCTGATATGGCAGATATTATTATTGAAGCCGGCTGTTGTTTACATAACATGTTGTGTACCGGTGCTGACTTTGAACCAGAAAAAGAATATTTAAATACAGCGGATCCATGTTTTACAAACGTGCCACTAATGAGGCAAAACCATACACAACTTGCCATGAACATTAGAGACAAATTCAGAGATTATTTTGTGTCTGATGCAGGAAGTGTTCCATGGCAAATAGAAAGAGTGCGCAGAGGAAGATAAATTGACATATTTACACACGCTGATTTCATGTATTATGTATAATCTAATATAATATAATGTATTTTCTTTTAATAAATATAAAACAAATAGGTACCTGTTGTATTAATTTGCCGTGCGATTTCCTCCCAAGCTTCTTGCCGCATACTGTTGTCCCTAAAAAATTGCGACTTTACGTCGTACAAACAGGGATGGTCGCGTACTAATTCTATTAATTGTATTTCCATATTTTAAAAATAAAAATCGCCAAGCCGCAACAAACGTGCCTTACGTACCGTGCACACCGCACTGACCTGTCGCAACTCGACCCAATGCAACGCCACGAAAATCTGGCTAGAACGGATCGAGAGGCGTTGCGTCGGTCCGCACTGCGTGGCGACACACCGCGTCAGGCAAGTATGTTAGAGATGCATACGTTCATACGGAGAATTGGCTGTCTGATCCTCGTTGCGTTGGTCTGCGTCGCGTCGCGTTGCGACAGTCCCTGTATATGTGTTTCCGCCTTTATCGTATTTCGTTACATAGTAATCATTGAGTTAGCGTGTACTTTCCTGATTTGGTAGTATCTTGTAATGAACAAGCGTTTTCAAGAGGAGAAAAAAGCACGAGCCACCCGCAACACCCAGAGAAGACTAGAATAAATCCATAAATCCACACGTATATTAAGATTATTGTCTGACCGAACAATATTTCGGTCGTAGCATGCATCCCCAAGAAATAAGGAGAGAGTAAACTATTCGAATCCCTCCTCAATCCTGACTGTTGCTACTGCATGATTCTTTAGTGATAAAATGTAACTGTTTGACTAAATGTATACAAATACAAATCTGTCGTGCATTAGATTTTTTCGATAACCAAAAAATGTGTATAAAATTGAAAATTTCCCGTGAATGGGAAGTTTGTTATCGTTATCAATAGTTTCAGTTCTGCTGAATATGAAACCGCAGCTAAAGCTCTTTGTGATATTTTTTTAAACCGAGTGCTGATTTATATGTCGCACAAGTGACTACAACAGCTTTTGAAAAGTGTCTATTTGTGCATAAAATTTGAGTTTTATCGTTTGACTTTGGAAAATTAAAGATGATCTATAGGAATCAGTCCAAAAATTATTAACAATGCCCAAAAATAATTTATTCTTTGGTTGTTTTAAATTACTTCCTTGAAATAAAAACTGATTTCTTTCCATATCGTACAGCTACATGGTCACTGATGGTCTGTACCATGACAAAAATATCTGGGGTGGCCCTCACCCAACTTTCCGACTACATCGTTGGCTCAATGTGTCTACCGAAAGTGTCTCAACACTTTTGTAATATTATTCAATTTTATAAAGACCGGTGAGAAGTTAGCCACAACAGTTATCCACAAGTTTTTTTTCTGAACCGATTTTAATGAGTTATACATCATTGGAAAGCGCATAACGCCCTGAATCTCCCCTAGTTTTGCCCGATCGAAAAAAATCATAATTAGGACCCAAAAAATTAAAATGAAAGTTGGATTTCTCGCAATTTTTCCGAAATTCCCGGGATCATATCTCAGTTATTACACAACCTATCTCAACGATCTTTGCACCACTGGAAAGGGCAGGTCTTCAACTACACCCCATAGTTTTGCCCGATCAAAATTGTGACAACTTCTGTCAAAAAAAAATTATTGAAACATTAGTGTTCTGAATGATCACCATATGCCAGCCACAACAGTTATCCACAACTTTTTTTTCTGAACCGATTTTAATGAGTTATACATCATTGGAAAGCGCATAACGCCCTGAATCTCCCCTAGTTTTGCCCGATCGAAAAAATCATAATTAGGGCCCAAAAAATTAAAATGAAAGTTGGATTTCTCGCAATTTTTCCGAAATTCCCGGGATCATATCTCAGTTATTACACAACCTATCTCAACGATCTTTGCACCACTGGAAAGGGCAGGTCTTCAACTACACCCCGTAGTTTTGCCCGATCAAAATTGTGACAACTTCTGTCAAAAAAAAATTATTGAAACATTAGTGTTCTGAATGATCACCATATGCCAGCCACAACAGTTATCCACAACTCTTATTTCTCAACCGATTTTAATGAGTTATACATCGGTGGAAAACGCATGACGCCCTGAATCTCCCCTAGTTTTGCCCGATCGAAAGAATTAGGGTAAAAAAAATTAAATTGAAAGTTGAATTTCTCGCAATTTAGCCGAAATTTCAGAATTAGGGTCCCAAAATGAAAATAAATACATATTGATTTATTTTGTCGAAATTACCAGTGACGTATCTCAGTTATTAGGCCACCTATCTCAACGATCCTTGCATTGGTAGAAAGACATGTCAAATACTCTATAAAAAATATGCATTAATAAAATATATCACCATACTCACTAGTATTAAGTATTAACCCTTTTTCCTAAAGCCAATATGCTCTTATACAATGTGTAAAGTATGTAATAAAGTGTTTTTAAGACTAAACCTTACGCTCTAAAAAATAATTAACTTTAAGGTAATTAAATTTAATAAATGATGTAATGAATTACTTTGTTGCGATTATATACTGTGTGTTGTTATTTGCACGAATAGTTTCTCCTACTTATCCTACACAACTCACAGTTATAAAACTGATTAGTGGGGACCTGTGATATGGAAAAATCTACTATTGCATCTTAGATCAAGATTGTCGCATTCTGCGCAAGATAAACACTTGTCTTCTGAACTTTCTTAATTCTGTAATAAAACGCCTATTATTGATTGTTCAAATGAGATTGGGTTTAGGTTATTCATTTTACAGTTTTGTATCAGGCACTTCGCATAATAGCACGTACAACCCCCACTATTTTATCCGTCCTTTATAAACTAAATCTTTTAGTTTATAATTAATGAAAGGTTGTGGTTTAGAAACTTGTTTTAAAATACCTTCAAACTTTCTTAAATAAAAAGCTGCATGAAATGCGTTATTTTCCAGTAGACCTAAATAGATAAATGTATGATTGTAAATATTTTCAATTGCAAGAGTCCATTGGCATGTATTGTGGTTAAATTGCATTAAAATCGATGATTTACTTAGTAACATTTTGCTATTAATATTTATCAATGAAGTGGTATTGGTAATGCCAACATATCCCTCTTATGTATTGCACAAAGAACAGATAAGTATTGGTCCAAACTCATACCAGCTCATACTCCAGGGACTTTAAACATGTATGACAATTTTTAAATCAATGACGTAAACGGTTTGGGCGCTATAAACTTCTCCAAAGCCTTCGTCGCTGTGGTTGCGAATTGTCACATTTTAGTAAACGTGAGCTTTTTCTGTTGTTCCACGTCTAGGACAGTAATTGCCATAATGTTGATCTGGCAAAAGGGGAAGCAGATGACAACTTATATTTTCTATTGAAGTAAGAATTAATAGCATTAGGATATATTCCCGAGAAATGGGGTAAATTAGCAAGAAAATTAACGTTCAATTTCATTTTGCTGGCTCTAATTAATATTTGGATCGGGCAAAGCTATGGGGTGTACTTGAAGAAAAGATCGTTGAGATAGGTTGTGAGATATTCAGGGCGTTATGCGCTTTGATGTATAACTCATTAAAATCCGTTGAGAAATAAGAGTTGTGGATAAGTGTTGTGGCTGGCATATGGTGGTCATTCGGAACACTAATATTTCAATAATTTTTTTTTGACAGAAGTTGTCACAATTTTGATCGGGCAAAACTATGGGGTGTAGTTGAAGACCTGCCCTTTCCAGTGGTGTAAAGATCGTTGAGATAGGTTGTGTAATAACTGAGATATGATCCCGGGAATTTCGGAAAAATTGCGAGAAATCCAACTTTCATTTTAATTTTTTGGGCCCTAATTATGATTTTTTCGATCGGGCAAAACTAGGGGAGATTCAGGGCGTTATGCGCTTTCCAATGATGTATAACTCATTAAAATCGGTTCAGAAAAAAAAGTTGTGGATAACTGTTGTGGCTGGCATATGGTGATCATTCAGAACACTAATGTTTCAATATTTTTTTTTTGACAGAAGTTGTCACAATTTTGATCGGGCAAAACTATGGGGTGTAGTTAAAGACCTGCCCTTTCCAGTGGTGCAAAGATCGTTGAGATAGGTTGTGTAATAACTGAGATATGATCCCGGGAATTTCGGAAAATTATGATTTTTTCGATCGGGCAAAACTAGGGGAGATTCAGGGCGTTATGCGCTTTCCAATGATGTATAACTCATTAAAATCGGTTCAGAAAAAAAAGTTGTGGATAACTGTTGTGGCTGGCATATGGTGATCATTCAGAACACTAATGTTTCAATAATTTTTTTTTGACAGAAGTTGTCACAATTTTGATCGGGCAAAACTATGGGGTGTAGTTGAAGACCTGCCCTTTCCAGTGGTGCAAAGATCGTTGAGATAGGTTGTGTAATAACTGAGATATGATCCCGGGAATTTCGGAAAAATTGCGAGAAATCCAACTTTCATTTTAATTTTTTGGGCCCTAATTATGATTTTTTCGATCGGGCAAAACTAGGCATGTAACATTTGCCACGGCCAGATGTCAGATTGTCACCAAAAACAATCCAGTCGTCCCATGGCAATTCTAAATACGTCAAATTTCAGCCCAATCCGTTGTACCGCTTGGACGCTATCGTGTTTACAAACATACACGCACACCCACACCAACGCACACGCAAACCGTCGCCGTGTTGCGAGAGAACCTGTGTTTAACTTCGAGCCCCCCCCTCTTATGGGAACTTATGTGTATCGAAAAACACTAATTACTCCACTGTCTTAAGAGATATCGCAATGAAAATAACACTATTCGAAATAACGTTCCTTGGCCAAATCAGAAATGTCATTATGTCATAGAAACATACTTCGTTGCGCCAACGATGAAGTCGGAAAGTTGGCTGTGGGCCACGCCAGATATTTACTTTCCTACTAGTACCTAGAAGGAAAGTATTGTAATCGACGGAAAAAAAATTTCGGGATTTCAGTGGAAATACGCGTTTTGGGGTCCCCTGAATCGATTGCAATGGTTTCTGGAAAATGTATGTATGTATGTATGTATGGCTGTGAACACGATAGCGTCCAAACGGCCGACATAAATCAATTCAAACAACAGCGCGCCCAAATTAAAGGCAAGCTTACACGTTTCGTAAACGTCTTACTATCATACAAAGACGCGAAATATACCGAACTAAACGAAAGATTCGAAGTATTTCAACACTTATTAAACGACTTTGATCAGTTGCAATCCGCAATCGAGCTTATAAACCACGACGAAACTGAAGATAAGGAACGCAAATCGTTTGAAGATACCTATTATTAGACAAAATCGAAGGTAAAAAATATTTTAGCTAATAACTGTTCAGCTAATATCGCAACAAATAATATATGCAGCGTAAAATTACCCTCTATGAGTTTGCCAGAATTCAGCGGTGAATATCACCAATGGCTTCAGTTTTACGACACGTTCAATACTCTCATAGATCAAAACGTTAATCTCAGTGCCTTAAAAATGACGCTTGCGAAGTTTTGCATTCACTCGAAGTTTCAAGCACAAATTACGACATTGCGTGGAATTTGTTAAAACAAAGTAATCGGAACAAACGAGTAATAATTGAAAAACATATACAGGCTCTTTTTTATTGCCCCCCAATAGTAAAGGAATCTTCACACGCCTTGCAAAAACTCGTTGATGACTTTAATAAACATATTAGGTCCCTGAAGGCATTAGGCGAACCAACAGAAAGCTGGGACAGATTACTCATATATCTCATGAAATCTAAACTCGATACAGTCTCACAAAGAGAATGGCAAGAATACATAATATCGAACAAGGGACAAGTTCTGCCCATATTTAATGACCTTAGCACATTTTTAACAAATCGAAGTCAAATATTGGAAACAATCGCATGTCCCGATAACACGAAAACGCAAAATAATTTAAAATTCGATAAAAATCGTTACAATGATAGAGCACAATCGTATATAGCAACAACGAACATTTCATGTGAATTTTGCTAAAACTCGCACTACATTTATCATTGCGATACATTTAAACGATTACCCGTTAAATCGCGTTACGAAGAAGCTAAAAAATTTAAATTATGCACAAATTACTTACGCAGTGGTCATTTAACTCATAAATGCTTATCATCTGGTTGCAAACATTGCCAAAAGAAACATAATACCTTGCTGCATATGCAAAATACCGAAAATAATTCTGTGTCTCGGAACACTAATAAACATGATAACAAAGACCACGATCTCCCTGCTAATTCGAATAGTTTTAACGCTCACACAACTTTTAGAAAACATAATAAACAAATACTGTTATCAACCGCATTAGTTTATGTAAAAGACAATGTAGGTGCTTATCACCAGGCTAGAGCATTGCTAGAATCAGGCAGTCAATCAAACTTTATAACTCTAGATCTTGCTACAAAACTAAATATTCCATCAGTAAAAATAAACATACCTGTAATCTGTATTAATCAGGCTTCTACCAATATCACACGCTCAGTACGAACTAGCCTTAAATCTATTTATAATGACTTTGAAACAGAACTCATGTATTTGGTGGTTCCACAAATTACTGACAGTTTACCAAATTTTAATATCGACAAAAATGTAATTACAATTCCAAATAATATTTCACTAGCAGATCCGATGTTCAACATACCAGCTCCTATAGATCTTCTTCTGGGGGCAGAAATTTTTTGGCAGCTAATGTGTATAGAAAATGGGTATCGAATAGCAAACTCATTTTAGATACGATACCGAGTTGTCAACAAAATAAATCTTATTTTATTACTGAAACCAAGGATTCCAAGGCTCTTGGTATAAATTGGAATTCGGAGCTCGACATTTTGCATTACGATGTTTCTGGCGTTAACTGTAACATTTTAACAAAGCGAACAATATTATCTCACATTTCAAAAATCTTTGACCTGTTAGGTCTTATTGGTCCAGTGACCATACGCGCAAAATTAATTCTACAAAAATTATGGAAATTAAATCTGGAATAGGACGAATCTGTTCCAAAGGATATTTATACGGCTTGCACACAACTTTTCAAAAATTATTCATGCTTAAATGACATAACAATCAATCGACATTGTTTAGCTGAAGGCGCAACTAAAATTCAGCTTCACGGCTTCTGTGACGCGTCTGAAGTCGCATACGGTGCTTGTATTTACCTCATCTCCACCGATAATAAAGACACGATCAATAGTAATATCCTATGTGCCAAATCGCGCGTGGCTCCGCTAAAATCAGTAACCTTGCCAAGATTAGAACTCTCTGGTGCTCTTTTACTTGCTCAGCTAATGGATAACGTACGAAATGCTTTAAATCTTAAAACAAATGATATATTTTATTGGACAGATTCTACAATCGTTTTGGCATGGTTGGCTTCAGAACCCAGTAATTATCAAACATTCGTGAGGAATCGTATAGCACAAATTCAGCAATTAACCGATAGGACAATGTGGAAACACGTTCCCTCTAGTCAGAACCCAGCTGACATTATTTCGCGCGGCATTGAGCCTCAGGTATTAAAGAATCTCAATTTGTGGTTTAAGGGTCCTTCATGGCTCAGGTTGGCTTCTAATGAGTGGCCTCATAATCTTAATAATAATGTAAACAAACGCAAGTATTTATTAATATTCAGAGTGAATTGGAACTATTCGATAAATATTCCTCATTTAATAAACTACAAAGAGTTACTGCTTATTGCCTACGTTTTGTAAACAATTGCAAAAGCACTCCTTCTCAAAGGAAACACGGAAATTTACATAGCGACGAGTTAATAATTGCCACTAAATTGTTAATCAAACGGGTACAGTCGGTCGAGTTCTCAAAGGAATTTAGAGATCTACTAACAAATAAAACGGTGTGTCATAGCAGTAAACTTTTTCAGCTTAATGCATTTCTTGATAAAGATCAAATAATACGCGTCGGTGGCCGCATTGGTAAAGCTCCTATAGCATATGACAAAAAACATCCAGTTGTATTACCGGAACGACACACGTTTACTAAATTAATTATTCAGAACGAACACCATCGACAATTACACGCTGGTGCACAAGCAGTACTTGCATTAGTGCGATTAAATTATTGGCCTCTGAACGGACGAAAGGCTGTAAGAAGCGCATTGCGCAATTGTGTTACATGTTTTAGAGTAAATCCTCATAAGATAATCCAAAAAATGGGCGATTTACCTGAGAATAGAATTACCCCAAATAGACCCTTTTTCATTTCTGGTGTCGATTATGCTGGTCCCTTTGACATCGGGGATAGCAAATTAAGAAACCGAAAAATTACAAAAGGATACGTTTGCATATTTGTTTGTTTTTCCACGAAGGCAGTTCATTTAGAACTCGTTGGAGATGTAACTGCAGATTCCTTCCTTAACGCTTTAAAACGGTTTGTTTCTCGACGTGGAATTTGCAAACATATTTACTCAGATAACGCCACTAATTTTGTAGGCAGTGATAATAAAATTAAAAGAGATATTAAATCTCTCCTTGCTTCGAATCCTGACTTTAGTAATTATATTTCTAACAATAATACTTCTTGGCATTTCTCCCCGGCTCGTTCCCCACATCATAGTGGACTCTGGGAGGCTGCAGTGAAGTCAGCTAAATTTCATATAAAACGTGTAATCGGGAAATTAGTTTTACATTTCGAGTTTCAGTACTATCATTGCACAGATAGAAGCTACCTTAAATTCTCGCCCCCTATTACCCCCGGTCATTTTCTTATTGGAGACTATCTCACTGCGTTGCCACAAGAAGATGTCTCAAGTATTCCCCAAAATCGACTGAAGCAATATCGAATGCTACAACAAATTTCTCAGCATTTCTGGCGGAGGTGGTCACACGAATATTTGTTCAGCCTCCAGCGAAGAACCAAGTGGAACCAGCTGTCACCGACTAAATTCAACATCGACGTCATGGTCGTGCGGAAGGAGGATACCGCTCCACCCTTGTATTGGCGATTAGGACGTATCGTCGACATACATCCCGGTAGTGATGGTGTGGTTCGAGTGATTAGTGTTCGCACTACGACTGGTGTTGTGCGCCGATCCGTGCATAGCATTAGTGTCCTTCCACTCAATGACTAAATTGTGGATTTAAAATTATTTTATTTCTTGTTTATTATTTCTTTGTTTGTTTAACATATTCATATTATTATTTCATGTATTTTGTCTTATTTCGAAAGCTAGGTCTTTCAAGGCCGGCGGTATGTTTAGTTCGTTTGCGCATGTGCAGAATTCGCCGCTCGTTTTCAACCTTTGTACATGTGTTCGAGTCATTCGTCTACTGTATCCCGTTGTTGGCGTACATGCCAGATTAAAAGCATAACCTGCAAACGTCGTTTTTATTTCACGGTAACCATGGAATGGCCAACACCAGTTGGTCCGTAAGGAAAAATTCACGAGTCAACAGACAACACAGTATAAGTAATGTGTTGTAGTTTTATCACCTGGTATCTAGTTAGAATGTGTACCAATACAGTCATGTTATCAAATATCATTTTACTTAATAATTACAGATGCCCGCTTTCAAGGAATGAATCTTTCTTGCGGCCATGTCAACTTTACTTTACATACATACGTGCATACGTGCATACGTACATACGTACATACGTACATACGTACATACGTCCATACGTACATACGTCCATACGTCCATACGTCCATACGTACATACGTCCATACGTACATACGTACATACGTACATACGTACATACGTACATACGTACATACGTCCATACGTACATACGTACATACATACATACATACATACATACATACATACATACATACATACATACATTTCAAAAAAAAAATCCGCCGATTACAATACTTTCCTTCTACGGTACTAGTCGGAAAGTAAAAAGAGTTGGATATAGATCCGGGGACAGGGCTGGCCACGAAATTGCACCCTGACGCCCAATCCAGTCCACTTTCCAGGGTATTCTCTGTCGAAATGTTATACCTAGATTTTCTCCGAAATCAGATGCCGACAGTGATAAAAGATATTCCAGTTAATATCTACAGGGATATGTGGTTCCAACAAGACCGCTGCCCAAGGCATTATGCTCGTCCTGTACGTGAATATTTGGACAGAGAATACCCTGGAAGGTGGATTGGGCATCAGGGTGCAATTTCGTGGACAGCCGGGTCTCCGGAACTAAACCTAATTGATTTTTTTACTGGGGCTGCATAAAGGAAAAAGTTTATTCCAACCTTATTCAAAATAGCGTCTAGCTGCACCCAAAATTGCTCAAGCAGCAGAAGAGATCAATGCAACTCGCTACGCACGTTTTATCAAACTCATCAAAATCATTTTTAAAAAATTGTTTGCTAAAGGCAAACAATTCGAGCATTTGCTAATGTACAATAAAACCACCTTTTTACTCCAATACATTTCGTTTTATTTTTCAATTTCCACATTTGATTCTCAATTCTCAAATTTTTTTTGAACAGAAACGAAGCAAATGCTGTACTTTTTTGAAATTCTAACTAAATGGCCCATTTTTTTAATAACTTGCAGAGGGTAGGTTTAAAAAAACGGTATATTTTTTTCTGTAATACAGAGTCAAAATTAAGTGACAAATTTTTTTCAAACCACTACTCAAACAAACTACTTAATTTTATGAATGAAACAATTTTTCTAGTCGATTTGCAACTGCGATTAATGGTATTGTTATTTAAAATCATATTAGTAAAAAAAACGTTAGAGAATTAAGAAATGTGTTGTCACAGTAACTACAGATGTGATAAAGGATGTCGATTTTCTACTTTTTTGAAAAAACTGACGCTTCGGGACACCTATATAAGGGGCGGCAACAAAATAATTGTCTAGGGCGCCGGACATCTTTTAAGTTATGACACACACAGCGGTTTTTGCCGACTCGGCCGCTGATTCGGTACATATGTTTGTGTTTTCAAATTACGCAAAAGACACACTGCGGGACATCGCCTGCGCCTGGCGGCTCGATCGGCGCTTCTTTACATTGTACTTTATGAGGCGTTCTTTTTTCACCAGTGTGCTACGGCTGCCGGCACAAACCGCTGTGTGTGTGTCACTAGCTAATGCTAAAGACACACACAGCGGTTTATGCGGTTCATGAAGTTACACAAGTTGCACAACCTCAGCACCAGGAGGCCTATACATTGATAATGTATGTATTCAAAATCCGAAGTGGCCCCCACCCAACTTTCCGACTAAATTGTCGGCACAAGTGTCTAAACACTTTCACTATTATTCAATTTCGTGAAGCCAAAGCTACTCTGGACGCCAACATTGTCATGCCATGGCGAAATGCATTACGCAACACAGCGACGAACGCTGTGGATTCTGTCTACTGCTTCTACAGACGCTTATAGCTCCTAAACTGCTAATCCCAATGATCTGTAAGTACATTAATATACATACAAGTTATGGGCAGCAGGCCTTGCAGGCCTGCATTTCTAGTAAGCAGACCGCCTAGATAGCAGAACGCCTAGACGGCAGACGGACTAAAGGGGAGACCGCCTAAAAGGCACACCGCTTAAACGGTAGACCGCTTAGACAGTAGACCGCCTGTTTATGAGTAACAGACATTAAAATCCTTCCCAGTTGTGCGTAGTCAACACGTTCTCCGCCATAAGCGCCCGCTTACCGACAGCGAATGCCAGAATGTATCCTTTAAAATACATTTGGAGGTCGATAGAGGCCTCGTTTTGGGGCCCAAACCAAATTTTCGCATTTGAAGACGCTTCCCAGAGGTTAATCTATTGCCTAGTGGTACCTCACGCGATCTACGTGTTTTATAACACATACACACGCGTTTAAAAGTCGCGCTGAAAGTTGCGTTTTAAAACGCACTAACACTAATTGCTCCACTGTAAAGATACTATAATGAAGGAAACACTGTTTAAAAGGGTCAGCAAAAATCAACGTATTTGATAGGCTGTAACATTATTCGTAACAGTTTCATAAATCGATATGTTTCTAAACTATAAAAATGTATAAGTCGGGGGAAACCAGCAGTTGTGGAGCAACAATGAAGTGTCTGAACAGTTTTGCAATTATTCAATTCTGTAAAGCCACAGCATCAGTGATCAGTGGACCCTACCTAACGTCAGTTGACATAATGACAATGTTATGACATAATGACATTTGTCATACTGACATTTAATGTCATGTCAGTGGCAGTGACGTTTGTCAAAATCTGACAATTCGCAACACGGCGACGAAGGCTGTGGATTCTGTCAAACTGTTTCTATAAACTCTTATACCAACTATACCTTTCATACCACTGATCTGCAAATTTATATATGTTACGAGCAAAGCCCGAAATTGTACAATGTCGACATTGCACAGTTTTTTCTGTACAAAGCTGACAATGCACGCTCTAACCGTACAAAGTTGAACATTTGCTTGTTTTTAGACTTTGTACGGCGCTACTAGTACATTGTCGACATTGTATACTAATAATTGTACAATATCAACATTGTACACAGTCGCACATGTGCAAACTGAGTAGCTCTTGTCAGATTTAGCGTAGTTATTTTTTCTAATAGGATATTAATACCTTTTTATGTTTGCAAGCACAAAGAAAGGTCAAATAACTAAATATGTGTTACTTTAATATAAAAAAAGAGGATTGTCAGTGAAAAAAGCATCGATTTTATAAATTGTTTTCTTACTCAGCTCTTAGGTTTATCTCAATCTAGTGTTTGTCACTCACCCTCTCCCTTCAATCAAGGATACATTCTTACTTAATACACTATGGTAGTTTACTAAGTTCTAGATTTCCGGGAGAAAACCGCGTTAAAGACGATAAAGTAGTCAACATTTCGCACTCTGTTGCAAGAGGCATCATCAACAGTAAGAGAGCTACGAAGAGAATGAATGAATGAATGAAGATGCCTCTTGTAACAGAGTGCGAAACGTAGACTACTTTATCGTCGTTGACGCGTTTTTCTCTCAGAAATCTAGAACTTAGTGATTCGGATCGCGGAAGTCTCCAAACTAAATATACCATGTATTCAATTCACCATTGGAAAGAAAATTGTTTCTCCTATCAATCGATACTAGCGTACCCTATCCATATCCTCTGGCCTTGGTTTACCATGCACAATTTTTAGTTCTGGGCCACATACACTTTAATTCTTCAATAACGCCATTTACAAATTCTCGCCCATTATCGGATTGTAACACTGAGGGTGTCCCGAAAATGCAGAATAAGTCCACAAGGTGATATGATATAAAACATAACCTCACTGACTCAGAACGACAACCACGCACAGGTGCAACAGTACTATGTTGACATTGTACAAGAATGATTGTACAATGTTGACATTGTACAAGTAGCGCCGTACAAAGTCCGTCAAATAACTAAATATCGAACTTTGTACGGGACGGGCTTGCATTGTCAGCTTTGTACAAAAAAAATTGTACAATGTCGACATTGTACGATTTCGGACTTTTCTCGTAACATATACACATTTAAAGTAATCAAAATCGGATAAACTTCTAAGAAAATGTATGTAACATTTGCCACTTCCTGTTGTCAGATTGTGGCTAAAAACAATTCAGTTCGTCCCCCGGTAATTCAAAATGTGCGTACCAAATTTACACATACATTTTCCAGAAATCATTGCAATGGATTCAGGGGACCTCAAAATGCGTATTGCGAAAATCTCATTTTTTTCCGTCGATTACAATACTTTCCTTCTAGGGGCTAGTCGGTTATTACATAAATTATAGGAAATTTTCTTTAGTTTTATTTATTATATAACTGTTTTTATAGCAAAATGAGTCGGAAAGGAGATATGATCAAAAAACTGTTTTTAGGCGCCATTTTTCTAATATGGCGGCACGAGCGGCAAAGATACGAGGTTGTAAAGTAGAAAATCGGAAAGAGTACATCGAAATCGATAAAATCATCAATTTTCTAAACTTTTCAGGTAACCTCTTTTTCGAACACCAAATGACTTAACTATCACACATATACAACCTAAAGTACTATCTAAGTACTATCAACAAATGGCAATCGGAATCGGTGTGAATATGGTACGTAATTACATGATAATTACATTAGACAAAACTGAAGTAGAGAAAGCTGTTATATTCAGCAAGTATTTACCTGTCGTAGATTCCAGATTCCAGTGAGTTCCGTTACACCTTAGTACATACGCAACCTAATGTACACAATCAACAAACTGCAATTGGTACGTATATGGTGCGTGTATAATAATATAATCAATGTAATTATACAAAAACTAAAGTGAAGAAATTTATTTACCTTGAATCGTAGATGTCCAACAGGTGGTTTGGCGTACGGTACTCCAAAAAAACTATAGAATGGTCCATTCTTGTAGTTCCTCGACAATATGCCACGCAATTTACCCTGTTCTACACGAACGATAGGATTCTCCATATTTGTAGGTTATGTTGGCCGTAATATGGTTATGGCACGGATCCCCGGCTGTAGAGTAACGTAACTATTTGAACACTTTTATCTCAGAGTCCATAGTTCTTTCACTACTTAAAACAGCAAGTCATTATTTTAGTAGACAAACTAATATTTATCTGTATCACACTTTATATTTTGTTTTTGTTAACCATTGGTTATACAGTTAGTTGCATCTGCATACAGATGAAAAATCCACAACAAAATTAATTAACCTCAGTAATAACTGCTGAGTAAATTTTGTAACAATGGTTTATTTAAACACCAACAAACAACTACACTAATAACAATTTGCATAAAAAATGTACATAAACACTTAAAGTAATAACGTTTACAAGTTAAATAGGTGTTGCAAAAATCTAGATACATTCAAGTTTCCAAGGTACAAATCCTAGTTTAATATTTCGTAGTTCCACCTTTGGCAGCAATAATGGTTTGTAAATGGCGGGGCATGCTAGCATCTAATTTCTCAGTAACTGCAGGTAGTATCTTTCCCCATCCCTCGGCAAGAATTGTCTCTAACGGCTGTTTGGAGCGGATATCGTGAGCTCAAATTTTTTGTTTTAAGTGTGCCCATAGATGTTCGATTGGGTTTAGGTCAGGGGACTGAGGTGGAGTCTGTAGAACGTGTTTAACATGATAAGCGATCCATTGACGCAGAATATAGGCTGTATGCTTGGGATCATTATCATGCTGGAAATAAAAGTTATTCAAAAGACCAAGCTTTTCAGCACTTAGCTTCAGATTATCTTTAAGACCCGGATGTAGATATTTTTACGAAGTCCTTAAACTGTAGTGCTTGTAATTAGGACAGCCGACGACTTTGTCTAGTCAAGACATTCTGATTTACACCTACCGGAGACGCTGACACAGCACCGTGTTGCTAGGAGACCGGCATAGAGTCTGGGTGCAATGACATGCATTGAAAATCAAAACACATGTCCCAAAGTCTAAGCATAAAAAGCCACAGGCGGGAGTAGTAAAGCATCATTCGACGTCAGTCGGTAATTGAGTCAGTAAGCAGTTACCAGAGAATAGACAGTGGTATTGTTGTGTGACATTCGATACGGGAGGTCTTGGCTTCCCGTGTCCAATATCCTAAATACATCACATCTCTAACACCAGTGTGCATTTTATTCATCTCCACCCCGATCTGGATTCGAGCCCTATTGAGCTACGTGACATGGTGGAGGCGCCAAACGATCCTATTGCAAGGAAGAAGAGCCTACGTAACATGGTAGAGACGCAAAAGGACCCCAGAGGAGAAAAGGCTCATTCAGATCGGGGAAGGAAGACCAGGATGGAAGAGGATAAACAGCATAATTTCTCTACCCCACAAGAGAAATTGCGCTTCATGATTTGGTACTGGTGACGATTGAAGAGAAAGATGCGCGATTGTCCGTTCTCAGCTATCCAGGGTCAAAAAGAGGGAAGACAAGAAG